>CM017475.2:1638173-2377435 GCA_007827005.2 Populus simonii
ATCTCTGGCATCATCGCTTAGGCCATGCATCATCTCCTTGTTTAAGTTTTATTGCCAAGAATTTTTTAAATTTTTCAATTCGGTCAAATAATGCTTGTCATGTGTGTCCTTTGGCAAAGCAGAGTCGTTTACCTTTCAGTCCTAGTACTATTTCTTCAATAAAACCTTTTGAAATAATTCATTGTGATATTTGGGGTCGTTATCGACATCCTTCTCTTACTGGTGCTCATTATTTCCTTACCATTGTGGATGATTTTTACTCGTTTCACATGGATTTTTTTAATGCGACATAAAAATGAAGCACAATCCCTCTTAAAAAAATTCTTCAGCTTTGTTCGGACACAGTTTGAATCTCACATAAAAACATTTCGAAGTGACAACGGTGGAGAATTTACCTCCCTACGTTCTTTTTTTCAAGATCATGGGGTCGTATTTCAACATTCTTGCGTTTACACGCCTCAACAAAATAGGGTCCTGGAACGTAAACATCGTCACATTTTACAAGTGGCTCGCGCTTTAAAATTTCAAGCCCATCTCCCTACCCTTTTTTGGGGGGAATGTGCTCTTACCGCCGTCCACATAATCAATCGATTGCCTTCTCCGGTTCTTTCTCTAAAAACTCCTTTTGAACTTCTCTTCTCAAAACAACCCTTTTTTTCTCATCTCCGTGTTTTTGGTTGTTTAACTTATGCTACTAATGTCCGTATCTCTCATAAATTTGATCAGCGTTCCATTCCTTCAATTTTCATTGGTTATCCCGTTGGACAAATGGCATACAAATTATTTGATTTGTCGAATAAAAAAATTTTCACCAGCCGCGATGTCAGATTTCATGAAACCATCTTTCCTTATGCATATGTCCAGCCCATTTCCCCACCCGAGCCTGGCCCAATTCCTATTATGGCCCGTGACATCCCTTGGCCCAATTCTTCTCTTTCCACATCAGATGCTTCTCTGTCACAATCCCTTACGCCCCCTTTACCAAATTCCCTACCTTCCTCTCATTTGCCAGCGCCATCACACATGTCCCCTTCACCTCGTGAATCACCGTCACCTTCTTCACCCACACGGCCATCTCCTTCAGCTCCACCATCTGAACACTCATCACCCCCTACTTCACAAACTACCCCTATTCCTGTCCCTATTCCTCTCCGTCGCTCAAGTCGTCAGATCGGTCCACCGATCAAACTCAAGGATTTCGTCTGCAACAATGTTTACACTCACCACTCCACCTCTTTATCGCTGGGTCCAACTAAAGGTACTCACCATCCTCTGTCTAACCACCTCTCATATCATAGATACATGCCTCATCACAGATCCTTTGTTGCTCAAATTGGTACAATCACTGAACCTAAGTCCTATTCAGAGGCCGTTGTTCATCTTGAGTGGCAGAAAGCCATGACTTCTGAGTTACAGGCTCTACAGGCTAACGGCACCTGGACTCTTACTACACTTCCCACTGGTAAAACTCCTATTGGCTGCAGATGGGTGTATAAGGTCAAGCTCCGATCAGATGGGACTGTTGAAAGACACAAAAGCACGGTTGGTCGCCAAGGGCTTCACTCAACTGGAGGGCATCGATTATCAGGATACCTTTTCTCCCACGGCCAAGATTATTTCAGTTCGCTGCTTGCTCGCCTTAGCCGCAGCCCGTGGGTGGTCTTTGCATCAAATGGACGTAAACAACGCCTTTCTTCATGGCGATCTGGCTAAAGAGATTTACATGTCTCCACCACCTGGCTTACAGCGACAGGGAGAGATTAATCTGGTGTGTCGTCTACATAAGTCGCTGTATGGTTTGAAACAGGCATCTCGACAGTGGTTTGCTAAATTCTCAGAGGCTATTTGTTCTGCTGGTTTCGTTCAATCTCGAGCCGATTACTCTTTGTTCACCAAAACACAAGGCAAGCTCTTTACTGCACTTTTGATATATGTTGATGACATTCTAATTACTGGAAATGATCATGCTAGCATTGCTGACACTAAGAAATTCCTGCATAGTCAGTTTAACCTTAAAGACCTTGGTAATCTAAAGTACTTTCTTGGTATTGAAGTTTCTGCATCCAAGAAAGGTATTTTTATCTGTCAACGCAAATATACATTGGAAATCATTGATGATGTAGGTTTGTTAGGAGCTGCCCCAATTAACACTCCTATGGAACGAGGTTTGAAGTTATCAGACCAGGGTGTTTTGTTGAAAGAACCGAGTAAGTATAGAAGATTGGTTGGTAGATTAATTTACCTGACAGTTTCGAGGCCAGATATAACATATGCAGTACATGTTTTGAGTAGATTTATGCATGAGCCCAGAAAACTTCACATGGAAGCAGCACTTCGGGTTGTTCGATATTTGAAAGGTGCACCGGGTCAAGGCTTATTTTTCTCATCGAATAATGACTTCAGGTTAAGGGCTTATTGTGACTCGGATTGGGCAGGTTGCCCACTTACTAGGAGATCCACCACAGGTTATTGTGTCTTTCTTGGACCGTCATTGATATCCTGGAGGTCAAAACGACAGAAAACAGTTTCCCTTTCTTCCGCCGAGGCCGAATATCACGCAATGACAGGAGCCTGCTGTGAGTTGACATGGCTACGTCAACTATTGAAAGACTTGGGTCTAATACATCATAAAGCAGCTCTATTGTTTTGCGACAACAAGGCTGCCTTGCACATAGCAGCCAACCTAGTTTTTCATGAGCGGACTAGACACATTGAGATGGATTGTCACTTCATTAGAGACAAGATTCAAGACGGTTCAGTGATCACAAGATATGTGAGTTCTGCACATCAGCTGGCAGATATCTTGACAAAGTCTTTGGGAAAGGAGAATTTCGTTCCTATGATCCGCAAGTTGGGAGTCCAAGATATTCACTCTCCAACTTGAGGGGGAGTGTTAGCAAGATAAACGTTAACATTATCTTTTATATAGAAATAGATAATCAGTACATATTATCTTCCTGTTATAGTTCCTATCTTATAGCTTAATTTCATGTAATGTAGTTTCTTATTCCTAACTTATAGGAATACTTTTGCTGTACAAATACATGACCTAAGGTCTGTAATATTCATTCTATCAATATACATTTTTCTTTCATCTTTTCAAAGCAAGAAGTGAACATTTTACCATTGATGGATTCTGTTTTCTCATTTGAACAGCTTTTCTCTGGCAACTCCTTCGGCTCATCAATATCAGTTCACCAAGCGTTAGCGGTCTCCTCACCACGGCACTGCTATTACGTTCATAATCCAAATATCTGCTGTTTAGCTCCGGAGAGAAAGATTCCTTTCTGTGGTGGGAAGTCTTTCCAAGAAAACCTGATTTAGGTGTTTATAATGGAAAGAAACATTCCAAGAAAAAGCTGATGGCGGTTGCCTAATGTGCTTTTCCTCAAGGATTCAATAACTTCCAAATCAGCCATTCTGAATTAAAAAGCTGTTCTCCCTGTAGCATTGCACCTTGATCTGTTCCTGTTCATGCATTTATAATTTTATATTGCTAACGTAGTGGGTTAGTAGAGTTCCCATCCTAACTTTGCAAGCCAACTGCACCATTCTTTGGATCAAGCAGTAGATTAGGCTTCCCTGCTCTCTCTACTGACCGAATGACTCTTTGGAGTGGGCCAGCTCTCAAAATAAATTCTTTCAAGTCCAGCCCAATGCAACAATATGGGTCATCAATGATGCACCGCCCATAAGGAGGGCCTCCGTGCATATAAACTGAAAACCTAGAAACCTCCCCACCTTCACCTTTCCCCTGTTCTGGAAGGAAGGATTTGGCTGAGCCAGCCGACTTTGGTTTGTACGCCTGTATATATTTAGACACATAGTAGCGCTGCATGCTCCAAAAATTGAAGCAATCACAAGGAAGTCTCTATTCTCCAAGAAATCATAATATCTTTAGTTCTTCAAGAAGTTAAAAAAAAAATCAAGAAAGATGGACTCGATAAACAGCTCAACTCCTCCTTTGTGTGCCAAGGGTTGCGGGTTCTTTGGTTCTCCAGAGAACGAGAATTTTTGTTCAAAGTGTTATAAAGACTATCTCAAAGAAGGGTTAATTGCTGAGCCTTCCAAGAAACTCTCTGAACCTATCGTAGTCACCCCATCTTTTGATGATAACAGCCCAGATGTTGTTACCGATGAAACAACTTCAACAACTACTGTTGTTGCATCCACTTCAAAAGTGAAGAATAGATGTGAATGCTGCAACAAGAAAGTTGGTTTGATGGGGTTCGAGTGCCGCTGTGGGAACACCTTCTGTGGGGTTCATCGATATCCTAAGGAGCACTCTTGTAATTTTGATTTCAAGACTCTTGATCAACAAAATTTGGCCAAGCAAAATCCACTTGTTGCAGGTGATAAACTTGGTTCCAGAATTTGAATGATCAGGAGTTCTTGCATCTGTCTTCTTTATGAATTCAAGAAAGTAATACTTGTTGTTTGTATCATTATCTTTTCTTTGATTTTGAAAATAAAAGTTTCGACATGGTATCATCTTCGAAGTAATTAATAGTTTATGAAATCTCGCAAGAGCAAACTTCCAACTCCGCCACCAACTTGTTGGGTTGTTGCCATTCACTCTTACCAATAATGTGCTCTCTACTGCTAAATTGCATCAAATTACTCAGTTAAACTAATTATGCTTCAGTTGAAAATAAGAATTGGTTTAACTTGACAAAAACAAAATCGTTTTTAGTCAACTAGGTCCTCGTTTGTTATGATTTAAAAGGAGAAATGTTTTAAGACAGGGGTTAATTAGGTAATGTTCAATAGATGAGGGACCAAATTGAGATTTTTTCAGGGACCCAATTGAGAATCTGGTGCTAGTTAGGGATTATATGTCCCAGAATTATCTTCTTTGTTTTTTAGGAGACTGGAACATGCATGGTACATATAGGATTTCTTGTTTTTTAAATGAAAGGATAATGTATGCTTGTTCATTTTAGGATTTGTAACAGTAATTATTTTTTTAAGTGTATTTTTTTTAAATGTATTAAAATAATATTTTTTTATTTTTTAGAATTTATTTGTAATACTATCACATTAAAACAATTTAAGAACATTTTAAAAAAATAATTTAAATAAAAAAAAATCAATTTGTTTTTAAAACACAGCTCAATCACAGAAACAAACCGTGAAGACTCGACATTTTGGGAGACTGAGTTTTGGTTTAATTTTTAACCCCTTGAACCATCATTATAATTATAAGAACCGCCCTAGCCCAATAGGTTAATCTAGTGGCCCATTAATTCGGAGCCTTGTCTGAATCAAGCAGTGAAAATCCAATTTTATTTTTATTTTTATCAAATGATATTATGTCGAGTTTTTAATTTTTAAAAAATAAATTATGATAGTAGACGTAAAATTACACAACCTGAAACAACAGTACCGTTTGCAAGCAACAAGTTAATCCGCATAGCGAAAGGATCATTGCTAGATATTGACTTGTAAATAATCCGAATTCCGAAGGGATTAATGCACGTAATAATTGAAAAATCTTACCTGTATATATAACACAATCCAGGAGCTATAGAGCAAGAAATTCTTAAGATTTTTTTGCATAATATAATTTAATTATCAAGAAAGAATTGATGGATTCACAAAGCAATTTGACTCCTCCTTTATGTGCTAAGGGTTGTGGGTTCTTTGGCTCTCCAGAGAAGAAGAATTTGTGTTCAGAGTGTTACAGAGACTATGTCAAAGAAGAAGAGTCCGTTGCTGCCGAGACTGCCAAGAAACTCTCTCAACTTGTGATCAATACCCCATCTGCTGCTAATGATAAGAGCCCAGCTATTTTAACTGATGAAACAACTTCAAGTTCAGCCGCCGCCGCATCCTCTTCAACAGTAAAGATTAATAGATGCGAATGCTGCAACAAGAAAGTTGGATTGCTGGGGTTCAAGTGCCGCTGTGAGAAGACCTTCTGTGGGGTTCATCGACATGCCACGGAGCACTCTTGCACCTTTGATTTCAAGACTCTTGGTCGACATATTTTGGCCGAGCAAAACCCACTTGTTGTTTCTGATAAGCTTCATACTAGAATCTGATTTACCCGCCTTCGGAGTTTTCCTTCTTCGATCCTTGAATGTAATAAAATTTTATTTTTCTTATCTTGTGATCTTAAATCAATCTCCATTCAAGTAGTATAATATAACGACTATAGTACAAGTTTAACTTAATTTTAATTTATATGGAGTCTATTAAGCAATAATTATTATAATTCAACATTATAAGGAAAAAATACGTTTTTGTTTTTTATTACAAAAAAAATGTTTAATTACTGTCTTGGAATAAAAAAAGACAAAATATATATCTCATTGTACTTTCAATTTAAAAATTTATTTAAAAATTATTCCAAAAATATGTTCCTTTTAAATCTTTATCTTTTTAAAAAACACAATTATACATATATATAACATTAACCAAATACATGCATTGAGTTGATGATGACACATTGTCAAGCTGTCATGTGGCTAACTGGCCTGCTATGTGTTTTTGTTTGCTTCTGCCAACTTATAGTAATAACGAGATGATATATTCGTGCGCTGTCGCAGGTTTATAAAACAAATACACTTGATAGCATTATAATTGTGAACCAGCGCTAGATAAGTAATAGAAATTAAAGGTATGATGAGCAAATATTTCATGACGAAAAAAAAGTTGTGTTGGTGATCAAAACTTAGAGACTGAACAAAATGATTTTGTACAATTTACCGTGTTTTGTGAGGAAAAATACAGTACTTTCACCACATGTTAACTTTTCAGTTAATAAAAAGAAAAAAAATTACAAAGCTAAATTCTCTACCAACTTAATATTAAAAAAAAAACAAAGATAATTTTGGAAGGAAAAAAACCCATGAGAAAACATGTTGTAGCAATTGACAATGTTTTGTGAGGAAAACTATAGCGCTTTTCCCAATAAATAAATAAAAAACTATTTAGAGAAATATTGTAGCAATCCACAGTGTTTTGTGAGAAAACTACAACCTTTCCTCATATGATTTAGTTTTATTGTAATTATAATTCTTAACCAACTAAATATTTAAAAAAAATTGACAAAGATAATTTTAGAAAAAATCATAAAAAAATCACATGGAAAAACACTGCAACAATCCACAGTATTTTAAAGAAAAAAATTATAAAGCTAAATTCTTAATCAGCTCAATATTTTAAAAAAAATTGACATAAACAATTTTAGAAAAAAAAAACAAAACAAACACCAAAAAAAAAAATCATGTTGGAAACACTGTAGCAATTCATAGTGTTTTGTGATGAAAGCTACAGTGCTTCCCTACATGATTTAGCCTTATTTGTAATGACTTGTAATTATAATTTACAAACAACTCAATATTAAAAAAATAAAATGAAAAAAGATAATTTGAAAAAAATTATAAAAAAAAACCTTGCGGAGAGACACTGTAGCAATCCACAATGTTTTATGAGCAAAGCTACAATGTTTTCCTCACGTGATTAAGCTTTATTACAAAGTTAAATTTTAACCAACTCAATATTAAAAAAAAAATCGACGAAGATAATTTTGGAAAAAAATATCACAAAAAAAGAAAACACAAAAGAAACTGGAAGAAAATCATGTGAGGAAAAACTGTATCAATCCATAGTGTTTTGTGAGAAAAAACTTGTATTTACTTGTAATTGCATTTCCTAACCAGCTTAATATTTAAAAAATAAAATTGAAAAAGATAATTTTAGGAAAAAACATTATAAAAACAGAAAAAAACCATGTGGGAAAAAACACTGTAGCAATTAACAGTAATTTTCAAAAAAAGTTACAGTGCTTTCCTAACATATTGTAACTGTAATTTTTAACCAGCTCAATATTAAAAAATAAAATAAAAAAGATAATTTTGGAGAGAAAAAAACCTTGCGGAGAAACACAGTAGCAATCAACAATGTTTTAAAGAAAAAAATTACAAAACCAAATTCTCAATCAGCTCAAAATAAAAAAAAAATCAACAAATATAATTTTAAAAAATAAAAAAATAAAATAGAAAAACTATGTGGAAAAACATCGCAGCAATTCACAGTATTTTAAAGAAAAAAAATTATAAAGCAAAAATTTTAACTAGGTCAATATTTAAAAGGTAAAATCAACAAAAATTATTTTGGAAAAAAAAATAAATGAAAAGAAAAAAAAAGAAAAAAGGGAAAAGTTAGAAAAAAATAAATATGGATTACTGTTGTAATCCATAGTGAAATGTGTGTGGGGGGAACAGTGATTCCCCCACACCATTTAGAGTATTGTATAATGTATTTTTACCCGTTTCAGGATCACTATATCTCATCTTTGCACATGTTTTAGCGAATATTAATATTAGTTATTTAACTTGTGTTTTATTAAAAAAAAAGGATATTCAAGTTTTTTCAATGTGTTTTTTTTTTTAATTCTTATTATAAATCAAAAGGTATATGTATATATTTAATTAAATACATCAAAACTATATATATAAATAAATACAAAAAAGCAAAGTTTTAACATATATATATATATATATATATATATATATATATATATATATATATATATTCAACTCCTCTTGCAAGTCGAATATTTTTTTTAATACAAAAAATTAATAGATAAATGTTATTAACATGTTTTTTGACATTAAATAACAAATATAACATTGAATTAAAAAGTTCATGCTAACATATAATAAAATATAGTAAAAATTACATGTGTTGATAAAAACATGTTAGATCTTAAGCTAAATTTTTACGTAGTTGAATAATGGAACAATGTTGTAATTGCTATAGTAAAACACCATTTTCTTAGTCCTTATATATATATATATATTTAAAATAGTGTAAAGAAAAAAATTACAAAAAAATAAAAAAAATAGTATAAATAAATCAAGTGTAGAGTGATAAATATTTAAAATGTAAGAAATAACATTTTTTCAAAAAGAATATAAATAAAAAAATTACAAAAATAAAGATAAGAAAAAAATAGTAATAAACAAGTCAAGTATAAAATAATAAAAATAAAGAGTATAAAGAGAAAAATATAAGAAAAAAACTTGTTTTCTTAAAAAATTAGAAGAATTAAAATTATAATTTTACCATCATTACAGTATTACTACAATAAAAAATAAAAAAAATTATAATTATGTCATTTATAAGTAAAAATACCATTTCGTGTACATGTATAATAATAATTGTAAAAGTTCCCAGCATTGATGGGTGTACCAAGCTGGCTTATCTTGGATGGACTAGCCAGGTTTCAACGATATTATGTGAAGAACATATATGTGACTGGGTCCATGGCGCCCCTGCAGGTTTAAGGGCTCCAGGCTTGGCTTTGGACCACACCACATCATGTTTGGATCTGGTCCACCGTACGGACCTAAGCGTTTCCAAGATTATCATACAATTTTTATCGTTAGAAATTTAATGATATGCACTTATTATTGGTGACACTGCGTACAATGGTTTTTTAAAAAAATATTTTTTAAAATTAAAAATATATTAATTTTTTTTATATTTAACATAAATACATTAAAAACATAAATATATCGATGTAATATTTTTTTTCAGATGGTTAAACTACATTGATCTCATATTTTGAAAATGAATACATTACATCTTTAGAATTATTTTTTTATTAATGTAGGTTTTCAGGACAGTTTACACATATTTTGACTAATTTTATAGGTTTTAAAATTAATAATCATATAAATTTTTAGTAGTTCAAAACAAACTTAAATTCATGATTATCATAAAACAAACCTAAAACATAATAAATAAGTGGAGCATAAAACATGAAAAGAACACAAGAGGTGGGTGGGCAAAAGGATAAAAATTATGGGCAAGGCTCCCATCAATTGCTTTAAGTATCAGTAGATGGAGTATTAGAAACCAAAATTGAATATTGAGGGAGCTCAAGGACGGTCATGAGGGCCCTAAAGGGCGACAAAAGTGACAAAGGTGGGAGCATTTACGAGAAACTTGTCCTAATAAGGCATCACCTATGAGCTGTGAGTGCAGATTAAAACTTAAAAACAGACAGAGAATTATAAGAAGATATGAAACAAGGTGGATTTTGAGCATGGGATTAATTTGCCCTTGTATATTAATTAACTTCCTAAGAAGAAAGAAATGGGTTTTTAGAGATTTTATATTCAAAGAAATATTGGATTTTTAAGAAAATAAACATGATATTTTCCCTCGTTTTTGTGTAATTTGAGAATTTTCCTAGCAGATCAAATACAAAATTGTTCAGGATTTTAGATCCTAGGAAATTCATCTGACCTCCATATATACTGCTTCGATCTTACCTTCTCCCATCTTGCTTCTAAAGATTATATTAAATTAGCTGCGGTGTTTGATCAAAGGTCAAAAATCAAAATCAAAATTGACATTTTATCTCTTCATGGGTACATTGCTGGAATTAGTCTCGGGTATTAAAAAAAAAAAAAAACAGAGACAATTTGAGTAAAAAAAAAAAAAAAAGTCTTATTATACCTTCAATTTTAAAAAAAAAACATAAATTCATTTCAGAGCTAGATATTAATTAACCATAGACAAGCGGTGATGATAGCCTATGATGTAGTCTAGCTCCTTGGTCCATATATAATTGATAAATTAGTGTAATATATAGTATTGAAAAGATTCGACTATGATAAAGATTAAATGAACTGCTAGCTAGTGTACTGATCACAAATCTAAGGTTCCCTTGAAGGGTCCATTGACAATGGCAATCCAACTGCTGCTTTTGTAAGTAGTTTATGTGACTTTGCATCAGAAACCGTATTTATCAGTTGGAAATTGATTAAAAAAAAACAATTATACATAACTAACAGCAGCATAAATTATCTTGAAAGTACAGAATCTTGATCCAATTATGCTACCAAATAATCAATTAATGAAAAATCAAAGGAATATTTGCACATGAAATTTCTTATGAGCAATCATTGAAAGCCAAATGCGTGCGCGCATTGTTTGCAAGATTAATTAATACTCAAATGATCGAAACATGTACATACATATATCTATACTTGACATATACAGATCAGGGCCAGAAGGTAAACAAACCCTCAAAGATCTGAAGCTCAGTTCAATCTTAAGATCAAAACCATGATAAACTTTAGATTGAAAACAAAACTGAAAACAAGAAGAAATCGTCTTCCTAGGTGGAGCTCTGATGAGGATTTAAGAATCCATTGAAGTTGGCACATTCAAAAAAGGCCTTGGCAGTCATCTCCCTTTCGAACCTCCAAATATAATTCAAGCCCACCAAAAGTTCTGTGATGGCAGCTTCAGTCTTCTCTTTGTTCGCAAAAAACAATGTTTGCAAAAGAAGAACATTGGTTTTTGGCAACAAATTTTGCTGCTCAAAGCTTCTTTCACTTTGCCATTTGATCATGTTATGTGCTAATGGAGATAACCACGCCAATATCCTCCCCAAAGCATCCCTCCATTCTCCTGCAAGGACTGGATCACTCGCTGAAAACCCTACTCCTTTCAATCTAGCCCTCAGTGAAGACCGTATACTGTTTGGTAACATCGAGTAAAGATCATCTCTTGCATCAACACCAACAAGTTGTGGTGACTTGATCATCTTTTCCATAACTATAATCAAATTTGCATAGTGCAGGGCCAAAGCCGCCGCCCCAAGCGTAGTTGGCGGAGGCTTTAAAAGCTTCGAATTCGACTCGAAAAACCCATTACTCGAGTCTTTATTTCCTTCAAGCTTTGAGCTCTTCAATGGCCCCGACACAATGTTACAAGTAGTAGGGTTCTCTGTTGGATGCACTGTTGCAGAAGCTGAGAGACTGCGAGGTAGAGAAGTTGGATAGCCATGTGCTATGCCAAAAACCAGCTTGATCCTTGCTAAAACAGTGAAAATGGACTTGGCAAGGATCAAAACAACCGTATCAAAACTTCTATTCCAAAGAGATCTCTCTTTGAGGTACTTCACCTCCTGTCTCTGCCACAATATCTTCTGTTGAAGATCCAAAACCTTTTGTTCTTTGGTTGTTCCTTCAAGTTCACCACACTGTAAAGCTTTCCTTAATCCATTCTCCAATGCAGACAGCTCCTCCATCTCTTTATACAGCGTCGCCGTTACAGTCACGTACCTGTCCATCTTCTTGGTTTTGGCTTCCATGTCTTTCCAACTCAAGACCCAACAATTGGCGTCATTCCCCAAGTTGGTAAAATCATCGAACAAACGCTCGAAACGCCGCAAACCCGAGTCCTCACACCTCTTGCTTAATCTCGAAACAGATTTGGCGATGAGCCTAAGATTCTCAGCCATTTCGGCACACGCGAGGCCGAGAAGGAAGGACTCGTCGTTGGAGACTATTTTGCGTACTCCTTCAAGAGAGATAGAATCATTGCGCACACGAATTATGTTCTTGTCTGAAAGAGATTGCCAAAGATGGAAAACCTTTGACATAAGACCTGCGATTTCGAAAGCTAAAACTCCAACTGAAGCTCTCTTTGATGGTTTTGGGATTGAATTGGAGGTTATGACAGAATCAAAACTGTGAGATATTGCTGTTTTTACCTTTATTAGCCATGTTTCAAGAGCCATAATACCGTTGATCAATATTTTTTTATGTACTGTGTACTAACAAGCAACAAAAGGCTAGATATATATTATAGCTAGCTAGATGGGATCGATCAATGAGAAGTACTTGGGTGTGTGTAAAAGAAGAAGGGAGAAGAAGGTGGTTTGAGAGAGGAATCTAGAGATGAAACAGAGGGTATTGGGAGATCAGGAAATAATTGAAGAATGGGAGATGGAGATCACATATAAGGATTATAAAAGAGGAGAGCATCACATGAAGGTTATATTGTATTGTAGGGGGTGAGTGGCTATTTGATACCATTACAAATAGCATAGTGAATGAGAAAATAAAATTAAAAAAAATAGTATTTTTATAAAATAAAAAAAATAAATTATTCCGAATTAACTCACATCAATCCATCTGACCCGTCGTCATCGAGAACTAGCCGCAAATGGACCTGAGCAGAATTTAAATACAATGACACGTATAAAGAGGTGATAAAAAGAAAATCTTTTTCTAAAATTAATCAATGAGATAATAAAATTTGCAACACTCACATGCAAGACAGTGTGTGAGACATGTTTATTATTGAAAGGTATTTTGTCTTTTACGGGTTTGGACTTCAAGGGGATTTTGAAGCGAGTGGAGTCTTGCATGCACTGTGGATTTCTCTCCCCTTTTCCTTTTTGATAAATATATAAATTATATTTAACTAAAAATGAGAAGGTTTTCGGTTAACTCAACCAAAATACAAGAGCTATTCTCTGAATATAAAAATATAAAATATAAAAATTAATTTTTACTTCTTGTCTAAATATAAAAATAAAATTTTTATTGAATTATAAGAGTTATTCTCTAAATAATTAAATAAAAAAACTATTTTTTATTCCTTTGTCCATAAAATGAAGAAGAACAAGACGACGTGTGCTAAGAAACACTTTCTCTCCTAAGATGCTATTTTTTTCAAAAATGAAGGAGGGGGGCCATATCATAATTGTTTTTTTTTCCTCTTGAACTTTTATGAGGTAATCTCTCTTGTTAATTAGTATGTTTGTTCCATGTGAATTATTAAGTGTGTAGCTAAAAACTTTTGACACACCAAGAACATAAGAAAAGAGGAATCTAGTGATCTCCTACGTCTGGAATATCATGATATTGTTTTTTAAAAGATTTGAAGAGTACAAAGAACACTCAAGTAATTACTATACGAGCTGAAAAAGAAAAATTAATGTTGTAAACAACTAGAATTGATTATTTTCTTGTACTTATTATGATAGTAGCAATAATAATCCTCTAATGGATTCTAATAAGATCGTAGATATGTGGTTAATTAGATTGTAACATCATATGTATCAATAATTAGATATATACTTATCTTCTTCTTTGAATAAATATTATTGTTGAATTTTTGTTTTATTTTACAATTAAGGTGAAATATCTCTTGGAGTTAATTATTCTCACCAAAACCCTTCAAAAAGAATTTAAAAGATATATATCAGATTTTTTTGTTTTTATCACGATATCCTCTTTCTATTTTAAAGGATGAGACTAGTCTCGTTCAGGGTTAATTTGTGACTGTCCCTACCAATAAGTGTGTTTTCTAAAGATCGAACTTGTGTTCTCACCCAGCACTAATATAGCAGATTTAACGAATGTGATGTCATAATTTTAAATTTAACTCTGATTTTTTGTTTTATTTTTGATATTTTGTGACAATGAAGATAAATGAATTTAATTCTCACATTATTTTTTATAGGATTGAAAATCCAGAAGAGGTTTACATGAGAGTGATTTTTCAATTTTTTTTTTGAATGGTCCATATAAAACCTGATAATTGTTCATGAAAACTAATTAATGTAAAAATATCATTATTGTTAAAAAAAAATCTTGAAAAGGCAAATTCCCTCTACAACCTTGAATAAATAAGTGTATAAAGGGCTGTTGACTTCTATGTATATATTCCAAAGTGACAATGAATGATAGGCATATCCTAATTCATGCACTACGTACGATCACAAAACGAAAATAGTGCCATGGATCGTAAATTGGTCTGCCTTTTACAGCATCGTGGAGTTCTAAGGTCTCGATAAATGAATATAATTTAGAGCAAGTAGTGCAATTTGATCTAAATTTCTGTAGCCCTAATCCGACAAATTAATGAGCACGCAATTAGGACGTCTTGAGTGGTGCAAAATGTATACTAAGACTCACCAATATTAGCAGTGGCAATCTTTTTGAGAGAGAAAAAAACACACTGCTCCTGGTCAATTTTCTGCAATTCGTTTAAATTATGTAATTTATTTGCCCTTGTTTTGTTATAGTTTATTAGAAATGTGTGAGGGCACGCATGCACGCATGCATATAAAGTATGAAAATGCTCCAAATATATCCATTTGTCTCTACTTCTATATATATATATATATATATATATATATATATATATATATATATATATATATATATATATATATATATATATATATATTGTTATGTCCTTAATTATTAGAAGGGTCACTCTAGCTAATTCAAATTGTTAGAAATTAAGGCAAAATTCTGAAATATTCATGGTGGGTATATTGAGATGAGATAGCCATAACACTATATACATTTAATTATTTGTAAGCACTGCATACTTAACAAGAATTGTGCATCTTTCACTTGCCAAAATTATGTATGACTCTTGATATAGTAAAATCATTGGCAAGTTGCATCAAAATCTCTACGATCAATATAGATCTTGAATTGATAGATTTTGTGAAAATGCAGTGAATGGGTTGCTTTAATTCTGACAATCGATTAGGGTTGACTAATGGATACATGAGGTGGGGATGATTCAAGACACAATAACATGGAGTTGCCTGATAATTTAGTAGCGTTTAGCTAGCTAGTGACTTGTGACCTAAAAAAATAAAGATATATAATAGAGATAAAGGTGTATGTTTCTGTGTGCCTTTTATTTTAAAAATATAGAAATTTATTCTAAAATTATCTCGAAAATATATTAGTTTCATATCTTTATTTTTATTAATCAAATATCATATAGTAATTTTTTTTTAAAAAAAGCAGATAGTATTAACATTAATACTATGGGTTGTGGAAGGGAGTATGGATTTCAGAAAACCCCACTTGCTCATTCACATCACATGGCGAGTGTTGGTTAATTTGGAGCATTTTTGGGGTCATAAAAAAAAAGGATACGAGAGAGTACTGGCCCTTGAAATTTCTAAAATTGGAGCGAGAGAGTTTCGCTAGATATTCAAAAGTTGCTTCCTTTTAAGCCTTGCCTTTCTAGCTTTTGCCTACCAATGGAAGGGCAATGAACGAAATGCCTGTTTACTTGTCGGATCATGAACAGGCAGCCATGTTACATTTCCATATCTAGATAAACGTGCCTCCAAACCAATTGAGTATGGTAGCAATCACCGTCTTCCCTTTTTCTCTCTGCCTCTCTCAGTTGTTTTCTTTATTCTCATCCCCCCTGTCTCGGCCAAACCTTTACTGGATCGATCTCCTGTAATGTAAACAGTTCTGTACATGAGAAGAACAAAAAGAAAAAGGTTAGTAGTGGGTGCCAAGACTTCAGATCTGTAGCCCATTTTGATTGATATTCTGAAAATAATTTCCTATGATTAATTCAATCCCTAAATTAAGATTGATATCTCTTGTAATTGATCATTCCATCTTTCTTTCTTTTTTGTTAAATTACATTAATTGACTTCATGAATATATATTTCCTTGTGAAATATCATAAAAAAAATGATGGCAAAAATTAACCTCAACCATGCACACTATCATGACAAAAATTATAGGTAAAAATTGTTTGAAAACAAGGATAGAACAAGACAGATCTTACTGATTCACATGTTAGTTAATTAATTAGTGATATAGTCGGAGGCACCTTCCAAATCGCGCGCATTGTTCCATGTCTGTGTCGCATTTATGTTTCTCGATCCTGATTGAGTACTGAATAGATTTTGATCTTATCGGAGGCACCGGGATTTGCTGTTGTAGTTTAAATAAGTTGGAAGAAGATGCATGGAAGAAGAATGCCGGTTCCCATCTGGAGAGCTCTTCAAGAATTTTTGGTCAAAGAAGCCTCCTCAGTCCTCACAGTGTGATTCACTTGTGTTTATTAAATGTTATATGAAATAAAAGGGATGTATATAAAAAGAGCTTGAACATGTTTAACTAAATAAATTAAAATAATAATATAAAATAAATTTATTGATATTGTTGGATTTATATTGTTAAAATTTTTTCAATAAAATTAATAATATCATAACCACAAGGATTTTTATCCTTTTTTCTCTCTCTCTCTCTCTCTCATCTCTTCTCTTCCTCGCTTATTTAATTAAAGAAAATTATGTTTTTCAATTACTACATGTACGTATTCACTAATTATTTAATTTCTCAACAATGTTATTAATTTCACCAATATTTGTCTTTAAAAAAAGGGGCTAGGAACCAAAAGTAGCCGTAGATCTTTCGATAAATGGGATCTTGTTCTTAGTGATCAAAATTGAGTCAAAGTGTGGTAGCCATTAATAAAGGTGTGGAGATTAATAAAGAAGACGGTTTGGCATGTCCTTTTCTCACAGTACAATGTACCGCTACTTGATTTGCAAACCCTAAGAAGATTCCGGAGGCTGGATTTTCTTTCCGATGCAGATAGACAATTGGTGGTGCTCTACTTTCACTCTCTATTGGCTCTCTACCCTACAGATTGACAATTAATTAATTAATTAATGGTATATTTACTCTTAATTTATATTTATTAATATAATAATAACTAAAAACTTATATAATTATTAACTTTTAAAATTTATAGGATTAATCAAAATAAATACAAGCTAATCCGAACATCCATATTAAAAAAGAAAACATAAGATAATATATTTTTGAGACAGTTTTGTAATAATTTTTTGTATTTTAAAAAGAGAAAGTATATAAAATATATCTTCTTTATCTTTATTGTTTTTATCTTTTCCTAGATTTTAATTAAACACTATAAAAAAAAAATTGTTCAAAGACCATCACATTAAACACTTCAAATTATAGAGTTCAAATTAATATTTATTTCCACCTACCACATGTATCATAAAAAAAAAAGTCTATGTTATATTTCTTTGACTTAAAACTCTGAAGCTAAAATCATCATTTCATAAACTATATATTATAGGCTATAATGAGTTGTGGCAACAAGAGAAATCTGAAAATTGCATGCAACTGGATGCATGGATTAAACTATGGCTTAAACGAATCGTTAATAATTATTCCAAGAGGAAAAGAAGGCAATCAAGTGTCCTAGTCCATGCGGATCAATCTGACTCCACTCTTAGCTAGCATGAGTGCACGCTGGCTCCCTCTCTTGTTGCCACGCACCCCAGCAATCCCTCAAAGAAGAAATGATGAAGGAGGTTTTGACGGTCAGAAACCAAGCAGAGAATGATGCAAAGATCCATATAATGGTTTGTGATGCAATCATCCATATAAATGTTAAGTGATGATACCACTAGCTAGTTCATGGCATATATAGTCTTCCACTTTCATCCTGTAATATTAGACTTGGACCATTATCGATGCGATGGAAGTTTTTTTCTCGAAGAAGTCATGATCATGGTGGAATATTGTGGCTGAGAGCAAGAGGTGAGCTTAATTGTTGTCGGTGTCCAAAGATCATTTTGATCCACAGTTTGGGGTCAAAACCCTATGCTCTTGCTGAATTGTCTACCATGCTACAATTCCAGTCAATCCCATGAAGCACAATTATTGGCTGACTACTGGGGTGCTCTCTCAAATGAATGCTGATGTTTCTCAGATGAAGGAATTAGAGACCAATTATGGATAATTGTCAGCTCCATTAATGGCTTCTGGTTTCACACGTACATCAGCATTATATAACCACACACATTAGGGTTAGTGTGCTAATTAACATCATCGATTGGATAGGTACATGTTGGAGTCCTTCTCTTTTGATCATGAGGAGAGGTGTTGGATGCATCACTGTATGTGAACATTGTTAAATAATCCAAAGAAAATAAAAGGAGAGGAGGTTAGGGTTTCATTGATATTATATATACTGTCATGAATTACTTGAAAAAAATTAACTTCTTCTAAATATAAAAGAATGATATATAAAATAAAACAAAGAAAACTGGAGAGAATATTCTACCTTTAATAAATAATAAAATAAAATAGACCCTTTATTTCTTTTTTTTAAAAAAAAACTTATCATGGACTATATATGTACCCTTACTCGTTCATAATTGGGTGAACACCAGCATGTTTATCTTGTAGAGAAAAATCATGACTTCGAATTACATAGAAGGAAGGGTTCTTGAATAATCTTTTCAATGGTTAAGATATTGTATATATGGTCGATTTCTTTGTAGTGAGACTAATCAAGTTACTCCTCGATGAAGTTTTAAGAAGGTAATTAATTCCCATGTTTTGCATTTTTTCAAATAAAATTTCTTTATCCAGCTTCCTTTCGATTCAAACTCGAGTTGGTAACAAAGTGTTAGAACTTTTGAGAACTCAATCTACTGAGTTAATTCTTTGAACAAAATGAAGTCATGAATTTAGATTTAGGCAACATAATTAGAGTTGCAACCTTTTTCTGCATGAAAGTGTTTCGGTGGTGCATGCTCTCGAAGATATTTGACATTGGATAGAAACCTTTTTTTTTTAATGTACGGCCAAATTATATCTCGTATCATTGTCTTAAAACTCGAATTATTAGGCTAGGACGATTGGATCTGAAATTTAAGCAATTCAAATTAAAAATATATATATATAATCGATGCAGTTAAAAATCTAGATTAGTTCAATGATTCGGTAATTCTGGGTTTGATATGATCAAAGCTCAATTATCAATGTGCTGATTTTTGTTCTTTAAATTTTTTTATCAAAATAATATTATTTTAATTTTTTAAAAGAAAATTAGATGATCTACCCTTCTAATTCACAATTCGAGCTTTACCTCATGTTGGGTTTTAATTAATACTATATCTTGAGATATATATATATATATATAACATTCATATCTGGGAGTAGAGGTAGGGATTGATTTGACAAGATTTAAAGTGGAGGATTTGGTTTGGTCAAAAGCACAAAATAGAGGGACCATGCAACTATGATCTTGACACCAAAGTTCATTATTAAAGTGGAAAACCATCAACCATCACATAAGGAATAGCGTGCAACCGACGATCACACCCTTTTCTTTTAACTTTTATGAATTGTCACTTTGCTTGATTTCAAAAAGCATAGAAGAAAAATACATGGGTTCGCATGTGGGCTGCATTCGCCTGTGACATTGGCCGTACTCCTATATATCTAGCAAAAGAAATTTAAGTCTAAGAAGAAACGGGGGGAAATTAACTCAAGCTAGCTAGTTAACTGTATAGCTTTGAGTAGGTGGAGCTAGACCTACCACACTAGCCAAAATGGATAATCCAATCGAGTCATGAATTCAAATTGGAACTCATCAACACAATGTAGAACCTCCAAACCGAGTTGACTCATCCCACCATGCTACTATGCCCACCACGGCTTGTTCTAGTTGGTCCCATATATATATATATAGCTAGGAAGACTTTGATCCAAGGCAATAGAAGGAAAAATCGAGAGGCTCTCTTCTTTTTGGTTCAAGAGAAGTTGCATGATGGGGACCTCTTAGTAAGTGAGCTTCACTAAGATCCCACTAACTATAATGCTTTTGCAAATTAAGATCGCCCTTAGAAAATTGATTTATATATATCAAGGACCGTGAAGAAATTGTTAAAGAAATGAAAGGAATGGGTGGCTTGAGCATGAGAGGGAGACATGGTATGGCCTCTATTTCTTCACAAATGAAGGGGTAATGTCCCACTTTTGATAGACATTCCTCGAAGAAAACGGTCCCAAAAACACCAAAAATACTTTAGAAAGCACCTTAGAATGTAGATCATGATGATGATGATGATGTTGATGCTCTCTCCTGACAACCCTTTGCACCATTGATGAACTATCCTCACGTGTGTCATCATCATTTTATGTACCCTTTGGACCAAATAACCCTATCATGTCCACGTGCATTAGGCCTAGGCCCATCTACCACATTCTCAATTTACTTGGCCTTTTTTGTTTTTCCGAGAGAAATTACAAGGGGGTAAGGTAAGGTAAAGAAAAAGAAGAGGGTAAATTCCAAATTTCCCAAATCCCAAGAGAAAGTAAAAGGGGTTAAATTTTCATGTGGGGGGGGGGGGGGGGGGGGGGGGGGGGGGGATCATGAGGCTAAAATGTGGGGTCGATTTTCAATTGTGGGGGTGAGTAATGGCATGCACAATAGTTGATTTGACAAATAAATAAATAAATAAATAAGAATCTCTTTTAATTGCTAAAATTTATTATTTACATATATTTTAAATTAAAAACAAAACTCATTATTATTAAATTTAATCTAGTTGGATGAGTCAATTTAAAACTTAGCCAACCCACTACTTAATTTAAATTGAATTTCAAAAACAATTATATGAAAGTTAATCTTGGTCAAGATCCAAGTTATTTTTTTAAAAAAAATAAATTAATATTATTTTAATTGAAATAAATTAATTTTATTAATTTATAACTCTAACCAAAGCTAAAAAAACAAAAGAGGCTTTAGAGTATAATTAAGCATCTTACGATCATAGCAACTTTCTACATGCTAATTGCTATGATCGTAATCGTACATGGGACACATTTTAAAATGCTCCCTGTACTTTAAAGTTTTGCATAAAATACCCACCCCGCCCCTTTTTTTTCTTTTTAATCTGAAAGATATCCCATCTTTTATGACTGCATTATCCACTAATTTTCACTAATTAAATCTTAACCAACCTAATTTATTATCGAAAAAACAGTATAGATTTCCATGCCCAGTTATTTTTACCTAGGGCCGTATGTGTGAATACGATAAATATTCAAGATTTTTGGGATAGAGCTCTTCCTGCTGGCCAAAGTTATCAAACATTATCCAAGATTTCAAGTTGGATTATATGAATTAACTCTTAATTTAAAATAATATTATTTAAAAATAATAATTCTAAATGATGTTTTTTTTTTTAAATCAAACATGATTTTACCGGATTATCTAAATTTGACCGATTATTTTTTAAAAACTCAACTCGATTCAGTTCATAAATTGACCCGCCTAATCAGGTTGGGTTTAATAACACTGCTTTTTCTTGCTACCGCTATGGTCCTTGTTGATTGGGGTTTCTTTCACTTCACTTCAACAACAAACCCTACCCGAAATTGCAAGTATGATCATGAGACATGCAGTTGATTTCTAATCATTCCCTAACAGCTCTTAAGCCCTTGATTAAACACAATAAAAGTGTCATTATAACAATCACAATAAAAAGAAAAAATTGAAAATAGGGCAAATTAAAGAGAGGTCGGGGAGAAAATATGCTATTTCTAGGGAGAAAAATACACAAGTATTACGAAAAGTTGTAAATTTAAGGACAAAAACTAAAGTTTTCAACTCTATGGGGGTGCCATGGCAACTTCAAAGCATGCTGTAGGACTGCCCCTGGGCATCATGACCTAAAAAGCTCTTATGTTATCTCTGAAAAACCTCCATCACAAAATATCACATGTCTTTATGAAGGAGAACGTGATTTGCAATGAAAATGTTAAGGAAATACAATGCTTAGGGTTTTTATTTTTTTTATGATCATAACCTTAGTGGACATTGACACCGAAAGATTGAGTTTTTTTTTTGGAGATTCACCAATATCTTTTCATTCGCTTCAGTTGCCACTTACCCACTTCGATCTCTCCATTACCTCCTCGAGTCAAAAGCAAATTGATTTCCCTCTGTCGCAAAACGAAGGACTGTTGTGCAACATGCTCGTTTCTTGTTTAGATAAATAGTAAATCACGTGATTTGTTTTCTTTTAATTTTATTATTTTCTAATGGTTTTTATAGGTTGTTTTTTAACACGTCAAGTTAATTATATCATGTTAGGTTAATTTTAGCATGATTTAATTTTAAATTCAACAAATAAATCAAATTAAAAGGTTTTTTATTTTGTTAATTTTATCTTTATTGTTTTTACTGGTTGGCCGGCTCGCTTTTGGGCTGGCTAAGTCAACTAAATTACTTCGAAAAAACTCCTACATGATTTGATTTTAAACTCAGGTTAGATAAAGAGTTGAGTTGGAGATTTTTTTATAAGAATTTCATCTTTTTTTTTTAATTTTTTCCTCATGTATTTTTTATTGATCGATCAGATTGTCTTTAAACTTATCAAATTGATTAGGTTACATTAATATATAATTTAATTTTAAACATAAACTACCTATTATGCCTGATTTAATAGCGATATCAATTAGTTTTCTACTAAATAATTTTTGTTATGTTTAAGAGAAAAAAATTGATACAACCTGCTGCATTGTAGTGCTGGTTAAAATAGTAATTGCCAAATACATTTGCTTTTTACTTGGGCCGAAAACTAGCAAACTTGCCCAGATTCCAACAAGCGTTGGAGAAGAAGAGGACATAACTAAACCCAGTACAAAGCCCAAGTTTACTTGGATAAAGTTCAAATATATCTAAATATATCTGGGCTCAACTCCAAGCCCAGATGCCTTATCTACAGAGAGAGTTTTTTAGTGTTTTCTTTTTATTTTTTATTTTATTTATGTTATGTACATGTAATATATATATATATATATATATATATATATATGCGCGCGTGATTTTAAACTTTTTTTCATTTTTATATAACTTTTTTATATTATTTTATTTCCATACTATCATTATTATTAAATAAATATAACTCTTTCATGTTATTTTATTCCTATACTATTATATTATTAAGTCAATATAATTTTTGTCTTGTTATTTTATTCCTATAATATCATATTATTAAATAAATATTGAAAAAAAGTACTTAATAAAAACAAAGCATAAATTTATGTGTATTTCTTGATATAATTAAATTCAATGAAAACAAATGAGGACAAGTAAAAAACATAAAGAATATGTATAACGTTGCGATGAACCTAATGAATCATGTTAGCTGAGCGATGAGCCTTACGAACTATCACTGCCAATTCTCCAGTGGAGAAAACAATGATACGCTTGTAGCGTTATCATGGCGACACTCATGCCACTTTCAGTATAATTCGGAAGTCGGAACTCAAGTAAAAGATCCATCTTCATTCATACTGCGAGCAGCATTCAAGATATTGAGATTGTTTAGAAGCTGGGTAGAGATATCAATTTAAAATAGTTTTTGTTCAGAAATATATTAGAATAAAATTTTTAAAAATTATTTTTGATATTACTACATCAAAATAAACAGAAAATATATATATAAAAAATTTTAGATAAAAAACATTAAAAAATTCAAATTTTTAAAAACAAGGAACCATGTATTCTCAAACACTGCCGTAGCTTTCCATGTTCACGTACTCGTCGCTACATGGGCTCATCACAATCCACAATTGCACTCCGTTTTCAGTACATCAACCAACACATCAATACAAGAAAAAAAAAAGGTGATGCTGTGGTGAACAAATACAACAGATGCGATTGTAGAAATGAATTGTATTCAACCATGTTACAAGGCGAATCAAAACTTTGAAGAGTTTTAGTATTTTTTTTAAAGCAAACTCGGTTTTTCATATAAAAACTATTGATGCAATCCATAAAAGGTAATGATGTAATTCTAATGCATGTCAAAACAAGGAATTGAAGGGAGTCAGTTAATCATCTAAGTAAGATGCCCACCTGGGAATTTGGGTTCCACAAAATCCCTTTTCAGGGACATGCAAATTTAAACATCTCCAGCTGATTCATGAAAGCATTTGGTTAAAGAATTTGAAACACCCCATACATGGAACAAGTTCCTTGATGACAAACTTGCTCCACCTAGAACCAACTACCTAAGTGTGCATCTTCTGAAAGCTATGCAGCAAAGTTCTGGAGTCAACAAGGAAGACGGGTTTCATAAAGCATTCTGACCTCCCTACTTGAAGCTCAGGGCAACATCTCCGTTCATCTGGATGGATGAAGAATTGTGTTAAGCTGAATAAAAAAGCTTATGTTGAAAATCAGAAAAGCATTCAAACTTACAGATTCTGCGACTTCTTTAGCTTTATCGTCATTAAAACCTAAAGTTTCCAATATCGTGCGACCTGCAGATTCTTTTTCTGACCAAGTCCCCAGAAGTATATGAGTTGTGGTAATTTCTCCACTCTCTCCTGCAATTCACATGACAATAAGATGATAATAGTAACTACATACACGTGGACAGCACCCACACAAATATCAAATCCATTGTTTACGAAATTTTAAATCAAATCATAAATTTTGCACTTTACAGTTGCCAGCACAAGTACATTCATGATGACTCTTTTAAGGTTGCAAAAAAAAGCTTTTTTTGGGAAAAAGGACAATGGAATAATGAACAACGAAAAAACGTTATTACAAGTCAAGAAGAAAGAGCTCAAAACTATATAAGAACAAAACACAAAATAAACACTTCTACCATAAATAATCAGGAGAATTGGTTATGCCAGTCAATAAGTAAAAGAAGATGTTTATTGAATCTGGACTCTAGGTAGGATTAAGAAGTAACTTTAGTGATGCAATTGTACCCTTAAGAGACTGAAACTTAACATAAAGCATGCATAAGCAGGTAACCTCCACCTCCTACAATATCCCATGATCGTTTATCTTATTTTCTTTACATCCAATATGGGGTTAAGAACTTGCAATCTTTTTCAAACTGAATAATTTCGTAGACGAAAATAGTACTAACATAATTGAATTTCATCAAGCTCCAAAAGGTATCATATAAAAAATCAAGCCTAGTAGCATTACAGAAAATGACCCACGTTCTCATCCTTGAACGCTCCAAATAACTTTGTACAACGCTCCTACTTAAACTAGTATTACCAAATTGAAGTTTCTAAATCACAATCACATTATGTAAACCATGGCAGCTCATTAGTCAAATTATCTTGCAAACACATACACAAAACAGAATAAGACATTGCAAGTTCTGATGCAATAGAAGTTAAAAATCACCTGACTTTAGTTTCTCCTCAACAGCCCAATCAAGTGCTCTTTGAGCTTGTTCAGTCAATGGAGGATGCTCAGGACTAAAAAAATACATTTCAGATTTCCCAAGTAAATTCACAGTTTCTTCTCTGACTTTGAAAAAAGTAATCCCATTAGCCCTCAAAAACTTTGCAGCTGGACTAGTCCCTACAACCAGGCACAAACTTCAATAAACCCCAGAGAACAAAAAAGAAGCTACACACTAAAATGCATAAAAAATCACCAACCCTCAATCAAAATCCCCATTAAAAGTGCATCAGTTCCCGTATTAGGATACTTCAACTTCCTCGCCTCCAGTTCTCCTAACCCAAATGACCTTATCGCTCTTGCTGACCATCTAAAACCACTCACAAAAACAAGCATTTCCTTAATCAACGGTGAAAATCACACAAAATTCACATAAAAAGCAATCAAGAATCCATCTTTCTCTCTGTTTCTCTTCAAGATTAAAGGAAAATGACTAACTTTGGTATCTTCTGAGATGTATACTTCCTGAAAGAACAAACAAAACTAATCAAGACCCATTTTTCAAAAATCCAAAAATAAAAAGACCCGGGTGAACAAAAAGCTTACTTGGTGGGTAGAGTAGATAAAACTGTGACATTCGTTGATGGCTTACTGCCCTTAAGAGATAAAGTTCTCAAGTTAGAGTGTGAAATCAATAGCTTGTTGCCATAAAAGGAGCTTAAAGGGAGTGGCAAGAGTGAAGAATTATGTGGTTTTTCATTGCAAAATTGAGAGGTGGAGATTGGAACTGAGAGAAATGAGACAGTGTTAGAAGCCATCAAAGAAAACCCAATTGTGGGTTTTGATCGAGAGGGGGGTGTTATGGTCTCTGGGTTTGAAAATGGAGGGTGGTGCTTTTTGGGTTGAAACTTGAAAGAGGATGCACCTCTCTAACGTTAAAAGCCAAGGATATACGATGTGTCGGACAATGATGTTGGGGTAATGAGAAATGGTTTGACGAGTCGTTTGATAGTGATGAAATCACAACTTCTCTCTTTTCTTTTTTCTTAGTATTGTTTTATATGAATAATTGAGTCCGTCTCTCTAATTTGATGAATGATATAACATCTAAGGAGTCTGAGAAATAAAGTGTATATTTTTTTATTTATATAATTTTAAATATTTTAAATATATCTTTAATAGAATGAATCTACTTGAATTTTATATCAAATCGAGTTAAGAGTTCATTCATTCAAAATCAATTAATTTAACAAATTAATTTGTAATTCAGTTAATTAGATCAAAATTTAAAAAAAAAACAAAGTTTAACTTAAAAAAAATAAAAGATTTTTCAAAATAAAACTATTTTAGATTGATTTGCAATCAATTTGAATTATTTTGTTTATGGAGTGTTTGAGAGTATAATAATAATTTCATTTAAAAATATATTGAAATATTTTTTTTTATTTTTAATATAAACATATTAAAATAAATTAAAAATATAACCAGATTTTAAACAAAAATAAATAAATTTTTATTTAATATCATTTAGAATGTAATTTCAAACAGCACAGTAATTCATGGTTTTGATCATGACCGGATTTTATTACAAAGGTGTTTTGCAACATATGTTGTCCATCTCTTCACAGATAGAATATCGAAGTCTTACCTTTTACAGCATAAACTCTGAAGACTTAATGGGAACACTCCCCTATATGATCGAATTAAACCCTCCAGACAAGTTTTTTTTTTAGTTTAATGTGGGTGTTCGGGTCAGCTTGCGTGCACCTCGACTAATCCTACGGGTCCTGAGGTTAACGACTATATAAGCCTCCAGTGACCATCATATGAGTAACCACAGGGCTCGAACCTGAAACCACAGAGAGAACAAACCTCTTAATCCCAAATTCTTATCACTGGACCAGTATCTAGATGGTTTCTCGAGACAAGTTTTGATGGTTGAAATGGTGGATATGGCAAAATACTTTCATGATATTCTATGATATTCTTGAATGATATTCTTGAGGAAAGACCGTTATCGTCTCAAATTTCACACCTTTTTAGTGTTGTATTTTAAATGGAGATAGAGAAAAATTTGAATTTTTTACTTGTTAAATATATTTTTAAATTATTTTGATATGTTGAGATCAAAAATATTTTTTAAAAAATAAAAAATATTATTTTAATATATTTTCAAGTAACAAATATTTTTAAAAATAATTTTTATTGTTTAAAAATAATTTTTTTATATTTTTAAATTGATTTGATGTATTGATATCAAAATATTCTTTAAAAAATAAAAAAATATTATTTTAATATATTTCTGAATGAAAAATATTTTAAAAAATGATTTTTACTATACTTTTAAATACCTAGGATATTTCAGATTGATTGTGAATCAATCTGTGTCATCTTGAAAAATAAATAAAAAATCAAACTATATATCACTTAAATTTTCACCAAATCAACCGGTTACAATTCAATCACCTAGGTGGAATTTTGCTGTGAGCATTTCAATAGGTCTCAGATCGAATCCAACCCTAGCCCAGCAGTCCCTTGATGATGGTGGTGGTGATTGGACAAGCCCAGTTATATGGGGCACATTAAACATGGGCTCATGATGAGCAGGAAAACAGAAAAAAAAAAACCGTGGGCTTGACATGCAGGGGCAAAATCCAACATAGCATGCTGCCTGCTGGTCTCTAAGTAATTTTCCTTTTTTTTCTCCTTAGAATATGGTATATAAGTAATTGATAATCAAAGAAGTTTCCAAAAATAGTAGGATTGTTGTTGCAGATCATACAAGCTGACAAAATCTAGAGCATGGCACTATCGTTTTTTTTCTTACCAATTTATCATGTTGCATCATAACTTTTGTTACACGAAAAATCATTAGTTCTTGGAAGTTCAAGATCTTGGCTGTGCTTCATCTTACTAAAATACTAGTGATCAACCATCTAGGTAATGACTCAGTAGTAAGAACTTGGAATCAAGAGATTTGTTTTCTCTGTGATCTAAGGTTCGAGCCCTGTGGTTGCTTATATGATGGCCACTAGAGGCTTACATAGTCGTTAACTTCAGGACCCGTGGGATTAGTCGAAGTGCGCGCAAGTTGGCCCGGACACCCACATTAAACTAAAAAAATAAATTACTAGAGATCAGGCATGTCGTGTTTGATGTTCCAAGATTCATGCATATATCCTAAAATTTAAGATAAAGCATATAAGGTATACAACTTAAAGTTACGATGATAATTTCTATTTGAACCATGGCATATTACATTGTTTCAATGCTATGTTAAAACTTAAAACCAAGATTATCAACTCGGACTCTTGGAAGTCCTAATGGCTCAACAAACCAGCTCGCATAATAAGATAACATCTTAAAAAAAAGGTTTATTGAGATTCTATACATATTTAGAGTGTGTTTGTTTTTTTATGTAACTTTTGTAGTTGTGATTTAAAAAAAATAAGTTTTTAAAAAAGTGTGGTTGTGTGTGGTTAATTGGATTTAAATATGTGGTTGGTAAAAATTGTGATTGAGGTTTATGTGCAACAAAAAACATGTATAAAATATTTGGGTGTGATTGTTTTTCAAAAGTGTTTTTTACTTGGAAATGCATCAAAATAATTATTTTTTACTTTTTAAAAATTATTTTTGATATCAGCGTATCAAGATGATCTGAAAATATATAAAAAAATTAATTTGAAGTAAAGAAAAAAATAAAAAAAATTTAAATTTTGAAAAAAGTGCTTTTGAAACTCAAAAACAAACAGAATTTTATGAAACTTGGTTAAAAAAACATATAAAAACTGCTTCACAGAAACTGCGTTTCAAATTTAGTTTTTTAGTGGGTCCCACAATAAAAAACGTAGTTTGATGTATTACCAGACACCTAACTGTATTTTTTACACCGTAAACATAAAAACTAAAGCTAAATAAACGCATCCTTAACCTTAGATGAGCGGATGCATTTTAGAGTCATCTGCTATACCCAGATGCATAATCTGTAATCAACTTTGATATATTTATCATCAAATACGAGGACAGAATATACACATTGAATAAAGACATACTCTTTAGGAATTATTCGTGTTATTGTTATTGATAGTTCACAACACAAAAACCAAAATCAATGCAACTTTCAAAGTGACCTCTTATTATTCTAAGCCTTGGTCTCCATATAGTCTAAGTCTATAGGTGACAAGCACATTGATTACCTTACCAATGCGGGATCAATGCTATTTAAACATTATTATTTCTGCGTGTCGTAAATCAAAAGCCCAAATACTGTCATGACAGGCCATTTAAATTTCTTGGGCCAGGCTGATTCTTAAAAACCACGCCGCATATTTTCACGGCGCCACCTTGCACGGTTTTTATCATAAATTTTAAACTTTTTCTGTTTAAGATCTGGGTTTTAAATTTTAACCAAGTTAATTTTTATTTTTAAAAAAATTTAAAATGATATCATTTTAATAATAAAAAACAAAAATCAATAAATTACAACCGAGCTTTACCGGTCAATCAGGTCATGACTTTTTCTATTTTTTCTTCAACCCGGCTTGGTTCCTGCTCCAGGTGGACTCACTAGGCTGGACCGGATTTAAAACTATAGTTTTTATCGATGATGATGGTTCTTATTTATTTCTTCGCTATCTTATTTATTTTTTTTATACATATGGTTTTTACCACGCAGTGATTTTTGGATTTCCAGGTGCTTTCATGTCTGTTTGATTAGGGTTTCTCTTTGTATAATAAATTACTCAATGCGCTGTGATAGTTGAACACGATTACCTGTCTATTTGATGCTTCCTAGGGTTTTGTTTTTTGTTTTTTTATTAGAAGAAAAAAAAAATCCCATGTTCGCATGGAATAATATCAGGTTCTTGGACCATATATTTAAATTTATTTACCGATTTAGTGGTCAGAAATCCATTGTGTGTAATTGAATAAGGATATGGTTTAGAAAATGATTTAATTCTAAAATAATCTGGCTAATAATTTCTCCATAAATCAATATTTTTAAATTCAATGGACCTAATTAAAACCTATATCAAGTTTGAAAAACAATATTTTTTTTCTTAGTTCTTCTTTTTAATTTTTAATATAATATTAATTTAGATTACTTCACCTTAACTCATCTAATTCCAACATGGTATAAATTATTTAGTAGGTAACACAGTGGTAAAGTTTGAAATTAAAAGATTTGTTTTTCTTGTAATCTCATATTCGAGTTCTATGGTTGCTAATATTATGGTACTCGAAGCTTACATGATAGTTAAATTCAGAGTCCATGAGGTTAATAAAGATATACACAAGTTAACCCGAACACCTATATTAATAATAATAATAAAAAAACATAGTGTAAACTTCATAAAGTTGTAAATATCAAAAACAGTAGCCTGGTATTTCAATTAGGATCACTTATTAGGTCAAAATAGTCGGAATTGTGACTACAAATAAAGTGGACAAGACTCCTGTAAAAGAGAGAGATTTTAATGGTATTTTGATTAATTAATTGAATTGAGACCTAATTAATAGGTTTCGTTGACAGTGGCTGGATCTGGACTTATTTGTTATTTCACCTTAATTAAAAAGAAGAGTGGATTTATTTTCACAAGGATTATATTTACTTAAATTTACATAACTTGGACATGCATTAATAATGCATTTACAAGTACAAAGATTCAAATTAAAATTCCTTAATTCCACATAAAACTCTTTAATACTTGGAACATTGTATGCATAAGTTTTATAGCAATAGTAATGCCCATGAAAAAAAATAACCAATATATTACAAATATAAGCATAAAATAAAAATAAATAAATTTCTGAGCTAAATTAATATAATTTACATTAGTTTTATATACAAATAACAATTGCATCAAATTCACATATAAAATAAGTTTTGAAAAGAAGACAAAACAAATCAAATTCCAAGTTAGTTTAGTTATAAAATACTTGGAATACTCTAAATTGAATTTAATTAGGATGTTTTAATGAGATTTTATGTTTGGAATTATTTCAAGTGTTAAAAATTAAATTACAAATGAAATTTAATATTTAAAAGTGATACAATACAAAAGAGGAAAAATTAATATTAAAATTAATTTCTTCAAAATACTAATTTACTTTTTAAAAAAAAATATTTGGAGAAATAAGATGAAGACAATAAAAAGAATATAGAAAATAAAATGAATTAAATTTAATTACGGTAGAGAATTTGTTGCAAATAATCTCTAAGTATCCTTGATAAAAAATATAAATCTACAAAAATTTAATCGAAAATACATTAACAAAAATATAAAATAAATTATAATAGTTTTAAAATAATTTTTTATTATTTTAAAATAAAAAATATAAGAACATGTTACAATGTTTTAACCGTGTCTATCTCTTTTATATCTCAAAACAATTTCGAACATGTGAGTTATTTTGATAATGTGATTGTGGTTGTTTTTTAAATAATTTTTCATGTCAAAATATATGTTAATGATTTTTTTTATTTTTTAAAAATTATTTTTGACATCAACATATTAAAATAATTTAAAAACACTAAAGATATATTAATTTAAAATTAATAAAAAAATTTAAAAATTTAAAACTTTTAAAAATATTTTTAAAACACAAAAATTAATTTAACAGCTTAGTCATCTTTTATAATTCTAAATAAAGCATGTAGACCTCCATCATAATGACAAAATTAGAAAAAAAAAAAATACAGTAAGAACCTGTAGAGGGTTACTTCAGTAATTACACTATCCTCGCCTCCTTTTGTGCGTCTCTTTGACAGCTTTGGAGAAGAATTAAAGACAACGTAAGCTGGGAACCAAGATGGATGCTTTAATTTGCCGGATTTGCCGCAAATAAATTCTTTCTTAAATTCAGAGTCCTTCGATAAATTAAAACTCCCTTTTTTTCTCCTGATCCAAGAATTATCTTATATACCTTGTTTTTTTAATAAACAGAGACAGGTACAGAGAGAATAAACTGAGAATTCTTGAATGCCAGGTCAGGTCTGTTTCCATTCAAGATCCATTGAGTTCTTGAGGTTGTTTTGATATGAAAGGTATGGTTTTGGATGTGAATTTAAGAACCCAGACGTTGAATTTTGAAGGATTTTCTTTCTTTATTTGTAATTCTAGAGTATTTATTAAATGCATTTGATTTCTATATATGGAATCACATTCCATTTTTGTTAATTATCAAGAAAAAAATGTTTTTTTTTTTTGCTTTTAAATGTTATTTTACTGTTTGTTTATTAAAATGGCATAATGGGTTGTTATTTGTTAGTTCATTAAATGCTGTATCTATTTTATTTGTCTTTCAGGTTTGTTGATTGTTGAAGGTTGAAGCTGAGAGCAAGTTTTTGTCTAATCTGGAATCAAGATTCAATTTTTAGAAGTTTTTGGTCTATGGGTCATTGTCATACAACGGAGACATCCAAATTTTAGTTTTAGATTAAGATTTCTCATGCCAAACATGTCCACTTGAGAGCTTAGTTGAAGTTCTTCTTCCATCTTTTTTTTTGTCTGGTTTGTGGTTCATTTTCATGAGTGGATTTTAGTTAGTATATATCTTGAGTTTCACGATCTACGCAATTGATGTTATATGAAAAGAGCTAGCTTAATGTGGAAAGCCATGGCCTTGGCTTCTTCACCGAAAGAGAGTAATCCCACGATGGCTGCGTTTCCACGGTCCCTTTCATCAATGGCAGCATCAATTGGAGGCCTTGCAGTATTCTTGGTTATTGCTTCTTTGCTTTTGGTTTCGTACCCTATAGGTTCCACGGTTAGTGGATACTTTTATGGGATAGATAGCTCCGGACAAGTTGATTTACCCATTTTTGAAGGCAATCAAAGCTCCATTGATCGGGGCCATGATAGTGATGCAGATGTGGTTGATAAGGATTCTTCATCTGGGTCTGACCTAAAAGTGCTCATTAGTTTAGGCGGTGTTAATAATAAAAGTGTGAATGTCAGTGATAGTCAACCCGGGTCTGATTTGCAAGAATCCACTACTGGTGCAAGAAAAGAAGAGGAGGCCAGTTTCAAGGATGGTTCAGTTGCTTTAAGTTTCAAAGAGAATGATGTAGATAAAGGATCAGAAGAGAGTAGCTCAGATGCTGCTTCTGCAGATTCTAAATCAGGGGCTAAGTCAGATGTATCTGCTGTGCCCAGTAATGCATCCAAGACTGGTTCTGATGATCCAGGTACTTTTTTCTTTTAATGGATTTATCGCCTTATCTTAGTTAGTGATATTTAAATCTGGTTGTTGGATTGTCTTTGCATAGATGCTGGAGTTTCTGTACGGTAATTTGCTTTTCTGTTTGGGATTATTCAACTGCTTTGTGAAGTTTCCAGCTATCAATTTTATTGAATTCCAATTGTTAACTCATTGGTGGTAAATGGGTTTCTCAAAGCGGTTTGCTTTGATGAAAAAAGAAATCCTTGAGGATCCTTTTTACTTGCACTAGCTATAAAAAGGGAGAAAAAAATGTGTAATTATTGTAAGACTGGAGAATTGTGTAATCTCTGTTATAGATGCATTTGACTGCATCGATTTTGTTGGTGCTTAATCAGAAAATTATTTCTGTTCTATTTTTGTTGTTAGATGCTATGAGATACCAAGCTAGTATCTTCTGGTACTTATCCTCAGAAAAAAATGGTACTTCAAAGAATAAGAAACTTAATCTATCAAAAATAGCTACAGCTTATTGCCAGTGGCCTGGAGGCTTAATTTTGCTGGGCTCTTTGCGAGAAGCAACTGCCTGTAGAATTCCTGGCTACAAACCCAGGCAAAGAATGTGGAATAGATAAAGGAAGGCGAAGAGCTATTTCAGTTATGAAGTCATGATCCTATACATACAGAAAGTACAGTGCTAGGCTCTTTGAGGGATAAAAGAATCTTCTTTCTGCATGCCATGATCCTCTCAGATGGATCTGACCCACCTTTTTCTTGTTGACGTGTCTTCTCAAAGTCTACCAATAAATGTTTTGCGCCACAACTATGGGTTCTAATAACAACCCTTCAGTGGTCTGGTCCAGTTATGCATAAAGAACAAAACAGGACAAATCAGGGTTTGCTTTTACATTCTTTCTGAACACCTTGATAGTGTGCTTATAAAGGATTTGCATGCAAGCACTACAGGGTCTTGACTGAATGGAAGAAATAGTATAGCTTTGTTTTCGCAAGCAGAAGAATGTTTATATTAAAGAGTTTCCTGGAAATTGTTAGTATAGAAATGTTTGGTTAATGAATTCATTCTTTTGTTTCCTCACTATCTCTTCATTTTTTTTAGATTATAATTCTCTTACATTTTCTGACATGCAGGCTGTGATTTGTACCGTGGAAGTTGGTTTTACGATTCTCTAGGACCATTATACACAAACAACACATGCCCTGTCCTAACACAGATGCAGAACTGCCAGGGAAATGGAAGGCCAGACAAGGAATATGAGAATTGGCGGTGGAAACCTTCTCAGTGTAACCTCCCACGATTTGATGCCAAGAAGTTTCTGGAATTGATGAGAGGGAAAACAATAGCTTTCATAGGTGACTCTGTTGCTCGAAACCAGATGGAATCGATGCTGTGCCTTCTCTGGCAGGCAAGTATATCCACTCTCCATTATGAATAGTGACCCTTACTGGGCTTTGGCAATTTGCTCTTGATAGCTAATCATATCTTGATTTTGGGAAATTTTATCTCTGTAAACTGATAATAATTACCAAATTGACACTGGTGAAATTTAGTGGTCTCACATGAAATGAAATGCTTGTTTATGTTACAATTGTGATATTTAGTCTCACCTTTTTGGGGAGTTGTCCTTCTGAAAAAATCTCTGATGCATTTTCAGGTAGAGGCTCCCAGAAACCAAGGGAATAAAAAAATGCAACGATATTTCTTTAGGTCGACATCTACCATGGTTGTCCGGATATGGTCCTCTTGGCTTGTTCACCAAACATCAGAACCTATTGATTTTGCTCCAGAGGGTGTTGTTAAACTCCACCTTGACGCCCCGGATGAGCATTTCATGGAATTCATCCCCAGTTTCGATGTGATTGTTCTCTCTTCAGGCCACTGGTTTGCCAAGCAGTCAGTCTATGTCCTCAACAATGAAATTGTGGGAGGACAGTTGTGGTGGCCAGACAAGTCACGTCCAATGAAGATTAACAATATTGAAGCATTTGGGATATCTGTTGAGACAATTCTCACATCTATTGCCTCACATCCAAATTACACTGGGCTAACCATTCTGCGCTCCTATTCACCTGACCATTACGAGGGTGGGGCCTGGAATACTGGGGGATCATGCACCGGGAAGGAAAAGCCTCTTGCACCAGGTGAATTAGTGGAAAATAGCTTTACTGACATAATGCACAAGAAACAGATAGCAGGTTTTGATCGTGCAATTAAGAAGGCAACCGATAAATCAAAGTTGCAGTTGATGGATATCACCGAGGCCTTTGGCTATCGTCATGATGGACATCCAGGTCCATACCGAAGCCTTGACCCTAATAAACTCACAAAACGTGGTCCAGATGGAAAGCCACCTCCGCAGGATTGCTTACACTGGTGCATGCCTGGTCCAGTTGATACCTGGAACGAACTTGTGCTCGAAATCATTAGAAGAGAATTTGCGTCCAGCCAAAGCTCTTCAGTATGAGATGGTTATGTTTTCATGTCTAAGCAGCCTGCAGACATGCACTTTGTGCAATGGTCACTGAGAAGCCTACACACCAATACTTTGTAATCGAAAAGGTAACTTATTCAAATGAGACTTAATATATTGTAGAGTCAGGGTAACCTAGTCCTTTGGTTTTCATTTTTTTATTTTGAGGTAAAAAATATATTTTCGAGGTGTTATCCATTACTACAACTGACGGAGGATTGGCTGGTAGCTGTTGTATGTTAAGGCCTCCATTCTTTTTTGAAAAATGAGCAAGATCACCTTAATCTACTTGTAGAGAAATTGAGAGCTATTTGTTTAACAGTGTCATTATAAATAAAATAAGTCAAATATCATTGTTTCTTATTCTAATGTTTCATCATTTGTTGTTGTTAATTCCCCAGTTTTTCTAGCTGGATTTCCCTATCAGTGGTTGGTTAATATGCTTGTGGTTTAATGGAGTTCCATTTTGCATGTGAAGGATTATTACTAAAAATCTAAGACGCTTAGCAATTTCACTGTGCAAAATATATTATTCATCCTTCTATGAATTTATTTTTCAAAATTTTGCTTTTTTTCCCTTCAAGTTGTTCCTTAATTGTTTTTGCGCAATTACATCTTTTTTAGATAAATTCAAAGCTAATTGAATTGAATTTGTTAATTAAGAATAAAATTAAAAGACGGGATCAATCTAGAAAAGATGTCATAAATAGATGATGATTTCAAAGTTAATAAAAAAAAGTTTAATTTAGTCCTTATTTTTTGGTATGTTCAGATCATTTTTTTTTTTTAGTTTAACGTGGGTGTCCGGGCCAGCTTGCGCGCACTTCGACTAATCCCACGGGCCCTGAAGTTAACGACCATGTAAGCCTCCAGTGGCCATCATATGAGCAACCATTGGGCTCGAACCTGAGACCACAGAGGGAGCAAACCTCTTGGTCCCAAGCTCTTACCACTGGGCCACCACCTAGATGGTTAGTATGTTCAGATCTTGATTTGAGAGAGAAGAGAGAGAGGTAATTGGATTTTGATGGAGAGAGAAAAATATTGTTGACGCTCATTTTGGCTACCAAAACGATCGATATTTGCGATAAATAATTTCATTTGATTAGTGAAGTTTATATTATGTGCTTTTTTTAACTTGAGAGTGCTTGAAAAAACAGATCTGAACTCGAAAAGATTTTTAGTTTCGAGTTGATTTTTAGTTTAGGGATGGTTTTTTGGGTGTTTTGAGATCATAGATGGGTTTACCAAGGTTCTTAGGATGTTTTGAGTAAAAAATAAGTTGGAAAATAGATTTTTTGGTTTAAAAACACCAATAGCCTTGATTTTATATCCACCGTAATAACCAAAATCTAGGCAAAATTAAACAACGTATTGTCTATCTCAGCAAGTAACGTCTTGTCTGATTTGTTTATTTTTTTCAAAAAAAATAAAGAAGACAACAATCATAATAATAAAAAAAGGGCCCAAGCTCGTGGGCGCTAACAAGATGGGTTAGGCGAGCGTGCTAGGCTTACTAGGCGTGGCGCCTGCCTTTTCCCCCTTTTTTAGATTATTATATTTTTCTATTTTTTTTAAATTAAAGTTTTTTTTCTATTTAAATTAATACTCATTCTCTCTTTTATTTTTGTTTATATAGTCTCTTTTAAATAATATTTATTTTTAGTTATTTTGTATGTATTTAATTTTTAAATATAATATTTTTATTCATCTATAATTTTTTGGATGATATTTTTAACATGTGTAACCTTATATAATATTTTTTTATTTTATTCAAACAATTTTATTTATATCAATTTCTATTATCGTTTGATTGAATAAAAATTTAATTTTGGTAAATAAAATCATTCAACACAACAAGGTGAAAGACCTATATTACAATGTCAAATATCTTAATCTATATATGTCTATCAGTTTTTTATTTTTGTCTTTATTTATTGTCGATAACTTTTATTTTATTTTTATTTAATTCTATATATGTATAAACCTTTTGATTTTCACTTTATATTTGTTTTTATGTTCAAATACATGCTGGAAAAAACTTGCATGTATAATGTTTTTATAGAAAAAAATATTTAACTTGCGGCGTAGCACATGTTAAATTGCTAGTATTGTTATTAAACCTTATAGGTCGATTCGATAATTTATCAATATAGAGCCTAGCTCAAGTCAAGTTTTATTTCTAACCAGTATGAAAATTGACCTGATCAAACTCAATCAACTCAATTAGATCAATTCCAATGTTGTTTTTAATATTTATCCAAAATAATATTGTTTTAGAATATTTCATAGATTAGAAGAAAAATGTAAACTTATCCTAATAAAATTCCATCCAAGTTCTAAACTAATTAGTACACTTGTAACCACAATTAAAAGATTCAATCTAAAAGAAAAAAAAGATTCAATCAACCCATAATCCAATTCAAGTTTGAAGTTGGACAGATAGATCTAAGTTAGTGAATTCATCTAGGTAAACTATTTTTTTTATATATAACCAAAACAATGTGATTTTGGACAAAATTTTAAAAAAACTTCTTATAATTTCAATTTCATGATTGTAAATCAACTTATTAAAACCCTAAATTGAGTTGTATTTTTATTTAGGCTGATTATATAGTTGACTTAGAAAAATCTGGTCAACCCAATAGGTCTATTTATGATCAAATTTATTTTAAATGATATCATTTTTTTAGAGAGTATAAAGAACAACGTTGTTTTGAACAGGAAATAATTAAAAAACATTAATCCAAATTAATTACTAACCTTCAAGATGACTTACTCAACTTATAACCTATGACTTGGACTGAGTCATAGATCATATGGATTCATTAAGTATGCTTACAACAGTCTAATTGCTTCGCAACTTGGATTGAATTTTATTAGGATAAGTTTACATCCTTCTCCTTGGAATACCTGATTTTAATGTTCTCGTTTAATGCATATGTTACAAGTGTATTTACCAAAAATATTTATTTGAAATTAAGTATTTTTTGACAAAGTGATAGCGGTTGCTTTTCAAATAACTTTTCGTGCCGAAATACATGTCATTGATATTTTTTTATTTTTTAAAAATTATTTTTGACATCAGCACATCAGAACGATCCAAAATAATTAAACCATATTAAATTTTAGCAAAAAAAAATTGATTTTTTTCACTTTCCAACAAAAAAAAATAAAAATCAATTCACATGAGATTATATATTTTTTATCGATCAAGTCTTTTTAGAATTTACCTTTATATTTATAGTTTTCAAGATCACTTTTATATTTGATGTTATTTATTGTATAATTTAAGAAAATAAAATCAACTAAATTTAAATTTATAAATCAAGAAATTAGGACTACAAATTTTATATACATACATCACGTAAAATATCGTGTTATTAAACTTTATTTGAAACCTGAACTCAAGTTCTAATCAATTCATCTTCTAGATTGTATTAAATTAAACAAAATATTTAAGAGTTCACTCATTGTGATTAAATAAGAAATCCAAATTAATCCACAATTTAATTAAAATCTAATAAAAATATTTCATTTACTTTTTTTAAGAAACTTTCATATTAATCTGCTCGACTTATAATGTTTTTTTAAGAGTGTTTGGAGTGTGGTTCTAGTTGCTTTTCAAAGTGCTTTTTACTCAGAAAAATATGTCAATAATATTTTTTTATTTTTTAAAAATTATTTTTAAAATTAGCACATTAAAATGATTTAAAAATATTAAAAATATATTACTTCAAAGCAAAAAAAAAAAAAATTTTAAATTTTTTTAAAAATATTTTTAAAAAACAATCCTAAAAAAACTTTAATCGGTCTTGGAACGGTCTGATTTAATAACTAGGTTAGAAATGAGCCATTTCATGAAAAAGACACAAAGCATGGGCTTGCTTAGGATAATTGAAACTTCCAACATTTTCATTTTCACAATTGTCCATTTCAAATCACATGTGCTGACATGTTACTCTCCTATTGGTACAAATAACACACAAAACATCCAACGGTGTAGATTAATAGATTATGTACAAGTGATCGTAGATGATTTAGATCTATGACTTGATTGATGATCATAGAAATTTGAAATTCAAATCAATCATCGTTAAAAAAAAAAACTCCTTAACAAGCGCTCTCTCTTTATTTCAACGGTCCTTTTTTTCCTTAAACGGCTCTCTCTCTCCTCTCTCTCTGCTGGATCGTCCAAAAATTCGAAACCTTATTTCTCGCTCTCGTTTCTTAACAACATCGGAAATCTTCTCAGGAAAATCGAAAAGAAAACAAACCGACACTCACATTTTCTCGGGAAAATCAAACGACGGAACAAGTTTTGGACAAAACCACTGTTTTGTTTAGGTTTGTGCTTTGATCTCTCTCGCTCTCTACTCAGGGTTTTTGGCTTGCTTGAATTTCTGTTTGGTTGCTGAGAAAGCGATGGAAATGTGGTTGGTCAATCTGATTTGATGGTTTGGATTTCATTTTGGACTGAGCTGAGGGAGAATTTTAACTGTGCGTGTGACATTTTTTTTTCTTTTGAATTTATTTTTGGAAACCTTGAGAGTTCCTTTTCCTGGATTTTCTCAGGAATCAAACAAACGGTTAGGTTTGTATTTTTCGTAGTTTTTCGATTTCGTTGAGCTGGGATTTGATTTTATTTTCATAGGAAAAAAAAAAACAAAAAGAATCTGCGTGTTAATTAGCATTTCGTATGGTTTTTAAGGTTTGATTACGTTATACAGTAACTGAGGTTTTCTTCTAACTTTCAATTTTTTGTAATTCTCTGTTTGACCGCAGAGAAAATGAAAATTATGAAAATTTAAGGTTCAGTTGTTTGTTAGAACTCAGGGTAGAGAAAATTTGAGCTAAAAAGTGTTCGAAATCTAGAATTGTTGCTTTTCTTTCATGGATTTTCTCAGGAACCAAACAAAGTATTGGGTTTGAATTGGTTTTTGATTTTGTTGAGCTGCTATTTTGTGGCATTTTCTTTGGAAATCACTAACTTTATCGCCAAATTGAAAAGGAATTAACTTGTTAATCATACATAGGTTAGGGCTCTGATTAGGGTTTTAACTAACCGAAACTGAAGCTTTTATGTAGAAATATGAGTAACCAAAATTAAGAAATTAAAGTCTTACAATTAGAAGGTAGTTGTTGTTTGATTGGCCTTTTCTTTTTTAAAAAACGTTAGTTATAGTTTGAAACCAGGTTTCTGTTTAGGATATCCATGAAATAGAATGTTTTTAAAAACTATTATACGGAAATTACCTTGATTTCTGGTTGCTTTCCCTTTTAAGACTGTAGTCTGATTCACTCTGATAATTAAATTACATGCCATATATGTAGACTAGTTTTAAGTTTTTTTTTTTTGGGAGTGGGGGTGTTAAAGTGGATAAAATTTATTGCTATGTGGATTTAGATCTCTTTTAAGGAATTTTGAGGATCTTGCATATAAAGAAAGAATGACAATGTTATTAAGTAAAAACTTTAAGAATCCATACGGATAGTTGGATCATTGATCTTGAAGGGGGACCAATTGCGGGCCCACTAATCTGATGGCCCATGTGTGTTCTTGAAGTTTTTTCTTGACAGACAATTTTTCTTAAAGCTTTACTCTTTTCGTTGTTACATCAAATATATTATTCACTGTTTAATAGTTCAATTCATTGAATTACACCCTAGCATTTCAGCATGTGTGATGTGTTTCCACCTGTCAATTTATGGTGCTAAATGCTGATTATGATTTATTGATTTTTGCTTAATCCGGGTCTTCTCTCTCTTTCTTTTTTTTCCTCTCTTTTTTTATTACGTATATTGCTAACCATTTCCTTTTTTCTCTTTTTTTGGTAGAGGCGGGTAATCAACATGTCTAATGTCCAGAGCGATCCACTTCTGCAAGTGGAAACAACTTGTGGAACCCTTTTATATGAATTGCAGGTTTATTTTTCTATTAGATAAAAGAAACTTTATAAAATAATCTTCCTTTCTAGGTTGTAGTCTTGTATTTCTTTTCCGTGTTATTTTCTTGTGGGCTGTAGAATCTGAACCCATTATTTTTCCTGTCCCAAATGAAAATCAGATAATTTGGAATGAAGTAGGGGAAACAGATACTGATAGGGATAAAATGCTGCTTGAGCTTGAACAAGAGTGTCTTGAGGTATATAGAAGGAAGGTGGACCAGGCGAACCGGAACAGAGCTCAGTTACGACAGGCAATAGCTGATTCTGAAGCAGAATTGGCTGTCATCTGTTCTTCAATGGGGGAAAGACCAGTACATATCCGACAGGTTAGGTTTTAGAAGGCCGTCTCTGTTCTGTTTCTTTTTATAACTAACTTGATTTAATTTATTTTGAACTTCTATAAATTGTCTGGTGGATTATGAAAATGGATAACAGAGTTGGGATTACATGTAATAGTCATTAGAAATGATTCAATTAGCATCATTGGTCAGCTACCACTGACCATAGTTTACTGGCAACAGTTTTATGACAAAATTGTTGTTGTAGAATATGAAAAAAGTTGGAGCTGAGATAGATGTTTAGTAATGTAATAAGTTTAAAATACATCAATATAGTTGCTCATACATGAATAGGTCAGCAACCATGCATCATAAAGGTATGAAATCTGGTGCATAGATTAAATATGGTTTTAATCCTCCTTTTTCCCTTAATTTTACAAACAGGCTGATCAAAATGCTGGAAGCTTGAAGGAAGAGCTTGGAAGAATTCTTCCACAACTTGAGGAGATGAGGAAGAGGAAATTGGATAGAAGAAAGCAGTTTCATGAGGTTGTGGAGGACATACGGAAGATCTCAAGTGAGATCTATGGATCTGCTGATCATAACATATTAGTTGATGAAGCTGATCTCTCCTTGAGAAGGCTGGAAGAGCTGCACAGACAGCTGCATGAACTTGAGAAAGAAAAGGTTGGATTATTTTCTTCATTCTTCATCATCTATGTTCTGTCATTTACTTCATGTCTTTAGTTTTTACCTCCTGATCATCTTTTCTATTTGCAGAGTGATCGCTTGAAGCAGGTTCAGCAGCATCTAGATACTCTGAATGCACTCTGCTTAGTGCTTGGTATGGATTTCAAGCACACAGCTAGTGAGGTCCATACAAGTTTTGGTGATTCTGGAGGATCGAGGGACATAAGTAATCAAACAATTCAGCTTTTGGCTGCTGCAATACACAAATTGCGAGAGGTTAAAATACATAGAATGCAAAGGGTGAGTATTGGGTTGAATTTTTGTCAATTTTTTATCCTGAAAGTTTTATCTTAAACTGACCATGTAGTGCCTTTGTGTGGTTATAGCTGCAAGATCTTGCAACTACAATGTTGGAACTATGGAATTTGATGGATACCCCTGTCGAGGAGCAGCAAGAATTTCAAAATGTTACATGCAATATAGCTGCTTCAGAGCATGAAATAACAGAACCAAACACACTTTCTCTGGATTTTATAAAATATGTGAGTTACAGATGTTTCATAGTTTCATGCCTTTTTTTTTTTTTTGTAAAAATGAACAGTTAGCTCAAAGAATAAGTATTTAATATACAGGTTGAGGCTGAAGTTTCTCGTTTGGAAGAGTTGAAGTCAAGCAAGATGAAGGAGCTAGTTCTGAAGAAGAGGTCAGAATTGGAGGAGATCTGCAGAAAAATGCATATGATTCCTGAAGCAGATGCTGCAGTAGAATATGCTGTTGAAGCCATAGAATCTGGTATATTTTTTTATGATGGGTCATCATATATTAAATGCTACTCATATGTCTACCATTTTACGGAATGCCTTTTTCCGTCCATACTGTTGCAGGAAACCTGGACCCTGCGAGTATACTTGAGCAAATTGAGCTTCAAATTGCTAACATTAAGGAGGAAGCTTTTAGCAGGAAAGAAATTCTTGAAAAGGTTGAGAAATGGTTGAATGCATGTGAAGAGGAGAGTTGGCTTGAGGAGTATAACAGGGTTAAGTGCCTATGTCATCTCTTATGTAACTTTTATTTGTCATTAATTGATTTCCTTGCTTAATTGTTACTTATAATTTGATGAATGTATAGGATGACAACCGATACAATGCTGGGAGAGGCACTCATCTTATTCTAAAGCGTGCTGAGAAAGCTCGTTCTTTGGTTAATAAAATGCCAGGTACAGGTTTTTTTTTCAATGGTTGGTAAAATGTGCAAAAGGGCATAATCAAGTTGCATGATATAGATAGCCTGAGTTTTATTTATAGGACATGGTATAGATAGCTGCATTTATATTTCATCATGATTTGCTCACTCAGGACAACTTTTTATTGCACCATGTGAACCTTTTATAGTCCATGGGTTTTATTCTGTTGATTGATTTTATTTGATCGCTCAGAGTCCTTTTCTCCATCATGCAGCATGCATTTGTTGTTATTTCTGTACATTTTTCAATAGCTTGCTCCTCATCTTATTATAATAAGCTTCCTTTTCCATATGGGGGCAGGTATGGTGGAGGCATTGGCTTCAAAAACAATGGCATGGGAAAAGGAGAGAGGTGCTGAATTCTTATATGATGGTGTAAGTCCAGTATTTATTTCTTAACTCATCATGCATCTTTATTAAGGCTTAACCTTTTCCTACCCATGTCCAGATTCGCCTTCTTTCTATGCTTGAAGAGTACACCATATTACGCCAGGAGAAAGAGGAAGAGAGACGGAGGCAGCGGGTATGAATCTGTGAATTCTCAGTCTGTCTAATAAAAACAGACTCCATTATATCTTATTCAGTCATTCATGAATCTTTTTTACTATACTATATCATGGGTTCTTTCTAGATGCCTTTTATACAGAGGATATGCTTATTCTGATAAGCCTTTTATACAGAGGATATGCTTATTCTGATATGCTTGTGGTGGTTTAATTTATTATAGGATCAGAAGAAACTGCAGGGACAACTGATGGCTGAGCAGGAGGCCCTTTATGGATCAAAGCCAAGCCCTTCAAAGCCCCCGAGTGTGAAAAAAACCCCTAGAGTTTCAACTGGAGGTGCAAGCAATAGGAGACTTTCCCTTGGAGGAACAATGCTTCAGACTCCTAGACCTGATTTACCTCACTCTAGCAAAGCTAAACCACATCCACGTGCTGGCAATAAAGTAGATCAAACACATCAAAATGATCATTTGAAACCCCAACAGGATGATGGCTTTGATGCTTTATCGACTGGTAAGTTATTTTGAAATGCAAAGGTTATAGATTACTAAGGAGTTTGTAGCCATAACTTCTGTTCTAAATAATTTCCATTTTCCCTTTTCTGTTGAAGATGATATAATTGAAACCGAGCAATAACGGCTCGCCACTTTTCCTCGGGGTCTGGGAAGAATATCAACTGGTTCTTCACTATTTACTTGTTGTTGACGATGAAGTATGTACTGTCTCTTTGAGTATTTCTGTTGACTCTATCAGATGATGTTTGCACAACAGAGCACGGACAGCCTTTAGACACTATCTGTTAATATTTCATTCAAACACAACCTTGAGTCTTAACAGAGTCTTTTTTTTTTTTAATCATTTTTTTTTAATCATGTCTGGACCGTTGATGGTCAGAGAAATGAAAATGATGTGGTAAGGATTAAATATCTAGTAGGATTGCTTAAGCAGCCAGTGTTTATGCTTATTGGCAAGTTTGAATCTCTTTTAACTTGTTATTTCATCTTCTTTCTACTATTTTGCAGGCAGGAGAGGGTTGGATATTGCTGGTCTTGCTACGAAGAAACACTCGTTTGGTGCTGTAAATGCTCGCGAACCACAATCACCAATGCTGCGGCAACCTTTCTCACCTATTTCTTCCACTGTTTCGTCAAAATCCAACATCTTGGAAGAAGCGACAACACCACACAATGACACCTTTAAGAAGACACTTCCGATAAATGATCTGTCCTTTAAAACTCCTTCGAAGACAAATACCATTGCAGATGAAGAGAATAGGAGGACTCCAAAGGCAATGCCAATTCCTATGCCCATGACACCTTCAACAGTATCAGTACCAATGCAGACGGCAATGACCCCAGCAGTTAATCCAGTTGAAACCCCTGAAGAAATTGAGTATTCTTTCGAGGAAAGAAGAGCGGGCTTCGTTCTTCCCAACACACATATAAAATCAGTCATACAACTAAACCCAAACCATTGGTGAACTTGAATGAGTGTGTGCTGCCATTGCTTGTTGATCTAATTGATCTTACTTTTTTTTTCTATTCGTATGATCTTTTCCAGGGACTAGTTCTGGAGTAAGTCAATTGTAATTGGCTTTTTGATGGTGTACATAGTCTACGAGCATCGAAACGTGGTTTAAGTTAAAACTGTTACCTCTTGATCGATGCTAGCTTCTCTTAATTTTCAGTGATATTTCTTAGGAGCTCTCTATCAAGCACTCGAAAGAGTTAAGACAGTGATTTTCTTTCCTGTGAATGTTTCTTGATACACTACTAGCCGTCAATTTCTAGCCGCATTTTGTAGGTAACTGAAGTAAAAGTCTTGTACTGAACTAGCAGTTTTAAGAAGCCTTTTCTTTTCCCATGGAGCCCTTTTGTGATGTCTCTGTTACAAAATGAAAGGCCGCTTTCCTAGTCCGTGTTCTTGTCGTTTTTCTTCTTTTTGAACCTCTACAGTACAATAAGAACAAATCTGTAGAAGATCCCCAGGGTAAGGAGATGGATTTATTTTGCAGGAAGCTTCTTAAGCATAGTTGTATTATCCACTTCAGAGCCGACTTCACCTGCATCGGAGGAGGTTAGACGGGTTGATTCATGGGTCGACAAATCAATTTAAATTATGTTTTTTTTTTTAAATAAAACAAAGAATTTTTGTTCCAGCCTAGACTACAAGTTAACTAGTCATCGAAATGGACATGTTGGGTGGATTTTATAATTGTGTTATTAATTCTCTTACAATTCAAACACAAGACATGGGATTGCATGCTTTTTTTTCCCTTCTTTCCGATGAGTCTTACTGGATCATAAATATTTAAACCCTAAACAACAACATGAAATCAATGGAAGAACAAGATTGATTAACATGGGGATAGTCAGTGGTCCAAAACAATACTCAAAGGAGAAAATGAAAGCCAATATCAAAAACAAGCATGACCTTGTGCATGGCTGCTTCTGGTTAGGTTTTGCCTTCTTCTTTTGGGTAAAAGAGCAGCTATGCATTTTAGAGTGGCATTAATGGTAGATTCTAAAAACAACAGGGGCGATTAATTAAATTAAATCTTGTATAGTCAAACTTTAAGACAAAGGAAGATGTCAGTAGTTGGAAAATTGGCATGGCATCCAACCTTGCCTTTACAGCTTCTAAAATAATTTTTTAAGATTTTAATAATTAAAGGCCAAATTTAAAATATAAAAAGCCATTTTCTTTTCCTAAATCTTATCACTTTTTTAATAACTCAAACAATTTACAATCTCTGCCATTTATTATTAAAATCAATCTTATTAAATTTCCAAGACGGACGTGAAATCTTTTATTAACCAAAATTTATACTTTGAATTATTCAATTAAAATATTTGATTTATTAATTAAATTCAACATTATTAAATCACATATGGATTTATTTTATATTTTATTTTTTCCATTTTCCCTACTTTATTTATTTCACCTCATTTTCCTGCAAAACCCTAATTTCATTTTCGTTGAAGAAATTCTGCAATCCCCTCGAAATTTTATGTTTTTGCAATTTTTCTCTGTAATTTTTTCAACTTTGATGTTAATTTTCAGTAACACAAAAAACCCACCATTGAAGCTCTGAGCATTCTATGCAATGCTGGAGATTTAAGCCACAAAACCCACCAAAAATTTGCAAATCTTTGAAGATTCAAAGCAAAGTTTGAAGCTTTTGTGTTTTCTTGAAGCTTAACAAGCTTTTTTGAGCTCATTTTCTCCTAAAAACCCTGATCTGTAAGCTGATTTTGTGTTTTTTATTGTATACCAAGCACTTGAACTTGAAAAAGTTCTGATTTTTCGTGTGTTAAGCTCTAGGGTTTAAGGTCTTTTTGAATGATCTATGAAGTGATGGAGGCAAAAGAAGGAATAGCAGTAAGTTCAGGTGTAACAGTTAAGGCAGAAGAAGCTCCTGATGGCTTCAGGGTGGCACCCAGAAATGAAAATTCTAGCCCTAGTCCAAACCCAAACCCAGACCTAAACCAGAACAATAACCATAACCCGAACCCGAACTCTAACTCTAACTCGAACCCTAGTCCAAACCCTGATCCTGGACAGCTTGGTGCCCCACAGGTGGGTGCCTCTCCTGTGAGTGCGGTCGGTACTGATACTGCGGGCAAGAAGAAAAGGGGGAGGCCTAGAAAGTATGCCCCTGATGGTACTTTAGCTTTAGCGTTGTCACCAATGCCAATATCGTCCTCTATTCCGCTTACCGGAGACTATTATGCATGGAAAAGGGGTAGAGGGCGGCCACTGGAGTCAGTGAAGAAGCAACATAATTATGAATATGAGAGCACAGGTAAAATGAACAGAAAAGATCGGTTCTTGTTGATGTTATAAATTTTGATTTTTTTGAAGGTTTAGTTTTAGTTACTGTTAATTTTTATTTTTTTTAATATGTTTTAATTTTTTACTGTTACATCCAGGAATCATGAATTTATGATATATTGTTAAATCATCGAGTTGGGTGTAAATGATGATTTGTTTTTTGATGTTTTTAATGTTTTTTCACGGTTGTGTTTGAGTGGTGAAATCTGAAATGGGACTAGACTGATTTTTTGTTTGTGATATGGATCTTCCAGTAGAATTATAGAGGATACTGTTGGGTTTGACGTGAGACAGTGAGAGTGAGAGTGAGAGTGGGACCATTAGCTCTGACATTTTCTTTCAAACCCCCAGAACTGGATTTAATGGTAGAAGTGAATGAGAAGAGGATTTGATAATGATGTAACATGGAGGAATCTTTTCTTCTTCTTCTAGATGCAAAACTGTACTTCTTGCCTTTTGAGGGGGAAAATTTGCACAGTTCTGCTAGAAAACTCAAAAGAATATTTCTCAAGTTGCCTCTTTGTTGGACAGCAAAATCTGTTGGTTATCTGATATGGTTGGATCCCATCTGTCTGGAGATGGGTCTTTATTTAATAGCCTTTGAACTCTGGCTTTTAAGGTTAAAAATTACTACAGAAAATATGAAAATTGACAAGGAGCAGAGCAATAAGGCATAAAGATTGTATTGATCTTAATTGTCTTGTATTAAAATCACATAAAAAGAAAGCCATTCAGGGGTGCTTTGGATGGAATGGGATCTGGGTACAGTTGCCACCATCATTTTATGAAAAGAACTGCGAAGGCCTTTTGCATTCTCTAACTAAATGTACTGTTTCATGCAATTGTTTGTTTGCTGCTTATGCAATTATGTTTTGCAAAACTTTATGCATCTCTATTCATTTTCATTTTGTTTTTTAACATTCCTTTCTAAAACAAATCAGTAGATGCATTCAAATAATTACTGAAGACCAGGTTTAAACTAAATGCCTTGATACAATACCAGTTGCCCCTCAATGTAAAGGGTTGTTTGTTATGTGAGACGTAACAAATTACGTGAAATAATACATCCCCTATTTCTTTTTCCTTGAATAACTTATTAGACAGATCCTTGGGAATACTGACTGAGTTTTCCTTTCTTGATTTACTTACCACCTCTGAAGTCAAACTGTGTTTTTCTTTTAATTGGTAGATGTCAAGTTGTTAGGCCAAGCACAGTGACTGGTTTTTTGTATGATTCCTGAGTATTTTTAATTGGTATTTTTATGCTCATTTCTTGAAATATCTGTGTTGCAGGTGACAAAATTGCGTACTTTGTTGGCACTAATTTCATGCCCCATGTGATCACTGTTAATGCTGGCGAGGTATGCCTTGCAGTTGTTCTAAATGAACCTTGGTATAATATGAGGATTCAATTGGCGTCAATTTGTCTCCCAAGTGAACTCAAATTTTGAAATTCTCAATGTCTTATAAATAAGTTAATTTAACATGCTTATATGACAAGAGAAAATGTATAGTCTCAGCATATTCATTCTCCAACTACCCATGCAATATGGGTCTAATTTCTCATGCATGCAACCATCCTCTTTTATTTCAAGCTGGTCTGTGATCTGAACTCCCCTAACAATCAGTTTAAATACACAGATGCTCTGCACTGTCGATATCTAGTCATTTTTCTTTTTGTGGGTTTTTTTTGGGGTTCCTTACTGTCATTGTTGTGGTTGTTGTTGCTGTTATAGGATGTGACAATGAAGGTCATGTCCTTTTCGCAACAAGGAGCTCGTGCTATATGCATTCTTTCTGCAAATGGGACTATCTCTAATGTTACACTTCGTCAACCTACTTCTTCTGGTGGTACTCTAACATATGAGGTGTGGCTCTTCATCCTTTGTTATTGTAAAATTCATATAATTGAGTTTTATACTCAAATGACCTGTTAATTTTCTACGGAAGCACTTCAAAGAGTTGCAATGTTTTTTTGGGGCCTAATGACCAGGCTGTACAGAAGGAATAGTCCTTGCTCTTCCACCATTTTCTGTTGATCCCAATGAGTAGCAGTTTCATATTTTTAGTCTATGTTAGCCTGTGGTGTTGTAAATATCTAGTCCAGGTTTTCAGGAAAGAAAAATCATTTTCAGTGTGTGCTTATGAAGACATCATCATCAGTAAATATTGTTTGCTCATATATGTAAGATATTTTACAAAGTTTTAGGAGGTATACTACAGAATCATAACACAACAATAATGAACTTGAAACATGAAGAGACATGTGGAAATAGCATGGCTAGATGGGGGGGGGGGGGGGGGGGGGTGTTTTGTTTTCATGAGTTGCATAAGACTAAGAGCCTGACACTTTCAAAAGAAGAAAGAAAGCTTGTATTATAGCATGAGCTGCTTTGAGTCTTTGATATCCGAGACATATATCAGTAAATGAATCTTATATTGTTGTTGTTATGTGTTTCTTGTTTAGGAGTTGGGGTTTTAAATTTGATCCTATTGCATGGAGTTTGTATTTGATGTGGATTAGAAATGAAAGACTTGCTAGACCTTTGCCAAACATAATTATTATACTGCAATAATTGAACTTATGTTGTCCTTGAATGAACTTTCCTTATCATCCACCGATCCCACTAAAATGTCATGACATGTGGATCCTTTTCATTTTAATTTTACTTTATCTCTCATGGATGGCCTCGACTATGTTTTGTGTTGTTCTAGTAACATTCTTTGTAATATTTTCTTGATGTAAGTTTTTGGATGTTCTACCATCTCATTGCTTCAACTTGAAAATCATGTTAACTTCCTTATCAAGGCTTTCTTTCTCACGGGAAACCATCAATCCATTATTTTCAGGGTCGTTTTGAGATACTTTCTTTATCTGGGTCATTTATGCCCTCTGAAAATGGAGGAACAAAGGGCAGATCTGGTGGGATGAGTGTCTCTTTGGCAGGTCCAGATGGTCGTGTTGTGGGGGGAGGACTTGCTGGTCTGCTGGTAGCTGCCGGCCCTGTGCAGGTACACTATTCTGTAAGAAGATCAAATGAAAAGGAAATTAGAAAAAGATCGAGTGCTGCTGGATGCCTTCAAATTTCAAAATAAGTATTTAGTATTTCACCTTTTGCTCTGTTGTAGAATATCAAAGTGATAGTAAATTGTGTAAATAATGAGTGTTTCCTGTATTGTAAGTCAATTAATTCAATTCTATTAAGGAAATTGCGCCGGAGGTTTCACTGTGTTAATTTCTTCTTTGTTGTTTGTGTTGAGTACATCAGGTTGTCGTGGGCAGTTTTCTACTAGGTCATCAGCAGGAGTCAAAGCACAAGAAGCAGAGAATTGAACCTGCACTGGCTGTTATTCCAGCTACTATTCCAGCTACAATCAATGTGATCTCCCCAGAAGAAATGAAGGGGTCTTATGGTGGAGTAAGACCTATTGCCATACCATCTCCATTACATGGAGACAACCCAGCTTCTCTTAACCCCATGCAAGCCTAAATAGGGATCCACCTGCTGATAACAGAACTTCACTTCATGTTGGATCTAAAGGTCATTACCATTCAAACTGTGAGGTCTCCTACTGATGATGTTTGTATCTACATTGTTTTACTGCAGATACCACAGCATTTCTGCTGATTCAAACTTAGAGAAATATAAACCCGTCGGCTATTCATTGAGAAATATTCAGGGTTTAACATCATATGGATTTTAACCCAGAAGTGTACTCTCTTTTGTTAGCTTTAAGCAGGACTTGCGGTAGTTTAGCATCTTTTTCTGCTGTTGTAATCTTGTGTTTTGTAGCGTTGTGTTGTCGCTTTTTAGCTGTATGAAAACTGGTGTGCCATTGTTCTGATTTTAGTACTCTGTAACCGTACAAATTTAAATGGATGATATTTTGGTCATCAATGACTTGAACAAGGCACCGAATCTCTCATGCAGCACGTGATTTGCCCTCGTCCTCTATCAGAATTTTTCTAGTTGAGATTTATCTGAAAACATTGACTGCAAATTTTCTTCCAGATTCGCAGAAACCCTCTCTTTAATCTCATCATGTAGTATGAAAGACCTTCCATAGCACAGTGCAAGAGCCTCTGTTCAAATCCGACTTAGAAACCTAATATCACTGTACTCCACATCCAATACGAGATGGGATCCTGACAAGTTCACTCTACACGATACCTAATGTTAGGGGACCCAGAAACAAGCATGCAAATGATGTTCCATTTCAAGATAAGCAAGGAATCTTAGTTGCCTTCATAAGATAGCCAGTTTCTTTGTCCCCAGTCTTGATTGAGACCACAATCCAAGTACAAACAAGATTAAAAAGTGGTTAGTTCATAAATCGTTGTCAAATCAAATTATATTAACTCTGTCCTTGTGCATTTAGTAGTGATGTAACATTATTTGGAGTTGCAGGATCAACAATGTTCTTATCTTTTGAATTTCTTGCTTAGGTTCTCCGGTCATGCACTTGCCTTTGTCTATGGATAGTTTAGTAGACAATTAATCTCTTTTATAAGAACCCTAATAAAAATAGCATCTCGTGCAACTTTCAAACTTGTTCGTTGTACCCTTTGTGTCACACTTTCTTTATCCATGTGGATGGAGAAGCCAAGCTAAATCAGGCTTTCAATTATTAAAAGTTAACTCTTGTTTAAGCGAAGATACTCCATCCATAGTTGCCTTTTGGGCTCGTCCTTGTGCCCATTCCGTGGCTTAATCCACTTTTTCAATGCCTGTTGAGTCCTTATCCATGTGAAAGAGAATCGCAGTCAAGAACAGATAATCATCCAAGACACCATAGAGGCTGTACTTGCATTCTGTTGTATATTTGATAATTCAAAGGCTGCACTGTACAACTGGATTTTGCTACTGTTGCATTTGGTTAATGTTGTATTATAAAAAAAGTGAAATGATGTAGAGAAATCACCATAGATTATGAGGTTTTTTATTATGAATTGTAATGGTAGTTTTACTTTTAATTTTTTATTTTTTACGAGACGATTCTTTGATTTTTCTTTTCTTCTCATTCATTGCTTCTTCCCTGTCACTTTAGCGTCTTGAATTTGACAAAAACATCAGACCCACAAGTCTCGTGAATTTGCCAATCATTCAAGATTCAAGAGCTGGGTCTGACAACCATGCCAGACCCAAGCGTCTTGGATCTGACAATCATAGTTGGGTTTGATAAGGTTGTCAGACACAGGTGCATGTGCCTGCCAGAACAACATGCCTAAGTCTTCCAGACCCGCACACTTAAGTCAAAAAATTGAAATTTTTTTAAAAGCACGATTGAACTGTAAAAACAAACATTATCACATTTAAGTAGGATTTTCATTCATATACAGTAGAACTTAACTGTAATTTTTTTTTTGTTTATGCTGTTTATTTTATAAATTTGTTATGTTTGAAGAGAAAAAAATAAAAAAAACATATTAAGTTCTAGGTAATTTAGACAGAGGAACATGCCCTTCTACCTCATCCGCCTCTTTCTCTTTTGTTCAAAAACAGTGATCAAACTTTACCCTAAAAATGTTGGGACAACATGTAGTTGTGAATCCTAACTGTGCCTGCAAATCACCTGGGCGAATGTGATTTTCACACGGTTAAAATCTAAGTACTGGCAGCCATGGCTGTACTTGCTAAAATCCTATACAAATAACTATTTACTACCTTTATGATATGCTGATAGTTTCGCAAGCGGGTCACACATTAATGCTAAAGAAGATGTCTGAAACGTTGTGTACCAAACTACCGTCCAAAACATGAGTAGGTAATCAAGAAATTGCAGCGGAACAGTAATTTTCATTTTTCTTAACAGTGATTTTCTGATATTTCTTTCCACCATTGCAATCAAAATTTTCTCAGTGAGTTGTATCATCATCACTAGACATGTACAGTAACGTGGAGAGATGATGACCAGAACAAACTCAAGCAGTGTCATATTTCTAAGTTATTGACCAACCCTTCATAAACTCCTATCAAGTTATTTCTTAGGCTAAACATGGTGCCTTGATAATTCTGCCCTCCATCCATGATTGACCTTGTTGATAAATTCTTCAACTCTCCTCCTCAGCTCATCCTCATCCTCATCCTCATCCTCTTCATTATCATTTCCATTTTCTTCTTCATCGTCGTCGCCAGTGGGTTCTTCCAGGGTAATTGACACTCTCCCGTCGTCCGCTGACATTTTGTCTTCATCCAGTGAAGGCTTCTTGTTTTCATCAAATGAAGGCATGGCCAGAACATCTTCTTTCACCTTTGTGTGTGTCTTGGTGACCATTGACTGGGGAATCTCGCTTTCTTGACCAAAGTTAGAGACAGGTTTTGAGCCCATGAGAATCATGACAATGATCAGATTGCAAAAGCAGAAGATCACAAGAGAATTGGAAGCAGCCTGAGCGATCAGTTCTACTGTAGACTCGAACATGGTTATGAAATCTAGGGAGAATCAATGGATATGAAGTCTGACAAAAACCTGAAGGGAGAGGGTGTTGCTGTAAGGAGGCAAAGAGCCGGAGCCCTTTTAAAGCCTTGTATTGATAGGCTCAAGAGAGTGCAGAGGAAGCTTTTTTAATGGGAAATGACATATTATATGCTCTTGTTTAGTCATCAATGTATTCTGAGAAGCTTCTTGCCAACAGGGATGTGGGGCTTCTCTTCATTAAACTAAGGAAAAGGTCCTTTGTACCAAACAAGAACAGCACATGGAGCCATCTGATTAGCTTCTCATACACTCTAATGGCACCACATTGACGTCTCTGGACTCTTAAATTGCTCTTTTCCTTGTGTCTTTCACTGTACAGTTACAATGGAAGCTGGGATTCGATTGTTTGATGATAATCAATCCATAATAGTGACCTGGACATACTTGGGTGAAAGTTCTAATTGAAAGAAAAGAAGAAGAAAAAAGCAAAAAATTTGTTATATTTTTTACCTTCCAATAAAAAATTTGTTAGCTTACTCTTGGGGCAATTTGAGAGTTTCCAAAAAAATTCTTCCAACATTGTTCAATTCTTTGGGATGATTTGGTCTTTTAACTTTGCATTAGTATATTATAAAGACTACATATATTTAGAAGTAAATTTGTTTAAAGGTTTAACTGGGTTAATTTAATTTTTTTAGAATAGTATAAAGACTTTCATAACTTTAAAAGAAAAAAAAATTCTAATAAGCATAAGAATTTGTGTATTTTCATTTTTTTTTGTAATTAATAAGTTATTGAGGTGGATGGAATCTTTTAACATATTTATGAACAATTTAAATGCATCCACACAAAAATTTAAAACTTGCAATCAAGGGTATTGACGTCTTTTTAGGTTGGCCCTTTTTTGTAATTTACATGCTAGTGGGAGTGGTTTGATCTTTTTAATAATTAAATATTATTTTTTTATATAATTTTATTTTTATTTTTTTGATTGCTATTTAGATTGTTTTTATTCTTATTTTGATTAATTTGTTTTTTTTAATTTCATCCATCATCATTTCGTTTAATTTTATTTAAATTTTAAATTTGATTATTATTCTTTTGATTTTTGTTTGTTTGTTTTTATCACTTACCTAATTGAATTCTGTTTTTAATTCTACTGTTCAACATTTTATATCAAATTATTTTTGTATTAAATTTCATCATCCCTTTTAATTATAATTTCTTTTGTTTTGGAGGGTTTTTTTTGTTTTTTTTTTCAATTTCATCATCTAGCATTTAAAGATTTATAATTTTGCTTTGTTGTTTTTAAGGTTTGTTTTCGATGGTGTTGGTCTCGGGCTTATGAACAAGGTCACGAATTTTGAAGGCTAACATGGGGTGACTTTATTTTTTTTGTTAGATTCTTTTTTTAAAATTAATTTTTTTTAATTTCATCATTAAACATTTGATTTATTAGGAATTGATTTTCATGTTTTTTTTTGTTTTCCTTTCTATGTGGTTAACGGGTTGACAATAGTTTATTTTTTCATTTTATTTTTTTTTCTGATTTCACCATTGAATATTAAATTATATAATTGAGTTTCATGGTTTTATTCAGTTTACTTTCGATTAGGGTACCTAGATATTACGATCAAATCATGAATTTGACATGCTAACCCAATTAAACTTAGTTTTGTTTTCTTTGTTTTTTTTTGTAATTAATTTTTTTATCAATTTATTTATTATCATTATATTTTTTTATTCATAATATTTAAATTAGCTTATCCTATTAAATCCAACTAATAAGACTTTTAGCTACTTTCTTACCACTTGCATCGCTTGCCTTTTTTTTTCTTTTTGGACTTTGAAAAAGAATTTGGATGGCACACAATAGAGCGTGGGTCCTATCTAGTTGAACTTTAGGCCATTGACAATGAACAGTAGTTTTCGATGAGCAGCTACTCATATTTTAATGTTTTTTTAAAAAAGCATTTCATTTGAAAATATATATTTTTAATATTTTTAAATTATTTTAATATACTAATATAAAAAAATATTTTAATATATATATTTTTAAAAAATTCTCTTAAAAAACAATTTATAGCGTACATCAATTATGTAGCTAATTGACCCGAATTCCCTAGGCTTGACTTTTTTAACTTGAGTTATTTTATTTTTTCAATTAATTTTTTTTAATTTTAATTTTTAATATTAACTCAATTGAGAATTTTATTTTAATATAATTTTTTTGGTTTTTTATTTTCTTGAATTTGTTTAATTAAACTATGTTATATTTTTTAATTATTTAATATTTTTAAACTAGTCAAACTGATCAAATTATATCAAATCTTTACCTAATTTAATTTTTTTTTAAATGCGTTATAAATGTTTGAATTTTGTTTTTTTTTTTAAACCTAATCCGTAATTTTCTTTTCAAACTAAGGGACCACTTTTCCATGTGAATTGCAGCTGGTCCTACTTGACTATGCGCTTCTCACTCCACGTGTCTAATTGGTGGCTATGATCTCGTACGATTTACGTGTCAAAATTTGGAGTCCTCATCGCTGGTGCGTTAATCAAGCTTTCCTTCTCTCCTCAAGGCTCCTCTTCTCTGCCAAAAGCCAGCCCTTTCACTTTCTCCATATGACCTTCCGACTTCACCATCTCCGCGTAATAATCAGGAGGCCTGAGAAATGGAATCCAAAAGACTTATAGGTTGTTTTGGAACTAATTCTCTATAATGATTGAATTTAATTGTAATATTAAAATTGAAATTGATTGAATTCTGACATAATAGTTTAAGTTGTTAGGTAAGGTTTCAAAATATAATTTATATTATTCTTTAAAATACCCCCTCAAGTAACAGTTCTTTGAACTTGAAACTTGTACAGCTCATTTTACCTTGTGCTTAATTTTTATCAAATAAATAGGAATAGTGAGATTCGAACTCGTGATCGCTTGGTCATCAAGGCTCTGATACTATATCAAAGAATCATCTTAACTCAATAACTTAAACCGTTAAGTGACATCTCAAAATATAATTTATATTATTTTCTAATAAATTCTCAGATTTGAAGGAAATATCCCCAGTATGATTTCAATTCATTCTGTTTCCTATCTTCCTTGCTGTTCTCTTCCTCTCTCTGGAAACCCCAAATTGCTACTAATACTGGAAAGAAACAAACCAAAATAGAACAAAGAAAATGGTCCAATTTACATACTTAAGCACCAAGAACAACCCTTGATTTATGGAACAAAATTTACACTAAACTGATAGCTAGACCATCAAACAAATACACACATAGCCTCGATTCAACAAAGCTTATGGACCCAATTCAGAATTATTCAAACCCAAATGATGGCTTACCATGAAGTTCATAAGTTTATACAAGAACAAGCTAAAACACAGCTTGATGCAAAAATCAAAGATACATAAATGGGCCCAGTGACTATACAAAAGCAAGCTATTTCAATGTGAAAGAGAAAGGAAAACAGAAATAAAACCAAGCAGGTTCAGGCTCAGAGGTGACAGTTTACCTTGTTAGAGAGAGATTGAGCTTTTGAAGTTGATATCGCAGATACTGCAAGCAGAGCCAAAGTAAAACCCTAAACCTTGATTTGCTACGGATAACATTGGGCCTTTGTATGAAATTACAAGTGACTTGCTAGCATTTACTTTTTTAATTGAATGATAATATCTCACTCTATTGTTTGCAAAATAGTATTGAATTCTCACTCTATTGTTGGTGATGAAGGTGGCTTTGCTCCTAATATTCGGGTTTGTTAATGCTATTAGCTACCTGTTCATGTACTAATCGTTGCATTAGAACTTCTAGGTCTGACTTGTTACCAATTGGATTGGAATTAAACTGCGCGGGCAGTGGTGAAGTTGAATCGTGTCTTTTGTGCAGGAAAACAAAGAGGGTCTTGAACTGCTCAAGACAGCAATAGCCAAAGCTGGATATACCGGAAAGGTTGCTATCTCTTCTGATGATGTTAAAGCTCTTTGCTCTTAAAATCATTATGGATGTTGCTGCTTCAGAATTCTATAATAACGATGACAAGAGCTATGATTTGAATTTCAAGGAAGAGGTAACTTATTCATTTAATCATGTTGTTTAACGACCAAATGCTACTTTCTGTCTCCTTGGAATTACTGCATTCTATCAAGTTTGAATTTAAACCTGAGGCCCCAGTTTATGAATCTTTCTGTTGTAGAACAACGATGGATCACAAAAGATATCTGGAGACAGTCTGAAGAATGTGTACAAATCATTTATGACTGATTATCCAATTGTATCCATTGAGGATCCATTCGATCAAGATGATTAGGAACACTATGCTAAGATGGCATCTGAAATTGGTGAGCAATTGCAGTTTGTTGGTGATGATCTCCTTGTCACAAACCCTAAGGTGATTATGGGAGCTAAGGTTTAAACTATTTAGTCTTGTAACATGCTCTGTATAATGGATGATGAGATGAGCAAAATCTGAAAGTGATCGGCCACTTACTCAAGTGTTTTTATTGCAGTGTGTGGAGAAAGCAATTAAGGAGAATACCTGCAATGCTGGAGCAACCAAATCTAAACTGTTTTGCCCTCTATTTCACAATTTATCAGGTGAATCAAATTGGTTCTGTAACTGATAGTATTGAAGCTGTGAAAATGTCGAAACGTGCTGGCTGGGGTGTCATGGCAAGCCAAAGGAGGTACATCCTCTTTTTTGTGGCTTTCATCAATTATTTTTTCACTAATTAACATTTCTGACATGGTTCCCCTTGTTCGTTGCAGTAGTGAAACCGAGGATACTATCATAGCAGATCTTTCAGTTGGATTGGCTACAGTAAGTACTCGGGGATTTCTCAAGCTCTCGGTTTTTTTTTTATTATTATTATTGTTACCATGCCAGATGATGTGCTCTTGAACGCCTTTGAATAAACTGTTGGAGCGCAGAAGTTGGATATGTTGATAGATTGTTAGGCTGTTGCTTGAGGCGCATTGTTTCTTCTTCTCAACAGGGACAGATCAATACTGGAGCTCCTCGCAGATCAGAACGCCTTGCAAAATACAACCATGTAGATGGAAATGTCTTTCAACATACACAGCTTAAGATGAGGAATCTCACAAGGTATGATTTTTCATATCATACACAGCTTAAGATGAGGATCTCACAAAGTATATTATCCAAATTCAAAGCAACACAATATGCAGGTCAAGGTGAAAGAAAAAACTATCCCGTGGTCATGCTCATAGGATAACTCACTTTTTCATTCTGCTGAAACAGAACAGCTAGTTTTAACCAAAAAATTTTGCAGAGCACACTTTGACACTAGTCTTACTACACTTGAATTAACCAAAATTTTATTCACACCATCCATCTTGACACTTTAGATATGCGATGAGGGTGAACTTGCAGTATTGTAAAACAAGCCTACAGTTAAAACACCAAGTTTTCGAGATCCATCTATACCCACTGTCTGTAAAAGCAGCCATTGAGTTCAAAAGCAGAAAAAGAGCACATAAAACAAATAATCAACGAGCGTTCACCAACTCAACATCAAACACAAGCCATGAGTTTGGAGGTATCTTCCCACCAGCACCCCGATCTCCGTAACTGCATAGAATATTTCACAGTAAGTACATTTTGGCAGGGAAGGAAGACTTGATAAAGAAGATTTTAACAAATTTAGAAAACCCTGAAACCCCAAAGGCAAAGAAATTGATGATGAACTTATGTCATGTCATGTAGGAAGTAATAGATAAGCAATGAGTTTGGTATTTCCCAAAAGTAAACATGCAGATCATATCTGATGAATTTGAGTCAGGAGTGCACCGGGGAACATATGACAGAAGTGGTAGCGATAGCTTACCCCATCGATGGTGGAATTGTGAGTCTTCTTTTGTCCCCAACTCGCATACCTGGAGGTTTGACATATAAAAACATGTAAATTTATGGATAATAAATTAAACATACAAATTTAACTCTTAAACATCAATATGATTACCATTAACTCCAACATCCCATCCTTTTATGACTTGTCCAACACCTGCAGGACACCAAGAAAGTAAATCAATCATCAAGAAATCAAGTTTTTGTTATCCATTGACTAGTCCAAATCATAGTACCTAGGCGGAATTTAAAGGGAGCCCTCCCGACATTAGAGTCAAATATTTTTCCATTCTTCAGCTTACCAATATAGTGCACACTGACCTGAAACTCAAACGGCATATAGTTTTAGTCCATCAAATAAGCTTTCACCTTTGATTAATCAATAACTTTTGCAAAAAAACTCCAATTATGCCAAAGTTACAGTAAAATATGGATTTTAATTGGTATATGGTGGCTATCACAAATATATGAATCTAAATATCCTTGCATGTTGCTTGTTATGAAATCATCCGTAACTGACAGAGGCAATGTATGGTGAACAACTCGATGACATGCAATGTATGGTGAACAATTCGAACATTTCATTATATCAATCTATGCAAGAACAGATAACAAAAATAATGTGCTTAAACCACAATTTACTGATTTCCTCTATTTGGAGGGAAGGAGTATAAGGGGGGAAACACTAAACAGGGGAGTATGACTTTGGCTTTGCGGATTGATTGAACAACAGTCAAATACAGGGCAAAGAGTTACCTGACTTCCAGGAGAAGCTCGTTTACCATCTGGTTTGCCCATTGCTAATTCTTCAATAACCAATCCATTTGAAAAGGTTCTAACTTGTGAGGACTTGGCTGTAGATTGCTTATCCTCAGACTCCAATGAAGACTTGGCTTCACCTCCCGCAGCTGAAACAGCTTGATCATTAGTTGTTGCTCCACTATCCTGGGTCTTTTTCTTCTTCTTATTCTTCTTCTTTTTCTTATCCGATGAATCTTCACCGGGCATACTATCTGCATCAGTGTCAAGGTCCCTGCACATGGGTTCAGCGGCAACATATTTAAGTAAAAGCTAAAAAAATAATGCTATTATCAGGCTACCATAAATCCCTCCATTCACAAATACCAGCATCCTTACATCCTTGGGAGACCGAGATGTAAAGAATCCTAAGCCATTTCCTGTTATTCCGAACCTTTCGGGGTGTGCGGTAAGATTATTTGGACAAAAACTCTTAATTTAAAAACAGTGAGTTCACACACTTGTTGGATTAGAGTTGGTCCAGGCACTTTTTCACACTCAATGACATACAGAGACATGTCATAAGAATGAACATATTTTCATATTTGATAGGCAACAATAACACTGTTCTATGCCACAGAATAATAGACTACGGTTCTCACCTCTGTTCATGTTTGTTTCGGTTGGTAGAATCCTGCTTTTTCACTTGCTTGGACTCGATTTCATCTCTAGAGGCATTGTTGATCTCTTCCTTGCCATCCATTTCATCAACCTTTGCCTCTGTACCTCGTTCTCTCTGCTTCTTCTTTTTCTTTGTTTTCCTGCCATCAAAATTCAGGAACCACTTCAGAAGATATAATTGACGAGTCAATGTAAGGTAAACTCCTTGCTTGAGGAAAGTGCAACCTAAGAACTCAACCAACCAGTCCCTGACAAAAAAAAAATGAGAATAATTTTTTTAAGAAAAAAAACTCCCAGGTATGGAAGGTCTCACCTTTCTCGTTGACCATCTTGATCAACGCTTTTAACTTTTCTCTTTTTTCTAGTGTCGTCATTATCCTCACTTGCCATCTTTTTCTTAGTCTCTTGGGTTGTTTCCTTATCTTTTTGTCCATCTAGTTCTGCTTGCTGCTCCTGAACTGTATCTTTGCTTTTTGCAGAGGAAGAAATTGGAAAACCATCTTCATCTTCACTTTCCAGAACAGAAATACCTCTATCCCTCTTAAGAACAATTTGTCGTTGAGAGTTGTTTTGGTCTTCCTTGTCACTTGATTGATTATTCTTCTTCTTTAGCCGTTTAGACTTGCCATTTTCTTTTGTAGGTTTGTCATCTTCAGTTATCTCCTCAATTACAACTAAAATAAGGAGCAGATTTAAGGAAAGAAAACATCTTTGGTTAATTGCTGCTATTGATCCTAAATCAAATTATCTAAGACTTCATTGAAAGCGTGCCAACAAGCACATATAACAACAAGTAGCATAAATTTGAAAGAAGTCCACAGACATCGGATGACTAATTTTACACAAGACAAGAACAATAGATTCAGAACTCATAGTGAAGTAAACATGATATAATATGATAACGCATAAATGTTACCATAAATTATGTAAACAAATTTTTGGTAAATTTTTGTTGGTGTATGTAAACATATAAAATTCTTTAACTAATATTACCAAGGCTTAGAAAATTCTCAAGTTCTGAAATGTTCTGAAGCTTTCCTCCTAATCTTTTTACCAATATTTGAACTGATTTATATTTTGCAGTAATTATTAAACGGCCAACAGTTTCCATGTACAGATATTAGGGGCATCCATTTGGAACAGAGCTGATGCATTCTGTTGCAGAAGCTCTGGACTAATGACCAATTTAGCACTAGATAAACAATTTCATTATACAAGGATATTATTCACCTAAGATACTAAAAAGTACATAGTCATAGCTCTTAAAACTCCTTTTGAAACTCTTTAGACCACAAAGTAACAGAAAAAGGTAAATGAACCTTGTGAATATAAAGACAATGTATTTAATCAAATTGTCAAAATACCTCCACTTTTGGGAACAGGCGAAGGGGAATACATTTGAAGATCGTCATCATCTTCATCATATTCATCATCATAATCATATTCACTGGACTCATCCGACTCCGTATCAGCAATATCCTCTCCCGAATCACTTAAAAGTTGTAGAAATTAAGAAGAACAAAGTAATGACAAAATTAAATTCAACCAAGCAATTCCGCATTGTATTCAAAATATCTACAATTACTTGAAGTGGGTGGGGAAGGAAGAGAAATGATAATAAAAACAACCAACAAACTACAAACCCAAAGAAACTAGTGAAGAGGATACTATTCATATTCATCTCGGAGGTGATCTCCTTCTACAGAATCAAAGTAACCACAAAGATGGATGCTTTGTGGTCCAATCACTGAGAACGCTACTAATTCATCCGTAAATTCAAGATTCAGAGAGCAACTTTCAGCTTTCCCTGGCAACAGTGAACATACAAAAATTGGACTCCTGTGTCCAACTGAACACTGGAGTATGCTCCTTTCTTTTGACGAACCAAGGCCCAAAGTTGCCTACATTGTAATTCAGAACACATAAACAACTCAAAAACTGATATGTAATTATAATATGATCCACAGACATCGATATCAACAACAGCCATAAGACAACAAAACCAACAAACACGTGGAAGGCCAACACTAATTGAAAACTAAAAAAATGAAAATTCAAGCAATTTTACTATTTCCCCCACCAGTTAAACTTTCAAAGCTCTGAAAGAATAATAGAATGGATTGGCCTAGCGAAAAATACCTGAGTTACCCGAAGCTTTCCTTGCACATCATCAGAGTGATAAGGATGAGGCTTGCCTGGTTTCACTTCAATACCTAAGCATATCAACACATAAAACATCAAAAACAACATTCAACGACCAAAGCCATTAAAACCCATCTCAGTATCGACATTTTCTATTCTCACAAACTAAAAGGTCCAGAAATTAGGATCCAAAACCACCATTCAAAACCCAAAAACATTTAAAAAAATATATATCTTTCCATATTCACATTGAATATTTTTAAAACCTCACTTCGTTAACAACCTTTTAGATTCTCATAAGCTCAAAAATCCAAAATTTACAACAAAAACACAAAGAAATAAAGAATATTACAATTACCCCGTGATTTCTAAGCAACCAAAAACGACAAACAGATGAAGTAAATCAATATAAAATGAGAACTAATAGTTTAAGTAATTAAAATTTGATTGAGATACATACCCCAGAAGCTCATTCTTTTGTTTTCTGATACAAAGCAGCTCTCTGTCTAAAACCCTAAAAGGTGCCTTGCTGTTTCTTTTTTAAACCTCAGCCTGTCTTAAGTTTAGGCTGCTCTCTAGGGTGTTACAGAAAGTTCGTACTACCGCTTTGCAATGAGAACACGTGTTTTCTTCCTCCTTTTTCTTATTTTGGGACAATATCAAAATATACCCCCAAACTATCGAGATAGTATCAATCTCACCCACACTAAACCATTTTGATTTCTCAATTATGACTTATGTTACAATAAATTAAGAGAATAGTTATATAAAATAAAATTTATTATTATAAATAAAAGGTAAGATTTGGATTAAAAACCTTTAATTGAATATTTATAAGAGTTTGAGAATAATATTGATACTTAAAATTGTTTGATGGTAAAATTGAGATTGTCTATATAGTTGGAGGGTGCTTTTGATGTTCTATTATTATTGGCCCTTTTCTTTTCTCTTTCTCCTTGGCCCATTAGAAAAGAAAAATGAGTGTTGGGGACAAATGGGCTTTGAAGAGTGTTTAAATTAGGAAATTAGTGATGGTGATGCAATTTGAATGAGGCCCATAAGCCCAGATCTGAAGGATATTTTTTATCCAAAAAAGAAATCAGTAGAAAATAAGGAAAATTATGTTTGAGATGATAGTCTTCTTTCTAATACTTAAATTATGATTGCGAATTTATCACATAAAAATGTTTTTTTGTTTCAAGAAACATATTTTTATCTCAAATCTGATTTGAAAAATAGTTTAAGTTTTCGATTTAGTTTAAATTAATTATTTTTATTAAAATATTAGATTATATTTGAACTGGATTTAACTGAATCAACTAGATTATAAGTTAATATAAGAAGATTAATCTAATTTTATTAAATTTTAATTTTTTATATTTTAATTTAAACTTATAATTATTGAAGTCTAGATGGGTTTACCAACCATGAATTTATTTTTATTTTAAAAAAAATATTAAATAATTATTTTTAATAATTTACAATTTTCCATAAGAGACATAATTTTCATACCACTAATGACATCGTAGGAATCTTCATTCTAAAGTGCTTGTTGAAATTCTTCTTTAGTCATACGAACTTAATTGTATATAATAAAATGTTCTAACCAATAAAACTAGTTATTCCATAACATATATTTACTATTGAAATTTAGAATTTTCATGGTTGCTTTCCCATTCGCAAATTAAATTTAAAAAATGTTAGAAGCATATTATTAATTTGTAAATCATAATTAATGATTCCTAACAGATAACTTCTGGATTCTAGCTAGCCAAACCCATATAAACATAAGTGATTTTTCGAAAAAAATCATTACTTTTTTTATGTCTGTGAATACAGTAGCTTATGGTTTTTTATGTGTTTTATTTGAAAAATTATTAAATTAATATTATTTTAGTGTGGTATTAAAAATAAAAAAAATATTATTTTAATATATTTTTAAATGAAAAATATACTATTAAAAGCATAATACACCAATATCAAACACATGTCAAAGAATTCTCCACAGTAAAGGACGGAAATGTGTTAAACAATTACTGGTGAATTCTGGGGTGTTTTTTATTTTTATTTTCATGTCTTCTTTTTATGGTGTTGGCCTATTTCAAAAATATAGTATATGGCTAATAGTTATAAAACCCTGGCCAAGTAAGAAAATTACATCAATTTAGGCTACTTTAGGTCAATCTAAATTAGTGTTATTTTAATATATTTAAAAAATATAATAATTTCATTTTAAATCTTTTTTTAAATCAAATTAAATCTTTTTCGGGTTTTGATAACGTAATGATTGACTCACTTATAGTTGACATATATTTTATCAGGTCAACTCCACAGCTCACTTTGACTTGAAACTTGACATCAATCGAGTCTCAAGTTATGGGGTTACCGGGTTGATCGGTTAGACAAAACTGGGTTAGTTTTAATAACACTAATGTGGCCCAATGATTGGAAAGTTCTTTGCTTTCGATAATATTAACAAGAGACAAATATCATTTACACACACACATAGAGTAAATATGGTAAGTTCCTTAAGAGATCTTGTATACACCTATAAATATAGAAAAATCAATACGGATGATTGTTCTAGATGGAGATGCATAATAGTTTATCATACATTGTGGTAATGGTTGAATCGAAATAATTCTGATCTGACATATTTGTCAGACCCATGTTTTCTTGAGTTTGGCTCACTATCAAATCCAAGTTTTTTAGGTGTGATATGTTTGCCAGATCTAGGCTATTTTAAGCATAGCCAACTGTTAGGTCCAAACTCTTTAGATCTAGCATGGTTGGTAGACTCGCGCTATCTTTGACTTAGTTGGCTGCTAAGTCTAAGTTCACGGGTCGGAAGGGTCAATATGACAAGCCCAATTAAAAAAAAAAAATCAAAACAATCTTATTTTGACCTCTGTTTTTTTCTTCAAAAAGTCAATAAATTTTTTACCCGTGTTTTATCACGGTTTAACCTGAGTTTTTGACCAAATCAGGTCGAGTAAGTCCTTCCTCTATTTTTTTTATTAACACAGACCAATCCAAGCTCTGGACCTGTCAAGTCATTATAGTCATAAATTATTTTAGTTTACTTTCTATAAGGTCATTATAGTTTCAAATAAACATTTTGACATTTAATTTATTCTTGATTTTATGAGTGTCTATTATTATCATGGTACAATCAAGTAATTTTTTTTAAAAAAAAAGACTCTTAAACCAAGTAGAATTCATAATTAGGATCGTGGATATAACGAGTTAAGTCGCAAAATCTGGATCGACTCAATATATCATCATCACAATATTAAAAAAAAAATCATCTTGAATATCTTTTAAAGCAAAACCACTTTTATATTAGTCATTTGGATTGTCTCAAGACTTGTCAAATTGATTAGATCATGTAAAAACAACTACCATATAATTTAATTTTAAACCATTCTAGACAATAAGTCAAATCAAAAAACTTCAAGATTAACCCACTATATTAATTTAATATTAATATCATCGAATAGTTCTCAATCTTTCTTATTAGAACATCTACGTAGCATGATCTAATAAACTGATTTATTCTATCCAAATTTGCATAACAATTGTAATTAATATGTTTTTTTCTCCCCAATATATCAAACAATCAACTATTAGTTCTGTTGGCTTGTGACCTCTACCTTTTGTAGGGTCAAGTTCTTGGCATTCTTTTTTCTTTTAAATAAAAAAAAAGGGTTCCTGGCATTCTTTGTGACATGCCCTCTCGATGGCGGCTACTGGTTAGGCAAGGAGCAGTAATAATATTGAGTGAGTGGGTTTCTTAGAATACACACCAGTGTTGGTATAGACTTGTAGCTCGAGCAGCCAACAAATATTCTCCATTGAGATCTCAATTTCTTGCAGCTTGATATGTCAACAACAGAAACATTAGCCCTAACACAGAATGTTGGAAAATGTTTGTCGTCTGACTGAAAAGGAAAGGAAAGTTTGCAAGACATGAATTAGTTGTCGAGTCTAAATATTTGAAAAATACTAACGTAGGATTGAAGATAGATTTTTAAGGTATTATATTTAAATCACATAGATTTGATTCTAAAGTTGGATTCCACCATCATACCCACCCACACAAAAGAAATTATTGATAAAAAAGTTGGAAATTTGAAACACATGCATGTATATGTAAATATATAATCATTCTTTTTTGTCTTCAATGATGTGTATTATAATGATGAGACCATGTATTTGGTCCACATCGTTTGGGAGGCAGCGAGAAGGAGGGTTGGTGGTCGAATCCATTGTTTTTCTAGCTGCTAACTAATGTTAATCGATGGCATCGTGATTCATCACCTACTTAGAAGTGCAATGATATGCTTATATTTTATTTAAAATATTAGCCGCTGACAATTATTTATCTCCATTGAGAAAAGAAAGCTAGTGTTGTTTAATGGCCATGGATTGAGAAAGAAGATTGGTTTCGGGTGGAAGAGGAGCCATGTTTACTTGATCGGAGAAGAAGATTGCGGTGAGGATAATGGATCGTCAAGAGGAGACAATGTTGTTCTTAGTGTTTTTGATCCAATGTTGGGGTTGGATCGGAAAAGAGAACGGTTGGTGAAGGGAGGAGGCTCTTGTTGTTCTTTCCTTGGTGTCTTTTTAGGATTTTTTTTCTTAGATTTCCTTTTGTATTTAACATCTCTTGATCTTGTATATATAATCAGATATTGCGAATCAACAAATCTAGAATTAATAGAATCTAGAACTAAAGAATCCGAAATAATGAATTTAATTGTATGGAGATTTTGTAATTTTAACACCGCAGAGGGCTTTTTCTTTGCTTTTTAGTTATTAATTGAGATATAATATATATAAACTTGTAAATAATTTAATTTTTTGTTTTGTTTTTCTATGGGTATGTTAAGAATGATAAAATTATTAACCATGTAACTCAACTAGTCAAATTTTAGATTTACTCCTCAGAAGTCACAAATTTGAGTGCCACAAACCTCAGGATCATTGGAGACTTACATATTCGTTAACTTCATGATCTCGGGGGATTAGTCGGGATACACATAAACTAGCTCGGACAACCACAATTAACCATAAAAAAAAATGATAAAATTTTTGAGCCCCCCCCCCCCCCCCCCCCCCCCCCCGGGGGCCGCGCATTGTGAGAGCTTATAATTCAAAAATGTACCTAATAAATTGAAGTAGGACCTTATGTATTATTGAAACTTTATTAATGGTTGACAACACAATTTCCTTTAGGGTAGAATGTCATGTCTTATAGTCTCAACAAAAATATGTACTTTTTTGACTTTTTTTTTTCCTTTCACGTACCTTGCTGTATTGTATCAATCATATATGGCATTCCTTGAGAATTCATGAATTCTTTGCTTCGATTGTTAGGGTAAATCATAATTAGCATAATTTAAAAGGTTGTGGTTTTCATCCAAAACCCATGCTGTTTCTTGATCATAATAGCATATGGACGAAAGAGAATTATTAAAAGCATAGGTCTCAAATTAATGCTTTTTTACCATGTATTGAAAGAATGATTTGAGATTTAGCTCGAGTTAGGTTTAAAAAATTTAGTAGAAGTTGATTTTAAAAACTCAGTTAATTCAGTTAAAATTTAATTTAATTTTAATTTTTTTTTAAATCTTCTAACTATGCTATTTTCATAAAAATAAATATTGTTGAAAAAAAAAAGAGATTATTGTGTTATTTAATGTTACCCTTTGCATCATTTTGAAAAATGCTATTTTTTGGAATAATATAGCTGAACAAATCACTCGTAAAACACTAGGAACACCAAATATTTGAAATATAATAATCTCAAAGGATAGATTCAAGTGGAAAAGGTTGGACTTGGTTTGCATTTGTGTCTTGGATTTGATTCTATTATTTTATTTTTAGTTAGAATTAATGATTTTAATTCATCTATTTCCATAAAAAAAAAATTGCGAAGCTTGATTTTGCCATCATTTTTAAGTGATTCATAGCTAGTAAACTAGTTTAATTGCACCCCTCATAGCCACTATTAATGCCCAATAATTAATTAGACAGAACATTATTTTGAGTTCATCCCATGTGATGTATATATACTTCAATTCTTTTTAGCAAACTTCAAAAAAAAATAAAAAAATTCCCCCAATTATATAAGAAAATTCAGTTTGGCCACCAAATAATTTTTTTATATCGAATTAACCTTTAAGTTTTTAGAATTATAAAGTCTATCTTCATTTGAATTGTACTATTTTTTTTTTAAAAAAAACAACATTATAATGAACGTAAAGATTTATATTTTAATAATTTAAAGATAAAATTGATGTAAAAATACTTTGAGTATAAAATTAACACTACTTTTTTATTATTATTAACGTGGGTGTCCGGGTCAGTTTGTGCGCACCTCGACTAGTCTTATGAGCCATGAAGTTAACGACCACGTAAGCCTCCAGTGGCTATCATATTAGCAATCATATAACTCAAACCTGAAATTACAGGAAAAACAAACTTTTTAATTCTAAACTCTTATTTATGTAACTCCTATTCTATAGTTAACACTACCTCATTTTAATTTATATCACAGATGCATTAAATATTCTATAGTTCAGACATGCCTGAAAACAGACAAACTCAATAATGCTTGACGAGGTCAATTTTCCTTTATTTGTCCCAAATGCCCATGTCTCTCCTGTGTTCTTTCATGCCTCACAAAATTCTTCCTTAACAATCAATGCAATTTGAAACCATTTTCTTGTCCTTTCCCTTTTAATGGGAATAATCCTACTCATTATAAGAACAAGTATTATGTTTTGGGAAATTTTATACATCTATAAATAAAATTAATCACACACTTGTATAAAAATTATGATATAGTTTATTTCAAATAACTTAAAATATGGATTGAACGATAATTCTTTTTCTAAAAAATATGTGAAAAAAATATCTTAAATTGCGAATGTTATTATTTAACACTTTTTCAAAAAGATTTTCTCAATTTTAACAAATAAATGAATACAAAATATTTCCTTACTCTTGAAATAATTCAACTTTTAATTTGTTTGGTATTGTTATAACGGTTGCTTTTTAAAATATTTTTCACTTGAAAATATATCAAAATATTTTTTTTTATTTTTTAATATTTATTTGTAATATTAGCATATTAAAACAATTTAAAAATACTAAAAAATATTAATTTAAAATAAAAAATAAAAAAATATATTTTTTAAAATCATTAAACACAAAAATAAATAAGCTATTCAAAAAGTATATTATCTATTTTTTTAATATATAAAAAACATGCACTTTAAAAAGTTGATATAAGAAAAAAATTAATTTTGATATTTTTATTAGAAATATATTATTTTAACTTTTCTTTTTTAAAAAAATTAAATGGTCTGTCTAGATGGACCGGATTGACCTTCCCGATCCGCGGGTTTTACAACCATGCATATAGCCCTTCCTCCTCACAGGACAACAGTCAAAACAAACCTCCATTGTTCTCCTCTCTCTTCCTCTCCCCCTTCACAGCTCGTCTCCTCTCTCCCATTCTCTCCCTCCATCAAACTTCCAACTTCATCTAGACAATTCCACAAACACCTGCCACACACACTAAAATCATCCTCCAACGACTAACCTCGCCATTCTCTAATCTCATGGGCGATGAAAAGATCAAGCATAGTATCAGAATGAGGTAAACTGAGGGCCTAAAGCAGTTTTCAGTTTTCATTAATGGCTTCAACAAGTTCAACTCCAAGTGACCCTTCTATTTCTATACATGATGACACAGCAATCAGAGCTGTGAACAAGAGATATGAAGGGTTGGTGACTGTTAAAACAAAGGCAATCAAGGGTAAAGGGGCATGGTATTGGGCTCATTTAGAGCCAATTTTGATGAAGAATCCGGATACAAATCTCCCTAAAGCAGTTAAACTTAAGTGTTGTTTATGTGAAGCTGTTTTTTCTGCTTCAAACCCATCAAGGACTGCCACTGAACATCTCAAAAAGGGAACTTGTCCTAATTTTGTATCAGTTTCAAGACCCAATTCAGCAATTTCTCCATTGCCTATATCTTCTTTGCCTTCCCCACCTTCAAATAATCATAGAAAGAGAAGCTCACAAATAGGTTCTGCTTTAAAGTCTCTAGCTTTAGTTGAGTCCAATAAATACTGTGACCAAGTTGGTTACTTTAATTCTGGGTTTACTCCAAAAGGTCAGGATTTAGTGTTGTCTGGTGGAAAAGAGGATTTGGGTGCATTAGCGATGTTGGAAGATAGTGTTAAGAGGCTTAAAAGTCCAAAAGCTTCACCAGGTCCCTTTTTAAACAAGGACCAGATTGATTCTGCTCTTGAGTTACTGAGTGATTGGTTTTATGAGGTTTGTGGGTCAGTATCATTTTCTAGTCTTGAGCATCCAACGTTTAGAGCTTTTCTTAATCAAGTTGGTTTGCCTTGTTTGTCAAGGAGGGAATTGTCTGGTGCTAGGCTTGAAAATCGGTTTTATGAGGCAAAATCTGAGGTGGAAGCTAGAATTAGAGATGCTATGTTCTTTCAAGTTGCATGTAATGGATGGAAGAGTAATAAATGTTGCAGTGGGGAAGATAATTTGGTTAAGTTTGGTGTTAATCTTCCAAATGGAGCTAGTGTGTTTCACAAGGCAGTGATAACTGGAGGAGGAACAGCGTCGTCGAAGTATGCAGAGGAGATTATGTGGGGGGCAGTGACGGGGATATGTGATAGTGGTTTGCAGAGATGTGCTGGGATAGTTTCTGATAAGTACAAGGCTGAGGCTTTGAGGAACTTGGAGATTCAGTATCCGTGGTTGGTGAATATTTCTTGTCAGATTCAGGGGTTTGTTAGTTTGATCAAGGATTTTAGCAAGGAGCTTCAACTTTTCAGGACTGTTATTGAAAATTGCTTGAAGCTTGCTAATTTTGTAAATAATGCATCTCAAGTTAGGAGTAGCTTCCAGAAGTACAGGATGCAGGAGCTTGATTACACTGGGTTGCTTCGAGTTCCTTGGTGCAAATGTGATTGTGTAAAGGACTTTGCGCCTGTTTATGCAATGTTGGAGGATGTATTGAGCTGTGCCCGTGTGCTCCAAATGGTTATCTTAGACGAGTCATATAAGTTGATATGTGTGGAGGATCCTGTCGCTAGGGAGGTCTCTGGGATGATTCAAAGTGAGGGTTTTTGGAATGATTTGGAAGCTGTTTATTCGCTAATGAAGCTCATTAGAGGGATGGCTCAAGAGATTGAGACTGAGCGGCCGTTGATAGGGGAATGCCTTCCTCTTTGGCAAGAGTTGAAAGCAAAAGTGAAGGAATGGGGTGCAAGATTCAATATTGCAGAAGGCCAAGTTGAGAAAATAGTTGAAAAGAGATTCAGAAAGAACTATCACCCAGCATGGTCAGCTGCATTTATACTTGACCCTCGTTATTTGATGAGGGACACAAGTGGAAAATACCTTCCACCTTTCAAGTGCTTGACTCATGAGCAGGAAAAGGATGTTGATAAGCTTATAACCCGTTTGGCATCCAGGGAAGAAGCTCATGTTGCCTTAATGGAGCTTATGAAATGGAGGTCAGAAGGTATGGATCCACTATATGCACAGGCTGTTCAGGTTAAACAGCGAGACCCTTTGACTGGAAAGATGAAAATTGCAAATCCTCAAGGCAGCAGACTAGTGTGGGAAACTTGCCTGAGTGAGTATAAAACACTAGGGAAGGTTGCAGTTAGGCTTATCTTTCTCCATGCGACCTCAAGCGGGTTTAAGTGCAATTGGTCTTGCATGAAATGGTTTTGTATCCATAGAAACTCAAGGGTGGGACTTGAACGGGCACAGAAGATGATATTCGTTGCAGCTCATGCAAAGCTTGAGAAACGTGATTTCTCAAATGAAGAAGAAAAGGATGGGGAGCTGTTCCGCATGGTAGGCTGTGAAGATGACATGCTCAACGAGGTCTTTGTCGAAGCACCATCAGTGTAATGTTTTTCTTTTTAACCCATGTAGAATTCTGAAGGTATAGGATTTATAGAATTCTTTCCCTTGTATTTGTTTTCGTGTCACTTCTAGATGAAGATGTGAGAGGTATGTTTAGGTAGAGTATATTAAAGGATAAAACAACGTATCACTAAAACTTCTTAGGCGCGTGATCTCAATGGATCCTTCATCTTCAATGGGCATGATTTTGGCTTTTTGGTTATAGACGTAAAAACGGTCCAGGAATATAAACAAATTGTGTTTGATTGTTTTATGTCAACTCCAAGGCCATGCCCCTAAGTTCAAAAACTTGGTTTCGTTAGGCATCAGAATTGACCAGAACAAACTGATGGCTGGTTTGTTATGATCCTCTTGCGTGAATTATTAGCTTTTTCTCTCTCTATGTTTGAATCATCTGTCTTTGTTGTGGTGTCTTGAAATATGAAACAATTCACTTCTAAAATATGTTACCTCATTTTGCTGCAAGTTTCCTGCCAGACAAGAGAAGGTGGACAGGTTCCTCAGGAAATAAATTGCTTGTGGTTTTTGACTTTATGAAAACCTTTTGACCCATGTAGGTGATTTAGAATTTGGACTGAACAAGTGCCTTCTTCATTCTACTAGAACTACCAAAGAAAGTTGGCATTGGTATTGGTGCCATCCAAGCAAAGTAACTTTGAAACAGGTTTTCCATGTCCAAGATGGTAAGCTAGCACAGATACTTTCTTAGGAGTGCCTATTTCAATAGATGACTATATGTTGCAGAAATGAGGTCAACTGGATTTATTCATCATTAGGCAATGCTATGTGAATCATTTGCAATGAGTTCTTATGCAATATCAACCATCTTTATTTATTGCATCACTGTTTCTAAGTAGTGAAGAATTGATTACTCCAATGAACAAAATGGAAAATTGTTATTCAAAAAGAAACAATAATTTTGTTGGAGAACAATAATAATTAAAAAGGAGGTGTGTACGCAATGAGGAAAGTGATGATATAAAGCGATGAGGTAAAATATGTGAGCCCACTAAAAGCTAACGTTTACATCAAGGATGAAATGATGACTCTAAAATGTTATTACATGGAAAGGGTGGGTGGGTGGGTGGGTGGGGGGATCCTGCTCCAGTTGTTCCAGTGCGTTTTCACTGCCTTTCCCTACATGGCTTATGCATCAGCTGATAACCATGCATGGAGTTCATTATTATATTGATCTGCAGGAGTTTGTCAGAAACCAGGCGGACACTTCCCCAATTTCGATTCGTGGGCCAATTTTTAGCAATCCTCCTCCCAATACCATAGATTAATATCAAAGTTCAAATTAATGGTGCTATGTTACGGTATAAGTCTAATAATTTGACATTTTGGCAGTTCACTCATTTACAATTTCACGAGTCTTTTATATTGGTCGGCGTATACAGAATTACAGATATGATGTTTGTGTGGAACCATCATGAATGTGACACTGCTGGCAATAATGAGTACTTGCGTGGCCTTACCATCTCCACGTTATTTATTTAGATTCATACGCTAAATTGTATGGGTATACGAACGGAAACGAACGGAAACGATGAAGAATAGCTTCACCTTTCACTTTTTGGATGGGAAATTGAGTTCATATAAGCCTATTCTATTGTTTTTATTTTATTTATTGGGATTATTTATATAAAACAGTTTTAATTGATAGATTAAACCTAATAATTAAATGTTTTAGAGCTATACTATTTACATGTTTTTTATTTATTTCATGAGACAATTTTGATGATTTAATAAAATAATAGACTTTTCCTCCTAATTCTCTTTCTTTCCTAGCTTTTCCTTTTCCCTGCTTTTAATCCTTAGCTTCTTTCTCTACTTTTTTTTTTCTAGTTTATAGTCCCACATCAGATCCCTAAGAAGGTTTTGCTGCAGAAAAGTTTGAGTTTAATGTGCTGTATTATTGACATTTCAAATATTTTTCTTGTTTATGTTCCTCCCTGTTTTCTTAAGAAGAACAAATGTTTAATATCGAAGGATCAATCCTGCCAAACTGTTCCGTTATCATAATTCCAGAGAATTTGTTTGTTTGGCAACATTGATTGAATTTAGGCAGGATATTTGATTATCTCGTTTTGAAATGTAGTGAAATATGTCTCTCACTTCGTAGTTTTAATTAACATTGCTTGTTCCGTGATTGAAAAAAGTGAAAATGTCCATGTATACTCGAGACATAGTATGCTTGGTGGAATGTAAAACTTACTGAGTTACTTTAAAAAAGCAGAGTTGCGAAAGGGAGAAAAAAAAATGACATTGACTAAAAGTTTATAGTATATTTTTGCTGCAGGGTAGGCTTGGCTTGAGTTGATGGGAGTGTGAACCAGCTTGCTGGCCACATGAGTCAACCTTGGAAGAACTCGAGAGTGAATCTTTGTTTCAAAGAAGCTCTCCTCACTGATTTAACTCGTCTGCATCACCTATGTTGTCTGTTTATGAAAATGCAGAGCCCACCATGAAGAGTGGATGTCAATCTCAGTGCTTTAGTTGTCATGGTCAAGAAAAGTAAGGACTAAGGGCCCTTCTTTACCATCACTTCTTAATTTCCCTCTCCACTGTTATTTATTTGTTTATTATTTTCGCTAAGGTTATCTTTGGTAACTTGTTTATTAAACATTCCAATTTTGTACTCTCCAGCTGGGCCCTTTTTTGAAACTTTTGATACCCGAATTGATATTTGAAGTCTTGCAGGTCAGCAGTTAGCCTTTGCATGGTTGCTAAAAGCCTTGAGGAAAGCAGAAGCAAGGACGTCTGTCGACATGGAGTGTCACACAGGATCGCTGAAAGTTATATTGCAATGAACATGATCTTGCAGGCAATACGTTTCGGCGACTGTTGATGACTAGAACTCAGCAGGTAGGTGGTATCTGTAGCATCAAAGATTTGCCAGTTTGTTGGAACTAAATTTTTGCTTTCATTCATGCAGACGGCAAATGTGCACACTTGAACCCTCTTTGACCTGCTCTCTCCAGGTCCCATCCATAAGATCCCATTATCAGAAATCTATATTTATGTTGCCAAAGTCATTTACTCTTTCATTTGATCTCCCCTGCAACATGACACGCAGAAGATTGTACCCTATACATAACATGGCAGGTTCAACCTTTGCTTGTGGTTTATGTGGGAATTCTTGAAAATGAAATTATGAAATCCATGATAAACTAATACATTATCAAGCTAGTCTCGAAACAGTGCTAAGCCAGAATAGCATCGGGGATGGTATTTATCCATCCTGTAGCGTTAAAGAAGTGCTCCATTTCTGGAGTAATATACATGTTACGCCTAGAGATGGAAATGGACTTTCAAAATCACTCCACCATTTCTCTCATCGTCTACAGCACCATAAAGTAATTTTAACTTTGGACCCCCCCCTCCGGTTCTTATTCATAGACTTGGATTTATCCTGTAATGAAAGTGGAGATACCTATTGGATGTGTGAACAAACGAGATCAATTGGGCTAGCTGTTACTTTTTTTTTCTTTTCTTTTAGTTAAAGTGCACTCGGTGACTGATGGAATTTATTGCTAATTTACCTCTGGTTTTTCTCGTTGCTAGTCAATTTGGTGGAGACACCCGGTCCTGTCGGTAAGGCTGACTGCTCACCAACTAGGAAGGAGAGCGTCTTTCAGTTTTCACTCGTATGGTATGGTTTTATTGTTCATTCCACTCGTTTTCTTGTTAAAGGAAAGGGGGTATAATGATTGGTATAGGTCAGGGCTTTCTTTTTTACAAGAATCTTCACTCTTTCAATGCTCCTCCATGATTAACTTTCTTTTATCATACATCTTTTTCTGCCCACTAATACAAGTCTTTATTGTTTTTGAATTGGAATCCCATCTGTGTAAGGTATGTGAGATGATGTTGAAATAGATTGGCTTCATTCATTACCTATGGCCCTTCCCTTACGTTCACTGGTTATACTTTATACTATTTTTCAGTAGCTTTGCTATAATGAGGTGAAGAAACCTATCTTTTCCTTTATGACATGTCACGTTCTAGCATCATCTGCCAAGAGACTACGGTCTTCAAAATCAATACCATCAAATACGTGGAATAACGTAAAGTGACTACTGTAACAGATCACAACTGTAACTATATCTGGTCTCTGGTTAAAACTTGTTGGTGCAAGAATTATCAATTCACTGTTAAGAGCTTAACGGTGGTGTCTTCAACTTTCTGGCATTCATTTTTGCTTCATATAGTGCGTTATGCCCTTGGTCTGTATTATATATATGGCCACTGACTAGGGTTTTGATTTTAACTTTATTCTTCCTTTTGATCAGTATTTGGTCTAACAGGGATGATTCTGCTCAAGTCTGGCTATGAATGATAATACTTCATCGTTTCTTTGAGGTGTTATTTCCTTTAGACATGTGACAGGCCACCATTTTAGTGAATCTATTCCACGTTTGAACCCACATGTCTGTTAAAAATAAATACAGAAGAATAGAGGTGTAAGGTACTTGCCCTATTATTTTATCCACAATTGGCATAGGGGAATCTGACTCGATGATTGAGGTAAGTCTGTGAAAATTTTAAATTTAAAAAACTTTTCTTTGAAAATATATATTAAAAAATAATATAAAATTTTTATTGGAATTTATTAACCATTTAAGCTTTAAAATTAAAAATATGTGTTAAAAAATAATATAAAATTATTATTGAAATCTTATCTAATAATTTAAATTTTTAAATTGAGATAGTTCTTTGATAATTTAAAACTTGACTTTGAAGTTTGCTTTGCTTACTATAAACTTGTGTTTAATGTTAATGCGGATGTGAAAGATATAAATGAACTGTCTAACATGAAAAAGATTTAAATCCTTATCTTATTTGAATTAAAAAAAAAAAACTCGTCAAATTTCAAACATCGGAAGCATGGATGCTTCTTTTCCATTCTTTCATGAGTTTTTACCCTCTGGTCTTCGAGTTTTACTCTTGTCATCACCAGAACAAACACTTTCTCCATAGAATTTAAAGCACACTTGTAATCAACAAGAAAAACAAATAAGTAGATGCATCAAATCCCAATTAATTATCATACAAATCCTAATTATAATCTCCAAACATTCTTCTGAATCCATCATTACCCTTTAATTTGTTTGGCTCAAAAGAAGGCCACCTACACATATAATGCCATGGAATATCGAAGCAGACAGTTTTTCTCTTTGGTCCACGAAAAAGGGTCCAAATAAAATTATTTATTTAACATTTTGACTAATTTTTGTTTTATGGTTAATTGGGAATCCTCAAAATCACTTTGGAGAATTACTGGAGATTAATTTTCAGTGGCAATGATTACTATCTCATTCACTCAATCTTACACCTTTCTAAATCATGTTTTGATTTGATCAGATGTTTCCATAGCATATGCTTGAGTTAAATCTGCTCCACCAGTTCTGCTAGAAATTTTCTCGACATGGATGCATTCGGGAAGGTGACAGAACCAGAGCCCTAACCCAGCCCATGAACATCTCTAGCCAAGCATGCATAAAAAGCTTCCCTGATGAGATGCAAACTGAGTTCAATAATGCATTATGAGCCTAATGCTAAGTTGCCAATTCAGCATGAACCCAGAATATTTAAAAGCCTTTAGCCCTTTTTAAGTATAGCAAGACTGTAAGCCCATTGCTTATAGGCCCATTACATATGATCAAATCAAATCATATAATAAATATACTGATGATTCGATGCACATTTTCCTATTCACCACTGTCACTAAAGTGTAATGACTTTTTTTATCCCTAGTGGAAAATCTCGTCTTTAAACTAGGGGTATTTTTGTCTTTTTCATACAATGCATTAGACATTATGAATTTATTTGAGAATATTTTGGTTGATTCAGTGTATTTTTGAATAATAAAATAATCAAAATACCCCCACGTAACGAATGATAAAGGGTTCCAGGTATTTTAGTATTTATGTTTTTTAATATATAGTAGAGTTACGTACGTCCTCTTGGATTCATAAAATTTAATTCCTTGGTGTTAGGGGTATTAAGGTCTTTAGCCTTGATTTTGATTCTCATTTTTATAATGGTAGTGGTGGTGATGATAATAATAATAGTAATAATAATAATAATAATAATGATAATGATGGTAGTAATTATTAATAATAAGAAAAACTTAGCCCAGCCACCCAAGCTTGGACGGGCTTTAAGAATTGGAACGTGAACGTGAAGAAGAAGCCTATCAAATGACTTAGCGGCCTGAATGTTTTAAACCCGGTCTGCCTAAAGCAATATTTTAAATTAAACTAATAAAAGTTTATCTGTCAAAACTTATTTTAATTTATTTAAATAATTTTTAAAATAATTTTTTTAAAAAAATACATTTAGATGAATTCAAATCAATTCTCTAACCTTTGGATTAATGACATAATTTACCCCTAAAATATTAGGGTCTTGACAAAAAAAGCCTATCGTGCCTTTCATTTGCTTGTTAGTCTAACATATTAGAAATCTTGATTTCAAGATTTTTTATTTAAAAATATGTTTAAAAAAAATTTTAATTTTTTTTAAATATTAATATATTAAAATATCAAAAAACACTAAAAAAATATTAGTTTAATATTTTTTTGAACTAAATGCTCTTTTAAAATACAATTTCAAATATAATTTACTGTGAAATTATAAATTATTTGGGTTGTGTTAAAAGAAGCCTATCATGCCTCTTGCTAATCTAGTATGTCATAAACTCATGCTTTTGTGTGAGGATTTATTTATTAATTATCCATGGTTGGTTTATTCTTCCTTCCATTAGATAGGATAAAGTATGAAACTCAAGCATGTTGACTTTCAAGCTTTGTGATTGAGTTGGATATTTTTTTTATTTACTGTAAAAAAAAACATTTATATTTTCTTCCATTAATTAGGATTCTTTTATCGTTGATTTTATTGAAAATGGATATATACATAATTTTTTCCTATTTTAAATGTTAGTCATTGAATACTGTTATAGCCAGAGATTATCTATAAGATGTGGATTTTAAAATATTTTAAACTGATATCTGAACATTCGATGACTTAGTAAAAAAATCTTAAATTAAAAACAAAATTATACAATAATCATAATTACAATAAAGCCAAAAGAAAATCCATCAAAACCAAAGTAAAAGAAGGTTAGGATCTCCTAAAACAAAGACGCAAAAAAATATCTAATCGATCAAAAGTTTAGGAAAAAAAATGGGAAGTTCGTTCTGTTTTTTATGTGGCTGTGTAGACCAAGCAAGCGTTGGTGTTATTGAAAGGTGGGGTCGTTTTGAGCGATTAGCTCAACCAGGTTTCCACTTTTTTAACTGTTTTGTTGGTCAATGTTTAGCCGGTGTTCTGTCTACCAGAATCCACTCTCTTGATGTTCGATGCGAAACCAAAACCAAGGTTTTTTCTTATGTTTTGTTTTGTTTGGTTTGGTTTCTTGGTGATTAAGGAATGTAAGATTTGTGGGCTTTGTTTTGTTTTGCGTTTTTTGGATGTGGGTTTTGTGTTTTGTTGCATTTTGTGTATGATTATGGGGTTTTATTGGATTATTTTTTTTGGTGATTCAGGGATGGAGAATTTGTGGGTTCTGCCTGGATTTGTGTTTCTTGGATTTTTGCATGTGCGTTTTGAGGGGTTTATAGGGTTTAATATATTAGTATTATGATAGTATTAATGGAGTTTGAGTGCTTCATCCCTTGATTAAATGGCTCTGATCTGTTTAGCGTGATCAAATTGTTGAATATGTGACATGTTTTGCCTGCGATGGTGTTTGGTTGGTGAGAAAAGCTTGTAGAAGTTAAAGAGATCAGGAATTGAGTCACAAAAGAGATTAGAAATTGAGTTTTCTGGGTTTGTATTGTTTTGGTTATGAATGAGATTATTAGGTGATGAAATAAAATTTTGCCTTTGTTTTTTCTGTTGTATGATTTAATGTAGTTCTCTAATGGGTTGTTTTGAGTTGAGATTTTGTATTCTCTGTTAGAGAAAAGGCTTACATGGCTTTATGTTCATGCAGGACAATGTCTTTGTGCATTTGGTTTGCTCGATTCAGTATCGAGTAGTCAAGGAAAATGCTGATGATGCATTCTATGAGCTCGCAAATCCCAGGGAGCAGATTCAGGCTTATGTGTTTGATGGTAATTCATTTTCGTAACCTGGGATATAGATTTTTATTATCCAATAATGTCTCTGTGTTACTGTTATTTTTTTGGTTTTTTAGTTTTTTTCATTGTGGCATATTTCTTGTTTCTTAAGTGGTTCGAGCTCTCGTTCCAAGAATGACATTGGATGATCTTTTTGAGCAGAAGAGTGAGGTTGCCAAAGCTGTCTTGGAGGAATTGGAGAAGGTAAGTGGATACCTATCACTTATGTTGAATCCAATACTTTTATAAGTTTGTGGCAGTGATTCTTTGGATTATTTGAACGCACTCTTCCTGATACATTATTCTTCTTTTTTTTTAGATCAGTTTTTTTTCTTAGTATTGCCGAAGTCATGTCACTGCTATTGTTCTTATCTTATGTACATAATGGATCAGGTGATGGGAACCTATGGCTACAGCATAGAGCACATTCTGATGGTTGACATCATACCTGATGATACTGTTCGCAAGGCAATGAACGAGATCAATGCAGGTACTCATCTTCTATACATTCTCCCCTTGCTTTATTGCATAAAGTTGTTTTCAATATAATTTCTTGGATATCATGTGAAAGATATAGCTGATTTTTGGAAGGACATGGATAACCAAGATAAGTTGCCTACTTGACTTATACTTTTAGCGCCGAGTTTGCAAGATGTAATAGACCAACTGTAACTGAAAGTTCCATAACCATTAACCACTGTGAATTATTTTTTGTTCTGACTCGTGTCCATGTAACCAGATGGTGTGTATTCCTGCTAGTGGTTACCATTCTAACAACATCCTGATTATTGTTTAATGAAATTTGTCATCAACACATGTAAAGTTTTTTCTCGGTAATGTCGTTAAAATCTAAATTTTTTGTGATGTTTGATTTTGGGCAAGCCATCAGTTCCATGAATCCAGCACAGGGGTCAATTGCTTGCTTGCTTGCTGTTGATGGCAGTTAATTATGGCCTCAACTTCATCTGCAAACAAATAACTATCGCATATCAATTCTGTATTGCAGCTCAACGACTTCAGCTTGCTAGTGTATACAAAGGCGAAGCTGAAAAGGTGTTCCTAGTAAAAAAAGCAGAAGCTGAGGCTGAAGCCAAGTACCTTGGTGGGGTTGGTGTGGCCAGACAGAGGCAGGCAATCACAGATGGCTTGAGAGAGAACATACTAGAGTTCTCACACAAGGTGGAGGGAACGTCAGCTAAGGAAGTGATGGATCTCATCATGATCACGCAGTACTTTGACACCATCAAAGACCTCGGCAACTCATCAAAGAACACCACTATTTTTATTCCTCATGGCCCTGGTCATGTAAGGGATATTGGTGACCAAATTCGCAATGGGATGATGGAGGCATCCAGCGCTCAAATTGATCAGCAGTGAAACCATTTCCTGGGCATCATCCGAAGCACGTTTTCTTGAACCTGACGGCAACTTTGGTAAAATATTATTTAAGTAAATAAGATGGGAGAAAATATACGTGGGGATGATACTTTGTGTTTAACAATCCTTTCAGCATTATCAAATTGCAATTTTCTTTACTTTCTTTCTTGTTTTTTCTCTTCCCAGAAGGATATTGCAAATTTGTTGATTGCAAGCTAGGTTTAGTGTCTATATGATCACAAGTCCCTCTTCTCTTGAGTTTTCCCATCTTCCAGTAAACAATTGTATTTTAGATGATTTTGACATGAGGGTATCAAAATTATTAAAAACATCAATTTTATTTTATTTATTTTAAATATTAACTTTATGTTTTTCTTAGACAAAAATCATGATTGCCTTTCTAAAATTATTTTGTTCCATTTCATTGCAGCTTTTTCTTCGTGAAAGATTTATCAAAAAGTGAAATTCTTATTCACAATTAGAGATTCAATCACTGAAGATCTAAACCTAAATTTGCTCTTCAAAGAGGAGATTGTTACAGTTATTGAACTTCATCTGATTGAGTGTAACACCTGGTCATAGATCTGGTGAATTGATTCATCTATTAAAAAATTATTTTTAAAAATTCAAAAACTTTGTTTTATCTGTTTTAAAAATTAATCGGGTTTTAATCGAGTCGATAAAATTATTAACTGACTCACTAAATTAATTAGATTAAACTAGATTAATTATATATTGTTTTTTTTATATATTTAGTTTAATCTAATAATGAATCGAACCAGGCTAATAACAATGGAAATTATTGTGATTTGCTTGATCAAGTAAAAAAAAAAAATCCGATAATAACCTGATTTAGGATCTAAAACCTAAATTTGCTCTGCAAGAGCATACTTGCCCCAATGCATGCGCCGAATGAGGTACGAAATGGGTACAAAAGAGCACGAACATGTGCAGAAGCTTCTAGCCAACGTGATCCAAATGTATCCATCATCCATGCTCAAATAAATCTTAAGAAATCAGTAACTTCAAAACTTAAAATCTCTTAAAATTCAATAATCATTTCTTTTTATTCAATAATCTTAAGAGTCGAGTTTAAACTGGTAGTAGACCCGGTCTAACTTCCAGGTCATGAGTTTTGTCTAATCACCGGGTTATATAGATCAATCTCAATGTTTTTTTATAAATCAAAACGATATCGTTTTAATTAAAAAAATAAATTATTAATAGGTTATAATATGATTTTTGACCGGGTTGCAACCGGATCAACCTATCAAGTTACCGGATTATTGACTTTTTTTATTTTTTAAAAAATCTGATCCAATTCTAACCCTGAGTTTACCAGATTTCAGATTAACCTACCAAATTTTAAAACTATAATTAAAAGTATGATTATGTGAGCAACATCGATAAGCCAACACATATCCATACATGTACACGCACGAGCACACAGATACGCAAAAATCACAGATACACTATTGATATCTCTCCTATTTAATTTTTTATATATATAGAAATCAATATGATTTTTTCTCGGAGAAAATAAAAATAAATTATACAACGAAACATACATAAAATACGAATTAACTAACATTGATCCATGCATACATGTCCCCTCCAAGGATGCATTGCCACTTAAGCGGAATCTTTGAACCCACAACTTGTTTATATTACACTCTTACCCATTTCTGAACAAATTCTGACCCCCACGTTCTCTAATTATTAATTTTCTCTCCACTTGTTAATTTTAATTATCTAATTGCACCCAAGCCAACAAATTAATTAATTAATAGCGTAGAAAATATTTCAAAGAATAAGCTGCAGCATCTGCCTTGGAGAATCAGACAGAGAGGACCTCTTACAGTGCATGAGGGACCAGAAGACAAAAAAAATATAAATGGGGATTGATTTGTTATCTGTGTTTCTTGGAAGGAAGCAGCTTGATTTGGATCTGGATGTTTGTTTAGCTATTTGGGGACAAAAACTGGACCTCTTGCGATGTAGCTACCCAGTTTTGCTGCTGTGTCCATGTTCATAGCCAAACATTGAAGACCTCTTCGTTGTGGAAAATCAAGATAATTAGCGTTCGGAATGTGTCTGTGAAGGTGACTGCTGCTACTTTTATGAGACAAAGGTTGCCATGATTAGACTTTATAGGTCCTCAAGATTCAAAATATGTTTCGCCTAAGAGTGATGGGTTCGATCCTTGTCAAATCAGGAAGAACATAAGATATTTCTTCATCTATTTCTTGATGGGGAAAGGATAAATATGCTTCCTAACTATTCTTTCGATCTCATTTGAGTTCTCCAACAAATAAACTTCCCAATTGAGTCCCCCATTTAGATGATGCTATTGCTGCCCAATCATTGAAATCCAAGCTAAATTTAGGATTATATATAATGGGATGGAAGGAGTTAATTAGGTAACGTATGATTAAATGAGGACTCAATTGGAAAAAAAATCCTTTGATGGGAGGCTCAATCAAGAATTGGGTAAACGTTAGGGGGCCATATGTGTCCTTTTCTTCTACATTGTTTTGCCAGTCTTGCTGTCGGCTCTCAATCCTGTTTGTTGGGTTAAGATTTTTTATTGTTTTAATTTTAATGGAGCAACCACTCTTCTCACCCGGTGAAAAATAGGTTGATTCATGCAGAATTAGGAGATTTATGAGAATCTTGTTATTATTAGGGTTTAGATGCCATTGATTGTCAATATTTGGAGAAGAAATTCAAGCTCAGTTATAAAACCCGGTTCATTCTATCAACAAATTCAAGGCTTTAATTATAATTTAAATTGGTTAACTCGGGTAAATATTATAGTTGAATTTAAAAAGATATTTTTTTAATATATTTTTTTTAAAATTTAAACAATGCCATTTTAACTCTTTTAAAAAATAAAATGAATTTCTTTTTTATTTTGATCAGATTAATCAAATTATAAATTAATTACCATTTAATTAAATCAATTACCATTTAATTTTACATAAAATTTAGTCAGAATTAAATTCCGGGTCAGCAGAATACTAGGTTGACCCTTTAATAAAACTAAATTCAAGAGCTTTATCTTTGAATCACGGTGATAAGTTTGAATATTTTCAAGACTCCACAAATTAAAAACACTTTGCTTGAGCCATCCAACACCTCCAAGAGCCATATAATATTTATCTGATTAAGATTCCCACTAACTTATAAACTCTAGTCCCTAGACAATCCGTACACAAGAGGACCATCAACAAACTGTATACGTTGTTTTTGTTCCATTCTGATAATTCATCTACAAGCTTGTCGCTGGCTTGCTTCCAGGTACTAACATGGGTGTCTTGTTGGATTTGTCTCTAAAAAATCTCAACAACACCTAATTCATTGCCGCAAATTTCTAATTATTGTTCACTACATTAGAGGACAGAACAGCTAATCAATGAATTAATCCTTGTAATGAATTGATGAGCTAGGGAATCTCATGCCAGATCTCATTAAAAATGTTTCAACTATCTCAGAATTATAGCCCTAAAATAACGTCTAAAGCGGGTGCCAAGAAGCTCCCTCATAATCTTTTTTTATCAGTAGGAAGTTTGATAATCACATTACAGGCAAGCTTATAAGTTGCAATCATGGGTCATGGCAATGTGGTGATTTTGATTGCTACAAGTCTGGGACCAGTGAAAAGATGCCCATAATTTTGTGTCTCGAAAAATTATTGAACCTTATCTTAGTTGATGCGCCTTTTCGTTGTCATAGTATTTTTAACCTAGCCACTTGGATTGACAGTGCCTTACCATCCTGCCTTGATTGTACTATATATATATAGGTCCATCTCTCTTGACCAAGACATCATCAACTCAACAGAGTTCAGCTTTAGAAACCCTAATCCTCTAGTCATATCCAAAGCTTGAATCAAAAGAAGAAGAAGAAAGAAAGATAACATGGGTTACTGGTCTGCTGAGAATGCTACTAATGCCTACCTCAAAACTTTGAGAATGGTAAGTCCATGAACATTTTTTGCACTTGTCATTGTAGTTTCAGTTCGTTATCTGTAGAAGTATTTCTAGCAATATTTTCTAACTGGGATTCTGAATTGATCTGATGCAGGGCCAAAGGGCAAACGAGCCAGATGTAGCTGAATTCATTTCGGCATTAGCGGCTGGTAACAATGCACAGCTAATGGTTGTAGCATGTGCCAATGCTGCTGCCACCACTTCATTAGCCTTGGTAGCTGCAGCTCATCAAACTGGTGGCCGTGTGGTTTGCATCCTTCCTGGACATCAAGAATTACAATTGTCTAAGAAGATCCTGGGCTATGATGCCTGTCATGTTGAGTTTGTTATTGGAGAAGCTCAAAGTCTACTATTAACCCACTACAGTGAGGCAGATTTTGTGCTTATTGATTGCAACCTTGAGAACCATGAAGCTATTCTTGGATCAGTACAAGCTAGAGAGAAAAGAAATGGAGCTGTTGTTGTGGGGTATAATGCTTTTAGCAAGGGATCATGGCGGTCTGGTGGGTCGAAAACACAGTTGTTGCCTATTGGAGGAGGATTGCTAGTGACCAGAATTTCTGCCAGTGCCAAGATTGCTGATGGCTGTGGTTATGGAAAGAGGAGTCATTGGGTTGTTAAGGTAGATGAATGTACAGGTGAAGAGCATGTTTTCAGGGTCAGATTTCCACAAGGAAAGCAGATTGAAGCTTAATTTTCTCTTTTAGTGCTCCAATTAGTTCTAATCTAGATAATCATCAAGATGTAAATACGTACCAAGTTACTGAACTGTAATGCTCAATTACTCAAATTTTGAGAATGGAAAACATAACTCAACAGGGACTGAATGTTCGAAAGAAAGATGGACTAGAACATGACCAAAACTAGTGAGCCTAGCAGAATTATCTAAAAATCTCTACTGTGCTGTAAACCTATAGATCATGATGTTCTCATAAATATCCCCAGGATTAACAATCTGGGAAGGGAAACGAGGGTGATTGACTGCATCAGGAAATCCTTGAGTCTCTAAGCAAATACCAGCATACTGAGCATAAACAAATCCACCTTTTCCCTTAACATTATCCAACATGTTACTTGTATAAAACTGCACTCCAGGCTGATTAGTCCACAGCTCCAACTTCCTCCCAGAAACACGTTCTTGCACCACAGCAACCTTCTTGAGGTGTCCAGGATTAACGTTATCTAGAACATAGTTGATGTCATATCCATCAGGCAGTTGAGTGAACATGCTACCAATCTCACGGGGTTTGTGGAAATCATAAGGTGTATCTTTAACGGCGACAATCTCTCCGGTCGGAATGAGTTCTTCATCAACTGGAGTGATTTCGGATGCTAAAAGTTGGATTGTATGAGACAAGATGTCACCACTGCTGTGTCCACCAAGATTCCAGTAAGCATGCAGAGCCAAGTTCACTGGGGTACGCTTGTTTAGAGGCATAGCCCGCATTTTCACCGCTAGCTTGTTTGTTTCAACTAGCATGTATGTCACAGACACAGCAACATCACCAGGAAAACCTACTCAAAATCCACAACCAATCAATCAATGCAAGTATTACATAATTAAGAACAGATACAAAGTAATAGCACAAGGCATATGAGATTGCATTCTTGCTATATATGCATATAGCAGCCGATCCGGCTGGAGACTGCTTAGGAAGGTTTTCTTTCAAAAGGTTTTGAAAGTTAATCTTGTAAAGCTTGAATGACTCTACAGGGCACCGTTAACTATGGATTGACCGAAAAACACACGACTCGAGCCTTGGATCAAGTGAGATCCTGGGCCGGGGCCGAGTGCAGTATCTATGTAAGAAACAATGTACTTTCTCACGTATACTCTCCAAACACTAGTTCTTGTAAAAATTAAGCTGTCGTAGCTGTAATTTAATTTACTCATCCAATTTCCCAACAATTTAATTCTTTAAACAAATTGCATTTGATTAAGAAACATTACCTTCCTCTCCATCGAAGCTGTTGTAGGTGAACGTTACGTGGTTATCATCATGGCTGCCTACACCCCATATAACTTCACTAAAACCTTTTGGGCCACCTGAAAAATATATATTAAACAATGAATTAGCAAATATATACTCTCTAAAGTAATTAGATTATAAACAATTCTAAAAAAAATGAAATTAAACAATGAATTAGCATATATATATATATATGCACCATGTAGCATGTTCCTTCCATCATTAGGGACCAACTTATAATCAGTTCCATCCAAAGTAAATTGAGCTCTTCCAATTCTATTAGCAACACGTCCAACTATAGCTCCAAAGTAGGTGGTATCATTCTGCAGTATAATGTAGATATTCAATCATAATAAAATGAAAATCCAATATATATATATATATATATATATATATATATATATGAATGAAATAATATTTCTTTGGTGGCAATATGAAATTAATAATAAATATAGAGAAAAAACATCAATGGCATAACTGAAAAAAAAAAGAAGCTAAAAGACCTAGCAAAGTAATAAATTAATGAGTTTTACCTTGTAATCATCAACTGAATCAAATCCAAGAACAATATCATCTAATTTTCCTGAAAAAGAAAAAAAATCAGACAAAATTTATATTATTGTCAATATCACTATCATGAAATCTAATATAGATAATAAATATGAAATAAAAAAATCAAACCATTTTTATCTGGAAGAATGACTGAGATCACCGTGGCACCATAATTAGTCAATTTAACAGATAAATCTCCCATTTTCAATTCATAAATTCCAATATCTTCGTTCACAGCTTCAACGTCATTAGCAAAGAACAAAATAAGGTAAACAAAGCAAGAGAATAAAAAAATATTAGCCATTGTTGTAAATCACTGTTAGAAGAAAGAAAGAATTACATCTGAGTAAGTGTGTGTGTGTGTGTGTGTGTGTGTGTGTGTGTATAGGGATATAAGGATGTAGATGACGAGGATAGGTGTGGTTAGAATTAAATTTCGAAGATAAATCTGTTCAGATTTGTTCGGTTTAGATTTTGAAGATAATTCTTTCAGATATTTTGGTTTAAGATTTACTTCAAAGATTCTCAAATTTATTTTTATAGTTATTTATAAAAAAAAATCAAATTTATTTAATTCCATTGTAAAGTTACTCAGGAATGCATTATTTACACACACACAAAAAAAATGTAATTTTTTTTTAAATTTTGTACAAGACCAGTAAGGATACATAATAATGTAACTCGGCTATGCTATAGGTTATCGGTTGACTAGGTTAATTTGGATCAATCAAAACAATGTATTTTAATATTATTTTAAATTAAAAAGTGAATTTTTACTTTAATCGAGTCATGAGTCAACTCTTAAATATAATTTTTAATTAAAAAGTGAATTTTTATTTTAATCAGGTCATGAGTCAACTCTTAAATATATATTTTTTTTACTTGGTTTTAGCTCAATTTTAAATCAATCTGCAAAATCAAATCTAATTTAATAACTATAAAATAGTTCAACACTTCAAAATGATTAGAATCATTCCATTAGAATGAACAAAAAGCGTTGATAATGGCATTTGGAAGATTGCTTGACACAAGTAATTAATGAAGCATTGCACAGTTTTTATTGTTATAATAAGTTGATTAAAATGTTGGAGGAAATAATTAACTATAGATAATTACTACATAGTTAGAAATCAAGTCAATGAGGAAGCTACAAATTTGTGTGTAATATTGAAATCACTATAATTACTACATAGTTAGCTGGCTTGTGTTATATTGCAAGCCAGATAAAAAATAAAAATAAAAAATTGTGAAGGTATTTTTAGCATGTAATCTAGCACTAAGAAAAAATTTCACTGTCTATTGAAAATCTAATGTTTGTATGTTTAATAAAAAAAAAATAAAGAACTATACACATGGATAAATATTAAAAACAATTGTTAATACTATTTAAAAATTAAATCAAATAGATATAGATTAAAATATTTTATTTTGTGTCTCATGTAGCCTTCCTTTGAAGATAGCATATTCATTCTAAATTGAGTTTTAAATCTATATTTATTTATATTTATTACAAAATTTTCAAATCGTTCACGTACAATCTTGTCTTTCTATTAATATTTTCGTCAAATTTTCTTCAAATTGAATCCATTTGAGCACATTAAATATGGTCATTGGAATGAAAATACTAATATCCATCACATTTTCTTGCAATAAACATCATCTTCGTGAATAAAATATGCATATTACAAAATGGACAAAAATATCTATTGAGAGATGTAGAAAACACTTGGGACCTAATTGATGAAATTTATAGAATTGGGATGCAATTGACAACAATGTATTTACGTTTAAGACCTCATTGAGGTTTCCATCTCTGGTCTACAAGAAAATCACCATCCCATGACACTTGCGACAAAGCTAGCTAGTCCTCAGCAAGAGGATATAGCAATAAAACAATGAACAAAAGTTCAGTGAGTGGTTAATGCCACTGCCATTTTTCAGCTTGCAATTTCCTATTTGAAAACTTCCCAGGCAATGGTAAAAGAAAACACTCATGGATACTAGAGACAGCTACTGCAGCTACCTAGTTCATGAACAACTGCTTCCATAGATGGTCTTTCCATAGGAGACTCGAGAGTGCAAAGCCAAGCAATTCTTGCAAGCTTAGCTGCTTCGTATTCAAAGAATCGGCCATGGAGATTGGGGTCAATATAATCTTGGAATCTGCATGCATCTGCTCCAAGACGCACCAAGTTACTCACCTTTTGCTTCCCTGAGAGAACTTGGAAAACGATTACTCCAAATGCATACACATCACTTTTGTCCGTGAACCGGCCTGTGGTAGTGTACTCAGGAGCTAGGTACCCCATGGCAGCACTGCTCTTGAGTGCTGAGAACACGATGTCATTCGTAAGAAGGTTCTGGAAGCCAGAATCTGCGAGCAACGGATTGCATCGCTGGTCGATGAGGACCTTTTCAGCAGTAATGTTTTGGTGGATCAGAGAAGGTTTGTTTGCGTTGTACCCATGCAAATATGCTATACCTGTTCATGTAATGAAAAACAGAATCAAAATAAAATCTCCATAAAAAAATCCAATATGAACTTTAAATATCATAAATAGAATTCAGCACCATTTGATTTGTTTTCTATTCCGTAAAATCTGTCATATGACAAGATAGCACCTATAGCGAGAGAATTATACAGTTTCTGGACAATATTCAAGCCTTCTTAGCTCATGGAGACAGAACGCAGTCATTGGCTTCCAGATCTCATCCGACCTAATCTGTCCTAGCTTGGTATTACCTTCCGATATTACCTTCAGACAGAAGATAAAGTAAATAATTTCTTCTGGTGGGTTTCCCGGTCCCTGAGGGTGGCCGCCCACACAATGAGCAAAAATATCATGTGCAGATAAATTCCTCCAATACTAACTCATTAATTTTGACTATAAAATGCACTGGCAATGCGCAAGGGACCAGAAGGGATTAGAAACTGAAGTAAAATGAAATATAGCTAATCTTTGATCTGTTCTTCCTAGAATCTTCATAAGACATTTTGATTATCCTTCATAACCAGCCTAGTATAGTTTAATAATCCTTTCTTCTCAAACGTTTGAAACTCAAACCTTCAAAAGTGACAGAAAAAGATTCAGAAATATTGAGTCACAGATAATCACAAGGGAAAACTGACCTCTGGCAATACCCCTGACAATTGAAACTCTGGTGGACCATTCAAGCACATGGCCATCCCCATCCTTCACATCAAGATATCTCAGCAAATTACCATTGGGAACAAAATCATAAATGAGAAAGCACTCCCCTCGGCCCCTTGAACAGCAGAATCCTCTCAACCTCACTAAATTCTCATGCCTCAGTGATGTCAAAGTATTTAACCCCTTCAAGAACTCAGCTTCCTCCGACTTGCAGCTGCTTTTACTAATGCTTTTAATGGCGACCGTGGATCCATCTCTTAAAATTCCTCTGTAGGTTGCAGAAAAGTTAATCTTACCTAACAAATTCACCTTGGAAAAGTACTGTGTGGCTGTCTCCACCTCTTCCAAGTTGAACCTGAAGCTCTGGAAGACATCCTGTGCGTTCCCGCTTAAATTCCTGCCATCAGCCAAAGGGTCCCATCCATTAGGATACTCAAGACTGATTAGAGGAGAGCCATTCTTCTTGTATACCCCCTTTGCCTGGTCAGTACTAAGGCGGCTATCAGAAATTTCATATGAGCTAGCAAGCTTCTGTTTCCGGCGGCGATACTGAATAAATGTCAGAATTCCTATGGCTGCCAGTAAAATAGTCACAACAAATGTAACAACAGCAGCTGATGCGTGATGGGCCTTGGACTGGTTCGAACACTGACTTTGGTTGCAAGGCAACTGCAAATTTGCTGTTTCTGGGATCTCTCTTGGCAGGCCATTTACTTTTGTTCCATAGGGTTCAGGTCTGCTTGGCATAAGATCCGATGCATTGCAAGCTTTCAGAGACATAAACCCAGCTCCACATAATTCCAAGTTGTTTTCATACAAGAATCCATCATCCAATCTCTTAAGAGCTGCATCAAACAGTTAAACACAACATTGAATCAGATTAGGTCATTTCCAACAAATCAAACTAGTCAATAACCAGAAAAGAAAAGAAAAGGCACAATCTGATTGATAAAAACCAATACCTAGAGGTACATTGCCAGAGAGTGAGTTATTTCGGATATCTAGAAATTCAAGCAGAGGAGCATCTGCTACTTTTGTTGGAACTGAACCAAAGAAGTGATTGTAGCTCAAATCTAGCCTCATTAACATCCCCAAATCCCCTAAACTCGCAGGGATTGCTCCAGTGAGATGATTTGACTGCAAAGCAAGAACACTAAGCCTCCCCAGGGACCCCAGCTCAGAAGGTATACTTCCAGTGAACTGGTTATAACAAAGCTGCAAAACTACAAAGACAACACAAAAGCATGGATAAGCACAACACAATTGATAAGACAAAAGATCATTATCCAATACAAGACAGTATAAAAACGATCAGCAAGTTTTGATTCTTTGCTAAGAGAAACTTGTTAAAGCATAGCTGCTGAATCCAGCACATAATCAAGGAATATGTACAAACTGTTCAGGAACCCACATGAGTGAACTTGCAGAAGAGCATTAATGTAAGGGAGTTTCAGTTTTGGAAGTTATAGAAAAAGGAAAATAAAAAATGGAACTTTTCAAGTAAATAATCTCTAAATCAGAAATTTAGAAATTTGAACACACATTTGAATCCTAAGTTCACAGGGTTTTGATTTCCAAAAAAAAAAAGAGCATTTCACATAGGATTGTGACAAGGATAGCTGTATGAGGAAAAATTAAGAGGCATTATTGTCTATCAATCTATCTTCTTTTTTTTATGTTTCTTGAAACACCTTAAAAGCCTTATGAACTACCTATTTTCAGTGAAAGGCAAAGAAAATCCATATCATAGAAAGAGACAGATAGTAATGAAACAGATCATTGTAAGGAGATAATGACAATTAGGAACAGATCATAGCAAATAACTTTCAAAATTTTTCAAAGAAGGCTTTTCAAAGAAAATCAAACTAGCTGCATACATGATAAAGCTCAAATTTTTCCTCAAAAATAAGCGAACCAACCTTGCAAATGGGCCATGTTTCCAATCTCAGGAGGTATCTCCCCGGACAGATTATTCACATTCAAGTACAAATCACTTAGCGCGGTCAGGTTAGCTATTTCTCTTGGTATCTCTCCATACAAAGAGTTGTAATGCAAGTACAAACCAGTCAAATACTTTAACCCAGCAATAGCAGGGGACACCTTCCCGTTAAGCCCTTTTCCTTGCAATGAAATATTAGCTACTTGACCTTTCTCATTGCAGGCAACACCTTCAAATGAACCATCACATGGGCTACCATTAATGTTCCAAGAACTCAGGTGCCTGGCTTCTGGGTCTAGAGCATCTTTCATTTCCATGAGTGCTCTAATCTCAATATTTGCAAGAACCCATTTTGTTCTTGACAGGAAAAGAAAGAAAGCTAAGAGAAAAACAGCAAAACCCATTTCTTGGTTTTTTTAGCTCAAAATGTTGGAGGATGACCCTCTTTAACAAGGGTTTTGGACCATTGGTCTGGTTCTCAAACCTCACTTTCTTCTGTTTCTTTATTTTGACTGTTTGTGCTTGTTTTTACACTGCAGAAAAGCAAGAGTGACCCCTCTCTCTCTTTCTTTCTCACATACACAAATTCTCTTTGGCATTTGTCTTTTATGTTATTCTGTTTCAGTGTCTTGGGCGTGGCGAGGAAGAGACAAAGGTGACGGGGGTATATATCCATGCTCATTGGAAGTGTGTCCTGTCTGGGAAGACTCGAAAAAGAGGAAATCTTAAATGTGATTTGATTTCTGACCGTCTGATTAGTTGGATTTCTTGAATGAGTATGGTGTCTTATGGAGGCTCAGTTGCATTCTAGTTCGTTTGGAGCGAGAGATTGTATTGGTGATTGGCAACAGCTGTTCATTCGAGTGTGTTTGAAATTATAGTTATAATTTTTTTAAAAACAAAAATTTAAAAAAAATATATTAAAATAATATTTTTTATAATAATACATTAAAATGATTTAAAAATATTAATTTAAAATTTTAAAAAATAATTAATTGATTTTTGTGACTCTTAACCATTAAGCTAGTTCCTTCTGTTATAATCATAGTTTTCGGACTTGGTTCAGTTCAATGTTTAGATTTCGGGTTTTGACCGGGCTATCAGGTCACCCGAGTCAATTTTTTTAAAAATTAAAACGACGTTGTTTTAGTAAAAAAAAAATAAAAGTCAATGTGTAACTGGATTTTTAATCATGTCACACCGGGTTTTTTCTTCTTTTATTTTTTCTTGGTCTGATTCTAACCACGAGTCAGTTGAATCCCGGGTCAATCCATCGAGCCGGACCTTATTTCCAAACTATGGTTAGAATAATGAGTGTTACCTGGTTTAGATATTCACATGTCTCTGTTTGTATCAATTTTTTTTTCTTGAACTCAAGGTTGAGTAGCAATCCAAGAAAAGAAAAGGTTATTTTTTTAGATGTTTTGATATATTAATGTTAAAAATAAAAATAAAATCTAAAACAAATAAATTGTTTTAATATATTTTCAAATAACAAATTATTTTAAAAAATATCATACACCAACTAATCATCTTTTATCCATTTTAAATTCTTCTCGTAAGAAGCATATGTGGTGTGATTAGCAAGCGGCACTTGACAATCAAATTGCAAGAGTGCAAACAGTACTAACATAATTATTGAGAGTGATTAACACGCATGAAAGAAGAAAAATAATGGAAATGATTAGCATGCATGTGAAAATGTTAAGAAAATATGTCTCCTAATTAATTAAATATGAAAATATAGTTGCCAAATAATAATTACTCATTGGCTGTTGTCTCGAAAAGAATGAGATGCTAGAGACAGACATGACATCTCTTCTTATATTTTATATTTTGAAAAGACAGAACATTTATTTTAAAATTGTTCATATATAGATAATTTTATTTTATACAATTATTTTAATTTTTATAATCAAACATATTTTTATCAACATTAATCAATCACAACCCTAAAACAATAATATTATAAACTTATATTTCTTAATTAATGTAAGTGTTCGCACCTCGACTAACCTCACGAGCTTTAAAATTAACGATCATGTAAGCCTGTATTGACCCTGAGGTTTGTAAAACTCAAACTAGTGATTTCTAGTAAGCAAATCTAGAGTCTAACTAATTAAACTATACCCTTTAAAATTTAAACTTGTATTTTTAAATTCCCAGTTACGAGCCGTGTTGATCAAACTTCCTTGTCGAAATTGATCATAAAATGTATACCCTAACAGAAAAATAAAAGAGAAGAAGGTGCATGTAATGATACACTGTTTAATCATGGCATAGATATTTCCTTGTATGATATACTGTTAAAACTTTAATATAAAAAAATTTAGGAAAGGAGATGATACATGTAATGATATTGATGGAACAACATCATGATATAACCTCGCCTGTAATTCGAGAGAAAAATAATAATTTAGAGCCACGAAATGAGATATGTGATGGCGGTGAATAACAAAACCGATGGAATCGATGAATAACCCCAAGAGGTAATAAATATAAAACAAAATAAAACGATTTGATTTTACTCTTAGAATCATGTAGAATTTTGTTTTTCAATCAAAATAATATAAACTCCTGGGTTTTCTTTTCTTTGACATAAAACATTGTATCAATGTTGTACAACTCTTTTATTTAAAATTATCCAATCCAAACTTTGACTTAAAACTTGAGTCATGGACTCGCAGAGTTTTTCAAAATTTTAACATTTAAATTTAATTTTTTAAATAAATAATTTTGTTTTAATATATTTTTATAAAAAGAGTTAAATAAGGTTTTGATTTGGTAGATTAAATCTCGAGTTAACTCACCGAGTTGACTAAATATAACAATAGTAATTTTTATTCAATTTAAGTAATGTTTGATATTATGGTAGTAAATGTTTTTTATTTAGAAATGTATTAAAATAATATATATATTTTTAAAAATTATTTTGTATATCAATATATTAAAACAATTTTAAAATATAAAATAAAATTAATTTTAAAAAATCACTGCATTGCTGCAATAACAAATTTAAAATCTAGCTCGGTTAAGTTTTAAATTATCAAAGTGTACTATATCAGTTTAATAATAGAAAATATTTTTGAAGTGGAAGCTAGAGAGATATTCTTAATAATAACTATGATCGGACGTGTAATCGTGCCATATTTTATACAGATAAGATTCGAAATTTGAAATTTATTGGATGATCAAAATTACGAGAAGCTACCAAGCTTATGTTGGCATGCAACCTCCTGATTTGACAGTCAAGAAATCTACTTCTTCTTCTTCTTTTTAAATATAGAAATCTAAATCAATATTTTATGTGTAATTTAACTAATTTTATGAATCTTAAAATTAAAAATTATATAAAATTCTGACTGTTTAATAATCCTAAAAAACCTCAAAGATTAAAAAATAAATTTAAAATTTAATTAGTTAAACTATTCTTTAAAAAATTATTTTTTTAGATTAATGTGGGTATCCGGATCTGTTTACATGTATCTTAATTAATTCTACAAGTTCTAAATTTAACGACTATGTAAATCTTCAATGATTCTAAAATTTATAAGACTTAAACTGGTAAAGCCTAAAAAATAAATTCAAAACCTAACAATTACAACAACATCCCTATCTTCCATAAATCTATCTTTTTTTAGTTTAATATGGGTGTCCGGGTCAGCTTGCGCGCACCTCGACTAATCCCACGGGCCCTGAAGTTAACGACCATGTAAGTCTCCAGTGGCCATCATATGAGCAACCACAGGGCTCGAACTTGAGACCACAGAGGGAGCAAACCTCTTGGTCCCAAGCTCTTACCACTGGCCACCACCTAGATGGTTTTCCATAAATCTATCTTCTTTTTTTAGTTTAACGTGGGTGTCCGGGTTAGCTTGCGCGCACCTCGACTAATCCCACGAGCCCTGAAGTTAACGACCATGTAAGTCTCTAATGACCATTATATGAGCAACCACAGGGCTCGAACCTGAGACCACAGAGGGAGCAAACCTCTTGATCCCAAGCTCTTATCATTGGGCCGCCACCCAGATGGTTTTCATAATTCTATCTTCTTCTTTTTTTAGTTTAACGTGGGTGTCCGGATCAGCTTGCGCGCACCTCGACTAATTTCACGGGCCCTGAAGTTAACGACTATGTAAGCCTCCAGTGGCCATCATATGAGCAACCACAGGGCTCGAACCTGAGACCACAGAGGGAGCAAACCTCTTGATCCCAAACTCTTACCACTAGGCCACCACCTATATTGTTTGATAATTCTATCTTCTTTTTTTTATTAGCGTGGGGTGTCCGGGCCAGCTTGCGCGCACCATGACTATTCCCCACGGCTCACTGAACACCCTGCAAGCCCAGTGAACAGGTAAGACACCGTGAGGGTGACAGGAGACATAGAGAGAGTCAAACTGGGGATGGCAAAAGGAGACAAGTCCCCACATACCGTTGAAGCACGACTGTCAAGCGTTGACAGTTACGGTACTGTTCAGGCTCATGGTAATTGCTGTCTAGAAATAGTCAACGTAGTTCAACCTCCCAAGGCAAAACCAGTTTAAATTCAAAAAATCATAATCCTGCAAGCACAAGCCTGCAGTAATCAGTAGTGCACCCTCAATTTAACTGGCTTGAAATTAAAAAAAAAAAAACATTGAAATATAACCCATGGGTGCTCAATGTTTAAATTTTTGTGATGCTCCGACTCTTTAAAAATTTAAGTCTATCTTAAAATAAAATAAAATTTATAACCTATAAAAATTAATATAAATATTTTTATTTATTATTTTTATCTTGTATTTTTATTTGTTTTTTCTTTAAAATATATAAAATAAATAACTTATAAGATACCATTAATTACTCTCTCCCGCTTAATTTAAATTTACATTTTTTTATGAATGACCTCTTAAGTAATTACTAGAAATTGAAAAAAAAAACATGAATAGTATTTTTATTTTTAGTGTACTGGGGAGTATTTTTTGATATATTTATAAAATCCAATCCGCAAGCCAATCTAATAACCTACCGATTGAGAGGTTGCCCTGGATCTAGTTTAATTATAAACTAATTTTATTTTTATTTTTTATCAAAATAATATATTTTTGTTTTTTTTAAAACATAATTCGAATTCACCTGTGACTCAAGCCTTTTATATATCCGGATCTGATCTCATAATTATGTTTTTTCTTTTTCAAAATAATATAACATTACTTGACCTTGTGATCCAGCCTTAATTATATATCCAGATTTGATATCATAACTATGTTTTTTATTATTATTATTACTGTGTCTGCTAATTGTCATATATACGTGGGAGTACTGCGCGCCAACTCCGTCTCAATGCTATTTTTCTTGTTCTTAGACCCCCTTCAGGCATATCTTACTAATTTCTTGGTTTCTTGAGCTGCTTTTTTCTGTTCGATGTTTTGTGACTTCCTTTTCTTTTTCTTTTTCTATCAAATTTTCTGCGGAGCATTTTTTGGGCTGTAGATTTTGTAATTTGTTGAGAAAGCAACCAATTAGAAGTTTCCTGTGAGGTGAAACTATGGAGAACAGTTTGTGATTGCGTAGCAATCCACATTCATGTCATGGAATAATGCTATAATTAAATAGTTAAGGTTAATATATATGCCTTCCACGATACCTGTTCACGTGTGAACTGTCACATATACAGCTTGTGCTTTTCAGCCTTTGGTACAAAACTAAGTAAAAGAATCAATGTATTTTTGAAAGTGCAAAGAACGTAATAACTTGAAGATCATCAGCTGGTGCTTCAGCAATAAAAATATGGCAAGGGGCTATTGACCATGGTTATAAAATTCGATTTGAGATCGACTCAGCTCATTATTTAAGTTATAGATGAAGTAGATTAACTCGAGCTTAGAAAAAACCCCGAAAAACAACGTTGCTGCGATAAAAACTGCAATTTTCACTAACCATGCACGAGCCAAGCCCCAAGTGAACGGATCACTGAATTGACGATGGGTTTTATAACAGTGCACTAGCTTTTAGTCTCAGACAAAACTAAAAGACAAAACCTTGTTCTGTTCCCGTGCCAAAAATTATATCGTATAGACCGAAGCAAAGCTCAAAAAATAATCGAAGAAACAGCACAAGTCAATGAGTTAATTATGCTACTGAGAATAACACAACTCGTAAGATTTAGCCAGTGCTAAAGAAATAATTTAGCCAGTGCTATTAAAAAAAAAAAACCCCATAAAAAGTGGTTCCCAGCACTGATGCAGAATGGTGCTTTCCATATGCTAGATGCTTCAAGGAATAGATTCTGCCTACCTCGCGAAGAAGTGAAGAAGCTGATCACATGATCGATCTCACAACCATGTATAGAAAGCCAGGCACAAACTTTATGCTGTAAAAGACAAGTAAAAAAACCAGTGGAAGGGAAGAATCCAAAGAAAATCACATGATAGAGGGGGAAAAGGAAGATTTTGCAGATGAAAGTTGGACCATATATGGCAGAAAAGACCACTCACATACTTGCTTTTGCGACACAACTACATCATTTTACTTGGTGGAAACTAGGGCACCACACAGCTAGGTTACAATTACATAATCCACTACTGTTTAATTAGTGCTTCTTTTGTCATGGTTTGCATACCTTGTTCGCGTCTGTGAATTAATGGCCTCCTGACATCACAATGAAAACATGTGCAAGTCTTCTTCTGCATGACATTTTGCGACTATCAGGACCACGTGTACCAGAGAGTTTCTGCAAGCAATGTGCCAACAAAAGGATGAGTTTCGATAGTTGCTAGAACGTGGAGGTTTTTTAGTGACGCACCATTTTTTTTAAAATATAAAGATCAATGTGCTTTTTGAAATAAATAATCACTTCAAATTGTTTAAATTACATTGTTACAAATAGAATAAAAAAGACTTAACAAGTTACTTTGTTGACTTTCTTATTTTAATCTTGAGGTTACATTGTTGGGAATAATTAATATAACCTAATAAATATTTAGTTGCTAATGTAATCGGGCTAGTCTAAATTGAGAAGTTATATGACTATATATTCGCTATAATCAGATTACGTAGATGATCGATGATGTAATAAGTATCTATAGACTTGTAAACCTTACATAAAAATAGATTTTATCAGATTAATATTTCATAAATGAAATAAAATTTTAAGATTTTTTTTTGTGTTTTAACTCTATTTTAATCCTTTTTTTTTTAATCTTTTCATACTTGTTGTTTTTTGTTGTGCTTCTATCTATATCAATTATATTGCTAGGAATAATGACCTTTTTAATTATGGGTTGTGTTTTTCTCAACAACTCAATCTATAAAAGCTATGTCATGTTTTTAAATATTATTTATGATGTGATAGTTTGTCAAATAATTTTTTTTATTAATATGGATATTTGGGCCAGCTTGTACGCACCTCGATTAATCCCACGGATCCTGAATTAGTGACCATGTAAGCCTGATCCAGTGACTCTGAGATTTGTGGGACTTGAACTGGTGATTTTTAGAAAACAAATAAAAGATCTGATCAATTAAACTACATCACGGGTGTTAAATATTGATTTGACAAGTGTTATGTTTTTTATATATAAAAGAAAACACTAGCTCTTGAATGTGACCAATCTTTGTTCAAAAAAAAAAAAAATGCATGTATAGTGATTCTCCATTTTTGTAGAATTTGATCATACACTTGTCCTTTACACCATGGAATGGGCATCTCTCTCTTGACCTATAATTAAGGATAAAATTGATTGATTCCTCTTTCAAAGACGAACACTTTGGGATATTTTTTTTAAGATTGGAATCCATGGGGCTGCACAATCTATCTAGTTGTAATCCTCGGTTTAATTAATTATTTTATAACTTCACTTTACATCTGATACACTAATCAAAATCGCTACATTTACCCATAAAATCATGACATATTATATTAAATTGTGTTATTTTCTTAGACATGAATAGATACAGGTCTTCTTCTTGTTTAGTCTCTGTCCATACCTGACCAACAATGATATTGGCTATTGTGTTGGGGGCTTGGGGCTGTGAGAATTCTTTGGCCAGAAAATATTATTATAAACAGAATCGTTACTTATACACTATTTGTTTATGTGGCCATATCCTCGTGTTTTTTAAGAAAATTAATTTTTATTTGATTTAAATTATTATTTTTTATGTTTTTGAATTATTTGATGAGTTAATATTAAAAATAAATAAAAATAAATATATTATTTTAATATATTTTTAAATACAGATATCTTCGACAATAACAATGGCATTAGTTTTATCTTTGAAGTGTTCTGGGAATTTGTTATCTGCCATGTAACTTTTTGCAGAGCTTTCCTAGCCTATTTGCAGAAGGACGTCGTCTAGGCATCTTATTTTTTTTGGAAATAGGCACTATGTTACTTTCATCCGACAACATGGTTTGCATAACTTTTCTTTTTAGGTTTTATAATAATTAGGTGGCATTTACAAGTTAACTCTGACCCATGAAGATTAACTTTTTTATTTGTCGGTGTAAAGATAAATAAAAAAAAACATCAAATGACATGGATTTAGTCTCTACTTGAAAGAACAGTAGCCTTGCTACTAATAACGAGAAAGAAAAAGTCATGCTCACAGAACAATATATATGTGCTGTCTCGAAGTAAAAATAAACAAGTGAAACAGCCTGGAATGAATAAATCTACGTGACATTAAAATGCACAAAGACAAATAGAATAAGGAACATTGAAGAGCCCAATCCTAAATATATCTTATACGAAGGTGCAATTTTTATTAGGTTTTGGAGATCTCTTGTTTCTAATATTATTATTATTGTTATTATTATTTGTTGTTGCAGGTGTCGATGTTAGAGAATAACATAAATTATATATTGAATATTACCTAATAACTTAAATTATTGGGTTAAGATAGTTCCTTAATATGGTATCAGAGCTTTAATGATCAAACGATCATGAGTTCAAATCTCACCATCCTCATTTATTTAATAAAAATTAAGCACAAAATACTGCAAGCATGTACAAGTTTTAAACTCAAAGAGTTTTCGCTTGAGAAATGTGTTAAAGAACAATATAAATCATATCTTAGGACCTAACAACTTAAATTTTTGAGTTACAATAGTTTCTTGATAATCAAGTCAACTAGCAGGTGGATTCTTTCAATAAAAAATATTCGGTCCAAAATAAAACCCAACTCAAACTAATTAAATTTAATGGCTGTGGTGAGTTATTGATCAGACAATCAGATTTTATAACTAGGCGTGGAAATCTTTCAAAATGTGGTTATTAAAGGGTGGGGCTGGGGACTTTCAAGGGATGCATCGGGGTCAACATCGAAATGAAGAGCATCTACCTTTGAGACGAAGAACATGACTAGAGGAGATGTTGAGAGCGTAAAGGGGCGTGGTGGCCAGCAAATTACCAAGGGGAAAGGAGTGTGGGAAGATTAGCAGCTAGTGGAGGATAAAATTATGTTTTTGATGGCAATGGCACGGCCATGCAGAAACCTTGAACCCCAGAAAGAAACTTTAGAGCCCACACTCATGGGGGAACTAGCATGAGGCAGCAGGCCCTACCACTCACAAAGGTTCACAAAAATAGCAATTAGGGCACTATCCCAAGTTTTAACATCAGCTCATCATCATGTCCAGCATATAAATCTGATTGCTACTTGACCTAAACCAGCATGTGGAATTTTCAATTACTTTCATGGAAAGTTCCAATAAGAATATTTGAAAAGCTTTGCCAATTTTCGGGGGAGGCATATATTAAAGTAGAGCAAATATTTTCATGTTTACTATTTTGTTGCATGATGTTTTTTAAAAATGCATTATGTATTGAAATGATTTTTTATTATTTTTAACATCAATACATTAAAATTATCAAAAAAACATAAAAAAACATTAAATTAATGATTTTCAAGCTAAATACACTCTTAAAATATATCTAAATACATTTTCAAATGCGAAAATAGCAAATATATAAAACTAATTTTATCTTCAAATTACACACTCATAAGAAAGAAATACTTTCAATATTGAGATTAAAACCCGCGAGGAAAAGGTTTAAATCCTAAGGAATTTATGTGACATTGAACTATAATAATTAACAAATTCATTCACTTTATTTTTTATTCTAACATTATTTGTATAATGTGTGTGTGTGTGTGTAACAACAAACAATTTAAGATTATATATAACGAAAACAGGTACACTTGGTAATTCAAGAATATATCTCCATTCATTAAAATGAAGGATTGCAATTTAGATAATCAAAACCCTCAACAAAATACTTAATACCATGGACCTTTACAACATCTTAAATGAGTTGCTTTTATTAATTTTTCTATTAAAACTAAAACATCGTTTTAATCTTAATTTATTCAACAAGTCGGTGAAAATCGCGATTCTAATCCAGTGATTAACATTATTCAGAGAGTAATCCGGATATATATATAGGGTGATGTAGATCATGGATCCAGGGTTATGTCAGCCTTTAAGACACATAAAGGCCTTTAAGACACAAAATACATGGGCCTAGACTCCTTATTTCACCTCAAACCCAAAACGTATAAGACACATAAAAAAGGCTTCGGCCCAAAATTAAATTTCGATCCAGATGTTGCTAAGGCCCATTTATCTGCTAATTATGTATAAAGTGCAAACCCTAAATATGCAAACAAGAAGGAAGCTCTAGGGTTTGCGGCTAGTTGCAGAGGAAGCTAGACACAAACACACAGAGAGAGCTCCACCTTCATCACCGTCACCATGGGTCGTATGCACAGTCGAGGGTATCTCTCATTCACTCAAATATCTTTCTTTCTCTCTTTAGGGACGATTTTTCTTGGTAAAAAACTGAACTTTATGTGATTTGTCTTGCAGTAAGGGTATTTCAGCTTCAGCCCTGCCTTACAAGAGAACGCCACCGAGCTGGCTGAAAATTTCTGCACAAGATGTGAGTTTCTTTAACCTCATTTGTTGTTTTCTCTTTCTTCTTATTGAATCATTCAGTTTTGGAGATTAAAGGTTTAAGCTTTATCCTCAAGTCACTTGTTTTTGCTTGGTTTCGTAGTTCGTAATTATTGTAAAAACATTTTCTGATTAATCTAAACATTCGTATCTGTATTTTTTAGCGCATTGTAGGGATATGTTTTTAATCATAAGCATTTTGTTTATTTTTATATTGTTTACGGGTAGCAAAAGAATTATTACTTTGACGAATCAAAGATATGGTACTCGTACTGTTTTAGTTCATTTTGTTGGTGGGTTCTTAACTAGTTTTGGTTATACAAGGCAGTTATTTCAAATTCTTAGGATTTTCATAGTGGGTTTTGAAGGAGAGGAATTATTGGTGTGATATGGTTTCAGGTTGATGATAGCATCTGCAAGTTTGCGAAGAAGGGTTTGACTCCATCTCAGATTGGTGTCATACTTCGTGACTCTCATGGAATTGCTCAGGTCAGGAGTGTTACTGGAAACCAGATCTTGCGTATCCTTAAGGCTCATGGTATGTATCTCTTTGTTATTGTTGGGATTTTGTAGCTGATTTGTGTGTAGTGAATTTTGTTGCTTTCTGAAAATGGATAAAATCCATACTGAATCCATTGTTTTTGTTGCTGTGGCTATAAAATACATTCATGTTAGGTCAATTATAATTAGGCAAGTGAGGGGAGCTCAAACTGAGCCTATTTTAGTGTATGTTTTGATTGTTCTGGTGGTATTTGTATGGATAGGTCTTGCCCCTGAAATTCCTGAGGATTTGTACCACCTCATCAAGAAGGCTGTTGCCATCAGGAAACATTTGGAAAGGAACAGGAAGGACAAGGATTCCAAGTTCAGGTTGATCCTTGTTGAGAGCAGGATTCACAGGCTTGCTCGCTACTACAAGAAGACAAAGAAGCTTGCACCTGTCTGGAAATAGTAAGCCTGCTTGCTTTGTCAATACTTGTATCTCCAGATTTTGCAAATTACTAGTCATTGCTTTACTTGGTATTTGTGCATGGTAGTTTGTTCATCCTTGTAGAAATCATTTGATGTTTGGTTCATGTCAATGTGGTATGGTATTTATTTGGAGAAACTAGTTCCTTTAAAATCATGTAATTTGAATCGGCAGCTAGCTTTCCGAGGCCTAGTTTCTCATCTGTAATCTCAGTTAATACCTTGCCCCTTTGCTTATATTTCCAATAAAGATAATTTGAATAGGCACTCATGCTTTACTGGAGATTTTTAATTGCTATCCAGCACCCACTCCTTTTACCAAACTTTAATCAAGATTCCAAGATTTATCTGTAGGGTTTTCTTGCCACAAATAATGTTGGATACCTATCCACTTTATATTCGTCATAGTAACTCTGCATTCTTTCTTGCAGCGAATCAAGCACTGCCAGCACTCTGGTGGCTTAGGCTAGTTATGTTATGCGGCACAGTTTTGGGACATCCTGCATAGTTGTTCTTCACGTGTGGAACTCTGGCATGGTTTCATAAGCATTAGGAGATCGTGTTAACTGGGAAAAAAGGATGTAGTGGATCCTAGATTTCAATTTTTTCTTTAAATTTTTGTTTTGGCCTTGAGCTTTTGTACTCCATTTTAACTTTTTTTCTATACTGTTTGTTTTGAGCTATAAAATTTGCAACTTTTAGACCTATCATCCTTGTCAAGTAGGTTGCAGAAACAATGTATGATCATAGCTTGACGTTGCTACCCAATCTTGCCAACTCCATGATGTAGAAGAGCTTCATGTTGGGCAGTTAGAAGAGCTTCGGTGTGTATTAACATGAGGTTTGCGATTGCACATTTGAAGTCCTACGATTGGGAAATTTTTGAATTTTTTCTAAATGTTTTTGTATTATTTTAATGCTAAAAATAAAAATATTATTTTGATATGTGTTTAGGCTAAAAGTATTTTGAAAAATATTTATAACCCTGACCTCTTCCTAATACAATGAGGTGACACCGGTGGGCATCCAATACGCTGGATCATGCTTTGTGTGGGTGGAACCTCTGAACGTTGAGAGCAATCATGTTAGAAACGGCCTTCACTATCTAACAGTCTGACATGGTTTCTGATTTGATCAGGCAAATCAACTATATAACAGGGAAAATCTGTAAATGATCAGCATCTGATATTTAATCAGATCGGCGACTATAGTAATAGCGGTTGTCAGAGGGGGACTGAGTTTTTAGTAAGAAACGTAAGGTGCTTTGATATTCACAAATTCAAAGAGGTGTAGATGCTAACAGCACCACCAAGGTTTCTTATATGTATACTGCATTTTCATGGATGTTTTTCTCCAAGCAGCTGGAGATCAATTTAAAAACATTCCCAGCTTTCGTTCATCATCACGACTGGAAAGGAAGACAGGCAAACGAACCATATATCTTCCCTTCTTCCCTTCTTCCCTTGAGCTTTGACTTTAATGGTAATTGAATTTGTTTATCAAGATCATTATTGAATTTGTCTCATGTTATTATTTTGAGTTTAAATTTAAAGGAGATACGAAGAAGTAATTATAAATAATACTATATCTTGATGTATAGTCAATTAACGTAGCTCAACTTTACGAGTTGACTCAAAAAATATAAACTCGGAGTTTAATCTAAATTAACTAAATAAAATATTAATTTGACGAGATCTAGTTGACTCTTTCAGATTTTTAATGATTTAGCCAAAACAAAACGCTGTCGTTAGATTTAATAAGTATGAGACGATCATGCTTAGGAGAATAATTTAGATAATGAAAGAAAAGAAGCCTTGTCTTAGTTATTGCGCTTTAACCTCTCGAGTTTCCATCAAAGCCCATTACTAAGTTACCCCTAAAATAAAACCTAAAAAAGGCCCAAACCAAAACCTCAATAAAACCCTAGAAAAACACCGGAAACCTTGACAACTAGAAATCAAACCCAGACAAGAACAAAAAAAACAGAAAGATGGCACCAGGTTTAAGACAATTCACCGAGAGAAGAGTAGACGGTGCTGGACAACCAGTTATTGACGCCGAAAATGGCGAGGAGCTTATGCTCATGTGTCGTGAAGTCTCCATTGTCATCGGCAACGGGTCCCCTGAATCTCTAGGCACTCTTTACATCTCCACAAAGTAAATAAATACTACCAATCCATTACTCTTTTTTTTTTTCTTTCCATTCTGCTATGAAATTCTGTTTCTTTTTTGAGTTTATGAAGTTGTTATAGTAAAAAGGGGAGTGGGGTTTTGTTCTTTTTATTGCAGGAAAGTTGTGTGGTTAAGTGATGTGGATAGAACAAAAGGTTATGCAGTTGATTTCTTGTCTATTTCACTTCATGCTGTTTCAAGAGATCCTGAGGCTTACCCTTCTCCTTGTATCTACACTCAAGTAAGTTTCTTTGTACTTGTTTTCAAATTAGATTTGGAGTTTTTTTTAAGTAGTAAATTTGATCATAATTATGGCTCTGAGGAAGTAATTCTGTGTTGGATTGAGTTTAAATTTGACACCAGTGGTTTTTATTTATTTTATTTTCTGGGCTGTTGGTAGTTGGTATTGGTGGTAAACATGTGTATTCAATGCAACTATGGGGTCATGGATTTGTATTGACCCTTTGTATCAGATGTATGCATGCAGATATTTTAAATTAATATTTCTCTATCTTTGGTGGATAATGAAAAGCTATAATTTTGTGGGTGTTATTCATCATCATTTTGGAAGGAATTGAATGGTGGATGGTATAAAAGGCCTTTTGTTTTGTCAAGTTTGGAAGGGATTTTTTTTTTTCGTTTTCAGGCTGTTGCTAGTTAGTTTTGATTGAATACAACTGTATGGTCATGAATTTGCCTTCAACTTTTGAATTAAGCATGTAACAGCTAGACTTTCTCAGAATCTTTTTTTTTTCTCTGATGGCATCTCAATTTTTTACTTTCAATTTACTACTTGGTGCATTGTGTTTCTGATCAATATTGTTTTATTTGAAGATTGAGACTGGAGAGGATGAAGATGAATCAGAAGGATCGGATTCAGAATGTAGTGATGCTTTAGACTTGTCGAAAGTCACGGAGATGAGACTTGTTCCTTCAGACCCTAGCCAATGTATTTCTGCACTCCTTTTCTAATAGACTTATCATATTCAATATTCATGTCACATTACTGCTTTACTTGTTCTTGCATCATGTTTGGCATAGGTTTGATGATTGAAGATCAAACATTAACTTTTTTCTTGTGGTTTTTAGTGGATACTTTGTTTCAGGTATTCTGTGAGTGCGCTGAGCTAAATCCTGAACCGGTTGAAGGTGGGAGCTGTCTCCATTTTTGCAGTTGTCTTAAACAGATGATTTCTATTTCTATTTTGCTTTTCAATGCTTGCTATTATTCTCCAATAAATCGCTACTGATTCATATGCGTTTGAAATGTTTATTTAGATAACGAAGAAGAACATAATTGGATCTTTAGTGCCGATCAACTGGCAGATGAAACTGCTGGTATGGGATAGAGCATTTAGCATTCGTACCTTCAGAAAAATAGTTTTGTTTCACTCATACTGACCCATATTTTCTTGCAACATTTTTGTGTCTACAGAAGCGGAAGATTCTGAATGGAATTTCTCTCAAAATCCAACAAGTTCAATTGGTCATTCAAATGGGGATCATGACCTAGCTCGCACGGTGCTTGAGGTATCCCAGTGCATGTTCATTTAAACATGCATTTTAAGTCCCATATTGATTTTCACTTTTGGCATCACAATTATGGATGTTATGGATATATTAAACATCATTATGGTACTTAAATTGCATGATGAATTTACAAGAGTTCTATGTTTGGTTTTTCTTTTGGTCTTTTGAACATTTGTGCATGATGAAGTGACAAGAATTCTATATTTGTTTTTTCTTCCATTCTTTTCGACACTTGTTCTTTATATGATTGAACTTAGGAACCTGAGAACTTGTAAAATATCGAGCCAAATATTTGATGACACTATCTTTCAGTATGTTGAGTGTTATGGTGTGAAATATGAGCATTAAATATTTTGGGATGTTCATGGGAAATTGCATTGCCCTTAGTTGTAGTTTGTTCGCCATTTTAATCTCTTGTTGGCTTCTTTTTAAATCTTGATCATCTTCTGGTGATGATATAATTATGCACGTGCAGCTCCAAATCAATGATCACCGGTTTGAAGACGCAGAAGAGATGGAACATGAACATGAAAGCAAGGGTCGCCATTAGTGGTAGCATATTTAGGTGCATTTTACTATTCCATGTCCTGAAATTTGCTGCACGTGTATATTTTTGTTTTCTCTAAATATTCGATGATTGGCTGGGGAGTGGAAGGATTGTTGTCCTTTCGTGTAACTTCTGTGATGTATTGTCAGACTTTTAATGCAGTAGTAGTCAATTACATGGGGATTAATGTGTTAGTTCCGTTATTATCAGCATTTATTTATCTTAAAATCATCGGTAAATTTCTAGCATGGTCCTTCCAAGGAAGGTTATAACCTTCCTCTGCCCCTGGAACTTTCTAGCACGGAGATGCCAATCATACGTGGTTTCTCTTGTTTGTGTCAAAGGGCAGAGGAAGGCTATTGCAGTCCACCAGTGGCATGGTGGATCTCTAGTTCCGGGGCATAAGTTTGTATACCAATGGCAAATATGGTTGTGGTCAGTCTCGGTTGGAGTGTATTGACAGTGGTTTTATTTTTTCCTGTGTCATCTCTAGATGAACTCTTTGATTACGACGAGAAAGAGAAGAGATTGAAAATGAGATTTCTAGTCAACAAAGGCAGAACGGAGAAATTTACATCCATTGATATGCAGTCACAAGCAGCTCAATGATTGCAGTTTAGATGAATCCATGCCTCTGTATTGGACTGGTTTCTTTTACCTTTGAGTCAGAAATATTTGTTCAATTGCGTTGCCGTGCAATTAGAAAGCATGAAGTAAAACGGGTTATCTATCAACTGTCATCTTGGAAATGAAGGAGCTATTAAGAGTATGGGTCCAGACGATTTTGTCATGTTTCGTTTCATCCCATCTCCATTAAACCATAGTTGAAGTGAGCATTTTCTTCAGATAAAACAAAAGCAGGAACCCAAGATGAAGTGTTGTCTGGCTAGCGCCTAACAGGTGCTAGATATCATAACAAGCAACCATGGCTCTTACAAGCTGCTTGCTTTACAATCGAAATGGCGGTACAGTGAAGTACCTTAGCAACACAACTTCGAACATCAAGCCAGGTCTGTGAAACTTAGGAGTTGATTCTCTCTTTTTGAAAAACCAAGATACAAATCCCATCAACTTTAAAGTGAAACAAATTTAATTATAATAATTTTTTAATCTTGCTAGAAACAATACCTGAACACTTTCAAATCATAACAATTCATAATGAAATAAAGAGGAAACAAAATTCAATCTCTTTCACCGAATCTTTAACATGGAATGGGGAATGAACATACTGGATTGAATTCTTTTCAGTCACAAGGCTGATCAACGTCTTCCGATCAAAAAGATCCTGAAGTGTTCTAGTAAAATAAATAAAACAGTCCAAAAGAAGTAAATAGCATCTCTCTAATCTGCAATGGTAACTTCAACCTCAACACCAGGTTCAATTGTAATAGAGGTGATCTGCTTGACAACATCGGCAGAACTGAAGAGATCAATAACACGCTTGTGGACCCTAAGCTCGAATCTGTCCCATGTGTTGGTTCCTGCAAGATGACAAGATGTACATGAAAAACCCTTTAGCTTAACAGATGTACTGGCAAAAGAGGAGAACAAGCCCTTGAGAGAAATGGCAGATAAAGTAACAAAAAACTCCACACAACAAATTCCAATCTTTCATGGTGTCAGCAGCTCATATATTGAGTGCCTTTACAGGGACAATCATTTATATCATCTGTACCTAAAAAAATCATTCTGAAGTAAATATCAACTTTGTAAACTCGTATGCAAACACTACTAGGAAAACAGTAGAGCAAATTATGACTTGTTTTCTCATTACAAGACCAACTAACATGGTCTAACTGATCCACCCTGGGTCCTATTGCTCAGACTAGAACACCTAGAAAGTTAAATAAGTAGCCTTTTAATCAAAAGGAAGTTATTTCACATGCACCAACCAATTATACTACTGAATAAGACTGCATATGGCGGGCATACCAACATTTGATTATTGTAGTGGTTGTTAAGGGTAACAAACAAAAGAACATATCTATAAAGAACTGTAATGTTGCTAACCCTTCTCAATTTCTCCCTCGAACTACTCTTATCAAATCAAACAAATCAGCCATTCAAACATTACCCAAAGAGGAAGAAAAAAAACAATAACAAACACGTGGAACCCATGAAGTGATGTGTTAGAAGAGAGCACAAATGAAATTAAAGAAAGAAGAATACTACATGAACTTGTAGATAAAGCATGAAGTAAATAATAAAACAAAATGCCAGACACTGCATATTAATCTAACCATGATTATTCAAGCAGTTTTTTGAGATGAATACCTTCACCACAAGGGGATTTCCTGGTGGTAATGTTAAGAACCTTGGTAGGGATTCTCACTGGACCCTTAACCCTCAGTCTCTTATCCTTGGCACCACGGACCAGGTCAGTGCAAACTGTTAACACAAGTGAAAGAACAATCAGGACAAAAAAAAAGGATACAACTCAAAATAACAAATCTATCAATTACAAATACATTGTACGATAGGATTTCCAGAATAGACCTTTCTCAAGGTTTTTGACATCCTTGGAGGAAAGAGTGATCCTGATCTTGTGAATCTGCTCCTGAGTCTCCTCCAAACCCGGCTTTTGCGCCTTCATAGCTCCATAAGCTGCTGCCATTTTCTCCTTTCACTTTTCTATTACATAATCAAAATGCACAAAACCATTCAAAACCACATGTCCACTTCATATTCATTAAAACAAACCAACAACAACAACACTTTCATTTACTACCAAATCTCAATCCTTTTAAATTTTCTCATACAAACTAACAAATTTTAAACTTCTCAAACATAAAGCAAAAACGGGTTTCACACAAACTCAAGTAGTCATTCACCAAACACAAAATCGACAACCTTTTTTTTTCAAGATGTACCCCAACCTACGCTTTCTAGTTCTTCAGCTATTAGTCTCTAAAATAAAAATGATTCATTATCTCCCATAAACCATCAGATTTTGAACAAATCATGCATAAATCAAAATGGGTTTTAGCTAAAACCAACTATGCATTGAACATGAAAAACACAAACTAAACAAAGTGATTATTAGTTAACAGCTTATTGTCATGGATCTACGTTAGACTTAATAGCTTCAAAGTTAACAAGGGAATATCAAGGGAGCAAAGGTGGAGAGAGAGAGAGAGAGACCAGAAAGCGAGCTTGGGGAGTGAATATGCTTAGGCAGAGACGGCTTTCTCTACTTGGAGCGATGGATGAAGCGGAGGTGAAAATTTAGGGTTGTAATATACATGGAACTGCTGAGTTAGGGTTTTTGTTGTCTGGTATAACTGTTGGGCCGGGCCGGGTTTAGACTAAACTTTTTTTAATAGTATTATTTTTGTAGTCTTTGGGCCTTTTAGATCTATAAAACATAGTTATAACTGACGGGCTAACCTGAGAGAAAAGGAATTAATCCACTTTATTTTTTTAACAAAAACAAACTTGTTTTAGATTTTTTAATAGCATAAAATTGAGTTTTTATTTATTTATTTACTAGAACATAAAATGAGAGTTATACTTTCATGTTATAAGCAAATTTTAACACCATTATTTTGTTCCTTTTTTTTCTAATAGTATGCTAATTTTTATTTTAAAAATAAAATAATTTTTTAAAGGGTAATTATAGATGGTTGAATGAACTTGATTCGGGCTTATTTACAAGAGATTCGGACAATTTATTTTTTTATTTTAGTTTAACATGAGTGTTTGAGCCAGTTTGTGTGTATCTCGACTAACACTACGAGTTTTAAAATTAACAATAGCAACCATTATATAAACAATTACAAAACCCAAATATAAAATATAAAATAAACAAACTTTTTAATTCTAAAACACTAATCGCTAAGATTGGTTGTTGAAGTAATTCTCTGGATCGCGAGAGATCGGCGACGCAAAAGAATTAGGAGTGGAACCTACTGTAACTTTTGCTGAGATGGAAGGTGAACACATTATTTTACTGCCACGACAAATTAGAAAAGCAGAAGTTCAAGCATTATCGGAAACCAGGTAACTTGAAGAGATATGACAAATATGTTGGAGATTGCCTTCTTCGTTAGCAAATCCAGGCAATATAAAGAAAATAAACATCCAAACTTGATGGTACAAGAACAAAGATCAGCAATAGATTAACCAGACTCATCATGCTCACCCTGTTATTGACAACAGTGATTTGATGTCATTCTTCCGACACAGTGTTAAAATCAACATATGAACAAAAAAAAATAAAAAACTAGAAGAATCAAGGTCCTTATTCATCCATCCGAAACTGACAAACATTCTCGGTGCTTTCAGAAAGAGCGATCTAGCCAAAAATTATAAGAAATTCTTTGAAACAAACACAGCTTAATACAAGGGCACGGAACGTGGAAACACAACCAACGCATCCAGGCTCCAATGTGAAACCCTAACACACCGTAGCATAGGCACACATGAGGAAGATGGCCAAAGCATCAATAAACACAAGGTTCAAAGATTCTTGAGAACACAAGGTGTAAAGATTCTCGAGAACATAACAAGGTTTAAAGATTCTTGAGTTGATATTAGACTTTGAGATATTCCCTCTCTTTGCTCTATTTGTGAGTTCATATCGTTTTAGTTACTGGGATTGTTCAACTTTTTCCAGCTGAAGCTGAGTGTACACTTTTCCATTCAGACACAAGATCGTTTATGTCGCTTCTCTCAAATGATGTTTCGTAAAGTTTTAACATTAAGACCCCATATCCAATTGGTTAAGGTTATCAAAGTTTTCTGCTTAAGAACATCAATTACAGAAATTGTTTTTCACAGTGACATCCTGTAAATCGCAGGTTTCAACCAAAAGAGAGACACAAAATCATTATAAGTAGATTTAACTAGGCCTTCTTCCAAAACATATCATGACGTTGACAGTGGAAAGTGAAATGGAAAGGATTATGTGAAATCCGGCCAAAATGTGACTCATCAACCTGTTATAAGAATGTCGAACAGTTACCCAGAAAGAAAAGGAGAAAAGGAGTCGCATACAAAACACCCATAATTGAGAACCACAACAAGAATTGCACCTAACATTTTAATAATTTATGCAAAACTGAGGAAAGTAGACAAGGACATTACTATATCTATCTACTCTTATCATAAATTGACATGGACAACACAGAATAGGTAACAGAAGAATAATGAAACCAAAAATAACAATTGCAACAGAATTCTGATTGAAAAAAATCCTAAACTAGGACTAAAATCTTGATGGAAAGAAAAAAGAAGAAAAAACAACGAAGAAGAGAAAGGGCAATGCTTCCGGTTTCTCATCACAGTTCTAGAGGCCCTTAGCATGCACATAGACCATTAAATTCCTATATGGGGACAGAATGACCAATCCCTTTGTGTCACAGCAGCGTGTAGCTAAATGAACGATGAATAATTAACAAATGATAAAGCGTGTAAAATCACATAAATTGAATCAAATATGGATTCAAATGATCACAACATAGATCCACCAATTTAGACAGAACTCTTCTTCCCGGATGGTTTATAGTAATCCAGATACCACGCCACAAATTTCTTCAATCCTGATTGCAAGTCAGTAGTGGGCTTATAACCAAGCTCCCTCCTTGCTAAACTAATATTAGCATGAGTAAACAGCACATCCCCATTTGCAGGCATTGGCGACACTACCTTATTAGCCTTAACCTTCAACAACTTCTCCAATATATTAACAAGCTTACTAACTGGCACCGGCGAGGTATTCCCAAGATTATAAACCCGCAATTGCGCGGGGCCTTTCTTAACCCCACCACTTCCAGTACTCTTGGTAGCAGTATCCAATGCACCTAAACAGCCCTTCACTATATCATCAATGTAAGTAAAATCCCTCGAAACAGTAAACCCATTAAGCCCTTCAAAAACTGAAATCTGCTTCCCTTTCAATATGTCCCTAGTAAAAAAGAAATAAGCCATATCCGGTCTTCCCCAAGGACCATAAACCGTGAAAAACCGCAGCCCCGTGATTGATAAACCATGAATATGATTATAAGTGTGTGCTATAGCCTCACCAGCCTTCTTAGTAGCAGCATAGAGACTAGAAGGATTATCAGTCCTATCAATCTCTGAAAAGGGTACTTTTTTATTGAGTCCATAAACAGAACTAGATGATGCCCACACAATGGCAGGCTGTGGATTCATTAATTTACAAACTTCAAGTAAACTAACAAAACCACCAATGTTACTATGAACATAAGACCCTGGATTCTTCATTGCATACCTTACACCAGCCTGTGCTGCTAAATGCATTACATGTGTAAATTTCACTAATTTAAAAAGCTTTGTCAATAAAACACCATCATTTATATCACCTTCAACGATAAAAACATCTTTACTTTTCAGCAAATCCTCTCTTGCTCTCTTCAATGATTTTTCATAGTAGCCATTGAAGTTATCAAGGCCAACAACGCCATCTCCTCGCTGCCTAAGTGCAGTGGACACGTGCATTCCAACAAATCCAGCAGCTCCAGTGACCAAAACCCGGAACCCATTTCTTGATTTGGGTCGACCCGAATTGAGAATCTGATACTTCCAATCAGAGTCTTCTAAATACTTCAGTCTGTTACTGGGACTTGAGTGAGGGTAGTGTAAAGAGAAGAAGAGGATTAGGCCAAGGAAAATGCAGGTCCAGGCTATTAATTTAATGAGTGAAAAATGGGTTCTCAACCTGTTAACATTCAATGGTTTGTCCATTTTGGTGGCTTTGTTTGTTTGTTTGTTTCTTGGGAAAATCTTGGTGGGAATGTGGAGGAAAGTTTGAGACTTCGGTGGCTTTTGATGGAAAGCGAAGATTTTGAAAGAAAGTTCGAGTCTTTGGTTGGAAAGTGAAGGAAAGTTTCAATCTTCAGTGAGTTTTCTTAAGTTACAAAATGTTGAAGGAAAGTTTGAGTCTTTGGTGAATAAGTAAGGGAAAAATAGTGAATTCGGTTCGAAGATGATAATGTAGAGATGGGTTTTGTAGGTTTGTGGGTTTGCAGGAGAAAGAAAGAAGACGGTGATGGAAGAAACCGGATTCGTGTTATCTCTTTATGGCTAAACTTGGTGCCTTTTTTCTTTATATATATAATAGTGGGTTTTTATTCTTCTTGGTGGGGTAAATCTTTTGTTAGGTGAATGCAGTTGATGGGTTATGATCTTTTAGATTTTTGGAATTTTATCTTTTGAGAAGGGATAAAATATTTGTGCTTTATTATTTGAATATTAATTTGCATTTAAAAAAATCATATAAATTGTCTTATTTTTGTGTTTAAATTCGAAAGAAGTTATTAGCATAAAAACTTTGTGAATTAGGTAATTCTAATATGAGTGTATCAAATACTTATTGCTTGAGAATAACTTTTTTTTTAATTTATTTTACATGTAAAAAACCTTCTCATGATAATTTTGATCAAACATATTTTTCTAAACTTACTATTTTTTTTAAATCATAATTAAAAATATTTTTTAAAAATCTTAACTGCAAAATCTATAATATCTCTAGAGACGTTGTCAAAACAAATCCCTTGAATAGCGAAAGTAGCTCTCGGCACTTTTTTGCGGATTAGACTGAAGAAAAACGGATCTTCGGGTACAAGACTGGCTGAAAAAGGGCGTCCATATCTACGAACGAAGAACAATCTGGAGTGAGTTCGTCAAATTGTTGGTTAGCCAGAGAACTTTATGGCTTAACGGCACTCATATCCCTTCCCCCAAAAGACATTAATTTCAAGTCTTCCCTCCACAGAACAAATTGTTGATTAGCAGAGGCTGATCCCTCCATGAATGGGCATTCTTGGACTCAACCAGCTTTGGCTGAGAGTTGAGACAAGTACCGAGGAGATGGGTGCATTGTTTAGTCTAACGAGTACACTTGATGAACCCTAAATTGTAATATTTTAGGAGTATTATTACTGATGCAAATATCATGCTGAAAGAATCCTTGGTAAGACCACCGCCAAGTCCATGTGGAAGTGGAAGTTTGCATAAAATCTGATAAAATATCTTACAAGTGCGAATACCCATGGAGTGTTTGCTAGCAATAGAATATTTGATTAAGAACTAGAGAGTGTACATGGAAAAGAAAAAAAAACATTAGAAATCCACAGAATCCAGTCATCCTTGTTGGGATATAAGGTATAACAACTGATTAATCACATAATCTAAGTTAAGCATGTGTGGCACCTTAAAAACAGTTAGAATCATTGCTGTTCTGTCCGTGTGGTCTAGTGGGGTATTTCTTCACACCGATACAACCATTCTTGCTAGCTCTAGCAATGCCAGTAGCTTGTAACATGTGTGGCACCTTAAAAAATGCTAGAATCATATGCCATCCAGGATCCCAGCATTATCCGAGGCTTATTGTTTTGGGCCAGGAAAAGGGCTTTTCTTAAGGCTGTGAAGTGTGTCTCCTGGTTCAAATTATGGATAAGTTTTCACAAGACTCGAAGTCAAATGGTGCCCACATGTGAATGAAAGCGGAGGTTCCCCTAGCCATGCATGAAAATGATAGCCTTGGCATTATGGAAGGGCTTGAATGCTCCACTTAGATCCATTCCACTACAGTATTTTCGAATATGAAATTATATGTGTATCCTTGAGGATTAAGTAAAGGGAAAGAGAACTGGGGGTCTTGGCCCGGTGGTGGGAGGAGCTTGTCTCCTTTCACTGCTCCTGAGTTTAAGTTTTTATGTGCATGTTTATCATTCCCGCGGTGCCTTACATGCTCACTGGGTTTGCAGGGTGTTCAGTGGACCGTGGGATTAGTCGTGGTGCGCGCAAGCTGACCCGGACACCCACGTAAATAAATAAAAAAAAGAGTAAAAAGAAAGAGGAAAGCGAAATAAAATAATATACAGTATAATTGAATTTGATTATACTATATATTATTTTATTTTAAACATAAAAATTATAATAGACTATCAATTCAATTTAAATTTACTCATAAAATGAATTTAATTTGACATGTGATTTGATTCCAAATAAATGTCAAAGTTAAGACAACAAATCAAGACAATATATTTAGATTATAATTCAATCAATATAATTGTCAATTATGAATAGTTATTTATTTATTTATTTGAGACAAGCAAGAGGAAACAAGTAGTCCCTGTGAATAGTTAGAAAGGGATGAAAGTTAATCGTTTTTGCTGACAGCACCTGCAAGCACATTCGATCTTTATTGCCTGTGGTAGCATACTGCCGAAATCAGTGAAGCAGAAATAGTGTTTTGGTTTTGGCGTTTGGAACTTTCTGATCTCGATCATGTTTGTTCTCGAGTCAATTTCTAAGGCGTCGTAGCCTCCGAGCCCACCATCTTCAATTCGGGCAGCAAAGAGGAACATTTGAGAGGCCTTTTGGGCTTGAGACGGTTCTCTTAAAGTATTTCCTCCCATATACTTTCATAACTTTTTTAAATGGGTAAAGAGTTTATTGTTTTTTTAAATGTTTTTTATTTAAAAATATATTAAAATAATATTTCATAACTTTTTAATTTTTAAGTGTAATTTTAATATATAAAAATGATACAAAAAAATTAAAAAAAAGTAAGTTTAAATAATTCAACACCCGTTTAGAACACAATGCCAAGAGGGGTAGCAGTCTTGAATTCACATGCTTGGTAACAATGTAAGAGCTAGCTGTTCACCCTTGTCCTTGCATACACGAAACAGTAACATTTTGCAAAAATGGTGTGAAAACTGCATGGGATGTCAGGCCCTTCAAGGCCACTAACTGAATAATGAAGTTACAAGTAGCCGGATAGCGTTAACCCAACTATATTTGTCCCGTTTTTCCCCTTATGTGGATAGATAAGCACTTCCACTTTTGCAGGTGCTGTGGCCATCTTCTGCCAAACAATCTCTTTCCAAGCGACCTCATTGTCATGTAACTGATGAACAGTTGTGTACAGAGCAGACGAGCTTGACATTTAGGAAGAAAGCTCTGCTACCCTCCAAAGTCCATCAAGGCCGAGATTTCTTACCGAAACACATGCTGAGTGCTGACCCACCTTTAGCATGAAAGTCCAACCATGTAAGCCTTGACCCATTAATTCTTACTTTGTCGGTCGTCTATCTGTGTTATTTTCAAACAGAATCATTGATCATTTGCAATAATTTGGTCGTTGTGCAACCATAACTAGAGAGGAGAAGCTCAGTACTGTGGCTTCACTCATCAAATTTCTTACCACATCTTGGCTCAAGAATTATATTTCTCGTTTCTTTTTCTTTTTTTTTAATCTTGCTTGTTAAGGTTGAATCCTTAATTTTCAGAGAAAATCATTGATGTTTTTTCATATGAAAGACAATTTGAAAAACAAAAATTACCGCGGTGTTAAATGAGCACTTGAACCAGAAACAAGTGAATTCGAAACAACCTAACCCGACTGGATTCTCAGCCCTGTATAGCAATTCATGGATGGGATTTGAGCTTTTAAATAATTTTTTCCACGGTTATGTTGCGAGTCTTTCAGGATTCTTGACGTCTAATGAACAATGGCTCGCTACATTTTTTCATTTCTCTATAAGAAAACAGGGACAGACGCCACTCGCAAAATCCCATTAATTAAATTGAAATTGTAGAGAAGAGAACGATTTCATATCAGTAGACGATGCCCGAGATTGAAATAGCAAGAAAATGTTTTCGAACATGATAAGACAACTTGATGGAAACTACCCCGAGTCCAGCCAAGTGCTCATGTACCGTAAATTCAGACAAGACCACAATTTAGAAAGATCAAAGAAAGAACGCCGTAAAACGACCACTCATTAAAATGAACTAGAAAATATCAAGAGTTCTCTGGGATTCTATCCTAGTAAAATAATACAGTGAAAAAAATAGTTAGACAAGTAATATCGTTTAGGGAGTTGTAAATGACACTTATAATTCTAACTACATTATTTTTTAAAATAATTTTTGCATGATATTATTATTATTATTATTATTATTATTATTATTATGCTAGAATTAAAAAAAAAAAACTCCAACATTAATGCTGTGGTATAAAAAAAAGACTAGATATATGAATATTTCACAATCTCCTAAGAAACATTTTCAATCACCTATTCAATCAACAAAGACGATGTACGGGTGTATTTTTTTTTTATCCCTTAAATCACTCAAGCAAAAACAGAAACATTGACTGGACTTTTGTTTTGTTTTATAGAATCATTGATTTGTTGGTGATCTTTCGGTTCTTTTTCACTCACAAGATTACAGTCTCTTCTGTCAGTTCTTGTCAAGTTGCATCATTATTTGAGGTTAAATTATAATACTGTTCCAATTATTAGCTTTTTTCAATAAAGAAACCATGCTGATTTCCAATTATCAAGAAAAAGAAAACTGCTGAAGCATTACTGTTATTTTCCTCATAATCAATTCTGGGACTTGAGCTAATTATAAGTCCAGCAAGACCTTGTAATTCAGTCGGGTTTATCTCGAGTTAACATTGTTTCGAGCTCGGATTGTATTCGGATTTGGCTTAACATGCACCTAACCCTAACCTAAATTTATCGAGCTTGAGTGAGTTTTGATCAATCCATGGATTTGAGAGCTTTTACTAAATATTGGTTTTATAAGATAGTATTAATTTCTATACGTGTCTAAGCTATGAACACCTCGTAAATTTATATATAATAAATAGTTAGATTTAATAAAATTAAAGTACGTACATTAACTACAAGATGTTAAAATAATTAAAGAAAACATCCAAGTTCTAGCATTATAAAATGATCATAATAAAAGTAAATCTGGCTTAAATGAAATAATCCATATGAAAGTGAAAAGGGGAATAACAAGTGAGGCCTAATCCTTTGGATATTCAAATAATAATTTCTTGGCAATGTTTTTGTTGGGAAAATGAACCGCAAATCCTATAGCGTTTTGAGTCTCATTTGTATATATTTCTTCGCTGCATAATCTAACAAAGTTGAATTCTCATACTCATAGGCAAGTATACACAGGGTATTTATATATTAGGGTTCTTATCGGCTGATTTACGAAGGGAAAAGCTTAAAAACATAAAAGAGAAGGAGGCTTTTTTGTAAAGTTAAAGTTTTATATAGTGCGAGAATCACCGGTTACCCAACTCAATGTGTTTTTTTTTTATTGGACCATGGCGCCGAGTATTTAATGTTGTGGCCAATCGAGCATGTTTCTGGTCCCATTTTCTCTCGAGTATTTTTGCAAAGCTGATACTAGAGTTGTGCATAAATTATATGGGCATCTGACAGCATGTGCGCTGCCATGACTGCCACATTTTAAATTGTCTTTATTCAAAATTTGTACACCACTCAATTTATTATTATTATTTATTTTGAAACATGGGGGTGATTAATTCCATGTATAATAGCAATGATACGCGGTTGCACGGTGAATTTCCAATCCAAAAACATTAAAATATATTTTTGAATAAAAAATATATATTGAACCGCATTCTCAACTTTTCTTTCACGCGGCACAAATAAATGAGCCCTTTGTGAGTATTTGTTTTGAGATTATAAACGGTTTTTTTAAATTAAATATTTTTAAAAGTATTTTTTCACCGTAAAAACAATGCTCTCTTGATTTTTGCTTGAAAATATAATATTAGTTACTTTTTAAAATAATATTATTTTATTTTAAAAAATTTTATATCATAACATTAAAACAATTTAAAATATAATTTTTTTTTTTTTTTGTTACACCTATGTTTGGCGGCATTTACAAACGGTGGCTTAATCTCTCAGCAATCTAATCCAATCTGAAGGGTACCCTCCTGATTGGGACGTGGGCCAAAGGCACTGACGAGAGTGAGCAAGAGATGGTTGGTAGGTGGACTAATGACCTTAACTTACCAACCCTGTACAGATCAGCTAGCCACTAGCTCGAATATATATGCCTTCAATTCTCCATTGCTCAAGCAGTCAAGCTCATGTGCACTGTACGTAAATATCCACAACAAGTCCTTCTCAAAACCATCTTTTGAGGATGGAACTGACAGCCTAAAGGGATACCCTCCGATAGATTCTCACACCTACGACGTAGGCCTTTCTTTCTCGATCTCACTGCCTTGTGTTTTGGAGTCCAATTCTCTCGGTGGTTTTAAATGCTCCATACCTGAAACATGGAGTGCTACCATTGTGGCTCTTGTGCTTATGCAGGCTACAGACTTCTCATTTATGCCGCTTTACAAATTCAGTGGAAAAGATCGGATGCGCATGGCCATCACTGTGTGAATGCATTTCTTTCATGAGCTAGCTGCTGTCCTCGTGCCATTTCACTAGTGGGCCCTTTGTAGATATCCTTTGGTAGGGGAGGAGGAGGACACCTGCGTCATTCATGATGCATCTCGGCCAAAGGTTGAGAAAAGTGACTGGTGAATATTTCATCTCAATCACATTTTCACCTGAATTTCGCCATGAACAGTGAGGAAACTGTGCTTTTGAAATGGATGCTCCAATATATCCTGCGAGTTACAGCAATATTTAGATTGATGCTGATTTACATACTACTTTGCCAAGATTTAGCTATGATTCCCTTTATGGGTGGTTCAAAGTTTTGTTAAAAAGGAAAAGGAAAGAGGAGACAGAGGCACAAAAACTCTAATTATTAATAATTATAACCAAATCTTTCATTATAATTAAAAACAAAACAACTATTCTAGAGGGATTGGTTTATTTTTCTTATATACAAAAATCCTATATTTGGTCAAATATGGCTCACGAAATCATGCCAACAGGATACTCAATGAGAATGTTCATAATAATATAGTAAAACCTAATCAAAAGCGTAAAGTGATGATGACAATTACAAGTTTTATATGTTCAACTATTTGGGTTGAAGATTCTCGCTCGTGTCTTGATCTTTTGAGGACTTTTACCCATGCTTACTTAATTGTGATTCGTGATTTTTTTTTATTTCTAAAAGATTTGATTATTAGTGGATATTGCATGTAGGATACAAAGTTCTTGATAATATTATAATAATTATTATTTTTTTAATATTTTTTATTTTAAAATATATTATAATAATATTTTTTAAAAAATTATTTTTAATATTAATATATTAAAGAGATTCAAAATCATTAAAAAATAATTTGGAGAAAAAAATTAAAAAATTTTTAAAAATACTTTTAGAATGCAAAAATAAACACATTCTAAGTTTACTTGTTTATTTTTCATCTATGACTTTCTAATTAAGGGAGTTATTAGATAAATGTTGTTTGCTTTTGTTTTAATTATTTTTTAAACCATAATATTATTATAGAGAGGCATCCCTTAGTAATGAAATTGCATTGAATCTAATTTGCTGTTAATAACATTCCATAATTAATGACTAATTATAAATACATATATGAATGTAATACACCTTGTACAAATAGATTACTTTGATATATTAGACATTAACAGAAGAAAATTGACTCGCAAGATACACAAAAAGGAACTATTTGGGAACGCAGTATAACCCGTGTTCCTAAAAATTTTAAATTTTTTATTTAAAATTAATATTTTTTAGTGTTTTGAATCGTTTTGATGTGCTGATATCAAAAATAATTTTTAAAAATAAAAAAATATTATTTTAATATATTTCCAAGTGAAGAACATTTTAAAAAACAACAACTATACTCTCAAACACATCCTAAAACATACTGATCATTGTCATTAGTGTTGGTATAGTACTGGAACATGTAACAAGACTATGAGAGAAAGAAATTCCATTAAATAAAGCCAAACACTTTATATAATAAATTTATATATTTTTTTAAAAAATCTTATTTGATTTGAATGCAAAAATATTCAAACCTGAAGAAAATTCTAGGAGACTATTTGAGTATCAAATAAGGGCATGGAAATTTACCAAACGGGCTGTCAAATACTAGGATGTAACACACAAGATCTAACAAGAACAGTCAATTAGAGAAATCTAAAAATCTCAATGCTCGAGTAATAATTAAAAATAAAAATTTATGGATTCAAATACAACGATTTTTTTATTTGTCCCCTAAACACATATTCCATGTTGATTTGGTATATTCAAAAAAATAAATTATATCGAATCATGGTTGTGAAACTCCAACTTGAAAAGTCAAGGATACATTACTAATTAAATAAAAAAATCCAGATATTTATATATTATTTCTTGAATTTCAAGTATTCATAAGAATATTTATGGTCTGATTATTATTTATTATTTAATAAATAAAAAAATAGTAATTTTATAGGTTATAAGTTACGAGTCCGTTATAATAATAATCAATTAAAAGAATCATCTTAAAATAACCTATTTATTTTGAATTAAATTATCATCAGTGTACTCCTCAACCCTGTGCGTAGCAAATTCTTATTAATTGTTAAGGAGGTATTTGAGATTTTAATAAATAATATTTTTAAAATAATTTTTAAAAAATAGATTTTATTTTATTTTTATATTAGTACATCAAAATTATAAAAAAAATATTAATTTAATATTTTCAAAGTAAAATCAATTTTAAAAACATCTAAAATATGGATTGGCGCAATCAAAATATTGAATAAATACAAGTAGGCCCCATGACCATCAACGTTTTCCAATAGAAAATATCGCAACATTCACGCGCCTAGCCGAAAGCCATCGAAGCCTGAACTCGTAGTACTCCTCGACATGTGTCGCCTCACTCCCCCACATAGACCCCAAAGTTTCCGCTGCAATGTCGCACCCAAATGTACTCGTGATTGATGTCAGTGACATGCACGCGTAATGCAAGTTCTTGTCATCCTCTTGTTTCTGTCTTTATTTTTGGTCTTGTAGCCAATCTTCTCCAGTCCAATAAAAAATTGATATTCACACCGAAACTAATAATTTTGTGATTTTTCATACCATTTTCATCTTAAATAGAGATTACAATTCTTCATCGTTATACATGGAAATGGATATACAAATCATAATAAAAAGAATTATAAATATATAATTACAGTATAAATAAAAAAAGAATTATGAAAGAGAAAATCACGAAACATTATAAAAATAATATCTCTCCTAATCTAATCTAAAATTTAAAATTCAAGATAAAAATATAAAACAATCATGTCGGGATCCACCGATTCATTTCTTGGCTTGAGCTGGCTGTGAAAAAATTAACTTGAATAAATTTAATCTGACCGATTCAATAACATCATTTTAATTTTAAAACAAAATTATTAATCCGATCAAACTTAGATCAACGAGCTGAACTCGTAACTTCGGTTCTGCATCAAGTTCATCCCTGATTCGAGTTTAGAATCATGCTTAATAACTATGGTTTTCTGGGTGCCAATTCAAACCTGCTCCATCACGGTTTGTTTTATTGTTTCGTAGTTTTTTTTGGTTGAATGTTTAATTATTCATAGCTTCTCGTTTTCATGATTGAAATTCTTGACCCCACAGAAACCAAGTCCCTTTCAATCTCGGCTGTACAGTTGATGGTAGTAGATACACTATTTTTCTTGATATTTCTTCGTTATCATTTTGAGCAGCGCAATTTACTCCGTGATTAGCAGTACCGTCCACTATTCCTACATTCCTCTCGAAAGTGTAGCTCATTTCCTCCACTGCTTGTCCTTGCATTACACGGCACAAACAAGTCCTGCAATTGTTTCACCGTCTTCAATGTGGTGCTCTTTTCGCCCTCCCAGTCTTTATGGACAGTTCAAGTTTAATTTCAAGCTACTAATCAAGAGTGAGTGGTAAGTAATGATTCTTATGTTGCATCAAACTCCCTTCTGTTTTAGTTGAGTTCTTTGGGCCATCGAGCAAAGTATGCTTCGAGTTAACATGTTATATAGATTGTTTTGAATTATTTTAGATGATAAAGTAAAAAATATCATAAAAAAGCTTGATAACAACATAAAAAACAATCTCTAGCTATAAATACTTTGATCAAGAATCAGTAAAAGAATATATACATTGTCGAAAAGTTGAGGAATTTTAGCGCCTAAGAGTTTTCATCAGAGAGATCAAGGAAGTGTGAACGAGAAGAGAATGATTGGAAGGCAGGGATAGAGTGTTCAACTTGTTAGACAGAACAAGATGTTTACACGTGAAATAACCAAAGTTGCCTGGTTGAATTCGCCTTAGTTTTTACTTTTTAAATTATTTTTTAATTAAAAAATATTAAATTGATATATTAATAAAATAAATATATTTTAATATATTTTTAATTTAAAAACACCTTCCATTATATTTCTGAATGAGAAACTTACACTCGTATCTTTTTTATTTGTTATTTTTATTTCTTTTAATTTGGATAAATTGCCATTCTCTTTTTAGGTAGACGCGTTTTGGTACACGGTTGAAACCGCGTTTCCTTTAAGTTTAATTTTTTTTATTAAAAATTATTATTTTTTTATGTTTTATATCGTTTTGATGGACTAATTTCAAAAATAATTTTTAAAAAATAAAAAAAATTATTTTAAAGTATTTCTAAACGAAAAGTGCTTTAAACTGCAATTGCTATTTAAATTCCAAACATGCTCTTAGTCAAACAGTTAGATAAATAATAATACTTTCTTATTTACTCGTTTTCATTTTACTTAATCCATCTTTCTTAATGAACATGGTCTAATATCCACATCTACAGCAAAGTTATTGAAATAATTTTACTTCAGTTCATTACACATGGGGTTATTAAAATTAACTCGATTGAGTCTCGAGTCTCAAATCGATTAATTAGACTAAACCGAGTTTTATAGATATAAGTGCACGTGTCAAGAACCCAACTCGTCATGGTTAAGAACTAAAACCAAATTATGGATGATTTCTCTGCCAAGGCACGAGTTATATGGACCTTTAGCGTATGGAGATTAGGAAGGAAGAAAGCGAAAACAAGCATTCAAATTTAAGAAAGTGAATGTGCAAGAATGCCCTCGTTTTAAGGATTGTTCGGAAACCAGAAGACAGCTTCAGGGTCCCATCCTTGTCACCCTTCTTTCTGCACTAAAGGACATAAAGGCTATTACTGTAAATAAATAATTTCAGGGAGCCTTTTGGTCGGTCTGGCCATAGGGACCAGTTTCAAAGATTCTCTGTTTTATGGAGCCTCGCAAATAATTCCTAGCCGCTTGTTATGTATTTCTTTTTTCATATTCAAATTAAGTACATCTTTCTAGCTGGTTAAAAGAATTTCCAAAGGGTGTTTGTTTTTTGGGTCACCGTGTTTTCGAGACAAATTGTTATTTTGTATTTTAAATTAATTATTTTAATGCTTTTTTGATTATTTTAATATAATAATGTTAAAAATATATTTTAAAATTAAAAAAATATTATTTTATTACATTTTTAAGTGAAATTTTTATAAAAAAACATTTATTATCAATTACCACTAGAAAATGATGCTTCTCGGTATCTTAATTTGAGATTTGTATTTTGATGATTATATATATATATATATATATATATATATATATATATATATATATATATATATAGTCTTATGTAACACATTCCTTGGTAAATTTTAATTCCAGTGATGTTTTTGAAATGATAACAAAAAAATAAAAAAATAATTTTAATATTTTATTTTTAACATGAAAATAAATAATGATTTCATTGTAATTATGATAATCTGATTGTAGAGATAGTAATTGCGGTGAGAAAAAGAGGAGGAGATAATAATAATAATAATATATATTTTTAGAAAAAATTAATGCCACTGTCATATGAGGCAACAGTAGAAGAAAGGTGATTTTGTAAAAATAATAATAAATTCTTTTTTAAAAATTGACATTACTCGCTAAATGATTGCAGTAGCAATGGTTGAAATGATAAATTAATTATTTTTAAAATAATATGCTTGATTTAACCCAGTTTTTATGTCAGGTTAAATTTAATAATTATATGTGTCAAAGGTAAAAATTAATTACCTGAACACTTAAGAAAATGAAATTTCTTACTATTTATATAAATAGCAGCAGTATTTCTTTCCAAACAACATTCAACATATTGTTCAGCCCTTATAAAAAAAATAAAAATAAATTACAAACCCGTTCACGCTTGTCTTGCTATTGGGGACCTGCCCCTGGCCATTTTATATCCTTTCCTTTTTATTTTATTTTTTTTTATCCAATTTTTTTATATACTAAATTTACTTATTTTCAGTTTTAAAAGAATTATTAATACTATTATAATTTTTACTTGAATTGTAATGTTTTTTTTAATTATTATATATCTAATATAAAAATAACAATACTAATAATAAATTTACCACAAATTCAATTTTAATATATTTTTTACTCTTCAATATTTTAAATAAATTATTAATATAATTTTATTATATTTATGATATTTTTAGTTTTTAATCATAACTAAAATATGAATATGTTATTTTTATATTTTTTACAACGATCATAAAATTATTTTTTTAACAGAAACAATAATTTCAATTAAAAAACTTATATTCATTAAAGTAAATAAGATACATTAATAAAAAAAGTTAATTTAATTAAAAAAATTAAAAATTATATTTTCAAATTTAATTGTCAAAAAATTATTATGGTCACCCACGTACAAACTAGTCCTTCTTGAGAATAGATAGTCTTCACTGTCCACCATGGCCCATAGAAACCCCTATCAAATCCCCAAAATACCCGTCCCCAAAAACTTCCCGCGCAATTAGAAACAAACGGTGTTTGATGAGATAAATATCAGAAAATCTGATGATAACCATCATGATCATCCCTGACCTGTAGGTCCCACTCCCTCCCTCTTCCCTTTTAAAACCCACCTGTCTTCCATTACCCACAAATCAATGCCGCCCTTCGAATTTGTTTCGAAAATTCACAATCTTATAACACAAGCCCTTCCTACCTCACCTTTTATGACATTTGAGAGACTGCAGTTAGAGTTGCTTTTTCAAATTATTTTTTATTTTATAATAATTTAATTTAATTTATTTTTAACCCCAAAACAATATAAAAATATTATTATCATGAAGATTTAAAAGAAAAAAATTTAAGATTTTAAAAAAGCGCTTGTTTGTAAGGGAATGCCAAACGTTGTCTTAGCTCCCTCTATATAACCACAAAAACCAACTACTATCCCAATTTGCCTCACTCCCATCACCATGCCCGTGTAACATAACCTCCCCTTCACCCCTCCTTCCCTACTCAATGGCACCAAGCACATCTCATGCTTCAGTGCTCCTCATCGCCACCATAATTGCCCTGCTCCTTGCCGCCACGCCCATCACTTGCTGGCGTCCATGGCCTCACCTAAAACCCAACAGCTCAGACCTTCTTTATGATTCCTCCAAAAAATTTGAAGGGTCATCAGAATTTGTTCACCTGCGTTATCACATGGGCCCAGTCCTGACCGGGAACATAACAGTCCACACAATCTGGTACGGTAGATGGGAAAAATCCCAGAAAAAGATTATTCGAGAGTTCATCAACTCAATCTCAACCGTCAATGCACGGCCACCGTCAGTTTCTGGGTGGTGGAGAACTGTGCAACTCTACACAGACCAAACTGGAGCCAACATCTCACATACTGTCCAATTAGGACAGGAAAAAAACGACAGGTTTTATTCTCACGGGAAGTCTTTAACGAGGATGTCTATACAGTCGGTGATCAAGAGTGCCGTCACGGCCAAATCTAAGCCGCTGCCTACGAATCCGAAGAACGGTTTGTATCTGTTGTTGACTTCCGATGACGTGTACGTTCAGGATTTTTGCGGGCAGGTTTGTGGGTTTCATTATTTTACATTTCCGTCGATCGTAGGGTACACGTTGCCTTATGCTTGGGTAGGTAACAGTGAAAAGCTGTGTCCTGGTGTGTGCGCTTATCCGTTTTCCGTGCCTAAGTATATACCTGGGTTGAAGGCACTAAAGTCACCGAACGGTGACGTGGGTGTTGATGGGATGATAAGTGTGATTGCTCATGAGATTGCGGAGCTGGCGACCAATCCATTGGTGAATGCTTGGTATGCAGGACAGGACCCAAGTTTTCCCGTGGAAATAGCTGATTTGTGTGAGGGTATTTATGGAACTGGAGGTGGTGGGTCCTATACAGGACAAATGTTGTTGGATCATGATGGTGCCACGTATAATATGAATGGGATCAGACGGAAGTTCTTGGTTCAGTGGGTTTGGAACCATTTCGTTAGTTACTGTACTGGCCCTAATGCCCTTGATCAGTAGTGGTATTTTCCTATTTTGACCTTGTTTAATTTCTGTAATTTGGGGTTTTATCGCTCTTTTTTTGTCGGGTTTTGGATTTTGGGGTTATTAATGCATTAAGGTAGTTAAGGTTGTTAAATCTGTAATAATCTCTATTATACTATTTTTGCACACCACTTTGCTGTCTTCTCCCATCATTAAAATCTTGTCTTTTCCCATCATTAAAATAATTTTGTAGTCTTGTTAAAGATATTTTATGATTAGATATTCATTTAGATGGGGTCTAAGTCTTTATTTGTCAATGCGGTTTAATTAAAAATATATTAATTTAACGTTTTTTATATATTTATAATACTAAGAGAAAATGTCGTTTTTTAGTAAGTGGGATTAGAACTTGTTTTATAATATTTATAATATAAGATACAATTTGAATATCATGAAATTCTTGTTTGATATTGAGAGAATTTTCTTATAATAATTCAAACGCATATAATCTGATTGAAAAATATCTCATTGTTAATGGAAATACGTAATTTGAAGCTAATCCTTTTTATAAACCTATACTTGCCTTTCTTGGGTTATGGTGATCTTGAATGGATCAGGCATCGCCGCTCATCTAAATCTCAATTCCATATTTTAGGTCAAAAAATAAAATAAAATATGTATTGGTGATTATATGATTATTAATCATAATTTTCTGAAAAAAATATAGTAAATTGAAGTATAACCAATCGAATTTCTTATTAATGTAAATGACAATTGGAAATTGATGTTGACCCAAGGCTCGTCTTAAATTCTCCATGAGTGCCTTTCTCCAAGGCTATTAGAGTCTGTTTTTTAAAAATTTATTTTTTTTATTAAAAATTAATTTTTTTAGTGTGTTTTTAATAATTTTAATGGTTTAATCTTAAAAATAATTTTTAAAAAATAAAAAAAATATTATTTTAATATATTTCAGCATACAAAACATTTTAAAAACTAACAAAATACCTCTTCAAACAGACTTTTAAATTCTCCATGACTGCCTTTGGCCAAGGCACTGTATGTTTTTTTTTGCTGTGTAAAATATTTTGATGTATGAATAAATTTTAAAAAATAAAATATATTAATTTAATATATTTTTAAATATATCTTTTAAAAAAAAACAATCGCACTTTAATTTCCCAGCAAGTTGATTTACCAAGTTTTTAGGTACACTTTTATCGCTTTCAAAACAACCTGTGCAGTGGGCGCTTAAGGTGTTTTCCCGAAGCCAATAAGGCTCTCAAGGACCCCACTGTCTTTATCTTCTTCAAGACTTAATCAAGAAAACTTTGTTGGGATTTGAGCTATAAGGCTGTGATATGATGTATGGTACTATATTTCCCTTCTTTTCCACGACAATTTTAGATGCTTTTTTCCTTCTCTTTTCCTGAGATATCATCATGTACCGAAAGCATGGAATTAGCCATCAATGAAACATGTAAATATCACCTCTTAGGGTGTCTTGTAATAAAATTTAGTTAAATTGATATTAAAAATATTTTTTTTATTTTAAAAAATTAATATATTTTTTTTAAAAAAAATATTAAAAAGTAATTTTTACCATACTTCTAAATAAATATTAAATACATGTTTGTGAAAGTGATTGTCAAAAAAGTTTTTTTTTCATAAAAGTATATATATATTTTTATTTTAATATCAAAACATTAAAATTATTAAAAAATACTTTAAAAAATAAGATTTTATATTTTTTCAAAACGAATATATTTTTATAAAACATCTAAATTAAAATTTACCACACTATCGAACAACGGGTATAAGAGTTACCAAATGCATGGTGGAATCAATTTTGTTTTTTATACTAAACACTTTTGATACCGTGGTGGGTGTGAAAGAACCTCTCATCATATTACCCAAATGGTGATTTTAGAAAATGAATTTTCTTTTAAAAAACATTAAATTAACAATTTTAAACTATAAAAATTGCTTAAAAATATTTTAAAAAATATTAATTTGATATTTTATATATAAAAAAACAATTAAACAACAATATCAAACGGTGTTTTTCAACTTGTAAATGATAAACCTATCTTTTTTTTTTATGTTATCAAAAGGATGATAAACCTAAATGGAAGCCATGTTCATTGCATGAGATGAAGGATCGGTGCTTAGGGTTGGTTAGCCTATTCGGGCCATTTGCAGTCCACGTGCATCAATAGAATCCACCAACAAATGTGTGTTTGTGTCACGGACGGCTAAGATAGGTCAAGTCTCAACAGGTAACAATTCTCTAAATCTAAATAGTTAACCCTTTATTTTATTTTTTTCATTTAAAACTAAACAGAGCACCACCACATTAAGTGGAGCCTAAATATTGATGCTTAAGCGTTTAACAAGGTTTCTTATCTTCTCATGATTAAAAAAAGCGATTTTTTGTTTAAAATAAGGATATATATATATATATAATAAATTTATCCTGAAAATTTTTAAAGTAAATTTTATTATTTTTAAAATAAAAATACATGAAAATATGTTATCTTGATCTCTAATCAAACGCCATGCAAAATTTTAGAAATTAATTTTTATAAGTGTTTGAAAGTATAGTAAATCTCACTTCAAGATGCATTTTAAAATTGTGTTTCACTTTTAAAAGAGTTAATTTGATAATTTTTAGTATTTTTTTGATAATTTTTAATATAATGATATTAAAATTATTTTTTTAAAAATATATTAACATATTTTCAAATAAAAAATAAATTTTAAAAACAATCCCACTAAGTTACCAAACTTATTAATCATGTAAAAAACCTCACAAAAGAATTATTTAATTAACTACTCCATAGTCTATAGTAAGGGAGTAGGGGGCCTGTCATTCCTATGTTCAATTCACCATTTTTTTAATAGCTAGACAAAGCAGCAACAAGATTCAATTTTGGGAACCAGCTGGCTTTGGTTTGAAGTGCGATCAATTTGCAGGCAAAAAAACAGATTTTTTTCTTTCAAATGAAACAAGTTGCTTTGACTTCGGTGGGGATTTGTAGCTTCTAAGAGTAGGTAAGGTTCGATAATAAAGTCATGCTAAAGCACAAAAGAAGAAATAAAATATTTAGCAAAACACCATCTTTATCCTATTTATCAAAAGAAAATTTTATGTTAATCAGATTCCTTGAAACATAATTAGCTAGCGATGGTAACACTCATCAATATCTAGTAGTCAGCACTCAGGCAGCGGTGGAAAAGTAGTTGCCGCGCCTGAACCCTTGATCTTTGACCTACAAGCACAAAAGTCATGCCTCCTGTCTCCCATAATCTATTTTTTATTTTATAAAAAAACACAGGCCCAAGCAAAGCATCCTGAGATCTAATTACACATTCCTATTAGTTCATCACCATGCTTTAACGAGCATCGGACTATACTATAAGGATTATATCTATGCCAATGGTGATCGCGATGGTTTGTTGAGTGCTGGCCTGTACAATAAGGATTAAGAACCAATTTGTCTACGTGGGAAAGCTTTTTTCAAACCACAAAATATAAAAAATGATTTCTTTTGGCCTGAGACGTAGACAAACGCACAAGCAGGCACTAAACCGGTGTTAGTGGCGCCGCCCGCTCCAATAGAACCCACTAATGTATGTGGGTCATGGACGGTTTAGAAGGGGTAGACGAGACAGACACGGCTGACTCTGGGTGGCTGCAGTCCTCCAAAGATTGAGTAATCACATCTTGATCACATTTATCAAGTATGAGTGAGGTTCAATAGTAGTTACCTCTTCCTTGGCAGTTTTTAGCATGTCTACAAATTGTTTTTTTGGCTTGCGCTGTGTTTAATTCATCTGTCAACTAATTAAGCTGATTCTTATCTAAACGAGGAGCTAAATATTGCACTGCCTACGAGTTTATCATCCTGCTGTTGTAACATTGCTTCGAAATTAGCTGTATTCTGAACCACGCCAGAAAGAGGGCAATGATGTTAACAGCAGCTAGCTGCTTGTTCTAAATCTTGAGGTTGAGGGCAAGCTTGGAGTGGCTATCTCTCCCTTTCCCTACATCCTGTAATATTAGCTAAAAACAAGCATGTCACTGTCAATATCACTATAAAGGAATAAATGATGATCAAAAAGGAAGGAAAAGGAAAAGAGAAAAGAGAAAAGAAAACAAATTCCCTGAAGGCTGTCCATATCATAGTCCAGCTCTTTTGATTTCCATGTAATAAATTCTAAACAACCAACAAAAAGAAGGGAAAAGAAATGAAGAAAAGCCATAAAGAACTTTGGTGCAAATTGATTATAGCATTAAAATGAAAGGTGGTGTAAAGGAAGGGTAGGTAATAATTAGGAGAGTGGGAGGGGAGGGGCCTCTGAGGATCATGTCATCTATTTTTTACACAAATTTGTTGAAGAAGTGACACAAAGAGAGCTAGCAATTAAGGATTGAAAATCTGAAACCAACTGATACGCAGAGAACTAATGATTCGATGGCCCAATAAGGATTCCCCTGAGATCTACTCGAGGGACACCAGATGCATGATCTTCCAGTACCTATTAGAGAGCTGTCGAGATTCATGACGTTCTTACAGTATCTACTGCATAAATCTTCATCGCAAGATGGCGAACAAAATAGGGCCATCATGTAGCCCAAGCATGTCTACATACTCTTTAATCATGAGCACACTGCAAGGATATTAGCCCCAACTGGTAGATTGTATATGCAAAATTAAACCATAATCATAGTATGGAATTCCCAGTTCATAAATTTCACCTAATTCCCTTTATTGCCTTCAACCTGAATTGATCTTTCCCTTTAACTGCTATATAGTACTAATTGATCTTTACTGCAATGAAGAAACTATCTCTATCAGCTAGAATTGATCCTCACAACCTTGTTTCCCTGATGATTTATTGAGACTAAGAAGGGAAATATAAACATTCAAGATAGATCAACATGAGTTCTTCAGAAAAATAAATATCTTAGTTATTTTTTTCATTCAATTTAAGAATTTTATTTTTTTTATTCAATATTATTAAACTCTTTTAGTTTTTCTATTTTAAAAGAATAATTTTTATATTTAGTATTATTATGATTTTGTATATTTTTCATAGTTTTTTTTATTAATTCAATCTTACTCTTTTTTTTTTATTCAATATCAATATTAAACGGGTCATGTAAGTCGTTTTCTTAAGACGCGTAATTGTTAAGGTGAAGCCTAAAAAAACCTAGAAACATCAAATAAACTTTATGATAAAAACTTTATTTGGTTTAATTTCATTAAATTGATCGGTTTTAGCTATTATTTAAACAATTTTGTATTATTAAGATTATTGATATTTAAAACTTTTCAGCTAAAGAGTTCTCTCTACCGTTTAGAATCATTGTTTTTAGAATCAGAGAAACTTTAATTTCCATATGCCTATTTTTGAAGCTAAACCACATTTTAAATTTCTAGCATTTTCTGATATCTTGTAATGCCGAGACCTCTCAATCGGACCGCCAATGTCGTGGCCGGCTATAAAGAATCAGTATTCTGATAATGTTCTTAATATTTACCCTACTTGTTTCAAGGAAACTATCAATCAGAAGCCGGTCCAAACGCAAGTCAACCTTTGAAAATATAACTACAAGCATTGATTCATAATGCTGGCAACACTATATACCATATATGGGGAAATGATAATTAAATTTCACATCTCAAATCTATAATAATTGTTTTTAAAAATGTTTTTTACTTAAAAATATATTAAAATAATTTTTTATTTTTTTTAAATTAACGATTTAAAAACATAATTTTTTTAAATTTTTTTACCAAATCCTGTTTGAAACGTAATAAAAAAACAGGGGCTAATGCTAGATTACACCTTACCCTATTATCTGGATCATAGAAGCAAATGCTAGACAATGTGAAAAGCAGCAGAATATGACATGCAGAGAGGCACTCAAAGAACCATCTGCAGGTGGCTATATTAATGCCCTTGGAAAAAGATAATCTTTTCTCTCATGATTTGATCATGCGTCTTCATCAATTCATTAAAGATATGTCAAAATACTGCCTAAGGAAACAGCATTCAACGATCACTCATTGTGTGTCGATTGCTCCTAATTTAACATGGAAACAATATATAGTTTGTGTTCGCAAATTATCTTTTTAGGTCTTCAACATTCTCATTCTGCAGATTCTTCAAAACTCCACATGCAACCGTTCCCGCCACAAACAAGCCAACTATAGGGATGAACAGTGGCGGGGGGGGGGGGGGGGGGGGGGGGGGGCCGGCCCCTGCAAGGAAATGCCCCTCCCTTGGCCCCCCTAATTTTTTTTTTCTTGCTCCGCCCCTGGGGATGAAAGATGGGTATAGACTCTTCACTACAAATTTATCCCATTCTTCTGGCAGCATGCCTGTTGAAGGAAAATGCCGAGTTATTGTTATTATTATTAGCATTATTATTATTATTATTATTATTATTATTATTTTCTATAGGAGTTAATTAAGGGTTGATATTCATAAATAATACGAGTAATGACTAAATATAAAAACAAAATAGTCATTTGCAAAAGTGAACTACCTTTACATAACCGTACTGTCAATACTGTTAGACTATTAGAGAGTAGAGTGATGTAAAACCATTTTTGTGGGCTCACCTTACAAGTTAATTAGAACTTATATTCTATCAAAATCTTAATAACCTAATTATGAGTTAATTATGAGTTCAAATATGGAGTCTGTACAAGTTTTTGAATTTTCAATTGAGAAAATATATTAAAAAATAATATAAAATTATTTTTAAAATCTTATTTCATACCTTACGTTTTTGAATTGGATACTAGAAAAAGTTAAGCATTCTTTTTTGATGTTTTTTAAAGTGGCACCGATTCTTGAAGAACTCGATCGGTGAGGGCAAGGGAAATGTTTGGATGCCCTGCGCTCACCATTTTTTCTAGGTTGAGTAAAAAAATTAAAAAATTAAAAGAAATTTTTACCTCAAGATATATTTCATTGTGAATTATAATAATAAAATAGTTATTTTATCATTCTCAAACAAAATTATTCAACTAGCTATTAGAGATAAAACAATATTTTTCACGTGATTTATTTGTTATTATTATATTTATTAAAGCTAAATTGATCTTTTTACATTTTAGATGCACAATAAAATAATTTAAATATCCTTTAAAAAAAATTAAAATTGGGGTTCATGTTATTTTCAATCTTTTTCTACTTTGATTGCATATATAATTTAATGACTAAATTATCTTTAAAAGCTAAAAAAATAAAAATCATGATGAAAATCCAAGAATGCCCCTATACATATTCTTGGATTTTTGTCATGATTTTTATTTTTACTTATAATCAATTTAATTGAGAATCAATTCAGTCTTTAAACAAATACAAATATATTTAAAAAGATGAAAGTCACTGGCATGTACATAATAAGTGGGAGGGGTCCATGTTTTTTGGGTGGCGTGTGCGGCCCTTTTTGTTGATCAAACATCGTCTTTTATCATTTTCTTGATTTATTATTTCTCAATTTAGTCTTTTATTATTTTCTTTCATTTAGCTTTTATTCCAAAATTTGTTCTTATTGTTTTGATTGATATTTGTTTTTAGTTTTTAATTTTTTGATGATTAGAAATTTTACTGCATGATTTTTTTGTGTTTATCTTCTATGGGGTAATAACGGTCTCATGATCCATGTTATATGTTTTGAAAATTAGACCAATTGAACTTTTGTCTTATATATATATATGTATATTATATTTCATCATTCAATATTAAGTTATTGGGCCTTGAACTTTGAGATTTTTTTTGATGAACTTTCCATGAGGTTATCTTGATATCATATCTCAAGTCACGATTTAGTTGAGTCAACCCAAGTTTACTCAGTTTTTTCTTAAAATTGATTTTTTTCCATGTTTATATTTTATCATTTTATTTGCTTAAGAGTTGATCTCCATTATGAGGTTCCTTTTTGCCTTTTTAAATTTGATATTTGTTTTTAGTTTTTCCTTCGAAGTTTGTTTTTCTGATAATTGAGCTTCAGATTTCTTTTACTTTTCTCTTTATGATGTTATCATGTTTTCATTTAATTTTTGTTTTGTTATCAAATAAGATTATTGAGATATTTTAAAAATATTTAGAGAGTATCTTTTTTTAATATTGACAATCGTTTATTTTTTCGATCGGTCATTGATATTTTTTTAGGGTTTTTTTTATTGTCATTGATTTTTTTAATTAAATTGTTAACCTAACCAAACCAAAAAAGTAATATTGAAATCATTTGAATCAATGACTTGGATTTTAGATTTTTTTTTATTCCTTTAAAAACAATATAATCATCTAGGCATCTTTTATTATATTAGATAAAATTAAACTAGACCAGTAGCATAACCAAGACCATCTATCTAGTAATTTTTAAAGTTGAAGTGCCTAATGAACCAACTTTTTTTTTTTAATCATCCGTAGCGAAACAATCTCGTCAAGCCATAGTTGCATGCTGAGGCAGCAATTAAACAAGTCGTTGCAAAACAAGCTTCTTTGTCAAAGAAATAAATTCCCTTCACCTTAAAGGCTCCCTCTCATGGAGGACTAGCATCATCATTTGGTTATGAACTAGTTATGCATTTCCGAAGTATTTTTTTTATAAAAAATAAAATTTATAATATATAATAGTCATCTTAGTATTTTTTTTATTTGTGATAATTTAATTGTAGAATATTAATTTCATCTCATTCAAATTAAAAACTATCATGAATTATATTATTAACAAAAAACATCTTTATATACATTCATAATAAAAATGAATTTATGATACTAACTAAATATGAAAATAAAAAAAATAATTTTTGAATTGTTGAAAAGTGCTTGTGTATAAAAAATGAATTATTGTTGAAGTTTCTTTAGTAAAAAAATAGTGAAAAACTTGTAAAAAAAACCGTGGAGAACATTTAAAATATATTTTTCAAACTTAGTACAAATTCTAGAAACTAAAAAAATAGTTTTTTTTAGTATTTTGAATATATAGAGAAATATTATATTTAAATAATAAATTTTAATTTTCTTTTTTCCAAATCTAATGTTCCAGAAAATTGAAATACGAGGTTAATTTCCAAATCTGAGAATTCAATTAATTATTAGACCCAATTCACGACAAAATCTAATCTAATCTCGAAATTCTGCAAAGCTTTTAAGCAGAATTTGACATTTCTGTCATCTTTCAGTTCATCAAAATTTAACAGAACTCAAAAACTAATGTTATTTTCTTTGACTTACCTGAAGCAGCAAGCACAAGGTCCTCCGCAAGAATGATCCCACCAAGTCCTAACCAGGCAAGAATAAAAGCATTCTCATTTCTACTCATTTCTTTAAATGTAGCCTCATATTCTTGTCTTATAATTCCTGGCTTCTCAACTGGAGTCCTCCAAACTATCGATGCTCTCCCTCTTCTATTACGTTTTCGTTTCTTTTTACTCCAACTCCCACTTGTTTTGCTTGAAGTTGCTGCTGTAGATGATTGTGAGCCAAACCCTCGACCAGGGGAGACTGCGGTGGGTTTTTTATTAGGCGGGGTTGGATTACTAGTGGGGTTTTTGGCTTTGATTTTGAGTTTGGTGGGTTTTCTTAATGGCAAGAGAAGGAGACGATGGGAAGGTTTTTTGAAGAGAGAAGAAGATAGGGATGGGTGGATCTGTAGCGCCATTTCCAGTTAACAATATGGTGTTTTAGTTCATGTCCCAACTGCCTTGCAGCTTCTTGGTAATGCAAATATTGTCATCCCTAGCAATAGCATTAGACTCCCCTATTATACTTTTCTTGCCCCTTTTCTCAAAATCAAGCACCGAAATCCTCTAGGGTTAGCTCGGATAGAGATGAGCGGGCTTGCTTTTTATCAGAGGATTACGTAAAACAGATATTCGACAACAAATGACATATTGAAATCCAGCGTAAATATTGCTTGGCTCGGTAGGGAAAATATTGAGAGTATTTTACAAATATGGAAATATTTGAATGGTGTTTCCTTTTCCTCCATGGGACACCGTTCATAGTATCGGTTCAAAAAACTATCTCATCCATCTTTTCTTGTCAACTCCATGCATCATCCCTCCTAACAGATGATAGGAAGGTTGAATGAAGGGAGAGATGAGATGATATGTCTTCCTTTTTTATCTCTCAACTCAATCCATCATCCTAAACAAGTAACTAAGCAAATTCCCCAAAAACAAACATTTATACCATAATTATATTTGGTAGAAAAAAGACTTAAATATATTTCTTTAAATAATAGAGGTAGAATGAGAATAAGAATTAACAAGTAAAAAAGTAAAAGTTAATTTTGATTTAAGTTCAAAAGATTTCTAACAAAACATATTCATAACTATTCTTTAGTTTGTTCTATATATCATCTCGAAATAACAGTAGAATCACCCTTTGTTTATCAGTAAAAAACAATGATTCCGCGAGATCATTTAAAAACCTGTTTTTATTGAAAATCTAAATAAAATAATTTTAAGAATCTCAATGATTTAAATTCAAGAAAAAAAAATGTATTTCTTTACCCAAAACTTCCCTTTCCATATTCATTTATTTCCTTTTTATTTTGGCAAAAACATGCCTTTTTTTATTAATAATATAAGATTTTAAATAAGAACTTATCATAATCTAAAAAATACAAAAAAAACATGTTTTTATAATTTTTATATAATTATATGAAAAAATAAATCTCAATCTTATTTGGAAAGTATGGCATAATTAGATTATTTTTAAAATATCATTGTAAATATTCTATTTAAATAGAATTTTATTTTAAAACTTAAAAAAAAAAAGAGAGTGAGAAGCTAAGAGAATGAAGCTGCACGTATGGGCTTGAAAGGATGGTCTAAGCAAAACTATTTTTTTATATAAAAAAAAGTAGTAAATGACACGTCAAGATGATTTATCTAATCTTTAACCATTTTCAATAATCAAAATTTAACTTTCTATCTTATAAATACTTAAAGAAAACATCATAGAGACTTCCTTAAACCATATTTAATCACAAAAAAACATATCAAAATCATATAAAATCTAAATATAATTAGAGTATCACTTACGGGAGATGACAGATGTTATGGAAGAAACCTTAATGAGGATTCCTGTTTTAGCTTTTGTTAATTTATTTATCTTAATTTCAGTATCCGGTTGATGGTAGTGGAGACCCTGCTGTTCTTTAAGTTTGTTCAGCCTGAAACACTCATAGCAGGCAGTAATTTCTTCAGGAACCTAATAGTGTTCCAGGAGAGAGAAACTTCATGTGCTTAACACACAAAAGTCCAACGATCATGGTGTCTTGGTGATACTGGAAAGTATATTCAGACGTTTCGATCTTTCACTTGCTCTTAATTATCTTTTGGAAGGCTTCAAAGAAAAGGTTCTAATCATACAGGTAAAATGAAAAAGACTACAAATTTGTGTTTTTCCTTTCCTTTCTTTCCTATCACAGCTTGATAGTCCGATTGAAATGCTGTGAATATGCTACTGATTGATCTCTCTGCTGTAGGGCCGGAATGAGAGATCTTATCTCTGACTCCCGAGTCCAAAGTGGCTAGCGCTATGCTTAAAGAGCTTTGTCCTGGGGCTGTCATCAAGGAACTGGATGCTGGTAACTTTGGCTCTCTGTCATCAAGTTGATGCTTATTTCTAATCTTTTCAGTACAGTAACCAGTGACCTTTTTTAAAAAAATAGATTAGAGAATTTTTGTGATTTTTCAATGGGCAATACATGATTTTTTTCTTTTCTTATTGTGTCTATCTGTATCAGTAGTTGTATATAGCCCTTATTAGATAATATAATCAAAGATAAGCAGGCCATAAATAACAATCAAGATCCACAATTCTCTCCATCAAGTAGTTGAACACTGTGATAAATCCATCAATCCATCCATTATTCTGTATTTATTTTTACTTAGAATCAGAAGATTTTTCACAAGATCATGAAGAAGACCTTTGTTTTTGTCCTATGTTTAGTTTTACTTGCCTCTCCATTTGGTTCAAGAGCAGATTGTGTTTCGTTTAAAGATCTAAATGCAAAGGAGTACTGTTCTGATCAAGATGCCTTTTGCTTTTCTGCATGTGTCCCTGATGTTCATGGGGCTACTTCTGGAAGATGCATTCTAGTTAAAGGCACTGGTTGAGTGCGTTGTGAATGTGAGATTCCTTTCTGATACACAATACCCTTTCCAACTTTTACTTTTTATGCACGGTAAGATGTTCTACATTTCATGTTTCTAATTCAAACTTCGATGTGAATCTTCAAAACACATTTCTTTGACTTGATTTCTAGTCAGTTTGTTCGCGCTGTGTTTTGCTCCGACCACATATTCAATACTATTTAGTTAGTAAAATAAGTGTATGGTTTTAAATGGATCCTATTGAAAACTCTTTCTCCAATCTTATTCAAAAAATGCTAAAATTTATAAATTTTTTAAACCCTAATTGCAAAAGCTACTTCAATGCCAAACACACTTGAATCGATCAGATAATGGAAAATTATGGAGAGTCAAAATTCGTGAAGGAGTTCTTTTATGGCACCTCTTGGCCCACTGTGTCTTGGTTTCATATCTGCAATGTGAAGCAATAAATATGAGGAAAAAAAAACGAAATGGTGGATTTTTGTCAGAGTTTAGATATTCATCTGCTGCTCTGTGCTCAATGGAGGTATTGTGGTTTAATTTGTACAGTTGGCTGCTTTAGGAGGGAAAAACATTTGAGCAAGAACAATTGATACATAACCTTGATTTTTGAAAATGTTACAAGATTCCAAAATACATGAAATCTGTAAATGAAAAAACAGGACTACGAAGAAACAAAGAAAAGGAAATACAAAAAAAAACCCCCCCTCAAAATTCAATCTTGAACATGAACTAGAATGGTACAAAGGGACTGACGAAAACAACAATTATTCACACCACTCGTCGGATTCGATCCGACTCTGCAAAATCATAGCCCACTTGAAAAAGAGAGCAATCCCTGCAACAAACTCATGAAGACCTTTTGTGTCACAAAGAAAATATTACTGCAACAATGCCAACTCCGAAGAACACAACATTATTAAGAACAGTTAAGCTTACTGCTCCAGAATTATCCTCAGGAGCATCTGGACTCTCTGCAGCTTTAGACCTCTTCTTTGGTTTTTCAGGTGCTGGTGCTGGAGTAGGAGGTTTAGGTGTAAAAATATCAACAGGAAGGAGCACCTTATCAACCTGATAAACAGCTAGCTGGTTATCAGTGTATATAGTGCCAGATACGCTTGTATTGGTAAGTCCTGTGGTTATATTCACTGAGTTCCCTGTGGTGGTTACATTAAGCTCTAACCTGCCACCTGATCCTGCCTGCGTGGTCAAAGGGTTGCTCACTGTCTGGAATTGGGAACTTGATAGGTATTGTGGGATAATGTGAAACTGCACTAACTCAGCCTTTTCTTGATCGTTTAGGGAGTTGAGGGTGCCTGATTTCAGGCTCGAAAATGCGTTGTCACTAGGTGCGAAGATGGTTATAGCATTGTTTGTGTTGTTGAGTTGGCCATTCAATGTGACATCCTCTTGAGTGGCTTTCAAAAGCCGGATAAACACACTGAACTGGCCACCTTTTTCTAGTATTTTGGTGACATTGGTTGGACCAGGTGGTCCTGGGGCTGCAGCTGGTGACTGAGCTAGGGTTGGGGGGCAATGAAGAAGAAAGGATAGAATAAGTGAAAATGAGAACAGAAATTGTGGCACCATTTTAGTATTTTTTGTATAAAATGGCATGTATTGCTACTTGCTACAAGTGTTTGACGCATGGAGTGGAGAGGAAGAGGGTTTTTATAATTCTGGTGGTGGAAGATTAGAATTAGGTGTAATGTACAATTTTAGTTTCAAAACCTTAGCTGTTAATACCTTATCTTACTTCAAAAGATAGAAGGAAATCAGTGGAGAGAGAGGAATGAACACTGTTGCAACAACTAGATTGCTTCAAAAAACAGAAAACAGGAAAGAAGTAGCTAGTGGGTGTGTGAGCAAATGAAGATGTGCATCATTTCCTTTGCTTTTACCTGTAAATGTATTTTGGGTAATCCTTGATAATATTGCTTTGCTTGCCACAATCTTAAGAAAGATTGATGATGGCATGGTGTACCGACCTCATCAATGTTATCCTCTGACCAGAAATTACATGTTCTCTACAACTCTTATTGCATCATGTGGGTTCCCTCTCCGTTGACTTGTATAAATGTTTTTTCCTGTTCACCTTCCTTCTTTTGGTAATCTAAACATGAAGACTACTAAGTTAACTGTAGGCAAACACAATCAGGTCTGCAGTGGAAAACTTATTTTATCATGTTGGTTTTCTTTTAACTCCATTTCAGCTTAATTTTTTCATTTTATTCTGTATAATATGTTAGCCTAAGTTAGTGAATATACTGAATTTATGCGGGATGAATTCTTGATAGATTTTGTAATTGAAGTTTTCAATGACCGGTGCATTTTCTGGGGAACTCTGTTGGTGGTATGTTCCTGTTCTAATTTCTCCGTTTACTTGTTTGAAACCTCATCCGCTTAACTCATCATCAGTTGCTGTTCTTCAACACTCCTCTAATTGTTCTTGGTCTCTATCTTCAGGCTATCTTGTAGCTCTTGCTGCGTTCTTCGGCCTGCTTTAGCTCACTCTGAGAGTCTGATATCCTTGTCAAAAATTCTGGGGATGTTGTTCCAGCACACAATTTGATGCAAATGCCTTATTCTTGACTTGGTATCTATCGAGATGTTTTCCTTGCACACTTGTCAGTGTCCTCCAAGTTGACTCTTTGACCTCTGTTATTTCTGTTCAGGGATCTTGAAGTTTGCTGGTAATCTAAAGAACTGCAATCCAGCTGCAAGTATTCATCTATTTCCGCAATCGGTCTTCCTTTTCACATCCAAATGTTGCACGAATTCGCTTGCCAATGAAATGCTAAGAGCTCTATCCTTGTTTCTAGCTAAGCATGCCCTAATCTGACTCTATTCACATCAGCTTAACATGCATGAAATTCTGATCCTACAGAGCGATTGGTACTGGAAATTATTTTCATTTCTGATCTCACTTCCTCTTAATCAATTCTTGGACGGCAGTAGCAGCCCCCACTCTTATCTTGATTGCCCGGTTGGGATTGCTCAATTACAATTCTGATTGATTTCACCATTTTCAGGGAATGAAAATATGAAAAATCCCATCTCCAATTCCAAGTCCAAATTTACCAAGCTCCAAAAGCATTATCTTGGGATAACTTTGATGATCATATGTGAAGTAACAAATTAATAACCTTTGTATCTGATTGAAATTTCAGGCCAATATCCACACGATGAGCAACCGGAAGAAGTAAATTCTATAATTCCACAATGGATAGTGGCGATACAAAGTAAAATTATTTCTTGAAGTTGCTGTTCATAGTTTGTAGATAGCTGCTTTCCATGAAGGAGACACATTCTCTCCATCACTACATTAATTCCACTCTCACATAGTTTAGTAATTAGTTATTTACCCACGAGATATTGTTATATAATTAAAATTCTTTATCACGAGACTGAGACTAATATATAGTTAGTTTTAAAATATTTTCTTTTAAAAATAAATAAATATTATATTGTTAACGCATATTTATTTATTTTTTAAACTCCAACTTCCCAGACTATATTATTTTTCTAATTAAATTTTCAAGAGTGTTATTTCTCTAATATTTTATTTTTTGAAAGAAGTTAACAAAAAAAAAAACTAGAATATCAGAAGAACATAGAGTCAGTAAATATAAGGACAATAGTGTAATATAATAAAACTATAGTGGGAAAACTGAAATTTACAAAAAAAACTTTGCGGCAAGCACGTTTCGAAGTAGAAAATCAACAGAACCTTCCCTTCATCGTCGTGTCGCCCTCTACGCTCCATTTCCCGCGAAAACCTCTCCTGTCTACCCCTCCCATCTCTCTATCCATATGTTTTTTCTCTTTGTATCCTCTCTCTTTCTCTCTCTAACATTCTCACTCTACACTCACAATGCAATGAAGAACCTGATCAATTCAATCAGTACCGATTTACATCCATGTCGACAAACGATCACGAAGATCCTTCATCGTCGTCAAAAACGATGCCGTCTCCTTCTCCGTCAACTCTCAATCCCTCCTCCTCTCCTTCCTCTTTCAAACTCCGAAAAATCCCTCCCATTCCAATCCGCCGAATCCAGAAACCCGACGCCCCACTGAACGACACCGAATCAATCAACAATGACGACGGCAGCGATACATATTATGATAGTAGAAATGACGGTAAGGAGATATTGGAGGAGATAAATTATAAAACGGACAAGAATTCGCCTATAATTATGGCGTCAGCGCTCGGGTTGAATCATATCAGAACACGATCCCTCCCGGTCCCTTCTCCGCTTAGGTTTTCGTCGTCTGCTGGTACGCCGTCGTATTTAGAGAATGCTCAGGTTAATAATAAGGAGGATAAAACTGACGTCGAAACGAGGCTTGCTGGAGGTAATTAATTACTTTTTTTTTTTTTCATATATGATTAATCGAGACATCAATTTTTATTTTGAATGACTTTTTTATGTGTGGGACCCACGCTTGCTGTTTTTTCTCTAACAAATTTGGATTAATAAAGGGATTAAGCTGTATTGTGTTTGCTAGCGGAGGATTTTTGGTTGTTTTGCACAGGTTATGTTCAAGTATGAATTTTTTAAATTGTTTTTGAGTTGTTTTTTAATTTTTGATGTAAACAAAATGCATGAGGTTATGTTCGATATGATTTGTATAGACTGATTTAAGTTGATTTTTAACCTTTTGACTTGTGAAAAACTCTTCAATATGTTTAGATAGAAATAATTCTTGCTTTAAATGAAAGAAATCGTTAGAAAATTGAGTCAAAACTTTGATTTAATCAAAATCTAAAATTTTTAACTTTTCACCTTGTTAATTCTATCTTATAATACATCTTTTATTCAAAAAAAAAAGTTGATTGAAGTGATTTTTACCAAATATACTTCTAATTTAAAAAAGCTTCAACTCATTCAAAAATAAAAATTTTGAACTTTTGATTTATGGATTGTATCTTATATTACAAGGGTATATCTTATATTACAAGGGTATTTAATAAATGTTTTTTTTTAAGTATTTTTTTGTTTGTAAATTAATTAAAATAATATATATTTTTATTTTTTAAAATTTATTTTTGATATCAGTACATCAAAACGATAAAAAAATACTAAAATAAATTAATTTAAAAAAAAATATATCAAATTTTAATAAAAAAACAGGTTTTACCTCAATACCAAATAGAGGCTACATCTTTTGTTAAAAAACAAAAAGAGTTGATTCAAGTCATGTTTACCAAATATGCTTCTAATTTAAAATTATTTTAGCTTAGAAAAGTGATACATTTATAAATAACTTGTGACAACATTAAGTTAAAATGAAAGAATGTTAGGTTAAAGTTACTCAAAATATCTTTTTTTGAAGAATAGATAAAGTATAAGTTAGAATCCATAAGTTAAAAGTTAAGAATTTTAACTTTTGTTTTAATCAAGATTTTGACTCGATTTTGTAATAAATTCTTGATTTAAATCAAAAGTTATATATAATTAAATATATTTATGACTTTTTAATGAGTCAAATGTTAAAAAAAACTAACTTAAATTCATATCAAATGGATTTTTATTTATGAAAAACAACTTTTCAATTATAATTCAAAGTTAAAAATCACTTTTCTTATGTCATGCCAATTAGACTCTAAATATGTTTGATTTGAAGTAATTTTTATGTAAATTAAAAATTTATTATAAAACTGAGTCAAGATTTAAATTTAATCAAAAGTTCAATTTTTTACCAATGATTTATTCGATCTTATGTTACCTTCATTCTTCAAGTAAGTTATTTGAAGTTATTTTTGTCAAATATACTTTTCATTTTGCTCATTTTTATCGTAATTTATTTATGAAAAACTATTTTTTAGATTATGATTCAAAGTCAAAATTATTTTTCATAAATCATGTCAACTGTACTCGTAATTTATTTTTGTTATTATTTTTTAATGCAGGGGAAAAGGTTTCGTGGAGTCATTCAAAACCACGGAGAACTCATTCGCAACTCAATCCAGCAATGGAGGTAATGAATTTGTTAGTTATAGTTTGACATGTGTAATAAGTTTGTGTACATGTTATTGTTAAATAGATTAGCTAAATGAAATTTGTTTTTTCTTTTTGGGGTAGGGCAATCAGGCAGCATTTTTTGCAAAGGAAATCCAGTCTCCACGTTTTCAAGCTATATTGCGTCTTACAAGTGGAAGGATGAAGAAGCCAGACGTTAAGAGCTTCTCTCATGAGCTTAATTCCAAAGGAGTTAGGCCTTTTCCAGTTTGGAAGTCCCGCGCATTTGGTCATATGGAGGTACATTGGCGCTGTGCTCTCTATTGTTGCTTCGTTTTTGTTTTCATTTGTTGTCCATTTGTCTTCCTTTGAAATTTTGATTGTTTGATAAAAATAAATCTCATCCATGACATTACTAGGAAGTTATGGTGGTAATCAGGACGAAATTCATCAGGTTAAAGGAGGAAGTTGATTGTGATTTAGGTATATTTGCTGGGGATTTGGTGGGTATACTTGAAAAGACCTCGGATGCTCACCCTGAATGGAGAGAGAGTTTGGAGGACTTATTGGTTGTAGCTCGACAATGTGCTAAGATGTCATCTAATGAATTTTGGGTGAAATGTGAGAGTATCGTCCTGAACCTAGATGATAAACGTCAAGAGCTTCCAATGGGGATTGTCAAACAAGCACACACTCGGCTTTTATTTATCCTCACTCGATGCACTAGGCTTGTGCAGTTTCAAAAGGAGAATGGTTATGATGAAGACAAAATTCTGGGTATTCATCAATGTAGTGATCTTGGAGTTTATCCAGAACAGATTATAGAAATTGCGCAGCAGGACTTTAGTGGTCCATTGGTGGGGTGGAAGACAGCGAATGAGAAGCAGAGAAAGAAATTCCATAGTCATGAACAAGACAGTAAGGTTATTAAGCAAGATCATCTAGATCAAAATTTGGACGTTGGCACGGCAAAAAGTTTTGATTCAACTGGAAGTAGTTTTAGGATGTCATCTTGGAAAAAACTTCCATCCGCTGCTGAGAAAAATCGGAAGGGTTCTGATCTTGTTCAAACACCTTCAAAGGATAAATCAGAACCAATTCACAATAAGGATGATTATTCTGAAAATCTTGAAACTCCAGAGCATCCTCTATCCCCAGGAACAAAAAGAGTTTCTTGGGGACTCTGGGGGGAACAACACAATGTTGCATATGAAAATTCCATGATATGCCGGATCTGTGAGGTTGAAATACCGATTGTACATGTAGAGGAACACTCTCTGATTTGTACTATTGCTGACAGATGTGACTTGAAAGGCTTTGGTGTAAATGAAAGACTTGAAAGAGTTGCGGAAACTCTCGAAAAGATACTGGACTCATGGTCACCAAAAAGCACACCAAAAAGCACTCCAAAAGGCTGTGATACTCCAAGAGGAAGTCCTGAGGTTGAAAGACTGACTACATCAGGTATACATGAAGTATCAGATGGGTTATCAACAAAACGAAACAGCTTCTCTTCTCACTGCTCTGAAGAGATGCTTGATGTCGTCCCTGATACTTTTGTGATGGAAGATCTCAACGCTTTTCCAGGAATTTCAAGCGAAGCATGTTCCACTCTAACACCAAGTGTAGACAAAAAAACCTCATCAGGAGAAAGCTTGACACCACGAACACCATTATTAACGCCAAGGACTAGCCAAATAGGATTGCTATTGAGTGGACAGAGGACAATAGCAGAGCTTGAGAATTCCCATCAGGTATGTAATTGTGTTAAATTGTTGTTCTTTATAATTCACCTTGGTTTAGGATTTATCTTCCTGCGAACCTATTTTGGATATCTTTGTCAGTTTGGTACCTGCCGTCATCTCTTTCAATAGTTGCCTTACTCTTTTTTGTCCTTCTCATTTAATAGTTTAGTGGAATAAAGATTCTCATTCAACTTCTTGCTTAAGCTTGTTCCATCCTTTCCAGGCTAGTAGTAGTGTTTCTTTCTTTCTTTTATTTATTTAATATTTTTTTGCCATTTTTTTCTGCAACTACTATATATTCAAAATTTCAAATTTGACAACTTGGTTCCTACCACGTAGTTTTACAAATAAACCCTTAAATACATTTAGGAATTTATCTTTCTCAACACTGAAAAAATAGTTACATAACATGGTTTAAGCAGTTTCCTATCCATAAAGATTTCGAAAATTTGGCAATTTGGATTTTCTGCAGTTTCCTTGATGCTTGATTAAAAAAACTTCCTTGATGTAAATTGCATTATGGATGCATGTTATGACAAGAAAGCATTTAAATTAATTGTCATAGTCTAGGGCATACAGCCTACAGAGCCCGTTGATGCTCTTACGACCGTAACTTTAGTCTCTTTAACCTGTATTTTGCAATGACATCCTTCACTAATTTCTAGGATGTTTGAGCAGTCAATTGTTGTGCTCTTTCTTGAGTTGTATACCTTTGATTTCTCCCTTCAATAATACCAGTAAAAAAGGCAAATGCAGAAAATTTTGGTATCATAAGCGGTAGTAGGTCATAATTTCATGTCACCTGCAGTTAAATATACCTGTCTTTAAATGAAAGTCAATCTGAACACTTATGTTTCAGTCACTTAACTTCTTCTTTTTTACCAGCATGAATGATTCCTGTACTACATTACTTCATTCTAGGTTGGGAAATTTAGCACATGATGACTTTTCAGTGAACTTGGTCATTTGACTAACTGTTGTTATTCTATTGAGCTCTTTGATTTTATTTTCTTAATTTTACTGTTTCATGACAGGTAAGCAAGCTACTGTATATTGCTCGTTCTGTTGCAAGTCTAAGTGGCAACTATAGTGCATTACAGAGCATGCTGGACCTTGTACAAGACGTAAAATATGCCATTCAGGATAGGAAGGTGGATGCCCTCATTGTAGAGACTTTTGGAAGACGCATAGAGAAATTAGTTCAGTAAGTCAGTTTCCAAGTCTTAGCCTTGTTGTCAATATGAAACTTTTCAGGAGGTTTTATTTGTAATAATTCAACTGAGCATCTTATTCTATAACTAAAAGAATCCAACTTTCAGCTTAGTTGCTTCATCTTTTGTTTGTGTTCGAGCTGTTGTTTTGTTTGGACTGTATTAATTGTTTCTGATTTTAAGATATTAATTACTCAAGAGCCCTCAAAAAGATTGATGGAGAATTAAAGCATAGAAACAAATTTGCAATCGTTGTTTTCATGCCATGTGTTGATTTCTTAAAAATGTCATCTCTTGAGACACATTCAACAGTTGATTAAATTACTTATCATTAGCATCTTTTGAAATGATTTGTCTATTTATTTTTGATAATTTAGAAACTAATTAAATAATTTTAGTAATGGAATCAGTAAAAAATAACCTATAACAACCATCACTTTAATGTTGTTTATCGATTGCTTCACCAGTGAAAATTTTATTGTGTCTTTCTTTATTTTCTATTTTATTATTTTTGAATCTACAGGGAGAAATGTGTACTTCTCTGTAAACAAATCGATGATGAGAAATCAGATCCATCAAATCATATGGCTGATGAAGATAGTTCCGAGGAAAATGATGCAGTTCGAAGTTTGCGTACAAGTCCTATTAATATGTCTTCTAAAGACCGAACTTCTATAGAGGATTTTGAAATAATAAAACCAATAAGTAGAGGGGCATTTGGAAGGGTTTTCCTTGCCAGAAAAAGAGCTACCGGTGATTTGTTTGCTATAAAGGTTAGCATCTAACAACACCATGAAAATGGCTGTCATAAATATATAAATGCATAGAACATGCTTTCTTAATCTTTATGATTGAACATGTGTATTTGACTATTTGTCCTCTTGGTAGAATTGATATCATATGGCTGGGCATTGCATTCCCACATTTCCTTCAAGAACATTGCAAATTCTGGTTCAATGAAAAGTCTATTTAGTCACATGGTTTTTATACATCTATCTTTGAAGCACCTAATTTATGTAAGATGAGAATGGGGATTAGATAGGGTATAGAAAGTTAGAGGGACGGATGGTAATATGTCTGATTCATGCATAACTCTCCACCACCAAGAAGGAAGGTTGGATGATAGGCTGTTCCAGCAAAGAGTTGCAGGAGAAAAGGTTTCAGTTGAGAGAGCTGGCTGAATAGCAATATAAGAATAAAGTAGGATATTCTTTTCTTTTATAGCTACATTGATTTCTAGACCAAATTGCATTGCTTTTTGATATAATGGGCTTTCATCTTTGGCGGGCCTATCTTTTTTTTCTCTTATTATTTATCTCATTCCCTTATTTTGTATTTCTCATCCTTTTCCTCTTTAGAAAACACATGTATCTCCGGTTCTTCCTTTCCCCTTGAATCGCTTTCGTTATTTCTTTATTACCTTTGTTTATCATTAGATCTGCACTCCTAACCAATTTGGAAAGACACGTACTAAGTGAATTATAACAAAGGGATCGTATATGTAGCTTAATTTGTTAATATTTTCCATCTTGGATTTTTGTGATTTTCCAATTTTTTTGTGAACATGAATGGTCATTGTAGGAAGTCTAATGGTGATTTACCACACTTCTGCTCGTCAGCCTCTTGCTTCTCTGGGAAAACCCAGCTATGCTGGTGAAATTGAATACTGAAAAATTAATTTGAGTTGTTGTCAAATTACCATTACAACTATTCACTACTGCATGCCAGCCCGCATGTAAGTGATATGCTTGTTTCTAAGCTTGTGAGACTTAAATGTCTGTGGACTTGATGTAATGATTGTATACTGAATATTTGTTCCAGGTCTTAAAGAAGGCTGACATGATCCGTAAAAACGCAGTTCAAAGTATTTTGGAAGAGCGTGACATCCTCATAACAGTCAGCAATCCTTTTGTGGTGAGCATGCGTCATAATTCATATACCCATTTTATGGGTGTATTGCATGTAAACATGCCACTCTAATGTATATGTGATTGTACAGGTTCGATTTTTCTACTCCTTCACATGCAGGGAAAATCTGTATCTGGTCATGGAATATCTAAACGGTGGAGATCTGTACTCTTTATTGAGAAACTTGGGCTGCTTGGACGAAGACATGGCCCGTATGTATATTGCAGAAGTTGTAAGGGCTTTTTTGCGTACTTGTTCCTGTGGCCTTTTTTTCGTTGACATATCAAGTGATAAAACTTTCTAACAAATGGTACAAATAGTTGGTTTTCTATTTCCCAGGTTCTTGCTTTGGAGTATTTGCATTCTTCAAATGTCATTCATAGAGACTTGAAGCCTGACAATTTGTTGATTAGTCAAGATGGTCACATCAAGGTTGATATTTTTAAATTTTCAGTTCTTTTATTATTTCGTATCTCCTAGGTCGAAAAGGAAACATCTTGTAATGTCTTTTGTGTCTGTCTTCATGCAAAGCACATGTGTGTGCTCTCACATCTCTATATTAGAGAAACCCATGAGCGTGCATGTAGAGAATCTTTTTTGGTTCATTGTTTTATTTAGAAATGCTGAATAAAGACCTGTCTACGAATTCTACTTCCCATAACTTACACTCCATTAGGACCATAACTGGGTATTGAAAACTTATATGTTTTGGCAAAACTATATTGTTCTGGAATTTTATTGTGCATTAAGTTTTAGGTTCCATATATGCTGGAAGATTGTTGGATTGTAATAAAAGAAGATTGCTGTATGGTTTCCAAAATAATAGCTGTATGTCACTGCTAACGAGAGATCCATAGACAGAGCTAAGGTAACGAGAATTTTATTCTGTGGCATGATGAAGTGCGGGACAAATTTTCAAGTTGATCTGGAAGAGTAAAATGGAATTGCCGAATACTGTCATAACCGATGTTAGTTTTCAAGGGATAATGTACTGGAGTCTTGGATTAAGGTTAGTGGTATATAGTATGTTTGATAGAATAGGCATGCAGTAGACCAGAAGAGAACTATTTCTCTTCATGCTAGGTCCAGTACTAAAATCTGTTTAGTTTGGATACAATTATTATCTACTAAATTGAGTTTCATTGGATCATTATTGCATATAGTTATTCAATTTGACCAGTTTGTTTTTCTACAATTCTTCTTTTTGTACTTTCAACAAATGCTTTCTAGAATATTTAATTGTAGTTCTATATTTTACTGCAAAACATTAAAAACAATGTTTTCATTATTTAGAGTAGAGTGTTTAATTGGTTTTATATGTATGAGAAACTCTCACTGTGCTTTAAAAGATGTTGTATGCAGCTTTTAATTGTTTCTACTTGTTGTCATGTTTTTGAACTTGGCATAATGTTTTTTTGACACCAAAAGTATCTGTTCTGCTACAGTTGACAGATTTTGGGCTATCAAAAGTTGGTCTTATCAACAGTACAGATGATTTGTCTGTTCCGTTAGTCAGTAGTTCTGGTTTTCTTGATGATGATGAACTGAAAAGTCAATCTTCATCCAAGAGTGAAGAGCGTCAAAAGCATCCAGTTGTTGGAACTCCTGATTATTTGGCACCTGAGATACTTCTTGGAATGGGGCATGGTTCGCAATTATCTTTTGTTACTTTGATAGTTCATACATGATGTATGGTTCTGTTTTCTTTATTTTATTATATTTTTTCCATCACTGGACATTACCTCCTTGCAGGTGCAACTGCTGACTGGTGGTCTGTGGGTGTTATTCTTTATGAGATGCTTGTTGGTATACCTCCATTCAATGCAGAAACTCCACAGGTAGGTCATCTGAATGCTACAACCTGAACTTTTATATGATTTTTATCAGCAGACTGAAGATGGTTTTTTATTTTTTTAATTACATTTATTATGAGTTATTGTTGATATTGGTTAAGTTACTAACTTGGTTGTAGTTACTCTCCTAACATTTTAATTGTGCTGTAACCATTTGCCAGTACCTTTTTTGTCAACATGAAATATGGACTGTACCTTTTATATACCACTGCGTAGTATGATATGTCATAAGTTACCATTTCTAATATAATTATTCCTCTACGAAGTTGTATGTGTGCAAAGAATGTTTGATGGATGTAGCATAGAGATCTTAAATTGCTTGCTTTCTAATTTTTCTTGGGTATTTTTTTTATCCTTTAAATTGGAAAGAATATGTTGACCTTGGGGAAACTTTTCCTTTTAGTTTCAGAACATTTTATGCGAATAGCTTAATGTCATACTAATAGGCCATATCTCTTGCAGCAAATATTTGACAACATAATGAATAGAGATATTCCTTGGCCCAGGATTCCTGAGGAGATGAGCTTTGATGCCTGTGATTTGATTGACAAGTAAGATTGAGTGAAATCCTAAGATATAAATGCTATTTGTCTGAAAATGTAACGGTATTTGAAGCATATGATTTCATTCAGAAGATTATTTGAGTTTCCTATGAGTATAAGCAAGGAAAATTTGCTTCTCTCTGTATTAGCTCTTTCATGCATTGGAATCAATTCCAATGGTACCGCATGCAAATTATGTTGTTGATAATACCAAGCCCCTCTTTTAATTTAGAAGTTATTAAATTTCTACCTCAGTGTTAATTCACTTGAAAAGTATTAATATTTTTCTACTTCACTTTCAGATTGTTGGCGGAAAATCCACTGCAAAGGCTAGGAGCAACAGGAGCTAGAGAGGTGAACTCTTTATGGTGACTGATGAGACTTATTTACAAGCATAAATGATTTGAAAATTAAACTGGTCAATTTTATGGCAGGTTAAGAAACATTCTTTCTTTAGAGACATAAATTGGGACACGCTTGCAAGGCAAAAGGTTGTCGTAGTTTGATATTTTTTAAAATAATCAGGTCTTGGTTTTTTTTGTTCGATAGTATTTACCGTCATACTTAAACACTTAGCAAGTTCTCCTATTTGCTGCAGGCTATGTTCATTCCATCAGGAGAAGCGCATGACACAAGTTATTTTATGAGCCGGTATATATGGAATCCAGAAGGTGAAAATGTGCATGGAGGCAGTGACTTTGAGGACCTGACTGACACATGCAGCAGTGGTTCATTCAGCAATTCACATGATGATAACGTGAGTACATATTGCAGTTGAATATTGCATCTATCTCTTTGCACATATGGCTTTCAGTTCATTGGCACATGAGCTCTAATCTCATTAAGTTATACCAATGCCAGCTGCCAACAACAATTCTGATTTTGAAATTGTCTCTTTTCTTTGATTTGATTTAGAAAACTATTATTTTCATTGTTATGTTTTCTTTTTTGATTTTCCAAGCAATAAAATGCCAGGAATTGATTTAGAGAGGATGTTAAATTCTCAATTCAAACAAAAGCTTCATTTCTAGAAACATCTTGTCCTAATGGCAAAAGAATGGAATTATTTCGGATGGGAACTTGTACTTAAAACTTATCATTGGTCATTGTAGAATGGTTTAAGAATTATTTCACTTTGAAGTAATTTCAAATTGATGTAGGTGACCTCATACAACCATTGCAGCTCCATGGGCATTACCTTATGATTTTACTGTTTTATGCCAGGGGGGTGAATGTGATAGCTTGGCAGAGGTTGGCGCCCCAATTCTTGATATGACGTACTCTTTTAGTAATTTCTCATTTAAGGTGAGACACGCTAGATATTATTCGACAAAATTAGATGTTGCATGAAACTGAAATCGTCTCTCTTTTTTTCATTGAATTCTTCTTGAATGTCCCTACATGCTTGCACATTGTATCAATGGGTCCATAAATTTCTTCTGTTGAGAGTTCTATAACGGTGTTTTAGAAGCGCTCTCATTAATTTCCTTTTCGTTCTTGCCAAATGAGTTTTGACATTCCCCATGAATCTATGGGTATTGAGTACACACTATGTGGCATAATTAAGTGGTGAGAAATAATTATTCGTGTTATTAAAGTTAAAGTTTTTATTATGAATTAAGAATTACTACTTGTATTTCCAGAATTTGCCTCAGCTGGTTTCCATCAATTATGATCTAGTTGGTAAGAGCACAAAGGAAGCAGCAGATGCCTCCAAACCATCAGTTCCATGACATTTTAAATTTGGTTGCTTCGGCGTATGTAAGCTTCCACGACCTACACAATTCTTCATTTGCTACCTGCTGAAGTTCCTGGAAATTTTGCACAGTTTCTTTACATGGTCGCCCTCGTTTTCAGTTCTTTGATCTGAAAAATTCAGAAAGAGGCTTTCCTTGGACAGGAGCAGAGCTTGAATAAGCAGTCTATTAGGAACGCGACATGCCCATTTTACAGATATGGAGCTGCCAAACAAAGTGATACTACAGCACAGAGAGAGTGGGATTTGATTGCTGCAGCTAACAGGTCATGGACATTTTGTTATCATCACTTATTTTTGTATATACATAGATCCTACTACGTAGTGAAAGAAATTTTTTCTTGTACATTTTTTTCACGAGTTCTCCACAATCTTAAAATTTTGAAAAGATGCGTGGGGATATCCTATCCACATTCCAAACACACGCATGCTTTTGATTTCTTGCAACTATTATGATGTCGTGGTAGACAGCACTAGGCCAGAAGAAAAGGAAGGCTTCTCTTGAAACCTTTTCACTTGCATCCCTAACTAAATTAGAATCGCTTTTCCTTCTTCCTTTTTTTTTTTTTGAATCAAAGGCCAATACAGAAGCCACCACAAGAGATCACTAGGAACTAGTTCCAATCTTCCCTTACATGTGACGTGAGGATTGCCTTTCTATGAATCACAGTCCTAAAAAACACAATTGTTTCGAGTGGCTCAGCCTTAGCTTTCTATGCATAACTTTTTTTACTTGGCACTTGTGCAGTGGATGGATGTTAAGTGGGACAAGTACATGCTATTTCGGGGTGGATCTCAACTTTTTGAAAGTAGGTAGGTAAGGTCTCACTGTTAATTTCTTGTGAATGATTCTGCAATCCATAAAAACTTTTAGATTGTGATAGAAAGAGGGAAAGAAACATGCCATTTGCTCTTTCTTTAGTCAAATTGTATAAACAACAATTTCAAGAAATATCAAAGTTTAACGAGTAAAAGTAGATGAAAAGGAGCAATGCTAATTTTATAGAAAGATTCTAAGAAATCTCAACCATTGATTCATGGAATTCATTAGTAGGATCCTCTCATTCAATATATTAGGCTTTTACAAAGGGATTCTGAAAAAAAAATTGATGTAAAATTAATATAATGTTTTTTGATGGATTGAATTGATGCCCTTCAATCAAAAGCTCAGACCATAATGTATTGATTATACTCCAACTTGCAGCAATTACCTAGCTAGGAAGATTTTTTGCTTCCTCTCTTGTGCATACATAGACAATGTGATTCCTTCAAAAAAGAAAAAAAGAAAAGAAAAAAGAAGTAAAGATCAAGTTGCAAGACAAGGAATTAGATGGTTTCAAAATGATTGAGAATCAAATTTTAGATGTTATGTCATCATAGCCCAATAATCATATCTCTTGCTGCGTTTTATATTTTTCATACTCTATTGCCTTTGATAATTGCTTTTTTATTGGTTTGTTTATGAAACATAGCTGATAGCACACTCAAAATTCCACAATCAAAAGTAGGCATCTGATTTAGATTCCCACTTAGGCTATCCTTCTGACATTATCATTTGAAGATTAAGGCCACTACTAGCCAGCCAAGATTATGATTTACGTTATCATCATAAAAAGTTCTTGCTGTGCTGCAGCTTTGATATATAATTTAAGACTAGTTATTAAACTTGCAAGTATATATATGCTGGCTGGTTTTCTTAGGCTTTGAGTTAAATAATGTGTTTGCTCCTTCCTGTATCTCAACAAGGGAGACTTGATTTTGATAGGCCAAGAATAGCGAGAAATTTTAGACTATTTCAGGAGCAATTACCAATATTTTACATCATAAAAGAGAGATAAACATAAAGAGAGGAGAGAAATATGCGAGAAAACAATATATATATTGATAGTTACTGTTCCCACGAAGAAAAGGTGGAATGACAGGAGTAGACGCCCAAAGCTTGAGAGTAGAAACCTAAATTGCTAGCATAAGCAATAATGGACTTAAGATATGGAAAGATTCTGAGTTCAAGTCTGTTGCATAATTTATATAAATAACTCTCTTTTTCTACTAGGCATGGAGCCTCTCTTTTTTGTTTTCATTGATTAAAAAACTAGCACTGTGACTTCATACAGTCAGTGCTAAACCTTGAAGGAATGAATGCGAGGGTTCAAAGGGATCCACAGTCAACAGATACCTCATTGTTTGTAAATGCTAAAAAAAAGAAAAAAGAAGAGTATAAACGATTCAGAACTTATGAGACCGCACTATGTCTTCTTCTTCTTCTTCTCTGTTTTGACATGTAGTTGTCATCCACTGATGCAATGCAGTGATCCTTGGAATAAACTCTTAACATTTGACTCTTCTCTGGCAAGTAATATCTTTTTTATTTCTCAGCTTTCATTTTTCTTAAAGATAGTAGCGATCTATTAAGCATTTCTTCTTCTTCTTCTTCTTCTTCTTTTATCGGAAAACTAGCTACCGACGAAAACTACCCTTCCTTGTCAACATCATCTGGAAAACGTTGCCTGCCAAGAGGAGTATAAAGCTGAAGAACGTATTGATTCTCATTGATGAGAGAATGGACAAATTTGAATAGAATACGTATAGATTTTAAAATATAATTTATATTATTTTTTTATATATAGATTTTCTTAAATAATTAATTTTTATAAGAAGATAAAATGGTATAGGAAGATTTGAACTTGTCATGTTTTAATTAACAAGATTTTAATATCATATCAAAAAAATCATCTAAATTTAATAAATTAAATTATTAAATGAGATCATAAAATACAATTATTTATAATATTGCTCTTTAACATAAAGATAATAATTTTTTCTATCAACTTATTATCTCTTATTTATCTTCGCTAATGTACATCATATTTTTTATAAGATCTGTTTAAAGAAAAAAATTATGATTGCTAAAGCGAGTTAATAAAAAACATCAACATAATATTTCTATATTTTCATGTGATTAAAAACAAAAAATAATAATAAAAGTAATAAAATCATGTTTCAAATCTATTTAGATATCTGAATGATAAACATCAGATTTCAATCAAAATTTTATAAATAAAATTTTTTATTTTCAGATAAGATACATAATATTAAAATAAAAATAATTAAAATTTATAATAATATTTAAAAATCGAAACTGAACAATAAGTGAATGTGATAAAAAAAAATTTAAAATGTAAAAAAAAAAAAATATACAAAATCCATCAAATAGCCATGCATGGCCTGAGGCTAGATCCGCTAACCTAGCCCTAATTTTTTTATTATTATTATGGTCTGCCTTTTAATTTTTTTAAAAAAAATATAATGAACAAGTCATCAATAGGCACCACCCCCAATGCTTGAACTTACAACCTATAGCTTTTCACGCATGCCAACCAACTAACTTACGACTCAAATTTATTATGAAATAATTAAAAATATATATTAAAATACTTTATTATTTATATTAACAGTAAAATATCATAAAAAAACTCATTTATTTCAGTGTCGTATGTTAATTCTCTACCAAGCAAGTTCTTCTTTTAAGCACTTACTATTCTCTTCTCCACCAACTCATTTTTTTGTCCTCAGTTGTGATATTCTGTCTTGAGCAAATTCAACGTGTGAGCTGTCCAACTTATTTTATACAACAATTCCCTTTTCTTTTCTATGACATTACTTCTCTACAAATATTTCTCGTAAGCCAATGTATTTTATTTCCTATTGTGTTCACACTTCACTATTGTTTGTAGACGAAAATGGGAAGTATGCCCTTTGTTGGGTTTCTCTTATGATACATTTAAGATTTTTCAAAAGTTTCAAGAATCTCGTTAGATAAATTTAGAGTTGTTTAGAGTTTATATAAAAATTATATGAAAATCAAATGTTCTTTTTAATTTTAAATAATTACTTTAATACTAGGTTGTTGCAAATCACAAATCATCCAGGTATCTGATCTCTAATGGTAATCTCCTAAACCTTTTTTAGAAGAAAGTGGCTATTATATCTTGGAGTGCTAGTTTTTTTTTTTTCAAGTGTTTTTGTACTGTACAGAAAATAAAAAGCATAATATTCTATTTATAGAAAAAACATAAAAACACTATAAATGACAAAATATCAATTTGCCCCTTAAATAATATAACACATATTATTTTACGATAATTTTAGAAATTTATTCAATCAAGTCTCTACTTGATTTTTTTATCTAGAATTGTAATCTCCTGTATTAATTACATTCTAATCCTTAATTTCTAAGATTTATTTACAATCAAGTCACATTTGACTAATCATCTCATTATAATTTCTAACCAATGATTCTTACATGCATGGCTCATTAGATTCCCTAATAAGTTAACTCAGATATAAATCATAATCCTAAATAAAATAAGATTATATAAATTAAATAATTTAATTTATTATCAATTCAATAATTGATTGATTTATATTTAAAGATCAAGTATAATATCTAGCAATCTATCATCATCCTCAAATACCATGAAAGTCATAAGTGGTTTGACTTAACCTTTCAGTAATTAATTTCTTAGTATAATTATTATCTCTTCATAAAAAATATTCTGATTTAGACATTATAACATAGATGATGCCTGCTTTATTAAATTATTTTTGTTATCAATACTATAATAATTGATTGTTTAAATAAGATTTAGATTTTTTTTTCAAATATCATCCCACATTGGCCAATGATTTAACAATTAATACTATTTAAGAATAGATTGAACATTTTTTTTTAATTTATCTAGAGTGATAAATCCGCTCTTTATTACTCAAATATCTTCATATAGCTTAAGTTATATCCAATATCTGCTCATTTGTTATTCTTGATTAGAATAACATATAGTCAGGATCAAAGTATAACACTTCATATACCTCAACTTATAAAAACAACTATTTCTTTTCATAAAAAAAAAACATAATTAATGTATTAATCTCAACAACTCTAATTAATATTCAGTTTCAATAGAATATTGATAAGAAGCATTTAGAAGCAATGTTTTGATATAATAAGAATTTCATAATCACAACTTAAAAAAAAATTTTACAAAATTTTTTTATCCTATAAACCTTATCTTTATTTAATATTCATTAATTAAAAACTAGATTCATTAATAAAAAATAAATAAATATTAACAATAAAAAAGGTTGATCAATAAGATGCAAGAAGGCTAGAACCAATTAAAAGGTTGATCAATGGAGGATTCCAATTATTATAGGATCAGTAGTTTGGTATCTCAATCGGGCAAAGATATTATATATATTTGGTGCACCGAGTTGACAAATGAGAAATTTCAGTTCAAGCTTTCTCGACAACGACTCCAAATGCCCTGCACCAGGAAGCATCAACTCTTGTATGTAAAGATCAATTTTATTAACTATCTTGTTAATGGTTCAGTGGTAAAAATTTAGGATCAAAAGATTTATTCTCTTTATAGTTTCAGGTTCGAGTCCTATAGTTACTCATATAATGACCACTAAAAGCTTACATGGTCATTAATTTCAGGACCCGTAGAATTAGTCGAGATGCACGCAAGCTAGCCCGGACATCCATATTAAACTAAAAAAAATCAATTACTTTTTTAATTGATTGCTGCAAATTATATATCATTGTAGATCAGCATCGTAACTTCATTGGATTCTGTGTTAGTCTATGATGAATACATATACTTTAATTATGAAGACAATTTTTGTGTTATGTAGCTGTAAATACAATGCATTGACTTGGTATTTTTTTTTTAAAAGGATTTTTATTCATAAGTCAAAGGTGGATTTTTTCCTCATAATTTATTACATGTATCTATCAATATTATTAAACTTAAATTAGTCTAATAAACTTGGACTAGTCTAATAGATTAACTCGATGATTTATCAATTTAAAATTTAATATATATCATGTTTTAGATTAAACCAAACAACAATACATACTTAATGTGACTTGGTGTTAAAATTGGATTTAACTTTTTTTAAAAAATTCAACAAAACATTATTTTTATTTTTTAAAATAATATTATTTTAAATTAATTCATATTAACACGTGCTAATTTTCACAATGAATTCTAGTTATGAGTTGGTCCAGCGTAATAACTTTGGCACCAGATATATAATTAATATACATAGCTTGCCTATATATGGGCTAATCATAATACACTCTTAACTAGCTTTACTTCATGCGCAATACTACTGGCTGGATCAATTGTTTTTTAAAATAAAAAACTGTGTTTAGCCCATATAATTTTTTTTTAATATTCTCATTAAAATCGATATAATAAGTTAAACTTGAACACTCAATATATGATTCGATAAGTTTGAGAGAACACAAAATCAAAGAAAGGAATAAAAAATGACAGTCTAAATTAACCCTTATTAATTTATTAAATTCATGAATTGATTCATAGATTTGATTGGTTTTAATTAATTTTTATTTTATTATATTATATGACTAAAAAAATCAAAATTGATAGAAAGTTAGAAAATAAGATTGCAAAAAAAACTAAGTAAAAACTTTACATTAAAGATAAAATTAAAAAAAAAATAAAAAGATACCGAAAAAAAAAAAAAAGCCAAAAAAACAATTAAAAAGCAAATAGGCATAGCCGTGACACGCAGGCCTTCATTAGAACCGCGTGTTTAAGCCTTCATTAGAACCGCGTGTTTGAACCTAGATTAGAACCTAGATTTTAACCACTACCGTGATGGTATAAAAAAACAAAAAAAAAGGATTTTAGGGATTGAAAATATATTTTTCAGCCAATTTTCATATAAAAATACCTCTCAAACATCCTAAAAACCTTCCTAGATCACCTATTAGAAAATTGCTAAACCGAGAACTATTTTAGGGGTGTTTAAAGACCAAAGCCACTAGAATCAAACTTCCCTGGATGAATGGAACCTACTGAATCCAAGAATAACGAGTTTAGTTTTTAAAAAGCGGCTCAAATGATAATTTTCTATATTCTCATTTTTTCCAGCAATGTTTTCTCTTCTCTCTATAACATAGAGATTAAAAAAATAAATTTTTATATCAAAATAAAACTTGTTGTGAATTTATGGTTAGCCCTATATTTTCTATGATTTTTACTTTTTGATCCTCAAACCTGTAATTTGATACTTTTAATAATTTCATGCCTGATTTCATGTGATTAGGCTAGAAAAAGGTGTAATTGATAGGAGAAAAAAACTTAGAGAACAAAAAAGAAAAAGAAATTGTTGTGAATTTATGGTTAGCCCTATATTTTCTATGATTTTTATTTTTTGATCCTCAAACCTGTAATTTGATACTTTTAATATAATTTCATGCCTGATTTCATGTGATTAGGCTAGAAAAAGGTGTAATTGATAGGAGAAAAAAACTTAGAGAACAAAAAAGAAAAAGAAATTGTTGTGAATTTATGGTTAGCCCTATATTTTCTATGATTTTTACTTTTTGATCCTCAAACCTGTAATTTGATACTTTTAATATAATTTCATGCCTGATTTCATGTGATTAGGCTAGAAAAAGGTGTAATTGATAGGAGAAAAAAACTTAGAGAACAAAAAAGAAAAAGAAATTGTTGTGAATTTATGGTTAGCCCTATATTTTCTATGATTTTTACTTTTTGATCCTCAAACCTGTAATTTGATACTTTTAATATAATTTCATGCCTGATTTCATGTGATTAGGCTAGAAAAAGGTGTAATTGATAGGAGAAAAAAACTTAGAGAACAAAAAAGAAAAAGAAATTGTTGTGAATTTATGGTTAGCCCTATATTTTCTATGATTTTTACTTTTTGATCCTCAAACCTGTAATTTGATACTTTTAATATAATTTCATGCCTGATTTCATGTGATTAGGCTAGAAAAAGGTGTAATTGATAGGAGAAAAAAACTTAGAGAACAAAAAAGAAAAAGAAATTGTTGTGAATTTATGGTTAGCCCTATATTTTCTATGATTTTTACTTTTTGATCCTCAAACCTGTAATTTGATACTTTTAATATAATTTCATGCCTGATTTCATGTGATTAGGCTAGAAAAAGGTGTAATTGATAGGAGAAAAAAACTTAGAGAACAAAAAAGAAAAAGAAATTCTTGTGAATTTATGGTTAGCCCTATATTTTCTATAATTTTTACTTTTTGATCCTCAAACCTGTAATTTGATACTTTTAATATAATTTCATGCCTGATTTCATGTGATTAGGCTAGAAAAAGGTGTAATTGATAGGAGAAAAAAACTTAGAGAACAAAAAAGAAAAAGAAATTGTTGTGAATTTATGGTTAGCCCTATATTTTCTATGATTTTTACTTTTTGATCCTCAAACCTGTAATTTGATACTTTTAATATAATTTCATGCCTGATTTCATGTGATTAGGCTAGAAAAGGTGTAATTGATAGGGAAAAAAAACTTAGAGAACAAAAAAGAAAAAGAAAAGAGGTGTTTCACTATTCATAAGGAATTCCATATGTTTTAGATTTAGAGTATAATTTCAATTCTTGGTGATACTGATATGCAATGATATATATATATATATATATATATATATATAGTTGTTGACATGTATGTATAGCTGAGTACAGCTATGAGAAAAATTGTAATATAAATTTAATAATAAACAATGAAATCGATCACTTTCCAAATTTCAATGGAGTTTTAATTAGATAATTCCAGGCTGGGATTCTTTTTCATTTTAAAAAAACCTTTATTTATTTTAAGAGAGAGGGCATTATAAATGGTGTTTTTTAGTAATATTTATTTGTTTCATGTTCATCCATCAGCATATTCTTCTTCGTAATCCTTATCTGCACAGCTATACTCTTCAAATATAAACAATTATTTTTCAACTCTCCAGTTATTACAATATTTTTTAGAAAATACCTCTTTTTTTTTTCACCCCCAAAGTATTACCTTTTTCACAATTTCATCCCGAACTAGTTCATTTTATCAATTTCATTGCAAACCTATTCTATATGAGACACAATGGTGCCTCTCCACAGTTAACAGACAAGCAAAAGTACTTGAATTTTCCCTCATACAGAGAGAGTGTAATTATCACATAAAGGTGATAGAATTGATTATTTTTTAAAGAGATTGGATAAAATGAAGACGAGGCTGTCCCATTTGTTTATTATCACACATAAAGAGTGTTACTTGTTCAATTACACAACTATTTTTTTTTTTTAAATCTAGTGGAAGCCAGCCATGAAGTGTTTCATTTGTTTTGTATTATTATGCGGCGGTGTTTTTTACTTGAAATTATATTAAAATATTTTTTAATTTTAATTTTATTTGCACAATAAAATTATCGAAAAACACTAAATTTTTTTATTAATAATGCACCATTTAATTCATCACTCCATATTAAATAGCATAAGCCTCTTTCCTAGGAGGAACTAGCCATCTGAAATTTGGGGATTTCTAATTACAAATGTTACAAGGGAAGGGGTCTTGAACTCTTCTTCGATTTTGATAAAGGAAAGGAGAATAATTATTAAGCTATATAGCACTTCCAATATCTTCCTTTCCCTTGTTCTTTTCCAAGATTTGAATGGTGGGATGAAGAAAAAATTTACAAGACTAGAAATTCTACTATCCAGGAAGCTTGAGCTTTCAATATCCTTGTGCTTAATTCCTTCCTCATTACTTGATACACCTTGCGATCATTCTATGAGGTAGTGCATTTTAATGCTTGCCACCCATGTCTAGGATACTCAAGTCCATGTCACTGAAACAACTAAGTCCAAAGAATTCATCTCCAAGATCCTTAGAGTCTAAAACCCATGGAGAGTTACTATCCTCTGATGAAGATTTAGATAGCCCGAATTCAGTACTATAATTTCCTCCTCTAGTGGCTTGAAAGTTCCAAGATGAATCATCAAGAAATACCTCCGACCATATGCAACTCATTAGTGGATCACTGTCAGTGGTACTGTTAGGTTCTGATGACCCTATGCATTCATCCACTGAAGAATTTTCAGTCGGGGTGGTCGTGCTTGAATTATCAGTAGTGCTAGAGGAGGCGTGGCCAGAATTTTGGGGGAGGACCTGCTGACCATCAGCGTTAAAATTGGGTTGATCATAATTAGTGTGACAAGGTACTATACTTTCTTGAGGACTCTCTTGTTTATTGAGAGGCTCGTGCGTAACAGGATCAATTCCCATCTTTATTAGCTTTTTCTTAATGTGGGTATTCCAGTGATTCTTGATCTCATTATCTGTTCTTCCCGGCAATCTTGCTGCGATTTTGGACCACCTAAAGCAAAAGAAAAGGTCAGAAAAAGTGTACTCAACACAAAGATAAAGGAACTTTCATGTATTTAATCCCAATTTATATAATCTTGGGATGAGATTAAATATTAGTTAATAGTGTTTAAGTGATAGATTTTTATTTATGATCAAGTGCTAGTTAAAATGTTATCTGATTCATGCACTCATAAAGTGAAAGATTTTAAATTTTATATCGCTGCTTGGAAACCTTGGTAGTCTATGGGCCAAGACAGCTCTGGGAATCACAAGACAAAAAGAATGTACATGGGATCAAATCAAATTGCAGATGATGCATAAATCAGATTACACATCCCATGTTTCATGTCAAGTGTGGGCAAAGAAGATTCCTTGAAGTTGAATTGTCTAAATAATAATAATAATAATAATAATAATAATAATTTATTATTATTATTATTTTACAGCTAATAATTCTACTTGATTAATAGTAGCTAGCTTGCATCATCCCATTATGATGCCCAAGCTAATCATATAAAAATGCAAGAACCCACTTACAACTGGGGAAGAAAAGGTTGGTAGATGGAATCATACACATATTCAAGTGAAATTAATAATACTTCTAATCAATAACCTTAGAGGGACTTTTGATTTTAATTTTTTTGTTATTTCTATTAATTTTTTGAACAATGTTTTTTGGCCCTACAAAAAGGATAGGTGGTAGCTATTAATTATGAAAGTATTGCATTAAATTTCATCAGTGTTAGTAAAGTTTTTCCTTGAATTATATTTTCATACTCTTAGATTAATCTGAATTTAAATCTGGAGGTCTTTGCACTTGAAACGAGCCTTACAAATTGTTTGTGATTTCATTTTTTTATATATAGAATAAACATCAAAATTAAGCCATGTAATTTGTAAAATGAAGCCGAAAAACGGAAGAAGCGAGAAACATATTGTAAAAAATAAGTTAAACATCACTGGAACAACATTATTCAAACTAAAATGATAGAATCATGACATCTTTACACGGAGAGAAAGCTTTCTGTATTGGGAGTTCTTAATTAGCTGCAGAAAATGATCCTACCATAAGTCAAAATTTGCAGTGAACAATGAAATATTCATGCTCTTGAAGGGATAGGTTAATCAATAAAGTAGATGCAGCATAGAATGACGAAATGACAAGGTGGCATATAAGATAATGGGGCTACCTGTTGCCAAGGCAAGCATGGAGGTCAATGACAAGTTGCTCCTCATCCTCGTTAAGAAGGCCTCTCTTCAAGTCAGGCCGGAGGTAATTAGTCCAGCGAAGACGGCAGCTCTTGCCACACCGGCGGAGTCCGGCGAGCTTGGGTACAGCACGCCAGCAACATTGGCCATGTGTGAGAATAAAATTGACCAACTTCTTGTCTTCCTCAGCTGTCCAAGGGCCCTTCTTCACACCAAGCTTGTCGCAACAAGGTTGTCTGCCCATCACTATAGCAAGTCACTAGTTGCTATATCACTTCCACCAAATTACTCCCAGAGAACAAAGCCCCACTCACCCACCTTTATATACTAGTGATTTCTCTTGCTTAAGGGCAAATCAAAATGATAATTTGGAGATGAACATGTCTCACACGCCTGTTTTGTGTATGTGAATTACACTTTCTAGCTAGCTAGGCTGTGGCTTGGCATGAAACTCAACTATGTCCTTCCTTTGACGCGCATACCACACTATTAATAGCTTTCCCATGTCAAAGAAAGGGGGGACATTTTACGTAATAAGTTTAATTTTTTTTAGTGTTCATATTTTTCTCGACTTAGAAAATTTCGTAATTAATAGAAGACCAATACGAGTCGCCTATCTAATCTAATGATAATGTAAATTCAATTTTTCTTTTTTTTTAAAAAATAGTCTTTGTATGGTTTCGTTGTGGAAAGTGAAGTTATAATTGTTATATCAAGTAACTTGGAACGCTTGGGCATTCAAAATTGGGTCAAAACACAAATTTGAAGGATGGATAATTTTAAATTCTAATTGAATATATAGAACAGAAAAATATTGGCTAAAGTTTTTTTGCGTGAAGTTACATCCTAGCAAGAAAAATCAATATAATGCTTCATAATAACCCTTCTGATGATTTGACCTACATAATCAAAACCATGTCATCAATCATGAAGAAATTAAAAAAATATTGTAGCTAGAATCAAGAATAAAATATCAAAATTAAATTCAATAACCTTTAAGAGTAGCGAATTTAGTGATTAAAAAGGTTTATTTAATTAATTTGTTGATTAATATTCTCATCCCCAGTCTAAAATCATTCATAGAAAGAATTTAATCTTCTTTTATATATATATATATATATATATATATATATATATATATATATATTATACACACTATTTCGAAAATATCTCTTCCTAACAAGAACAAATCATATAGTATATTGCATTCAAATCATACATGGGCATTCTTCTTCCACATACAATGTCTCTCCCAATAAATCTTGCTAAATAATTGCACTCTTATCATGACAAGAAAATGAGATTGCTTTTCTCTCTACCTGTACCCTCTGCCATGGACAAGAACAAGATCGTAGCAATTAGCATTTGATCCGCGCGTGTGATTCACTTGCCTAATAGATGCAGGTAAATTGCTTTGGGTGTGGAAGATAATGAACCCACTACAAGTTTCTTGAAAGGAGCCCAGGACCTAAAAATTGATAGGCTCCTGTGAGCTCGGCTCCATGGGTGCTAGGGTCCAAGAAGGTGATGTCACGCAGCTAGGTGGACCAATATGAAGTTGACACGTTGATTTTCAAATTTGCCTTCTCCACTTTCTTACACAATCCAAACAAGCTTGTTGATTACTTGAGCATTGCATCATCACTCTCGTCATCACTATTCTCAGGGACACAAACAGAGTTGTCTTCACCGCCACACACTGTGTACCCAACAGAAATAACACCACCAACCATTAAGGAAAAAAAAAACTAAATGAGCTCAGTGATATATTGTGGTGTGTGAGAGGAAATGCTGTGAGCTCGAACAATTTTTTTCTAGATTTTTTTTTGTTATTTAATTATTATTTTTTCAGTTTGATTCTTTTTTTTATTTAGATTAATTTGGAATTGTGCTTGATTATTTGTTTTTATTTAGTTCGGTATTCACAACTCCTGGTGTCAATAAAGAAAATTGATTTTAGATTGATACTTGATTTAAAAAAATTAAATTAAATTAAAAAAATCAAAGTAATGGGGGGATTGAATTTGAACAATGGAGAAGTATTGAGCCTCTTTTTCTTGCAAACATCAAGGACTAAATTGCATGAATAAAGAAGAGATTCAACACTTTTTTTAGTCTCTTGATTTTTTATATTTCAGTTTATTCCTCTTACATTGAGTTTTTTTAAAGATTATACTAGATAGTTTAGGGATCTCATGATGTGATGGAAACACAATTCCAACACTCATTCGGTGTATAATTTTACAAAATAAAATTTAATTTTATTAATTTAAAGCATTTAAAGCTTCTGAGAAAAGAATGGGTAGACTGCCTTCCACAATTAAGTTGTTTGGTGGCGTAACATTGCCTTCCACAATGGAGTTCGAAGCGACACGATGAGCTCTTCTAGAAGATTTTTTTCTATATCATCTTTCAATATTTGATTTGTTGAGAATTGAATTTTAGATTTTTTTTTCATTTGCTTTCTATATGTTTATTTCGTTCTCATTTAATTTTTAATTTGTTATCAAATAAGATCATGAAGATCTTTTAAGATTTTTTTGGGGTATCTTTTTATATTATTGGCAAGTGTTCATTTTTGCAGTTAATCATTGTCATTTTTTTTGTTTAGTTTGATTTATTTATTGTCGTTGTCTTTTTTTTAATCATATTATTAAATTAACCGAGTTTATTGAACATAGTCAACTCAATGACTCGAGTCTAAAATTTTTCTTACTTCTTTAAAAACACTAATAATATAGTGCAAACCACTAATCTATTACATAGAAGACCTGGTTTGGCCCATAACTTGATTCAAGACTTGAGTTATGGGTTGGATAAGTTAGCTTCAATGTCAACATGTTAACTAAGATCTATTATTATTTTTATTAACATAACATCATTATGGATTAAAAAAAATAAAATGAAATCGTTTTAGAAAAAAATATTAATCAGGTCTGGTGAGATTAAATCGTAAATTGACCTATAAAATCACTTGAGTTGACTGGGTCAACTCTCTAAACAATTCAATATCAAATTAACTCGGCTTGAGACAGGTTCTAGATTACTAACTTATCAAGTTAACCCACTAGATCGAACCAGCTTTGATATTTTATGCCATCAACCCCATGGCTGCTCAAAGACAACAACAGCACGTGCACATTTTTCTCATGGCTGTAAGGTTAGGAGGGCTTCCAATTTTTCTGCACCAAACAGGATTGGAATCTTGTTCACGGGTGTATGTCATTGCATATTATATAGTATTTAGTCAATCCATTAGGTTAAAATGTTAGGCAATGAAATTTTTTTTTCAAAAAAAAAAAAAAACAGATCTACAGTACTATCAGTACAAGAATATGAATAAGCTAAGGTATTAGCCTAATCAATCCAATAAGTCAACTTAATTAGACAGCCAAATAGCTAGCTTGGCAAATAAAAACTCCCTTAGCATTTTTGGAGGCTTGACTTTGATGATACATAAATTTATTTCTAGTACTATTATTTTGAATTTGAATTTAAGGACAAGCTATGAGTATACATATGATCTTAATATATGCTAGGAATAAAGAAACATAGTTGAGAATACGCTATCCAGCATGATTGATAGATTCTTTATGTGTGCCTTTTTTCCATGTTATTTATCAAGAAATTCACGCTCAAAACCTAATAATAAATTACAGCATGGTTTGACAATGCTGTGCTTGCAGATTCCGAAAAAAGACTTTGGTATGGATCTTGCTGTTCTGCTATGATTTTCAATGCCTTTTGGAAATAAAATACGAAGGGATTCTGAGTAGCTCGTACCAAAACTGACTTCATACAGGTTTTGTTCACCAAAACTTAAGATTCCACTGCAAATAATGAACAAAGTCATACGAATTTTATTTTAATTTTCACCCACCCGATCTTATTATAACTACAAATGATTACAATAAATATTTAATATTACCAATAAATATTGACGTAATGTTTAAAAACATTGAAATAGTCATAGAAAGAGTATCCTTCAACAACAAACAACAATAGAGAGAAAAAAAAACAATTATCATCCTTTCATAGGCATCCCCAATAGAGATGTCTCAATTTTTTTAAGTTATTGCAAGTTTGTGTGTGTGTGTGTGTGTGTGCAAGGAATCAAGAGTAAAGTTGTCACAGCTCCTTTGAGTGTTAGGTTGGCAACAAACACCTTTTAAATTTCCTTCATGCGATCCATAATTCTTGTACGGGCAGAGTGTAGCCTCCCTCGTGCTAAAATGGGATGGACCAGCTGCTGTAAATTATATTCATGAACTATATTAATGTTACATCATGGGGAGAGGGCGCTCTTGACCCAACCAAAAAAGAGGGTCCCTATGATTAAGCATGGAATAATTGGTACAATTGTATAGTTTCTTTTCAAATGAATCAGTTGATTTTGATTGATCGAGTGATCAAAAGTGTTGATTCTTTGTTTGACTTAGTTTTTTGTTAGGATTGTATGGCTAAATCACCTCAAGGAATGTACAGTCCACAGTCAATCTTACTTCATTATGATGATTAATTGATTCCATAATATATATATATATATATATATATATATATATATATATATATATATATATATATTATTCCATAGGTTGCTAATAACTCATTTGGGTTGTATAAATCATGGTCAATGGGATACTAGTATATTTTTTTGTAATGCAGTTGGAAGACGGAAGTGTAGTTGGAATTTTTTATTTATTTTTTAAATTTCCAACCACATTTTGCAACTTCATTTGAATTTAATATTCAACTTCATTTGAATTTAATATTAAATGAAATTAATTGCAACATACCAAGTTATTAAACTACTCCGTGATAGGTTAGGCGAGTAATCCAAATTAATCTAGACTAATAAAAAAATAATATTATTTTAAATTGATAAAATACTGTTGTTTGAATTTTTTTCAAGAAAAATTTAAAACGAGTTTTGACCGAATAATTCTTTATCAATTTTAATTCTAAACCAAATTCAGATTAAATCTCAAATAAATGAATCATTAAATTAACCTGTAAATTTAGGCTGAATTTAATACCATTAGCAACGGGTATGCCTATGGCTATCAGGTACTGTAATGATAAATTGGTAGCCTAGCTACCTTTCTTCAATGGCAAAAACCATTTAAAATAGCTAATTTTTTTTATATGGCTTTTTGAAAATATTGATTTTTTTTATGTGCATTCCAATAAAAAAAATATATTTTAACAACCCATTTGTATTTTTAATATATTTAATATCAATACTTTTGGCTTTTTTTTAGAAAAGACTATGAAGAAAAGTTTAATTGATGTAAGAAGAAATCTTTAAATAATATATTTTAATGTTTTAGGAATGACTTTTCTCATTTTAGCTCTTCTATTGGAGCTGGAAAAAAAAAAGCTAGAAAAATAGCTTTTTTATTTCTTGCTCTTCTTTCGGCTCCATCTCCAAATGCTCATATTTGACATGGCAAATTCGCAAACGGGCTATAAAATCTGTTGATCAATGGTAAATGGGCAAAGAAGCAATACGAGGGACATAGCAAATTAGCTGCATAATGGGCTATAAGATTTGTTGATCAACAAATTCTCATATCTGACCAAGCAATGGTCTTTGATCTACAAATTCCCATTATAACTCGTATTTGTGAATTTCGGAGAAAAAAAGGGATTGCCAACCCTGTTGCATATTCATTGAGTCTGTCACAGCTACATTATATACAAGATTATTTTCCTATATTGTGCTAAGCTAATTCTGGAATAAGAGTTACAATAGGAATACATATCTTTGACAGCATATGTTTCCTAATACATTACGTAAACATGAGATTTTATTGATTCTTTCTTAACACTCCCCCTCAAGTTGGAGAGTGGATGTCAAGAACTCCCAACTTGCGAATCATGGTGGAGAAGCTCTCTTTTCCTAATGGTTTAGTGAAGACATCCGCAAGCTGTTCTGCTGAAGTAACAAATTCAGTCGTGATCGAACCATCCTGTATTTTGTCCCGAATGAAGTGACAATCCATTTCTATATGTCTGGTTCTTTCATGGAAAACTGGATTAGCTGCTATGTGTAAAGCTGCTTTGTTATCGCAGTGCAGTAATGCTGGTTTTGGGTGCAATATCTATAGATCTTTCAACAATGATCGTAACCAAGATAACTCACAGCATGTACCTGTCATAGCTCTGTATTCGGCTTCTGCTGAGGAGAGTGACACTGTTTTCTGTCTTTTCGTCCGCCAAGAAATAAGCGAAGAACCCAAAAAAACACAATAACCTGTAGTTGATCTTCGAGTCATTGGGCAACCAGCCCAATCTGAATCACAAAAAGCTCGCAGAGACATACCATTTTGAGAAGAGAAAAACAAACCCTGACCTGGAGCACCTTTCAGGTAACGCAACACACGCAAGGCAGCCTCCATGTGCGGTTTGCGTGGGGCATGCATAAACCGACTTAGCATATGTACAGAATACATGATATCCGGTCGTGTAATAGTCAAGTAGATTAGGCGCCCCACAAGTCTTCTATACTGAGATGGATCTTTAAGCAAGTCACCTGCATCAGAGAGTTTTGTGTTTTGTTCCATAGGAAAATTCACGGGTTTAGCACCCAAAACCCCACTATCCTTCAGAATTTCCAAAGCGTATTTCCGTTGTGAGATAGAAATACCTTTTTTTGATCGAGAGACCTCAATGCCCAGAAAATACTTCAAATCACCCAAATCCTTAATGCGAAAACGACTATGCAAAAAGTTCTTGAGAGTGGATATAGCCTTAAGGTCATTACCTGGGATGAGAATGTCGTCAACATATATCAATAATGCTGTAAAAGATTTACCATTGCGACATGTGAACAATGAATAATCTGCTTTAGACTGAACATATCCGGCAACTTGAACAGCTGCAGAGAATTTAGCAAACCATTGACGAGACGCTTGCTTTAATCCATACAACGACTTGTTGAGGCGACATACCAAGTTCTCCCCCTGTCGCTGAAGACCAGGAGGTAGACACATATAAATTTCTTCATGAAGATCACCATGAAGGAAAGCATTGTGTACATCTAGCTGATGGAGGGACCAATTCTGTGCTGCTGCTAAAGCCAATAAACAACGGACGGTAATCATTTTGGCAGTAGGAGAGAATGTGTCATGGAAATCAATACCTTCCAGCTGTGTGTAACCCTTGGCCACTAACCGAGCTTTATGACGCTCAATGGTGCCATCTGAATGGCGTTTGATTTTGTATATCCAGCGACATCCAATGGCAGTCTTGCCAGGAGGGAGAGATGTGAGGGACCAAGTCTGGTTATCTTCCAATGCTGCGAGCTCGGATTGCATGGCATTATGCCATTGTGGAAGGGAGGCAGCTTCAGTGTATGAGCGAGGCTCAATATCCTGACTAATGGTGGCAACAAAGGACCTGTGCTGTGGTGAGTAGCGGTGATAAGAAAGGAAATTACAAAGAGGATACCTTGTACCTGTGGTGGGACTGGACGATGAAGGCAGCGTTGGTTTGGGAGACGTTACTTGGTTGCAAACATAATCACGCAGAGCACAGAGAGGGCTGTGATGCCGCTGGGAACGACGCAGAGGCTGCACAGGAAGGATAGGTGGTGACAGGGGCACATTGGAGGGAGATGACGAAGGGACTGGAGTGGAAGACGCTAAAGAGGGGACTGGGAAGTCTGCTGAAGGAAGATCGGAGATGGAAAGGGGAATGACTGGTGTGGCAGCTGTGGATTCAGTTGATGGTATGAGAGGTGCAGGAACGGTAGAGGGTAATTGATAGGGAAAAATGTGTTCATGAAAGACAATGTCACGGCTGGTGAGAAATTTATGGGTGGTAAGGTTGTAGAGTTTATAAGCTTTTTGACCGACTGGGTACCCGAGAAAAACACAACGTGCAGCTCGAGGAGCAAATTTATGTGTAGCGTGCACTTCAGTAGCATATGCAAGGCAACCGAAAACTTTGAGATGGGAGTAATTTGGAACCTTGTTGTAAAGTTTTTCAAAAGGGGTTTTATGGGAAAGAAGTGGTGTGGGCAAACGATTGATTAAATGGACAGCAGTAAGAACGCATTCTGCCCAAAAATGCAAGGGGAGGTGAGCTTGGAAACGAAGAGCACGTGCAGACTCAAGGATATGACGATGTTTACGCTCGACGACCCCATTTTGTTGGGGCGTATAAACGCAAGAGTGTTGATAAGTTGTGCCATGTTGGCGGAAAAAATTCTGCATAGAAAAAAATTCCCCCCCATTATCGACGCGAATATTTGCGATGGATGCATTAAATTGAGTTTTGACGAAGGAAAAGAAATTGATGAGTAAATTTTGTGTTTCATATTTGTGATGCATAAAAAATACCCATGTAAATCGAGAGTAATCATCCACAATTGTCAAAAAATATTTAGCACCAGAAAGAGAAGGAATTTTATAAGGCCCCCAAATATCGCAATGAATTAATTCAAATGGTCGAATAGAGGAAATTGAACTAGCAGAAAAAGGAAGACGACATTGTTTTGAAAGTGCACAAATATCACAAGCGTCTTGAAATTTAAAAGGAAAATTGAGTAAAGTTTTTGCCATAAAATGTAATCTAGAGGAAGATAAATGCCCTAATCGGCGATGCCACAAATCAGTAGAGGAGATGACATGAGAACGAGATGATTGGGTAGCAATGGCAGCAGATGCGGAGGGTTGGTATTTTGGTGCTGGTGGTGTTGGTGGTGTTGATGCTAATGCAACCAAGTAATAAAGTCTGCCTCGTTGTTTACCCAAACCAATCGTCGTCTTCGTCGCCAAGTCCTGTAAAACACACCAATAGGGAAAAAAAGGTTACTGAACAATTAAGTCCTCTTGTAATTCGACTTATAGACATCAAATCCACCTTAAAAGATGGCACACCAAGCACATTTTTTAGAGAAATAACATAATTCAAATGTAAAGTCCCAATAGACGTAATTGGAGCCTGTTCTCCACTCGGCATAATAACTGGTGGCAAAATAGTGTTCTGCCGACTATCGACAAGTAGATTCGGAGAAGAAGTGATATGGTCAGTGGCACCACTGTCGAGAATCAATCGACTTGGCATAATAACTGGTGTTTGTAACAAACCTGGAGTGCTGGCCGCAGCATTGGCTTGAGGAACAGTGGTTTGAGCATTTCCGGTATTGTTCATGATAGACAATATTTGCTGGAACTGTAAATCAGAGAGTCCATTCATTACTAAATGCTTCTCTTCCATTGTGGGACCTTCCTTGATGTAATTAGCTGAAGGTTGTGCAGGTTTGTTGTACTGTTGACGACTTCCAGACTTGTTGAATCTGCTGGCTTTGTGCTTTGGGTGACCTAGTGGAAATCCATGTAATTTCCAACATGTATCTCGCACATGATGATCACTGTCACAGTATGTGCAGTGCAGTGGCTTACGATTAAAAGAATTGGAGCGGTAGGAAACCCCTTGACCTGATCGAAAAGCCAGAGCTGTGGGTGCATTTCGTTGAACCACCATGGCTGCGGTTTCTGTTGCATCATGTGTATCACCTAAGCTGCGTTGCTTTTCTTCTTGAACAATGGAAGCATAAGCCTGACGAACATCAGGTAAAGGATTCAACAGTAGAATCTGCCCCCGAATTGCCTTGTAAGATTCATTTAATCCCATGAGAAATTGCATCAATTGTCGTCGCTTATGATCTGCTCCACAAGAGCAAACAGTTCCGTTATAAGATCCCAATTCATCCCACAATCCTTTCAGCTTTGTATAATATGCCGCAACTGTCATCTGAGCTTGAGAAACACAAGCTATGTCTCTCTCAATCTGAAAAATACGAGGAGCGTTACTTTGAGAAAAACGATCTCGAAGATCCTCCCAAACTTCTTGTGCTGTAGTCGAATATATAACACTGTCGGCAAGTTCTGGTGTAATTGAGTTGAGAATCCATGATAAAATCATGTCATTGCATCTTTTCCATAAAGCATGATCGTCCGGCTGGTTGGTGGCTGATGGTATTTGTACTGTCCCATCTATAAATCCCAATTTATTTTTAGCATTTAAAGAGATTGTCATAGATCTGCACCAAGTAGAGTAGTTATCACCATTGAGAGGTTTGGAAACAAGCACCAATCCCGGATGATCGGAATGGTAGAGAAAAAAAGGATCAAAGGCATTATTCCTGCCTTCTTTAGAAAATTGCTCACGTTCCATGGTAGTGAACAATCGGCAAAAAAATTGAAGCAGAAGTTTGAGGCAGAGGCAGAGAAAGAAAAAGAGAAGGAGAGCTAGGGTAAACCAAGCTCTGATACCATGTGAATTTCGGAGAAAAAAAGGGATTGCCAACCCTGTTGCATATTCATTGAGTCTGTCACAGCTACATTATATACAAGATTATTTTCCTATATTGTGCTAAGCTAATTCTGGAATAAGAGTTACAATAGGAATACATATCTTTGACAGCATATGTTTCCTAATACATTACGTAAACATGAGATTTTATTGATTCTTTCTTAACAGTATTGCTATTTTATTTCACAAGCTGTAATTCATACTATTTTTTTCTAATTTCTCTCAAAATTTTAGTAGACATTTGTAGTCAAGAATCGTCTTTCCAAAATCTATATTACATTTTTTCATGTAATTATTCGACTGGGAATTCGAACCGGGCGCTCCAACTAATCACACCAATTCTGACAATCATAGTTCCTGTCGAGGAGCCAAATCCAACCAGCCTGCTTAATTAGACCAGTTTGCCGTAGGTTCCTCGTCAATCAAGCTTTGGAAGATGTAAGAATTCAATAAAAAGAGGATTCTGTGTGGTAGTGCCAGCCCTTCCTCGAGAAGCAGAAGCAAGAGAGGCCGAATCTATCTCTAAAATAGCCCGTCTAAAGCCTTGATTCCAAGCTAATCGAACCTGACACTGCAGCCCACAGCTCAGCTTAGAAGGACCGCAGATACCAAGTTCTGCCATGAATCCATACAAACACGTCCACTAGCATCCCTTGTCGGACCACGGCACAAGCCACCCCTGGACTACCCTTGTATGCTTCACCGGTGTTAATTTTAAGCCAGGAACCGACAGGTTTCTGCCAAGCTACCATTGATTCATCACGGTCAGGCATAGCAGAGGATTTCAAGGTCATAGATTTGACAGTATCATTAACAAAAGATAGAATTTCAATCACAACAGTTCCCGCAATCCCGCACAATTCTTACCCTGAGAATTTCTACCATTTTGCCATTTACAGAGCTTCCATATAGTCACTCCAAGAATCAAGCTCCATTTATCCATTCCTTCCCACGGGAATCCTGAATTAAGCAGCGGGGAACCCACTTTTCAAGAGAACTAGAGCAAAAATCATCCCAAGCCTCACAAGACACAAGTTTCCTCCGAATGATTTTATCCCGTCAACAATTTCTAACGACGTGCAGCACATTTTCTTCAGCATGACAATCACCTTTATGGCTTCGAAATCGAAGCCCATTTGTCATAAGCTTCTGATGCCCCAGTAACCACATATGAGCCTTGATGCGTTGAGGCCCACCCTACTTTCAAACAAGAAACCAAATCCTCTTTGTAGCATAAGCATCCCAATTCTGCTTTTCTAACAATTCATGGGCTGATTTAGAAGAGAACTCACCATTCGGAGTTAGAACTTCAAACAATGGCATCATCAGGAGCAATTTTCAGCAACAAAGCCATAATTAAGGAGAAATCTCTCTAAAGATTCCAATTCCACTGTCCAGTGTCCAAAATAAAAAGAATTAACAGAAGCACTCCTTAGTTCCTCAGGAACAGGTTCAATGACAGAATCAAACAAGATGGTAAAAAACTCCAAGCCAAAACCGTGATGATTACCATTTCCTAATATCATTGAATACCCTCCAACAACCGAGGCCAAATCCGGACAATAACTCTCCAAGGAGAAGCAACAACCTTATTTCTAACAATAGGAATTTTGTCCGAGACAATACCATATTTAACCTTAAGGACTTGCACCCATAAACTCTCCTAGTTAGATAAAATCCCTCATCCAATCTTCGTAATCATAACATCATTTATAGAATTAAGATGTCCGGACAATAACTCTACTTTTTTTTTCACAATATCTTTCATGAAAAAATTTAGTTTTTCCTCCCTGATGTTTGCACTGATACTGGTGCTCTGGTTTGGTTTCTATCAAATTGATTATGATCTCCAATAATGTTAAAACCCATCAGGTAGAGTAATGGTTTATCAGAATAGCATGGAAATGCTAAAGGAAACTGAGCAGTGTGAGAATTAAAGGAAAACAGTGGAGATAGCAAATGGGTGGGGATTTTGAAGCTTGATTTGGTCAATGGATGATTTTCATCCAGTCAAATGATTTTTGTACTGGCTGTGGAGCATACAATCATGTCGGTGTTGATGCAGACTGGACTCGAACCAAGTGTTGTGATTTTCTTTGACTACCCTGAAGAAGAGATGGCAAAACGAGTGCTAAACCGCAATCAGGTGCTTATACATTATATAGTTTTTCTGCCACTGAAGTTATGTCACAGTAATTGCTGATGTATATTGTTATTTCATTGCAGGGCTGAGTTGATGATAACATAGATATAGTCAAGAAGCGCCTGAAAGTGTTCAAAAACCGAAATCTTCCTGTTATTAACTACTACTCCAAGAGAGGAAAACTTCATACAGCAAGTCTTTGGAAACTAAAAACTACCTTATAACTCAGTGGCCATGACTATCTTGTTTCTTTCCTTCAAGCTTGTCCTTGTGTTAGATTCTTTATGGACATTTACCATGATTTATGTTTGATAGCAGTTCACTTCTGTTTCTGGTTACATATGAAGTAAATAAAGTAAGAACTCTGAGACTTACATTCGTAGATATAAACATGTGCAGATCAATGCAGTGGGAACAGAAGATGAGATATTTGAAAAAGATCGCCCTATTTTTTTCTGATTGTGGTATGATGTCTCCTCATTACTTTCCTTTTTAGCCTGCCCCATCATTTCTTGACCACTTTCAAATCTCATCTTCTCTATGTTAATAGCCACAATTATATTAGATTTCTTAATGGTGACAGAACTTTAGGATAATAGGACCACTTTGAAACCGATATTCACTTGAGGAAATGCCACCAGTCTCTTCTGCCACCAATTTTTCACTCTAATATGAGGTATTAGGTTATCAATGCCTCTATGGTTTTGATCCTAACAAATATTCTGTCAAGGTGAAAATGTATTAAAAAACCTCAAGGTAACTACATCCATGGAAAATTCTGCCTGTCCTGTATGTTAGTCAAAGCATTTGTATACGCCAATGATGGAGTTAATCTTTCCTGCAGCAGGAAAATGAATTGAAAACTGTTTCAGTCAGGGCCGAGCATTGAAAGGTTTCTGTATCTTTAGCTGGACTTACAAACTTTTTGCACCGCAATGATTCTAAAGGCTGACGAACTTCAGATTTCTCAAAGGATTGAGATTCTCAGCAAAGGGATTTCTCAGCCTTGAACACTTCAGTGTCTAGTGGTTTTGCTGGTGCATGTACATATTTCAGGTGCGAGAAACCCTTGAATTAAGCCAACCTGTTTCAAACACGGAAGTTCCTACTCTTGAATGATCTACAGAAAACAAGGCTCCTTTCAAAAACTTTCATACACAAAACAAGGCTCCTCTCTCTCTCTGTGTATCAATGAGTAAACTATACTTAGTTCATGTGTTTCTAGCGAAATAAATAGTCAATCTCTATTGTTTAAAAAACCCAGGCATGAGGCAAATGACTCTTAAATTAGACCGAAAACACATTAGAAACAGAAAAATTTCCACCAAAACCAAAAATATGACCAACCCTATATTTCCCAAGATCATGGATAGCCACTCTCCTCGTCAACCACAAACCAAACTCAAAGCCATAAATCATGTTGTTTGAGACCCTGAATCTATAGAAACAGGCATTGATAATAAATTCATGCCCCCATCTTGCATTGCAAATGGGAAGCCCAATAGGCTTCGAGATATGCAATGGACCTACTCCTTCTGTAATCCCTAAATCCACCCCATCCCTTCGAGTTCAGTGTGAGAGCTCGAAGTGAAAATCTCAATTTTTAATGGGTGAGATGTTTGCTTTAAAGTCTCCGTACCCTCACGTATCAAAGTCGTGAAAAAACTTCATATAGAAAATAGGCTCTTCCTAGCTGGCCCTGTTTTTTGTGACATATAGCCAAGTTCCTGTAATTTTATAACCTGTACAGAATTATTTTTATATATTTTTTAAATGATTTTTATGTACTAACATAAAAAAACATAAAATGTTTTATTTTAATATATTTTAAATTAAAAATATACATATAAAAAACTCTACACGATATCACGAAACACACACACGTACGTAGTCGTCCATGTGTTTTCTTTAAAGCTCACGTGTGAGACACCACGATGACTTGGGTACAATATTATAATATTATACCGTACATCGCGCCTGAGTTTGAGGGGCTAATTAACAAAGCAATCTTCCGTAATTAATTTAATTGTTTGTCTTGTACGATTAGTAAAAGAAAATTCGATGAATTATTGGAAGGATTAGCATCTCTTGTGCTTTTGGCCGTCATTTAGTCGTTATCTCTATAACTCTATAGTATACCTTTTGACCCACACAATTTTATTTTATTTTTCTAATTAAAGACCATTTCACATTCCTTTTTCCCCCCAGTGATTTGATTTTCTTCTTCTATTTTCACATTTTTCATGCATTTAGTTCTATTCTAGTATTCTTTTAATTTCCATAGTCAACACTTGTCTTCACCTTCTTTTTCTTTTTTTTTTAATTTCCTCGAGTCTATACCATTTTTTATAGTCGAAAATTACAATTTATTCATCAGTAATTAGTATCGATGCATGTGATATGTACTTGGAGTTGAGTGTAGCTTAGTTTTTATAATTTATTGAAATAAAATAATTAATTTCCATAGCATCAAGACTATTTAAATAGTATCTTGATCACTATTTGATCAGGCTTATCCAGTAATTTTTTTCTTAAAAAAATCTAATTTTCTTATTAGTCTAGATATTTTATCTACTTCTTCTCTTGAAAAGCAAAAATTTTAAAAACAAGATGAAATAGATGAAAAATATTAAGTTATATATATCAAATATATATTTTTGAAAATCACGAGAACTGATTAATTAGTTTTGCTAAAATAATAGGATTAAGTTATAATTAACTCTATGAAACTATGATAGATGCCATCCACATAATAAGAACAAAAACAAGAAGGATTCTCAATACTGCAACAATAATGATAATAATAAAAAAAAACTTCCCTTCAAAATGCAATGATGCTTAGTTTAAACATGTAATTCCACTGAATTATTAGTTAGCTCGTCCAAAGTTTGTCGAGCATGAAGAATCTATTCTTTCCATTTTTATTGATATTATAATTTTTTTTTTTTTTTTGCTTATGGAGTATCCTCTTACTTCTTTAAACAGTAAGACTAGCTTTGTTTTCGTGACTATCTTCTCAATAAATATGCTTTCTAAATATTGAACTTGTGTTCTCATCCTTACAAGGATATAACAATGTCTTAACCGCTAGACCAACACTTGATTGGTAATTATTTCTATTTTTATTGTTATTAGATCTAAGTATTTGTATTTTGATATTGTGATATATGATACCTTTTAAAATAGATTTTACTTGAAAATATATTAAAATAAATATTTTATTTTTAATATTAATACATTAAAACCGTCTAAAAATACAAAAAATATTAATTTAATATTTTTAAAAATTAAAAACTTAAAGCTTTAGCTTGATTCATATTTTTTTAAATATAAACTAAGAATCTAAATAATATTATTAAAGTAATCTACAAGGTTATCCAACTAATTATTTTATTAAAACAATAATATTTTAGATTAAATCTGACAAGGACAGTTGAATCGGTTAGATTAATTAAATTTAAATAAAATCCCAAATTCGAAAATCTAATTTAATGAATTAACCTCTCAGGGTTTAATAACTATCTTTGAAAATAAATATTCGTTGAATTTGGTTAGTGTCACGTCACGGGATAGGCTTGAGGAGTCCAGAGGCAACCACTCACTCGTTATGCGTTCCTCGAAGATATATAAAGCTGACCTGAACCTAGTATTGCCGGTTTATGATAAATACCTTTTTTACCCTCCGGAAACCATGATGAATCGCAGCTATTTCTTGGATTGAACTTATAATTCAATCATTTTTTGAAAATTTTTACTTTTTACCTGTTTTTTTAATGTGTTGATATAAAAAATAAAAAAATTATTTTATTATATTTTTTAAAAAATATATATTTTAAAAAATAATATTTATTATATTTCTTTTAGAAATCAAAATCATAATGAAATTTTAAACATGAAGAAAGAATAAAAAATTGTGAGTTGACTGTAGTTTTAAATTATTAAGAAGTTTGAGAAATTAACTTTTACAGTTAGAGAGTAGGTGATTGTTGGTGTTAAAAAAATACTCAATAATATTTATAAATAAAATTTTCATTCTAATATATACAAATAATTATGTAATTTCATGTAAATAGAATTTGAATCTTCGTTTTGATGTAATGAGTGATTGTATTTATAAATTTTAAAATACAATCTATAATATATTATTTTTTATTTTAAAATTAATATTTAAAATCCAAGCTTGTTGAATTACTGGTGAAATAAAAAAATGATAAATAATAATTGGAACAGGAAAAAATGTATTATTATTTGTTTATCTCAATTAAAGAAACCCTTGCATTTGATATGAGAATTCAACAAATAATTAATCTTTCATACAGTGGTAAATCATAATTCCCGGTTAAGTATAGAAAAAATTAGTAATAAAAAATGATAGATAGTGTAGAAAAATGTTTGTAACCGGCACTAATGGTTTCAGGCCAGGTTCAAATATCTTAAGACACGTGGCACTTTAAAGAAAGCGAGTGTCTAAAGTGAGTATCCAAGCACTTGCCGGTACGTCATAAAGACATTTGCTCTTATCTTTTACTTTTCATTTTTTTATGCCGACATGGCAGTTGAGCTCTGCCCAAATTTCCGTACACCGAATACACCCCAACGCACCCAGCGCAAGTTAGCACTCGGCACTGGGCAATAAATCCATCATCAAGGCGTTCAGACTTGTCTCTCCATCACCCCTCTATAAATTCAAACCCTTTCTCCACTCTCTCAACACCACTCACCAAGCCACTCTCCAACCCAAAGAAGATCCAATTTTTTTGTCTAACATGGCGAAATCTAGCCTCGTCTTGCTGCTACTCTCAATTCTGTACATTGCTGGCACTGCAACTTCTGCTAGCACCACAAGTTCAAGTGCAAGCGCTACAAATTTCATCAAGGCCTCATGCACCGCCACAACATACCCTGCCTTGTGTGTCCAATCCCTCTCCCTTTATGCCACTTCAATCAACCAAAGTCCACGCCAGCTGATTCAGACGGCCTTGGCTGTGAGCCTAGACAAAGCTCAGTCCACCAAGACATTTGTCTACAAGTTGACAAAGTTCAAGGGAGTTAAGCCCAGAGAAAAGGCAGCGATCAAGGATTGCTTTGAAGAGATTGATGATACCGTGGACAGGCTTGTTAAGTCAGTTAAGGAGTTGAAGAACATGGGGTCATCTAAGGGTTCGGATTTTAAATGGCATATCAGTAATGTTCAGACCTGGATTAGTGCTGGATTGACTGATGAAAACACTTGTGTTGATGGGTTCGCTGGCAAGGCTTTGAATGGAAGGATAAAGAATTCAATCAAGGCAAGGTTTGTTCATGTTGAAAGGGTGACTAGCAATGCACTTGCGTTGATTAACAAGTTCGCTTCCAAGTACTAATTAAGTAGCTGCTGCTACTGGCCATTGGAGTCCTTTTTCTTGGCCAAGCTTCTTGAAAACGATCTGGGTTACCTCTTGTTGAGCCTTGGTTTTACTGTTTATGTATCATAAAGAATTTTGAGTGATGTAGCTTTTGTACCTTTTTTCCTTAAATATATATATGTGTGATAGTGTTCTATAGTTTATGAAGGCATTTTTATTTGCCTCTTGGGTATCAAATGATCGTGGATAGGTGTGCTTGCATGCAATCAAGAACAGCAATTCTCGTAATTAACTCTTTATTAATCAATTGTTATACGATCGACAGTATTATAACTGAGGTTAAGATTAAGAAAAAAAACACTAGTTTACAGCTAATCCAAGAAAAAAAATCCATAATTACAGGTAACATGGCCCCCAGTTCACTATCACGCACCGCTAGTTGTTTTCAAATCAATACCTTCTTTAGGAAAAAAACAGTTCATTTCAATACCATTTTCCACTTCTGATGCTAGATGATGCGTTTAAGGCAAATATAATCCCTTGATTGAAGGGGAGCACGGGCCCCAAGACCTGACCCTTGAAAGCAAATATGGCTGCATGGACCCCAGAAATATCAGGCGCTTGATACAATAATCATGGAAAAACAGTGGACGGCATTGAAGGGTGTGAAAGCTCAATGCTAAGAGCAGACAAAGAGGACTTCAGTGGGGACTCTTTAGTGACCATGACCACGTGAAGGATCTTGTCTTCTGAAGAATTGAAAGAAGCGATAAAGAAGAACATAAACAAATATGGCTATATATATTTCTTTAAATAGATTACTGAAATCTGCGGAATTGAATGCGGTGGTGGCATGTGAACCTGCCGGAGACAACGGGAGATGGCGCACATGGATATCTTGAAAAATTAGCAAATGGGACAGCCTGATTGACCCCATACAGCCATTCTCTAACCAGGCTGCCTGGATTTTGCTCCCAGAATTGTTGTTTTTATAAGAAGAAAAAGAAAGGGTAAAGTTTAGCCACGTCCTTTTTTTTTATGTTCTTCCTGGCCTCTGCGCAAGAAAGCATGTATGTGCCCACAATTTATGCCCGATCATCAGTCTACCTTTCAGGCAGCTTTCAAATATGATGACCGATTTCTTTTTCTAATTGAGATTTTAATAGGTATTCATGAACTTATCAAAACAAATAATTACTTCGAGTCCTGAAAAAAAAAAAAAAAAGTTTGCTTGATGTACTGGGCATATAATTTTGTTCAACGATGGATTGGTTTCCAACCTAAATTTATGTTCATTTCTTTGGTGTTATGTTTAACAGTGCAATTAAAATTAAAATATTGTTTGCCTAAAATTTAAAATTTTTTACTTGAAATTTATATTTTTAGTATTTTTATATTGTTTTAATATATTCATATTAAAAATAAATTTTAAAAATAAAAAATATTATTTTAATATATTTCTAAAAAAAAATCATTTTAAAACATAATATCTACACACTATTTAAAAAGTGCTCTCAGCTCATACTTTAAAAAATATATTTAAAGAGGTCTAACAAAATAGTTATTAAACATAATTCAATAAAATATCTTTTTCTAGAGATCTCTTTTGTGCCACTAAAAAATAATATTCATTCAGTCTTGTAATGGTTTCTTTCTTCTTCTTTTTTGCCAATCCCAATTTAAATGACCATTTTAAAAACTAAAGTCTAATAAACACCTTAATTCCCATTATTACGTTTTTATTGTTTTTCAAATTCATTAAGATGAGAAATCATTATCAAAACAACCAATATATTTTCTTAATTCCTTAAAAATTGTGTTCTTTATAGATAAATTATTTTGGGATTGAGAAAAAAAATATAACTATAAAAATAAAATGAGAAATCATTATCAAAACAATCAATTTCCTTCAGAATTTTTCCCTTTTCTATCAAATAAATTATTTAATTTGGGATCGAGGGAGGTAGTAAAAGGGAGAAAACATGTCTATGCATGCATGTGTTTAAAATTGTGTTATCTTTTTCTAATCAAGATTTTAAAAGAGTTTATAATAAGATTCATCCAAAATTTCAGTGGTATCTCTTAATTAAGCAAATATTTTTAATTTTATAGTTATAATAAAACACAAACTGCTCTGCACCACACCAAATAATATAAATAAAATATAAATGGAGTCTTTGCAGTACAAGACAAGAGTGTTTTTCCGTGAACAGTTTATTATTGATATTTTCCTCATGAGCAATAATGGAGAATACCCTAAATTTCCAAATCCAACTTTCCATGCTAACCAATAACATGGGCACCCATAACTCATGAGGACTTTTCTTGTTTTTCTAAGAAAAGAAAATTTCTTTTGTGATGGGAACGTGAAGAAATATTGGATAGTTGATGTACGCATTTTCCATATATATATATAGTTTTTGACTTTTTGTAGCTGAAATTGAATTGCTTGGGAACTACCAATCAATCTCATCAAAAAGGGTTTGATAATGTACTCCTTACATCAATTCGATCACACATTTGATTGCGAACGAAATGGAAAATCCTTTCCCATTCCTTAATTTTCTATTCTTAATCCCTAGTTCTTTTATATATATATATAAAATGCTCAGAGAATGAATATATAATTAATAATAATAAGGATTGAGATTTACTTCATTATCACATTGTTAACTAGTTCATCCATATTAACTCTTGTAATAAAAATGAGTGTGAGATAGGCTTGTGATCATCTCTTTAATTATCTTTTTTTTTTCCGCTTCTATTAGTTCTTTCTATATATAAATTTTTAAAAAATTAACTCAATGCACATAATTAACCTTAGTTGATTTACAGGGTCATATATATGTCAGGTGAACATAGGATTATAAGATGCTTCTGTAGAGAATTTATAAAAATGGTTTGCAGGATTCAGAAAACATGAACCGGCATCATCGAATCTTAACATTCCTAAGAAGAAGAAAAAATTCCTTATAAAACCTAATGACTAATTGCCTGCCCACTTAATCTCTTAATTCAAAGTTTAATTTCCCAAAATTAAGAGGTCAAAATCAAAGGCCTAAGTGGGAATCTATTTAATTTTGAGATTATTATGAATCACGATTTGTAGAGCGGATATATTTTCCCATGTGCACTACTATTGTGTCAGCCAAAAATACGTGATGTGTTGAGTTAAATTGTAGTGTTTTCGGTGGTCATGATCGTTAATCATGACATTGTGTATATTTCATGGCTCTTTCTTGAGACTTTTTGAGAGCTTTATAATTAGGTTGCTAATTATTGTTGGAGAAGCCCTCTTAATTACCGCTCAGCAACAAATTACTCCCTAATATATATATTTTCTTAATTTTAGTTATCAAGCTATTTTGGGTCAAATGTTATATATATATATATATATATATATATATATATAGGGTTTCATCCAAAAAGCAATGAAGCATGCGATTCAATGATGAAATCATAAGAGGATACGTTTTCATATGAAAATAAAATAAGAAAATTAAAAGGTTAATGGTTTTACATAACAATAAGGAAATACACGCACACGCACATTTATATTTAAAGAAAGGAAATCACTTACTACGTACAGAGGAACCAAATCTTAAAATTACACGAATCAAGAGACATGGCTTAAGCCCTCTCAAGTTTCAATATTTGATCAGACACATGAAAACAATTCAAGCCAGCTGCCATATCAGTATAGAAATTCTCAATTGCTTCTCACTAATTTGAATATGAGCTTGCTTGCATGCCGTTGGCTGACCTGCAGTACTGCAGATCATTGCTCAAATTATTGTAGGACCAGGCAGGCGTGATGGCAACAGTTTTTGTTTTTTGGGAACTAGCAAGTTCATGATGAGGTTAAGAGTTAATTTTAAGCCATTTCTATGTAATTTCTAATTCCTACACCAAGCTGGATATATATGCCTTGGAGGATGCCCTGTCCATGATTTTCTCCACTGAAATCTCAGTTTCTGTGACTACAAGCACAGGCCATGCCTGCATTAGACATCGATAGCACCAAACTAGCTCATCAACAAAAAAAGAGATGCACAGAAATGTGATGTTGCATAATCGGAATCAAAATTAAAAGTTGATTATCATATAAGAAACATTTCGGTACGTGTAACAGTGCATCAGAATTGAAGAACCTGTGTATACAAATATATAATTGTTCAACATATATAAGAAGAAAGGGGGAAAAAAGAAGAAGCAGCTAGTAACTTAGTATATTGATAAGTGCCAACGCATTGCTTGTCAGCCTGGTAACATTCACTATACTCTTCCTGATCTTGATCATCACTTCATCAGTTATATTCCTCTCTTCAAATCCTTCTGTGCAGGTATCCTCATCCGTTATCGCGGCACTTATCCATGTCTTTATATTAGCAATCTGAAATTCAATATCGGAACCTTTTAGGCTGCCTAAGGCCTTCAAAGACTGGTTGAGCTCATCGATGGAGTCTCCGATTACCTCAATGCAATCTTTAATAATACCAGCTTCAGTCTTGCTTAAGCCCTTTTGCTTTGATAGAGCCTTTACTAAGGATGATGTGTTTCTAGCAGCTTTCAGGGTCACAGTTAACGCTGTTCTGCATAGTTTGAGGTCATTGGTTTTGATGGTAGAGGTGTAAGAAGAGAGGGACTTGAAGCAAAGTTGTGGATATGTGGTAGAATTGCAAGCTGTCTGCAGGTAATTTGTGTAGGTTTTGCTGGTGGTATCTGCCAAGGAAAGCTGCACATCTGTTGATATGCATAGAAGCAAAGTAAGAAGCAAGGCTAGAACATTGAATGAGCTTGAAGTGATTTTAGCTGCCATGGCTTCTCTTTCTCTTATCTCTCAATCTCAATTTTGCATTGATAGGTGTGAGATGACTCCAATTTATAGGAAAAATTGTACATGTATGCAAGTTCAAGTCATGGATAATGCTGTAGGATATATAAAAGTATTCAAGAATTCAGGAGGAATTTAAATAAAGGACGCAAGGTGGCCATAACCCATGAAATATGAGATTGCACATGCATGAATATGATATGGTAGCTCTAGGTTGCAAGCTACATTAAGTTAATTGATAATTAAAAAAAAATATTGAAAAAATAGTTTTATTTATAGTCTAGAAATAGTTTCTGATTTGCCCTAATTTTTTTTTCTTCTTGATTAAGAAACAAAAACTTAATTCACCACCAGCATAGCACAAGGCTAAATGGTCCTAACACGCAAGGTCTCATGCAATCCTTGAATTTATCAGCTACTTAATTGACTTATAAAACTTGGATGAAGCATTATACGTTAACATAATAAATTCAAAAAAAAAAAAAAAAAAAGAAGAGAAAACTTGCTTATAGGCATAAATGTTTTTTTGAGTTAATGATATGAATTTTTCATAAATTCTTAATTTAAATGGAGTAAAATTAATATTCCACATATAAAATATTAAAATGACCATTAAACATTATGATTTTGATTTTTTTATAAAAAATAGTTGTAATTTTGATGTATTTCTTATTTTGTTTGGGTGAAAAAATTCCACCTTCATTTATTATCAATAGAATGAAAATGTTTTTAAATTCTCTGTTGAAAAAAAAAAAAACCTAGAAAAGAAAAAGAAACTGAACAGCCCCTTGGCTACTGAGCTTATTTTTGCAAACAGCAAGGAAGTTCACGCACCAAACCTCAAAGAAATAATCAACTTTATAACCCTAGAATAGGCAGAACCATAGTGATGAGCACCATCCAAGGATCGAGTAGCACGAAATTGACAAACATGCTATCAACCCGTGAAAGAAAACACAAGGACTGGAATGAAAAGAGGAGCAGCAGAAGAGAGGGTGACTGCCAGGGCCACCTGCTTCAACCTGCAAGCTGAAATCCCATTTCCAGCTCTACAACAACAAAAACAAGAAAATATGCGATCCGGGATACAACATAACGAATCATACCGCTTTGATCTACCAAACCTGAGTCGAACTTTCCCAGCTTGAGAGACAGCCTTGCAGGCCGAAGGCTCGACAGAAGTGATGAGGACGTTAACAAGCAGTAACTATATGCATAAGAAAGCAATAGCTCGTGAAACTTGCTTTCCACACCCAACAACAAAATCCAAAGAATGTCTATTTACAACAAATGCATTGAGAAACAATACATGACTGACCAGCTTGGCCACCATCATCACACCCCTGGCTACACTACACAAGACACAACCACCAGTTCTACACCATTTCATTCGGTTCATGAGAGAGTTTAATACAAATTAATGTACAAGTCAGGGTACACATCAGAAATGCAACTGCTTACACTGTGTTGATTCGATGTCAGATGGGCAGTAAGGGCATTTAAAGGTTTTTGAGCCGTTCTTTGACATCTTGTCGATAGACTGCTTGCATAGCACATGGCTACATGACATTAACATAGGAGGGTTTTCCTCAGTTGATTGTTCCTTGGACACAGGACATACAAAGATGGAATGGAACTGAAATTCCCTTCCCAACTCCACTGGCACTGGCACTGGCAACTGTTTCATTGACCGCCACTCATTTTTCTTCCCTGCCATCACAGTCATAAACTTCAAAAGTGGTGGCAGACCCTGGAACCCTGCTGCTATTGTCACACTCAATGGGCTTTCAAAAGACTGCCCCAAGAGATTGCAAAACTGCCTTGTAAGATCCTCAGCAACCACATTCCAATTAGTGGGCGATAGCAAATCAGAATAAGGAGATTGATGGAGCCTTCCAGACCACAGGAGACAGGACATAAGCTTCTGGATTTCAGAAAAATGGTTGGAACCAAAAGGAGAAATGTGAGTTCTGACATATGAAAGAGCTTTGCTTCTACTTCCACCTTGCAGTATTTCCACAAACTGTAAACAATGAAGTCTCAGCAGCAGGTCTGACCCGTTTTCTTTGAGCTTATTGGAATTGGCAGCAGCCCAGTTTAGTGCAGGCTCTAGATTTCGGTTCTTCATAGCTTCAAGTATCAGATACATTTCTGAGAAAAGAGATTTCATATCAGCAGTAGATCCTGGTTCCTTGGCCTCATTTATAAAGCAGTCACCAACATCAAACAGGCCTTGCCGATAGAAATGGCCTGCAATTACTTGGTTAACAGTGTGAGCATCAAAATCAATGTTTCTATAAGCCTTGGATATATCTGGGTTGAAAGATTTCTCAAGCTGCTTTGGGTACTTGCTCAGGGCTATATTCAGTTCCTTCTGTGTGCCTGCCATCTGATCACCAAGTGGAGCACTTTCTTGCAACTTTTTCTTAAGTTCACCAAGGACATTTTTAAAGTCCACTTCAGAACCAGATTGTTCCGCCTTCATAATTTCCAATGACTTCTCAATATCTCGCATCATCTGGTCAACAACTTCGTGTGTTTTAGAACCAGACATCTTTTGCTTCTTTGCAACACGATCAAATGCGTCCTTGATGGGATTCAGATCCATTTTTCACCTCACAGTCTCACCAGTTTAAGCTTAGAAATAGCTATGTGAAACCCCTATAAGGAGGTGTCAGAAAAGGGAAGCTCATCACCACTTTTGATTGCAAACAACTCCATGACCCTAGCAACACAAAATTAACCGCTCCCAATATACAATCTTCAACTTAATTGGTATTATCTTCAAACCAAAATTCCAATACCTTTCAAACAAGAAAAAACTCGTGCCGAGTTTGAAGTATTAAAATGTGGAGAAGAGTATTACGTTAGTCCTTGCTGCTTCTGCAAGAAATGAAAGTAAAGAATAATTTATTTTCATCTAAAAGAAACAACGATTATCAATTTCAAATTAGTAGAACTCCATCGCAAATTCTATTTAAAAGCAGATTGCAAAACAGCTTCAGTCCGTTGCAAAAAGCCTCAACACTCAATAGTATATGCAACGTATTTCATAATTCCATTGCTAGATTTACCATTGCGAATATTTTTTCAAAGGATTTTCTTAACAAACTACAAAAATTCCGATACTAAATTGCTATCAATCAATTGCAAAACTCTGTCACTAATCCATCATTGTACACACAACATAATATATAAATCAATCCATTTACATTAATTCATAAATTTTCCAGGATAATTTAGTGAGAAAACAAAGGAGCTGGAAAATCAAACAAACACAAATCCACTTACACCTTCTACATAATTTTACTAAAAAAATCAAACTTTCAAGGTAATTTAGCAATTTCATGACAAAAATCAAGAACCCAAAAACAAACTCACTATAGCAGTGAAACAAGAAGAATAAGAAACTGGGTTCTGCCTTAATCGCAAAAATATCAACCATTTTTGCAAGAGTAAAAATTCAGCGAGGTCCAAGAAAATCGTAAAAGACAATACCAAAATGAATAACGTTAAAGAAAAGGAAGAGAGAGGGAGAGGGAGAGGGAGAGGGAGAGAGGCATACCTTGGGATGCCGTTGGGTTGGACGTTAGATTTTGAGAAGTTTGGTCGGAGGCGGGAAGGAGGTTGCTGGCGGGTTCGGCGGCTGATGGAGTTGAAAGAGGTGGGAGAGAGGATAGAATGAATATCTGATGTCTTCTTCAGATCAAATCGGTTATTTTGCAATTTCTTTCAGGGAAAACTACATATTAGTCCAAATATTTATCATGAGTTTCACGTTTTGGTCCCTATACTATTATTATTATTTGCTAGAGGAGCCTTGATCCATAATCATAATTATTAAATCTGGTATGATTTGGTAGGTTGAATTTGTTTTGAAACATTGGGAAACTTTTATGGACGAAATAAATTCAAAAGAGTAATTCTGAAAGAAAATAAAATAAAAAAATTCCAAAACAAATTTCAACGTTTTCTCAAGTGTGCAATTTCATAAATAATTAAATATATTATAATTTGATTAGGGTATGTTCTAATTCAAGCTGGGACACTTGGAAGGACAAGCATCCTTTATTTGTGAGCTAGAGGCAACCTCAAACAACAACAAGTGTCCTGAAAAGATAAGGTAGGACATTTTTAGGGCAGTTTGCAAGGCTTGTGAAGCCAAAAGGCTTTTGGAATAAGCTGTCAGTTAATCAAGTACTAAAGGTCAAACCCTATAGTAAGCCAAGTGCCTGTCCTATAAGATCTGTACGATTTTTTTATAAAAAAATAGTATAATAAATTAAAAATATTCACGGAATAACATAGTTTAAAACAATTTTGATGAAATAATATGATTCATAAAATGTAATGATTGAGAAATATAATATTTATAGTTTATTGTTATTTTAAATAGTGATACCCAATAAAAAATATTAAATAAGTAGGAGAAAAAAAAATAGAAGATTTCTTTGACACATAAAAATTTCGATTACGATATTACTAATATTACTAAAAAAATCTTGACGAGATGAATTCAACGATATTAAAAAAATCACTAAGATAAATTGAGTAGGCCACATCTAACGTCCAAATATCTTTATAAATATCTTATAATATATTTATATAAAATATCTTAAATATTTATTAAGATATTTATTTTAATAAAATTTATATAAATAGAATTGTTTAGAACTCATTTCTCAATACAACACAAGTTTAACACAATACAATTTAATATAAAATTTATTAAGATTCGAGAAAAATTTAAGTTTAGAATAACTTTTATTTTTCTTGTCACTTGAATAAATATTATATTAACATAAATATCCGAATATTTTTCTTGCAGGTGTTGCTACATTCATCGAATCTTTTTTGAATTTAGTTTTATTAAACCATAAAAAATGCCTCGATATTTCTCATGAGGATTTTTTTTGGCTTCATCAGATATAATAATAGAAACTCAACCTTTAAATACTCCCTATTTCTAATCTGAGTTACCTAATTAATTAATTATTAATGGACTACATGTATGTCATGTAACTTGCCAAATAGAGCAGAGAATGAAGGAAAAATGATTATTAATTCAAACTATAGCAGAAACAACCATTTATGTTTGGGTAACAAACAAGCTGGAAAATATTATCCAACCAAATTGATAGGCCATACAATTCGTGGATTTCCTTTACACATAACTATTTCACAATGAAACACAAGAGAAGAGGATTAATTAACTTGTGGTTAATTTTTTTTTATTAATATGGGTATTCGAGTTAGCTTGTACCCACTTAGTTTGTAACCACCTTGATTTATCTTACAAACTCTAAAGTTAATAACTATATACGTCTCCAGTGATTTTGAGGGGATTCGAACTCATGATATTGAAAAGTAAACCAAAACCTGACTAGTTAAACTACACTAACTTTGGCTAATTAAGTTTACTAGAGGTGATTAATTAAGTTTGTTAACGAGAGCCAATGCATTGCTTGTTAGCCGTGCAACTGTGGCAATGTAGCTCCTTATACTGTCCTTAATTTTCCCATTTATAGCTTTTCCAACAAAGCCATCCATTTTCATGTATCTTCATCTGTTAAGGCAGCACTTACCCATGTTTGTATGTTGCTCTTTTCCATTTCAAAACCTGGGCCTTCAAGTTCACTCACTGCTAGCAATGACTCCGAAGCTCATCAACCGAGTCTTTCCAACACAATCCTTTATGGCACCAGCTTCTCTAGGCCTTAACTCGCGCCTTTCCAATAACTTTTTCACCATGTTTAACGTCGATTCTGCGCATTTCAGGGTCTCGGATAGGGATGCATTGGTTAATTGTGTAGGATTATCTTGAATGGTATTAGCATAACCTGACTGTCTTGTAACATAAGTCAGGATCATACCTTGTAACCTCACATGAAGCTTGATAAAATCATCACCGGAACCCATCTGGGGCTCGAATTTTTCAACAAAGCAAGTTTTTGCTACAGAAAAGAAACCTAGACTGATAAGGATTACAAGGCTATTGCAGTATGATTGTTTTGTAACTGCTGAAGATGCCATTACTGTAGAATTGGTATTTTGAGGGATGGTGTGTGTGGATGGTAGGAAAAAGTTCCTAATATAAACTTTTTAAAAGATAATGTGCCCTACAATTGTAAGGAACTGTGAACCTGTGGGGCAGTGGGTCACAGTTCCTTGAATTATTGATTAACAGAAGAACCGATTGCGAAAGACGAGATAGGGGCGGTGGTGATTCACATGCACTGATTGTCACTTGTGAAAAAAGATTGAAACCTCCAGACTTGCAGAAGAGTTGCAGCTTTGTCAGTGGTCCTCTATTCACTATAGACAAAGGAAGCTGATCATTTTTTTTTTTTGTTATGATTGTCCTGTATGAATATAATCCAGGAGCAAAGGATTATGAAAGTTTCCGAAGCCGTATCAAATCCAAAAAACTTTTTGTCCAGTATATTATGCATGGACTCTGGAGGGAATTCAATGAAAAGATGAATACCAATACCTGGAAACAGAATACCTGATTAGCACATATATAGTTAAGTAGGAAAACATTTGGTAACCATGATTTTCTACTCCTGCCTACCATTTGGAAAGAGCCACGGGAAAAATGGAAACGAAAACATCACAAGCTCACAATGTCTAAGTTCTGAAGGCAGTGTTATGTTAACATCAGTAGGGGCAATTGCCTTCATTGGAGTCTCAGAAAAGAATGAAGTAGGTGTCACTCAGGAGATCTTATATCAAAGATTGTTATATTAAATTCATTTCTTAGGTGATCTTAAGATATTTTGATACTAATAAGTTATAATATGAAGAAAATACAGTTACATGAGAACAAAATAAATGCAATTTTCCCAGTCAATCTGACTGCAGCAGCATAAAAAAATTTGTATTTATCCTTCAATTAACCAGTCGTTACTTGCCTATCCCTGGCATATCTGAAACATAAAATAATGAATGCGTCATCAACTCAGATTTATAATCAAAGATCTCTTGTCCGGCAAATCATTAATCCAAAACTCTCCTCGTTTAACTATAAATTTTCTGATGCACAAAAAGATACAAACCAAACTGAAACAATGCAGTCAGTCCGATTTTGCTCTATCAACCATGGACATGGGCAGTGGATATGAAGTTACAGGACATTGTTAAGAAGCTTTCTTTGGAGGAGACATGTTACTGATGAGGGAAATTACAGTGCTGATCGTGAACATCTGCACCAGCAATCCTGTTCAGACAAGAACAAGAAGTTTTGAAATATTTAGAATGTAAAGCCTCAGAATTATGCACATAAGCATGAAGAATATGTAACTTACCGAGTAAAAGAACAGAAGTCTCAATAAGTTCAAACTTATTTGTTTCCCATTCAGCTGGATTCTGAATAACCTGCCCAGTAAAAACCAAACAATTTCATTAGATATCAATTACAATTATTTTTTCATATTTCAGGGGTAAATATCAGGGCTCTAGTGATTTCATTTCTCATTTAATTGGCTGGTAAACGAATAGTCTTCTTGTTTTTGCAGTCTGGCAATCCAATTATTGAAAGAAAATACGAAATCAATTTATACATGATTTACAAGAAAACAACGTCAAAGGCCCCTGGCATGATAAGCTCCATCATAATTACCTCTGGCATTCTCGAAAATAGATGTACAGCATTACAGGAAGAATAACACCAAGGATGGACCAACCTTTTAACCTCTAATTTCAGCCAAATTCCATGAATCTAAGGTATTATATTACATCGTAGTTCATTCATCCAAAAGACCACCTACTCTAGCCTGTCTGCAAAGTACCCCTGAATCACTAATTGTATATATAAGAGCATTATCATATTTTGGATCTATGGGTAAACAATCTTCAAGGAAAAGATATATTCCAACAACAATTCTTATAAAAAATAATCAAGCAATAATGAAACTAGCTTACCTCTAATGTTGAACTGCTACTAACAGCACAAAATATAGATAGAAGCACTGCGATAGTTGACACGGCCAGGTAAAATCTCAAGAAACCTGCTCGGCTGCGCCTTCGGCCTTAAACAAAAGAAAATGAATGAATGTTAAAAGATGCAAAACTTCCAAAAAGGTTTTTAAGAAAAATGAAGAAGAAGAATCATGTAAGCAACCTAATTCCCCAATTAGAAGAGAAATCAACCCAATGACAGAAGATGAAACAGCAAGTATGTTTGGATCCTTCCCCTTTGAGATTGGTAAAACCACATATAATAATTCTATCAATTGAAAGATACCCTGCATTACGAAGAAAATCACATCAATGAAAAACAGAGGATCCTACATGTGAATCTAATCAACTTCATTAAGGATAAAGATGCTTAATAAAAAATAATAAAAAAAAGGGATTCTAGAACTACAATTGTAATTCTAATAAGTGTAAAGCACAAAAATCTTAAATGAATACCTCGAAGGTCTAGAAATATTGATGCTACAACAACAGGTTTGAAATCTATGAAAATCAACTAATCTACAGAATACAGTAACTTCAAAAATCACAAAGTTATCGATTGGACAGCTCAAGTAAATCTAAAACTATATTCGAACAAAACCTAACGAACCAGAATCAACTTCAGCTAGCATCTGAAACTTGGAGTCCTTAAATGATAAACCAAGTTTAACTCTCACTTTCCATGTGGAACAGATTACTAAAATGACTTTCCTTTTACTAGAACCCCCTCCTTATATTGGTACACTCCAGACCCATGAAAGCCCCACTAACCCATAGAAAGTGAATTATGGTTCAAAGACTCGGTAGGTGGCTAACACAAATCTTTAGCAAATGCTAGAATTCAAACCTTAGACATGCATCCACCACTCAACTCCAGCTCATCCCTTTGCCACTAAACCAAGCTTGTGTGATTTTTGAGATACTTAATATCTTTTCTATCAAATTTACCAATAAATCAGGTCAGGTCAAGTCAAGAAGTACATTGTATTCAAATACACACAGGAAAAAAAAAATCCTTTCCCTGCCAATAACTCGATGAGATTAACAGTTCTGCACTTATTCATCAAACAATAAGCAAGAAAATAAAAATAAAAATGATCAATTCAATTGTCTTTAAATAAATTAACACTATCAAACTCATTAAAATTACCAAATCAATATGCTAATGTACCTGAATAAAGATTAGAGCTTTGAGACGAGACTTCCCTTTAGCAACCTTTGTGTAACCTATGAGAAAAATTTAACAAAAACCCACATCAAAAATCAAACGAAAAAACTCAAAAGAATCAAACTTTGAACAAAATGAAACCCTTTTAGCCATTGAAATAAAGATTTACAGATTCAAGAACAAACCATAATATTATTTATTCAAATAGATGAAAAAGAAGAAAAGAAAAGCATACGTGAATCAACCACCATGCGGTAGGAGAAATCAGATCCGTCGGTTCCAGATGGCCTCCCGGCATTTCTCCGCTGCATCTCTTCTTGTTTCTTTGGTCACTGGCTGGCTGGGGATGTGGGAGAGTTTAATTGTTAGGAAATTAATAATTTTTGGGTTTTATTGAGATTTTGAAAAACCGAGAGAGGATTTGGATTTCTTAAACAGTCCTAAAAAATTTTAGATTTCTGATTTTGACCCCGTAAAATTTTACTATTTTGCTGAAGAGCTACCCAAGTTGAGTTAATTATAACTTAGTCTTTGTAGTTCGTAAAAAATTGAAAAATCAGTTGATCATTGTTAATTTGTTTCTCTCCCCTTAAAATACCTTTTTTTCCTAATAGATTTTAACCATTGGTTAATTTCTTTATATTAAATTTGTGATGAACTATTGATCTATAGAAAAATAAACAACTGAGATTTTTAATGAAGGGGCATGTTCAAATTTTTAATCCATGGGAAAAAATAAACATTTAATATTTAGGATGGAAACGTAGCTCCGATAAGAAGGGCTTGGTATTATTCATGTACGAATTTGAACTCAAAATTCATGCCCCCACCTAACCTAAAACCCAGTGAGTTTGGATTTTGAATACCGTAACCGAACCCGATATGATATCCATTTGGGTACCCATAACCCGACCCAATTTATAGAAATGTGCATGGATTCTCACCGTTGAATTCTTGAAGGGCAGGAGAAGCGGGACTCCTTTGCTGAGCTTATTTGTGATTCAAGCCTTCAAAAATTGATTTTCTGCCGGCAGCCACGTGGAATAACCTTAACTGGAATAAATTTGAAATGAGAGAACAAAACAGAGGAAGAAACACTTAAGACTTGTATATATAGATCTCACATGAAACAAAGCGCAATGGATTTTGAATTTTTTCCATTAACAGATTAGGGATTGGGAATTTCAAGATTAGGGTTTCCTTTTCTTAGTGAACATAGAGAACTTGAAAGAAAAATAAAGAGCAAAACTTTTGGCTAATTGGAATGATTCTGTTATCGCAAGCACACAGAAACAAGAGAAAAAAGGAAAGAGCATCAAAGCCAAGAGAAGAGATTAGTTTCCGACCTGGCCAGAAGGAGTACAGGTGTTACAATTGACTTCCCCGGTCAATTTCAAAAATCAAAAGGCAGAGAAGGTAGCCAGAGACAGTCAGACAGACGGCTGAAGAAGCGAGAAGGGGAGACACCCTAAACTTTCAATATATCAGCTATGGCATAAATGTAATTTTTTCAAACTATGAAGACATTATTAAACTCCGGGTCAGGCTCCCGTAAAGCAGTATTCATATACAACCCGGGTGTGTTTGGCAGTGTGGTTGCGATTGCTTTTCAAATAGCTTTTCGTGCCAAAATACATGTAAATGTTGTTTTTTTATTTTTTAAAAATTATTTTTGACATCAGCACATCAAAATGATTTAAAAACACTAAAAACATATTAATTTGAAGTTAATAAAAAAATAAAAAAATTTTAAATTTTGTCAAAAACACTTTTGAAACGCAGAAACAAACAGGCCTCGAATTCCAAACCCGAACCATCCATAAAATTTCTTGAGGCAATATTTATTAGGCGCGAATAAAATTGTCATCCCTAACAATTTAGTGATTTACGACTTCAATTGAGATTTGCCATCATGGTTTTGGTCGTTGAGAAATAGGGTGGTTGGGAATTGTTTGCGACGAGGAATTGTATTATTATTTATAATTTATTTTGTGTGTATATATATTATTTATATTTTTGGAGATACTTATGATTAAAAAATATTAGAATTTATTGAGTTTAATTATTATAGTTTTTTCAGTTTTTTTAAAGCATATTAAGATTTTAAGTGTAGTTTTTATATAGAAAAAACTTCATTTAAAATTTGTTAAAATTAAAAAAAAAATAACTCTTTAAAATCACTTATTAAATTAAAAGTCAAATTAACAAACTGTATAATAAGTCTTATAAAAACTATTTTTTGTTAGATATTGATGGAGAAAAAATTATAAATAGAATTTTCATGGAATAGCTTCGATGATTGTTCAAATTAAATTAATGTTGCAGTTTTAAGCCATGATATTAATTAAATGTATATCACGGTTTATAATCATAATATTTAATTAATATTATTGTTCAAAAACACCACATCAATTATATATATAGCAATAAAATTTTTTGGTGAAATAATATGTTTTTGAATGTTGTATACAATATATATATATCTGGAGGAAATAGATTTTACTCTCTCTAGCTGTTCCGCGAGTTTTTTTTTACATGGCCAAAAAATAATGTGCAAGCATTGCCAGTGCTTGCTACATCACTCAAGAAAACCGAGATTATGCAACGCAAAACAAATGCGTGAGTATATTAAAATAAATCAAGAAACATATACATTAAAAAATTAAGTTTTTTGAACAATTTCTTTATAAAATTAAGATCTAACCTGACCTAATTTCAAGGTGACTTTTTTTATTTTTTTTTTATTTTGAGTCTCTTTTACAATTCACGGCTCAAGACAATGCGCACTAATTCGATGGGCTGCTATCTCTTTCTTCCCCTTTCCCTTCTTCCCTCCCAATGTTAAACCTTTATTTGACTCGAGTTAGATAATATTCAGGATAAAATTGAAGAGGCCTTAGAGAAACAACTACTAAATTGAAAGAAGACGATTGGGTTTGGGTGGATTGAAAATTAGGACTCATTCAAAAAGTTGTTATAAATTCAGGGACTAAAGTGAACAAAAAAAAGAAGAAAAGATTGGCGTGTGGTTTCCACGCGCCAATGAGTGGAAAGCGTCGTCTCGCTTTGGATAGTGCGTGATGACTCAAACAGCCTACAAAAACAGTCTTTTTTGGTGCCGTTGAAATCATCACGTTGCTATCATTCTTTCACAGTGGGGCGTGTCTAAAACGAAGGGAGCGGGAGCATTTTTTCTTCTTTCTTTTCTTCCTTTTTTCTCTCTCCTTCCCTTGTTTCCCACGCATGATATATATATATATATATATATATATATATATATATATATATCAAACTGGCTTCACCCACTTATCTCTAAGTTGTCCTAGTAATTATGAAATCAATAAGCTCCACCGTAGAGGTTTCTACGAGCAAAAAGCAACCCAGCATAACAAGGGTTTGAAAAGAGATCAAAAAATTACAAAGGGCAAGCTCATTGCCCACTGCTAAATGAAAAACAAAAACAAGAGAAGCTGAAATATTTAAATACATGTCATGTGATATACCTATTCAGCCCAGAGCTTTCATTGCTTGATGGGAGTCTTATGCATGTTTGAACAGCTTCATGCTTAGCCACTGAGAATACACAGCAATGATCAGGATAGGAAGTGTCAAGGGTACCAAGAAGCAGTAATACCTGTTATTATAAAATAAACTAATACCAACTTAGATTTTAGCCACAAAAAAAAGAGCCAAACGCAGCAGCTAAATAAAAATCACCTGTCGTTTTGAATAGCAGAGATGATAGGACTGTCCGATAATGGAAGAAGCTTTGATATTACTGCCGCTGATAGAAATCCCACAAAAGAAACGGAACCGATCAAGATAAGCAACCATCCACTAAACGTTGCCGTTTTGCTGAATCCCATTCGATAAAAAAACCATTGCTCTCTTTGAAACCAAATTTGGGATCAATTGTGTAGAGCGAGGAGGAGCGCAATGGAGACGGCTGGGGAGGGATAATTTCAGAAAATACAAAGGAAAAATTTGTCATTCGAGTCGGGTATGAAGGAAAACAAATCGGAACTCATAGCTAACAAATGTTTCTAATGCTTCCATTGCTAGATTTACCATTGCGAATACTTTTGCGATGGATTTTCTAAATTATAACTACAGAAATCCTGTCACTAACATAATATATAAATCAATTTTGCATTAATTCATAAATCTTCATGGACGATTTAGTGGGAAAAAAATAAAGGAACTGAAAACATCAAACAAGCACAAATCCACCTACACCTTCTAGGTAACTTTATTAAAAAAATTCAAACTTTCAAGGTAATTTAGCAATTTCATGACAAAAATCAAGAACCCAGAAAAGAAAATCACTTTTAATCACAAAAACATTAACCATTTTTGCAAGAGTAAAGATTCAGCGAGGTCCAAGAAAATCGTAAAAGACAACACCAAAATGAATAACGTTAAAGAAGAAGGAAGAGAGGGAGAGGGAGAGGGAGAGGGACATACCTTGGGTTGCTGGCGGGTTGGCCGTTAGATTTTGGGAAGTTTGGTCGGCGGCGGGAAGGAGGTTGTTCGCGGGTTGGGCGGCTGTCGAGTTGAAAGAGGATAGAAAGAATGTCTGATCTCCTCTTTAGATCTGCTGTTTTGCAATAGTTTTTAAGGGAAAACTACATATTAATCCAAACATTTATCATGAGTTTCACGTATCAGTCCCTGGCTTATTATTATTGTTGTTATTTGCTAGAATAGGCATGACTTATGATCATAAGTATTAAATTTGGACCGCCTTTGCATGTTGATTCATTGATAAAACTGGGTCAAGTTTTCTTTTAGACCAAGATGGATGTTGATCTAGTTAAACATGAGGCTTGACCTATGATCTGGGTCAAGTATTAACTTCCAAAAAATGCTTCCAAGGTGTTAGCAAGAACACTCAGTCACATTAGTGGTTTTACTACTACAAAAGAACCTCGGAAAGTATTTGGGTCGAACTTAGGTTTAAGATTTGCCCTAATAGCTAGGCTGGGCTGGGTCAGGTCCTGGAAAAATTATTGGGTCTGACTTAGCTCTTAAAAGAATGAGTTTTGCTCCAATTATAAAAATAATGTTGAAATGGTAAAAAATGCCATAATTAATTTGAGGGTTGGGCAAACAAGGCTGATAACAAAGGAACAACACACTAGATAAAAAGAATTGGCAGCTATTATGCTCAAAAGTGTCCAGCGGTAATGGAAAGATTTTATAGTGCTAAACCTGTAATTATATTATATACAGTGAATAAATACAATAAAAAGATAAAAATTCATATACTAATTTACTAAAAATGATGAGAATATATTTTCTTATTTCATTTCTCTTATTTCTCTCTTCTATCTTATGGTGTAAATATTAATAATTATAGTTTGAGCATTGTAGAATTTCTTAGAGTAATGGGTTAATTTATAAAAAAAAAATATTTAAAACCAAAAAAATAAAATTTGAATACCATCTATATATAGCTAGAGCCATTGAATACCATCTTAGAGTAATGGTTTAATTTCTCTCTTCAATCTCAATGTTTGAAAACATTGAGAATATTGATCATGTTATGTTGCACCAATCTTTTGATCAATTTAATATACCCATTAATATTTTTTATGTTCTATCTTTGAGCTTTCTGGTCGATCGAGGGACCAGTGAAAATCACTTGCAATTCTAATTAAGCTCTCAAGTACGATCAATATTCATGCTTGCTAGCTATTGTTCTTGCTTTCCTGATGCTTGCTAGCTATGGAAAATTCATTTTCATGATTAAACTATTAAAGAAGATATTTGGCTTGCCCTACAATCTAGAAAGCACATGTTCGTTCATATTTTTTGTATGGATCTTTGATCATCAGAACTGTTCGAGTAATATATAGTTGAATAAAATTATTTCTTCCTTTTGAAGGAACTTTTACTTCCACCGTACTTAAGAAGTATTATAAATAAATATATGCAACAAAGAATAATTAATGTTTATTCCTCTTTGTTATCATTACAACCTTTACAAAAAACTTGGTTTATATATGTAATTCAAAGCTTAATTAAATCACATCAAGCTAGCGGAACAGCTGCTAAAGCATTGACAAAATAAGAATTTATTTACAAAGATTTGCCTCAACGTTATTAAATAATTACTATGACAAATAGTTTCATAGTTAATTAACGTTGATCAAATAAAGTCTTATTTACGAATATAATTCAAGCTGATTTCATGGCATACGTTTTCTCTTGCAAGCATAGCATGTCTTCTCTTCGTAATAATCACCGATCTGCTTTAATTGGCCTGCTTATTATTCTATGCATTACGTAATCAACCCAGAAGGAGGGCAATCCTATGCGCTTTTGTCAAGGGTTTTCTTTTTTATAATGACTTCTGTCAAGGTTAACGATAACAAAGAAGATAATATGATAATTATCGAAGATTATGAACTTCCTTCTTGGAGGATTTGATCATAATATGTTGTGAAATCTGATACTATATGCAGTTAAATTATTGTACCAACCTACCAACGCTGTACTGAGGATTTTTTTTAAAAAAAAATGAATGTATGGTTTTGAAAGATCTAATTAAAAATAATATTTTATGAATTATAAACTAAAAATAATCTATTTTATTTTATTTAATATTTTTATTAAACTCGATTAGCTGATCAGTAAATCAATTTGAGATCTAACTCAATCTAAATTTTTTAAAAATAAGATAGAAATTAATTTAATATAACTTCATCTACTCAAGGAATGAATCCATAACCTTCATCAATTTGATTAAAACTTTTTTTAACTTTAAAAAATAATAATATCATATTGAAATAATATCTTTTTAATTACTTAATTAATCATCAATCTCGTCAATTGAGTTGTTGAGTCATCGTACTGTACTGTATGACTTTAATAACATTAATTGCTATTTAACAAATAGTTAACTCATGTCTTGTCTCTTGCCTCTTGCTTTACTTCAATTGATATTGTATGCAGAAATAGTTATTTACGCAAAAGGAGTATTAATTTTCGTTTGTGCACTAAGCAAAGACAACATGGAGTGGAGTACTCAATAGGTTATCTTGCATTTTCATATATATGGAATATTACTCTGCACTTTCAAATAATCAAGAGACCCTCTGCTAACAAGCAGTACTTATAAATGACCCTTAAGAGCCTCAAGATCCAAATCAGAAAAAATGAAACGAAACACAGTCATGTCAACCAAGGTTAGGCTATTTGCAACACTGTTATTCTTCTCTTCAATGCTCTCATTTGCAGCATCAAAGAGCACCGAAGCCAACATAACTTGGTGGTGCAACCACACACCACACCCTTCAACTTGCATGTACCACATGAGCCATAGCCACCATCATTTTTCTCTCAAACATAGGTCCCAATTTCGGATAATGTCTATCCAATTAGCCCTTGAGAGCGCCCTCATTGCACAAGGTCAGGTCTCACAATTCGAACAGAATTGTGAGAACCAGAACCAAAGAGCTGTATGGTCGGATTGTTTAAAACTTCACTCTAATACCATTCTTCAACTTAACCGCACCCTAATTGGTTTAGAAAAGAAGAGGCTTCCGTGTACAGATCTTGATGCACAAACATGGCTAAGCACGGCTCTAACCAACATCCAAACATGCCGAACCGGGTCCTTGGACCTTAATGTGACAGATTTTACGATGCCAGCCGCGTCGAAAAACTTGTCTGAGCTCATTAGCAATACTCTGGCTATCAATGGGGTTTTGCTTGCAACTGAAGATAATAACACACAAGGGTACTTTCCTAGCTGGTTCTTGGGGCAAAACAGACGGCTATTGCAATCTGCATCAATAGCAGCAAAGGCGAATCTAGTCGTGTCAAAAAGTGGTTTAGGGAATTTTAGGACTATTCAGGCAGCTATTGATGCAGCCTCAAAGAGGATGTTCAGAACCAGGTTTATTATATATGTGAAAAGAGGAGTTTACAGGGAAAATATTGTAGTTAGAGTTAACAGCAACAATATTTGGCTGGTTGGAGATGGATTGAGAGATACTATAATTACAAGTAGCCGGAGTGTTGGGGCTGGTTATACAACTTATAGTTCTGCAACCGCTGGTAAGAAATTATATCTTTTCATGCTTAAATTTATCCATGATAATTGCTATCCGCTATCCTTCTATCAAGTTAACTTTAGTTTTAACATACGATCAAATATATTTTCGAGGACCAAGAATTTTGATTCAGATGAACAGAAAGGGAGAAGAATGAAGCTTTGTTGGTATAGGAATATTTAGGAGAAGAATTCATAGAGTTAATAATTAAATAGGCAATTGCTGAATTGTTTATGTACGTATAATATGTTAATGCTTTGCTCTCTTCCCTTAAAAGCTACGATTTCATAATAAAGAATGGATATAGTAATTATATATATTTTAGCTAGAGATGTCTTGATTCTCAATCAAATATCCATGATTTTGCCTTTTTTTAGCTTTTAATTCTAACAAAAACCATTACAAGTAATTAATTCTATTTTTCGGCAATTTTAATTGTTTGAAATGATGTTAGACATGATTTTAATTATAATATGATCCAAGTTTTTCAGTACCTTTAACTGGAGTGATAACTTATGGTTGTGCTCCATTATTTACTTGTCCACTAAGCTAAAGAAATAAGCCTAATTTACCTAAATATTGATTTGTAGGCATTGATGGCCTTCGCTTTGTGGCTCGTGGCATTACCTTCATAAACACGGCAGGTCCACTAAAGGGTCAAGCAGTTGCGCTCCGATCAGCCTCAGATCTCTCAGTTTTCTATCGATGTTCCTTTCAAGGATATCAAGACACCCTTTTTGTCCACTCTCAAAGGCAATTCTATAGAGAATGCTACATCTTTGGCACCATAGACTTCATTTTTGGTAATGCAGCAGTCGTGTTCCAAAATTCTATTATTTATGTGAGGAGGCCTTTGAAGGGTCAAGCAAATATGATAACAGCACAAGGCCGTAATGACCCTTTCCAAAACACCGGAATTTCTATCCATAATTCTCGAATTCTACCGGCGCCTGACTTGAAGCCGGTAGTTGGAGCGTTTGAAACATACTTGGGGAGGCCATGGATGCAATATTCTAGGACTGTTATTCTTCAAACTTACATTGATAGTTTTATTAATCCATCAGGTTGGTCACCATGGCTACGTACTAGTAACTTTGCTCAAGACACTTTGTATTATGGAGAGTATAAAAATTTTGGGCCTGGCTCTTCAACCAAAAGGAGGGTTGCTTGGAAAGGATATCATGTTATAACTAGCCCTGGTGTGGCCTCACGTTTCACTGTTAGAAACCTCATCGCTGGAGATTCATGGTTGCCAGCAACCAAAGTCCCATTTACTTCTGACCTTTGACCATCTATGGCTCTATGCTGTGGTATTTTTCACTGTATTTATTTTGCAATTCAATTTTTTTTTGTACATTTTAACACACTGAATGTACAAGTTAATTTATAAATATTATTTACTTGACTGGAGCAACTAGAAAAGAAAATACATTTGTTTGTTTTTCTTCGGTGAATGTGTCAAATTTTATTAAAGAAAATAAAATACAATAATTTTTTTCTTATCTAAAGTGTCGCACATGTACAATATCGTGGCAATCATTCTTCTGGTTTGGGAATTGTGTGGGAGGAAAGGTGTGGGAGGAAATTACAAGGAAAAAAGAGAATGAGAGTTGTCACCTAATATTTTGGTCACTAAAAATCCTACCGGTCTCAGAATTCAGGTAAAGAGATTGATTGCATAAAAAAAAGATGTTAGTACCCCTAATATGTCTTACTTGAGGTAAGATGCATTATTCATTTGTCTGATGTAAACTAAGGTATTGTTGTTTTTTCTAATCGCTGGTCTGTCTATGGCTAAAGAAAAATCCTTCTCAGTAAGGAAATTCTTATCTTATCAGTTTAAAAACCTAACCTTTCTAATATCAATATAAAAACAAAATGAACTACCTTTTCATCTAATATTGGGAATAAGTCTTACGTATAAGTTTATAATCTTGGATACTAAAAGAAAACAAAATAATAGTTTGGTATTTTTTGAAATATAGGCTAAGTTCTCATGACTTTAATAAACTGATTATTAAATCCAAAAAATGCACGCAAAGTAAAAACTATTTTTTTTTTATGATTTTTGTATATAGGGAAATATGCATTTATAATCTATTTTTGAAAGAATTAACCATATGCAAATTAATATAGAAATTGTATTTTTGAAGGAAAGATATTTTTTGTTGTTTTTTTTTATAGGAGGGAACCAATTCGTTTAATACCGAAAAACCATATCGCGTGTAGGTCACAATTCCAAATATTAAATATGAAAATGTGAAAACAAAAGTGAGAAAATCAAAATTGATTTCAAAATTATCATCAAACCTTTGAAATTTTAACTAAAGTAGCGTTCGAGAAAACACAATAATATGTTTTAAATCGAATAAGATATCAATTTAAAAAATAAATTATTTGCTATTTGATATCAACTCAAAGTCAAGCAAACACCAAACTCAAACATAAACCATGAATTAAAAAAAAAATCACACTCCAAAAAGTAAACACACCATCCACCATAAATTATCAAATCAAAAACATAAATTAGTTCAAATCAATATTGTCCAAATAATCTAAATATTATACAAAAACAATAAAGATGTCTCAAATTCCACAACAATATAGCAATTTGTCAAAAAAATAATTTGAGGTAATGAATCGACATTTCGAGGTGTTTAGCATATCCAAGAGCTACTGCAATTGGGTCAAAGGGGTCACTGGGACAATGGCGGTGCGTGTACCAGGAGCTGCAACCATTGCCGACACATGGATTCACTCGTCGAAGCTGCTGGAGGATGGTGGGCTACTGGATCTGAAGCCTCACAGTCTCCTCTCCACTTCTACGCCGACAATGTTCCTCCACGCCCTTCGTGGAGTGAGATATTGTCTTCCAAAGCTTCGATCTCCTTTTCCTTTCTTTCTCCTTGGGGCGGCGGTGAAGATCACCGTTATTTGCAAAAATAATTTTCACAAGCAGTTTGTTTTTGCTTTTTGTTTTTTTTTCCTCCAAATATATTTGCCTTTTATTTTGGTTTCACTTTCTTTTTCTCTATTTCAGGTAGCTGACGGTAAGACCAAGAGGCTGTTAGCGTGACTGTGTTTCTACTATTGTTAGTGGCAGCGATGAGCTGTGGTGTTGATGACCACAATTGGAATCAAAAGAGAGGGTTGTTGGATCTATAGGCCCTGCCATGTGTGAGCTGCTGCTGGAGGCTGGTTGAAAAAGATGAAGAAGCCGGTGTTTTCTTGGGGAAATCCACTGTCACTGGTAGTGTTGAAGTTGAGATGGTTGAGGGCAACGACTTAAATGGAGAAGAAAAATGATGGTCGGTTTTTTAGGTTGGGAGATAGAGGAGAAATTGGGGGCTGGTGTTTTAGTTGTGGATCGATAGTTGGTAATAGAGGGGAGAGGCTGGGTGTTGGTGTCTGGAACCAAGGTCAGATGGTTTTTTTTGTGTGGGTAAGGTTGTGGTTGGAGGTTGAAGACTGTGGGGGCTATGTTGTGGGGATCTAAATGTTTTTGGGTTATGCTGAAAGGGTTGTGTGGTGGATGAGAGATTAAGGGAAGAGAAAAAATTGTGGTGGTGACTGGTTTGGTATAGATAGATCTAGGGGTCTTTTTTAGGGAAAGAAAAAGGCTCATCTGGCTGGAGGAAAAGAGATGTTGGTGGTGTTCCTAGTGGTGTTAGGAAGTCCAACGTGTTTTTGGTGGTGAATTTTATACTCGAAGGCACAACAGACGAATAGGGGAAAGGTTATCTAGTGAAAACTGGGGGGAATAGCTGGTTTTTTTTGCCAATTTTATACTTGAATTTCTTGTTTTCCAATTTGGAACCCACCCTTATTTATAATGGGTGGAGGAGGGGTCTTTATTGAGAATAAATCTTAACCCTTGATTCAATTGAAAATGATCTTAATTGTTGGCTCAAATGTGCCATCATGATCTGTGAAAAATGGTTGCTGAAGGTTGCTCAATTTGGCCACTTTGGAGCAGTGTCGCGACAACTATTGGGGCAACTAGACAACGAGACCTACTTTGGGGTGTAGTACAATGTCAGGCCACCATAGTGGTATAGGGTTTATCCAGTTTGTTGAGAGACAAAGCATTAAATACTCTGAAAAGGTAACTACCCCAAGCAATTTTTCGGGCAAAAGGTAAGGGTGATGAACAATAACCAGACAACTTGTCGTATGGTTTTTTTTTGTTTGTCAAAACAGCGTCATTTTGACTTTAGTGTTTTAATTTAGGGATTTGATCAAAGTTTAATTTAGTCATTTGGCTTTTAATTTATTTCAATTGCATCTTTATTTGACCTCGAACTTTTAATTTTATGTAATTTTGCCTTTACCGAACATCAATACCAGCCCCAAATTTTAGCGTTTTTTTTATTTTGATTCTTGGTCTTGAATTTATGCAAATTGATCTTCAATTGACCATTAAACTTTCAATTTTTTTATTTTCACCCCTGTCTTCAAAAGAACCATTGGCAAATTCAACAGGAAAGAGAGAAGACAACATCAATGCATATACCATGGGTGAGAATGAGAGAACTAAATCAAGGACAGCAACGGTGGTGGGAGCTCCGTTAATGTGATTTTGTGTTGGATCTATAAGGAAGAAAAGAAAAGTGTTAAGATGCAAGTTTCTAATATCAAGTTTAAAATAATACGAGGCTGAAACAATAAATTAGTCATCATCTTTATTTATATAAGTAGAGCAACATTTAATTGTGAGAGTATAAAACACATCAAACTTATACGCAATTTAGGAACACAGATTCACTGCACCAATCAATTAAATATTAATTTGAACCATATCTGCATGCATGAAGTCGTGAACATACAAAATTTTCATAGATTATGGCCTACTCTAACCCAAAACTACCTCCCTCCTAGAAATGAATGTTGTCTAAAGTACTGGGCTTAGTCTACATGGAGAACATGGAATAAATAGTCAACAATTAATATTTTTTTCCGAACTAGTTTCTATCAAAATTAAATTTTTTTAATGATTTTAACAGTATATTTTTACATCAATTAAGTGTATTAACTAAGTGAGTAAATCTTCTTAGGTTTTTATCTTAAAACTTGAATTAGAGAGGAAGCAAATCTCATTAACTACAAAATTTATCCCTTCATTTTTTTCTGGCATGATTTTCAGTATTTTTTTAAAAAAAAATTCAATGAGACAGCTGCTTGTTCCGTGCTCGATTTCGTTATGACTTTTGAGATAGTGATATCTCACAAGGTCAAGCTTTTTGAATCTTCAATTATTTTGGTACGAAAGTAAGGAATTTAGCTATCCTAACTTTGATAATATAATGTCTAACCAGTACTCTCCATCGGGAAGCTCACGAAGCTGGCGCCACACCTGCCCAAAAGTACTAGTAATTCTCGGCTACATGTTTTGCATACGTGTACAAATCTCCCTCGTCGTTTACTTATAGCCTTAGATTACTCATCATACCTTATTCCCAAAAAAAAAAAAAAAATCACTGTTGGGAAATTTTATGATGTTAGTATTATAATTACATGATTTTTTTAATTAATATATGTATTCAGACCGGCTTGTATAACTCTCGACTAATTTCATGAATCATAAAGTTAACGATCATATAAGTTTTCAGTAACCCTGAAATTTATAAAATTCAAACTCATAACCTCTAAAAAACAAATTTAAAATCTAACAAATGAGTTATACCTCTTAGAATTAAAAAGAGATATACATACAACAAAAAATAAAGAGAGAGATAAAAATTAAAAATATTTTTTTTTTAACAGTAAAGAGAATTCTTATCCTTTTTTTTTAAGAAAACCAGATATGATTTTATCTTTTTATATTTATATTTCTCCTATGAGATAAGCATCTAGAAATAGCAATCATGCCCATAGATGCATGTAGTTAGATCTGTGTCAATAAGTTGATTGATATTATTGCTTTCCAACAAAAAAAAAAGGTTTTATATTCAAATATTTTCTTTATATATAAAAAAAACAAAACAATGGATAGACCCGTAACTGGGTTCAATTGTTGCGGTCTTCGTTCTAATAATTCATGGAGGTTTAGAGATAATTTCTCAAGAGCAAAGGTGATTAGTACAATATTAGCTGATTGGCTCAACCTGTGGGATGTCATGGCCAAAAATAGAATTTGTTAACTTGATAAATAAATTTAAAAAAAAAGAGAGAGAGAAAAGAAGTGGAAGATGACTATATTTTTATTTTATTTACATAATTAGAAGTATGAAAATCATTGAATACTCATTCAATTATTCAGTAATCAAAATTATTTTTTGAATAATATGTTACACTCGAGACATAAATCTGAAAGATTTTCGGGAAAAAAAACTGTTATAATCATTATATTTAAATCCAGTCAAATATTTAAATTTTGTAAATCCCACAATTTACCGTCTATAATTAAGTACATGGCCATCTATTTATGGAGTCTTAGCAAGATTTGTTTACATGCCATTGAATCAATCAAATTATATGCCTTTGACTTATCTCTATAACGCGTTAACTGGTGTAGCTGCCTGTTAAACTATAGGAGTTCAGGGTCAACAACAACATACAAAAGTGAAGCATGTTATATTCTTCAAGAGAATACCATGGGCACGTCATGAATTTTATTTTTATTCTTTTCCCATCAGTCTTCACTTAATTATGGATGAAATTTCCACGCTACCAGGTCAAATTACTGTGTCCTAATTCCTAGAGTAATAATTAATTCAATTAGGATGGCTACACATATAAGAAGAGCTATAGATATTCTTCCTTTTCTTTTATGCAGGTTCACAAAGGGAGCAAAGATACTTGGTACACGCATGTATAGCTAGTTTATAGAAGACGGAAAGCCTTTAAGAGAATAGTAAGAGATGCATGAATAATTTTCAGCGAAGTTTCCCCCGTGCTTGAATTGTATTTTGATAATCTAGACACATAGTTTTATGAATTTATTTGAAAATTTGGATATCCCCATATTGAGTGATTAATTCTGTAATTTAAACTTAATTACCACAATACATATTGAACTTGCATCCTTTTCCATGTGAAGTTTTCCAAGTAGAATTTAAATTGTGTGTTCTTATACTATAAATTGGTTTTAATCTTGCCCTTAAATTACAATCATTGGGAATTAACAAACTAAATCAAAAGAGAGGAAAATAGACATCAAAAGTGGAAAGACAAGTTCTTAGCCAGCAAAGGAAAATTAATGTGCTCTCTTGTGAACTTAATTGCATGGAAATTAACTAAATCCATGCAATTAAGTGGCATCCAATTCAATTTTCCATACAAAAAAAAAAAGAGTCTCTCTTTGACTATGTCATATAAGTTGGGTTTGACCACATATGTATATTTGTGAAAGAGGATAACATATATTCTTTTTAAGACAAAAGTATTACTAAGACAAGAGTAGAGAATCTATGTTTTTATGTATTAGCTATTCATCATTTGAATTTTTATTTTCAATAAAGTTCAAACCTGGCCAACAGTTAGATGTCACCAGGTTTAATTACCATGACATAAGAAATTCCATCTTCCTTAGCCTATATAAAGAACCACATCCACAGCCTTGATCATCACAACCTTGATATATATCTTCAAATTCCAACAATTATTAGGCCTGCCAAAAATGGCCACAAAGCTTTTTATATCTCTTTTGTTCATATGCTTTTGCTCATTGCTTTCATCCTCTGTTGCCTCTAATCATGATCATGATCATGATCAGATCATAGATTATTGGTGCAACAAAACCCCAAACCCTGAACCATGCAAATACTTCATGAAGCAAAACCCAAAACACTTTGTACCTCAGCAAAAATCTGACTTTCGTAAACTGGCAATCGAATTATCCATGCAACGTGCTCATACTGCTCTAAGTCACAACAAAGGGCTAGGGTCAAAATGCCGCAATGAGAAAGAGAGGGCTGCATGGGCTGACTGCTTAAGTCTCTATGAGGACACCATTGTTGAACTCAACCACACCCTCGACTCCCACACAAAATGCACCGATTTTGATGCTCAAACTTGGCTTAGCACTGCTTTAACCAATCTTGAAACTTGCAAAGCAGGGTTCAAGGATTTTGGGGTTTCAGATTTCATGCTGCCTCTCATGTCTAACAATGTTTCAAAGCTAATTCGCAACTCCTTGGCTTTAAAAGACAATGCCTCCTCAAATCCTCCTCAAACTTATAATGATGGTTTTCCAAGTTGGGTTAAACCAGGTGATAGAAAGCTCTTGCAGGCATCTTCATCAACTTCAAATCTTGTGGTGGCTCAGGATGGTTCAGGGAATCACCGCACCATAAAGGCAGCACTCGACGCGGCAGCGAAGAGAAGTGGGAGTGGGAGGTTTGTTATTCGTATTAAGAGTGGGGTTTATAGAGAAAATCTTGATATTGGCAAGAACTTAAAGAATATTATGCTTGTTGGTGATGGTTTGAAAAATACCATCATCACCGGTAGTCGAAGTGTTGGAGGAGGTTCTACTACTTTCAATTCTGCAACTGTTGGTAAGCTTTATGCACCCTCTCCTTTATCTTCTTTTACCTTCGAATGTTTTAGGAAGTTCTGATAAATTACTGAAAAGGTTCAAATTTATCAATTTTCTATCTACAAGGGAAATAAAAAGCTTGCCAAATTGACAAGTTTTCTATTCTTTTTCCCCAAAGTAAGAAGAAAATGTATATACATGTTTTAACTAAAAAATTGAAATTATTAAATAAATTTTTAAATAATTTTATATTATTTTTTAATATATTTTTTTAAGTAAAAGTTTTTTAACTTCAAACTCATACATTTTCCTTATTATTTTGTACTTAGTTTTATTAAAATAATTAGTTATATAGAATGATATGTTGAGATTAAAATTTATAATTATTTAATAATAAAAACTTGGATGCTATATCAAAAAATAATCTCAACTTAAAAATTTTCTAAAAATTTAAATTATTAGATAAAATTTTTAAAATAATTTTATATTATTCTCTAAAAAAATATAATAAATGTTCAACAAAGTTTAAGACATTGGATAAGCATTATAATTAATTAAAAAAATTCAGTGAACAAGTTATATATCTTAGAACCGCTAGTTTTATTTTTCTTTGCAACATTAATTTTGGCATATAATATGTGTAATCCAAAAGTACATTCCTATAAATTTTCTTGAATTTTCAGCCGTGACTGGGGGTGGATTCATTGCTCGTGGCATCACATTCCGCAACACAGCTGGTCCACAAAACCACCAGGCTGTGGCCCTCCGATCAGGCGCTGATCTCTCTGTCTTCTACCGCTGCGGCTTCGAAGGTTACCAAGACACCTTGTATGTCCACTCTCAAAGGCAATTCTACAAGGAATGCGACATCTATGGTACTGTAGATTTCATTTTTGGAAATGCAGCTGTGGTCTTACAAAACTGCATGATATATGCAAGAAGGCCAATGGATAAGCAAAAGAACGTATTAACAGCTCAAGGCAGGACTGACCCTAATCAAAATACAGGGATTTCAATCCATAATTCAAGAGTCATGGCTTCATCAGACCTTAGACCAGTGCTTAGCTCATTCAAAACTTTCTTAGGAAGGCCATGGAAGGAGTACTCTCGTACAGTTTTTCTTCAAACTTATCTTGATTCTTTGGTGGATGCAGCAGGTTGGTTGGAGTGGGATGGTAATTTTGCTCTAAACACTTTGTATTATGGAGAGTACAGAAATTCTGGTCCTGGAGCTTCTACAAGTGGAAGAGTTAAGTGGCGTGGTTACAGGGTTATAACAAGTGCAACCGAAGCATCAAGATTCACAGTTGCAAACTTCATAGCTGGAAGGTCATGGTTGCCAGCTACCGGTGTCCCATTTTCCTCTGGACTTTAATTCATGATGTTGAAAGTCCCCTTCAGTACCGTTGATTGTTTCAATCTGCTTATTCTTTCCTTGTTTCAACATTTCCATAATTTTTTTATTCCCTTGTAATAGTTCAAAACTTTTCTTCAAGATATTTGTCCAATAAAAATGATCATTCATCCGTGAATCGCATTGGAAATATGTTCATGATATCGAACTTTAATTCTACCGCTGGGAAAGAGTTGGAATTAACCTTTAATTCTTTCACGCAATATATCGAACTTTAATATATTTTCCCACAAACCCGTTATGGTAAATTTAGCACCAAAATATTTTAATTCCAAAAAATAATCAAATGCCTCCAGAAATCAACTCTTTCACACAAATCCCTCTAAAGATTAATCGCATTACAAGCAGCCGTGCTGGGAAAACAATCACCATTTCCATTATTAAGTCTATTAAAAAAAACTATTGAAGCCTCTAATTAATTTCCTTACAAAGAAATAACTACGGAATTAAAATATTTGGAATCTTGTTCATTAAAACGCAAATTTGAAAATTTGGGGTTTAGGATTTTGGAATTGAAGCCGTGATGAGTCTGGCTCACTACCTGTAAATGGGGCTAACTTGGATTAAGTATTTTAAATAAGCTTGAGTGTTAGTTTTTTGTTTTCTTATATGCTTTTTTATATTGTTGTTAAACATGGTCAAGATTAGTGGATTGATTTGATTACAAGCCAATCAAAATTTATTTTAACTTTTTAAAAGAAAATAAAACAATATTATTTTAATTAACTCAAGTCAATTCATTCAATTTGTTACCTTAAATCCCATACCTTGAATAAATCATGGGTGAGACCCGGTTTCATAACTTCGCTTTTTATACTTATACTTGGATATTGCCATGGAATCTTGTCGGCTTAGTTATCCAAAAGCAATCTTTTTGTGGGTTCCAAAACTTGTCTTTTGCAAAGCCCATGTGATTGGTTTTGAACATAGCTTGATGGCTTGATTTAGCTTGTCTTTCACAGTCAGGGACTTGGATACATTGCACCATTTCTAAACCATTCATTGCTTTGTCAAGAAGTTAGAAGAAAATGTTCGAGGAAGAAAATGGAAATGAGGCACGACTTTAACACCTCTGTACAGAGAAAAAGAATATCTTCCTGTGCCTCCAAAAAAGTCATTATTTAATGTAACAAGCTCACGTATAAGAGATTGTACAACCTTCTTCATTTAATCATACTACACCTAAAAAAAGGCAAGTACTTGTTACCCTCTGAAACATGTCGTTGATCAATCGCCCTCGTGTTACAGTCAATGGAATCAGAAGAATGAGAACTTTTCATTTCTTCTGGTGTCATAATTGCCAAAGTATTTCAAGGTTGACCTCCATAAACCGGCTAGAAATCTTTTGTCCAAATTGCTATAGTGCAATGAATCATGAGCTTGATGTGTCAAGGCCAAGGTTTTTTGCTGATATAACTGGCTTAGAGTCTTCTCCAGGTGCACGGTTTTTGGTTTCGTTGGCGCAAATGCTTGATCCTCCTACAAGGGGGCAGGATGCTGATTTTGGTAGAAGAATCAGATGGGTGCCCGGAAGTGCCAATGGACCTTGGATTACCCTCCAGTTTGTTGAACCTCCGATCCTACAAAGGCCCACTATTGCGGCACCAGCTCCTGCGGTTCCACCTAGTAATAATGCTATTAACAGAAGCAATGTTGACAATATTGGTAATGCTGAGAATGATCTGCTCACTGAAGATATGATTGATCATTCTGATCTGCCTGGACCGCCTCCTGCACCAGTTTCAGCAATTGAAGCATTGCCAATTGTGAAAGTTACAGAACAGCATTTGATGAACGATATGCGTTGTCCTGTATGTAAGGAGATATTTGAGGTTGGTGGTGACGTGATGGAGTTACCGTGCAAGCATTTGTACCATTCTGATTGTGTTGTTCCTTGGTTGAACTTGCATAACACTTGTCCTGTTTGCCGGTATGAGCTGCGTGACGAATCTGACAATGATCTTCCAGGAGAAAATGCTCAGTTTTTCGGCTTTGAAGAGGTGACAAACAGCATAAATTGGCTGAGGAATCGGTTCCATTCTCTACGGCCGATTCGTGCATTCTCTGATTGGACACAGCGATACCTTGATTTCTTGGACAGCAGACTTGCTACTTCGAATGGAGGTCACTTTGGAATTTCCTCCGTATTTTCTTTCTTCTCCTTGTTTTTCTAATGAAATGTTATAAAGTAATATAAAATTATTTCTGAAAATTTATTTAGTAGTATTAATTTGGAAGATCAATTAGTATCTAACGTTTTAAATAATTAAGTTCTGATATTTTCCTGCAGCTCGATCATGGTGGCGCTCTTGGCTCATATTATAACCTCGAATTCCAATCTGAAGTTGTTAATATATAGTCGCCTCATGATTGAATCATTCCTTAGGCAGGTATGTCTATCTACCATTAATTTTTAAAGGTAGCAGAGATGAAAGATATTGAACCTTAATTAACAGGTATGTCATACATATCTTTATTTTTCTACTTCGATGTCCATAAAAATGCCTCAATTTTCCTAACCCAACTTTTGTTTTGTGATTTAGTAGTTGCTAAAATGAATAAGTTGCTAATCTGATTAGCTTCATATATATGTTCTGATGTTTCTCTCTTCCTTTAGAAGTTGCATTTTCATACATGTTGAAAATAAGAGGGCTATGATTATAGCTAGGTAAAGGAGGATCTTCATATATTTGACCTTACTAGAGTGATCAAGGTTGGGAGAATGAAGAGTATTTGAGCAAGAGAAGTCTTGAGAAGGGGCTGTAAAAACAAACATATTAATTGTTGTCACTGTAATGTCATTTGGTACAAGCAATGGCAATGCTTTTTGGTTAAAATCTTCAGTTAAAAATTTCAGTTACACAGGATCTAATTTATTTAGAAATCCTAAATATATTATGGACTAATTAGTTTGATCTTCCGTTTATGTTTTTATTTTTTAATTGACTTCTAGTAATCTCTCTTCTCTTTCAGTTTAGCAAGCAATCTAAGTATTCCAACATAATTGGTCATTTCTTAAGGCCGGAATAACACACTTTATAGACAAAGTATAATAAGACAAGCATCCACAATCTTTGCTCTTACATCTTGGCTTTTGCATCATTCGATTCTGTCCCTTCCATCCATGTCACAAACTTGCCTTTTGGAAATTTCAAGAGTTAATAGACCTACAAAAATGGCTACAAAGTTTTTGTTCATAAACTTTTGCTCGCTGTTTTCACCAACACTCTCAACTATCACCTCTAATGAAATGGATTCATGGTGCAACAAAACCCTATACCCTGAACCGAGAATTTAAAATAACTCACAACTCTTGGCTGCCGAAGACCTTAGATCATTCAAAGCATACTTGGGAAGATCATGGATCGATGCCGTACTCGAACAGTTTTTCTCTCAACTTATCTTGATTCTTTGGTGGATCCAGCAGGTTGGGTAGAGTGCGATGGTAATTTTGATCGAAACACTTCGTATTATGGAGAGTAAAAGAACACCGGTCCTGGAGCTTCGACTAGTGGACGAGGTAATGGCCTGGTTACCGGGTTATAGCTAGTGAAGAAGAAGCATCAAAATTCACAGTCGCAAACTTCACAGGCGGCAGGCAAATCATGGTTTTTACCAGCTAATTATATATGGTGTGCAATTTGCTGCCGGACTTTGATGTATATAAATTCCCTGCATTATTATTTCAATGTATGTTCTTTGATCTTAAGAAAGTGTTGTAGCTTATTGCATCGGCATCCAGGAGGGCCGCCATATTTATGAGAGTGGATTTTATTTATCCCCTCTTTTGTATAGCAAAATGTAGCTCCATAGATGAAGTTTTTCAGGCAAATGGACGCTCATCGCATTGCATTTACCCTGTTTGTTTATATATATATATATATATATATATATATATATATATATATATATATATATATATATATATTTTAAAAAAAAATTATTTTTTTATTTTAAATTAATATTTTTTAGTATTTTTAAATCATTTTGATGTGTTGATATTTTAAAAAAAAAATAAAAAAAAATATATTATTTTAGTATATTTTTAAATAAAAAATATTTTAATTAGAAGGATAGTCAACTTGTATTTTTTTTCCCTCTCGAATGGAAAAGTTATTATACAAATGAGACTAATATGAACTGGCTTTCGTTTTATTTTCTTAAATAAATAAATAAATAAAAACCCTTCTAAAGTGGACTGGTTGATTGATTTGCATTTTGTAAAAGAGGAGCTCAGCAAAATTACTCCATTTTGCAATGGTACGTAGCAGGTTTGGTCCACATACATTAGCAGGCTTAGGTATCTGTGGGCATGGGCCTGATTTAAACATTAAGAAGGCAAGTTGGATTTACTACGCTAAATTTATATTAATTATAACAAGCAGCTTTGATGAGCCCATCCTACTTCAAGTGCCTTTGACTTTTACACTGTTCAACCTGACTAAATATATCGCTAAGCCCATTTAGTGGCTCTGGATAGAATTTTAAGTTAATTTTTAATACTGGAGAAGAATTTATCTATATTATAGATATATTTTTGGGTATTATAAATCTTTTTGTAATTGAAAAATGAAAGATGGTCCTTATTCTTAATAAAATAAATTAAAATAATATATAAACTGATAAATCAAAAAAGAATTGTTAAAACTAATTAAATATTAAAACAGAAAGTTAATATTCCTATTAAAACTATAATATAGATGTACATGCAAATTTTTTATATCAGTTCTCCTTTTTATTTTATATGCTTTCACTTATTTTATCTGCTAAGTATAAACAATTTTTATTTTTATAAATATATAATGCAAATACAACTTATTTTTATAAAACATAAGAGGGAAAAAATTACAAACAAATTACAATGATATCTCTGTATAGCATTATAAGATAAAATAAAAACAGTTCGTTAAACTAAATAAGATGGATGATATTAGTTAAAATTTAAATTAAAAAAAAAAAAAAGAGTCTAAGCACTGCTAAAGTCTGGAAAGCTTGGCTCTCACGTCTAAACAAGCTTGAAAAAGCCTAGACTCGCACAGTACTTGGATGGTTTTCTTTTAATATCGGACTCCGCTCTTGTTTTTATTAATAGGCAACACATCATTAATTTACATCCATTAGATAATTTCTCAATCATCTTTATTAATTGAAAAATAAGAATCTGAGTCTTTGAATCCAAAAAACATATTTTCAAGTTAATTACATTCACTTAAAAAGATTTAAAAAAAAACTTAAAAATCTCAATAAATTCATTTACAAACTCAAAATACCATCTAATCACTCTCAAAAAAAAAAGTCAGATGAATCAAAAAATTATAACCCTAATCTATTTTTTATAGTGGTTAAAAGGGAATATCTTTTCCATTAAACTCTTTTTTAAAAAAAAAATTCATTGATATCAAGATAAATTGCTAATTTTTGGTGGAATGTGGGTATATAAGCACGTTCTCTCTCCTTTATATTTTTGTATGATTTTCTCACTTCTTTTTTAATATATAGAAATTGAAACATGAAAAAATAAAATTGAAGATTAAAATGTAAAATGATAAAATGATAAAATAACATGTACTAAACAATACATAAATTGAAATTTCAATGACCAAATCAAAGTTTTTGGTGCCAAAATGATGTAGGGGTTTATTTTGTTTTATTTTTTTATTATATTTAGTCCTTATTTTTTTAATTTTTTTTAATTACAACATAAAATTATGTTTTGCAATTGATTTTTAATTTATTGTTGGAATATCCTTTAACTATATGTAATCGTTCAAAATAAAAAAAATCTCAATACATAAAATTATGTTAATATAATTTAAAAATATGAAATTGTAAAGAAATAAAATTCAATAACTAAAATAAGATTTCACTGTTCAATATATATTTGAATCTGAATAACAGTTTATTTTATAGTACAATAATAATATAGAAATAAAAAATCTGCTCACATGATAGCGTATTAAAAAAATTTAAGGTTTACATATCATTTTTTAGAATTTATATATTTTTATATTAATTAACTGAATATGAGTAACAGTAATTGTCACCGTTTCTTTTCACATTCTTTTATTTTATAGTACAATAATAATATAAAAATAATAAGTAATAAGTAAAAATAACTGCTCACATGATAGCGTTTTAAAAAATTTTAAGGTTTACATATCATTTTTTAGAATTTATATTTTTTATATTAATTAACTGATAAATATTACATAAACTATATACGGGAATATTGTCTTCATGTTTAGGTATTAATAAGTTGCCAGTCCCCCCTCGTGAAGAGAGTTGATTAGTCATGTTCCCAAGTAATAATCATTATCAAATCAAGATTATATCAATACTGAAAAGTAATTAATTTATTCTCCGATGTGATTGAATTAAGCCTGTTTCTTTCTATAATATATTCCATTAATTCTATACATAAATCCATACTTTTATATATAGATTTGAGTGACACTGTTGTGCAGCAAACTGCTGTCATGGATGATATCATTTTCCATGAAAACTTATGGTGGATATACTGCTGGAAATAAATCAAGTATAATTGTGATAATATTTTTCATCAAAAGTCTAAATTAATTTATAATTAATTGAGTGAGCATGACGTTGTGCTTCCAACTTAATTAATTTTTTACTATTTTTATATATGGACGACGAGTCTAGCTAGCTAGTTACAACATATGATCGCCATTTTTATCATTGCGATACACCATACATTTCCGGCAGTAATTCTCTAGATAAGGCTGTAATTATGATGTTAATTATGTCAGCTTCCACTCTTTTAACCCTTTATTTGTTCTCATTTCTTATTCATATAATTATATTTTTGTTATTATTAGTATTATAATCTTGAGGGCGACTTATAAACCATAAAGCAATCATAAAATCACATCCACGATGTTATTATTTGATTTTAGGTAATGAGCTTTAATTTCTTACAAGAAAAATAGACACTAATTAGAACATAATTATTAGTATCCATATTTGTTTCTTAAGTCAATGGTGTTAGAGTTGCGTCTACGTGTGCGGCCAAAAAAAAGATAGATGATCGATGCATCATATCAATAAAAGCTATGCCTGCATAATTGATCTACTAGCATTAGCATGGAGTCCTACCTTCGACCTATATGTTTGATCAAATGGATATATGTGACCATAATTAGCTCAAACTGTATATAATTAAGCCCTTTTTTCTTGGATGAATTAATAAAGTTTTTTTTTCATATATATATATATATATATATATATATATATATATATATATATATATACACAGTTTTTTTAGACAATGAATGCAAACGACAGAAAATAAAAATGAAAGGAAAGGAAAGAAGTATTTCGAAATTAATGGAAAGCAAAATTTAAAAATAAATTGGCTAGTAAAATCAGGGCAGCCTCGATCAATGGGGAGGCAAATGGTCCGAGATACTGGCTAGAGGCCTTTCGAATTAATCTTGTTTATTATTTAAATGCAATATAATTAAATACATTTTTTCTTGGAACTTCTCGAACAAGACATTTCTCGCATTAATTATCATGTTTAGGTAATAAATACTTATCATCACCGTCAATTAGTCACATACATAAAAGACATAAACTATGATTAAATTCGGAAAGAAAAAACTCCTCTTTGTATCTCTCAAAAAAAATATCCAAAACACACTATCTATTAGTAGATTTGAGACATAAAATTAACTACATTTTATGGTTAAGTATATATAATTTTAATATCTTTTGTAGTAAGCGTCGATAAGCATATATATTTGATAAAAAAAATATATATTGCAGGACTTAACTCAGTACAATCCAAATCATTAATGTCACCATATTCGACGAGGGAGAGGGTGTTTTGAAAAGGATTGGACACTCAAAAACATAGCGCACTGGAGCAGTACTTGGCATCCAACTTGGAGCTCAAACTCATTTTCATTTAGGCTATGGTTCATTTTCCATGTAGACCAGGGTATAGCACTAGCATGCATGCATGTGTTGAAAGGCAAACAAGGTTTGCATATCGATAAATGTTCTCCATAAAAATATACGTACAGGCTTAAGAATTTAGATTCAGCGCTCCTAGCTCTCCCAGAAATTTAAGATCAAGTTATTCATCCTCACGTGATATAAATAGATAGATAGACAGAAATATTGATTTATTTTCAATATTTATTACATGAACTAAAAATAATTTTGAAATTCACTATATCAATCTATTAAAAAAATATATCGATATGTAAATCTGATCTTTTTACATGTCAACTTCTTCATTGCTTATAATCATATCATCCACATAACAAGTAATGTAAATTGTCAAGTTACTTTCATAACAGTAGCATTCACTATATATATATATATACTGTATGAATTTACTCATCATTTGATGATTTGACTCTATTCTTTATAATTTTTACTTGAACTTCTGCACGCAATAATGAAGTAAAGCTAGCAGACACCATATATATACCAGAAAAAAATAGATGCCTTTTTTTTCAGAATATCACAACACTCTTAAAAGAATTATTAATTGATGGATCAAATGTTAAAAAAACTGTTCCAAAAAATATCTTAGCATGAAAGAAATATCTGATAAAAAAAGTATGCATCCTGGAATGTTGATATTGGGAAAGATCAAGTTTACATGTCAAATAATCAATTTAATTTAATAGCTTAAACTTCTGAGATCTCAAGATATGATTTACATTATTTTTTAACACATCTCCTTAAATAGAAGTCATTTGGGCTTGAAATTTACATAAACTCACACTAACCTATGCTCAATATATTTTTTATCAAATAAATAAGAATGAGAAGATTTGAATTCGTGATCGTTTAGTTATTAAAGTTCTGATATCATATTAAAAAACCAATTCAACCCAATAACTTAAATTGTTATATAAAATCTCAATATATAATTTATATTATTCTCTAACAATACATATTCATTATCATTAAAAAGAAATATGAATGTCAACATGATTTTCTAACTTGACTGACCCTTTCTGGCTATGAAGAGGTTATCCCATTTCAAGCTTTGGATCAAAACATTTTGTTGGGCCTAGAAACCCTTTCTGTATTTCCTTATTTTATTGAAATGTATTTTTATTAATTTTTTGTATTTGCTTCGGTATAAAAAGCTGGTAAAATGTCCTCATTTCAATTTTTATATTATATGTTCGTGCTATATTGTAGTGAACCACAAATTTTTCAAACATAAAACAATTATTCAAGTCTAATTTATTTATTTTTTTGCATTATTATTAAACCTGAAAATAATCATTTCAATTTTTTTACATCAAGATAAATTTTTCTATTAATATATCCCATATTTATCTTGGCGGACTAAAGGTTTTTAACTAAATGTATACTATTGTTACATGGTATATCAATATTTTATGTGTGATTAAAAACTAAAAAAGTTATAAATATGATAAAATCATATTCAAAATCTATATAAATATTTTAAAAATAAGAAAACAATTTGAATCAATATTTTATGAATAATTTTTTTTATTATTATTATTTTCATATCATATACATAATAATTGTAAGGAAATATTATTAAATTAAAATAAAAAATTATAATAGTATTTGAGAACTATGTCAAAAAAAAATTAAAAAAATAAATAAATATGGTAAATTTTTGTGAGAGTGTAAAAAAAAAAGCCCAAAGAAAACAAAGTAAAAAAAAAAAAGGGCCAGACCCCGCTTCATTTATTATTTCTTTAATTAAGGGTTTTTCAACCCTTATTTTTTTTAAAAAAAAAAAAACAACTTATCATTGATCACATATATGAAAATATTTTTACACTCAGCAAAGCTCATGAAATTTGTGAACTCGACAACTCTACTTGCATGAATTAGCTCAACTATAGCGCAGAATTAATATTACATGATTTAAAATATTTTAAAATGATTTACTTTTTATATGAACATAAAAGTACTATAAAAAAAAACCCAATTTTTTTTGTAATACAGGTATAATTTATGTAGAATTTCTCTATCACATATCGCCTTCTTTTCTTGGAGTATATCATACTACTGGCAGGTGTACATTATACTCCTGGATATTTCTATGCTTTTGATATTCCAAAGCTGCCCTCGTAACTCCAACAAAGTTGAAGAGAGAATAAATTTAATTAAATACCATCACATAATTAAAATATATATTTAGAGTGTTTAGTATTACAGTCAAAATATTATTTATCTAAAATTTTAAAAAATATATTTAAAATTAATTTTTTTAATTTTTTATTATTATTTTAATGTGTTAATGTTAAAAATAAATTAGAAAAAATATTATTTTAATATTATTTTTTAAAAAATTAAAACATAATTTCTATAGCATTTTCAAATAGGCAGAATGTGTGCCTAAAGCTAATCAAATTATTACCTCAATATATAGGTTGGTGAGATAGTTTTCACACAAGTGAAAACATGTGTCAATCCTGTTTCTAAAATTTTTTTTATTTTTGTTAAAAATTAATTATTATTTTTATATTTTGAATTGTTTAGCTGCGTTGATTTTAAAAATAATTTTTAAAAAAATAAAAAAAAAACATCATTTTGATGTATTTCAACATGAAAAACACTTTAAAAAACAACCGCAACCACACTTCTAAACAGGCCCTCAAGGTTATTTAAAGTGACAAATGTTTAGAGTCTTGTACTTTTGTCTAAGTAAAAAATATCAAATATCTTAAGTTCTTGTCTTTTTTTCTCTTAACATCGAAAAAATTAAAAAATTGTAGAAACTCCAAAATTTTGTTTTAGAAACCTCTTTATATGTTTATTAGAGTCACAAGAAAACATTTTTTTAATTCTATAATAAAAAAAAATATGATCAGATCAATTTATATAATCAAGACTAAGTCTTTTTCTTAAACAATCTGAAGAAAATATTTTTATATTAATCTAGTATATACAAAGGATAGTATATACTATTTTCTCCTAATTGATAGTACTAATTCTAAGGTTTATTTTAAAATAAATAAATAAATAAAATAAAATAAAAAGACTTACTTTTTTAACTACTAAATAAACTCCTTCGAGATACAGGAAGATAAGGTTTTAATCATGTAATGGATTTTATAACAAACAAATATATATATATATATACACACACACACACACTTGAATTCACTAAAAAAAGTACAATACCTCAAAGAATGGGGAGAAAAAAGTTACAATGGAAAAACTATACCATAATCACTCCCCCATAATGAAAGGGCAGATTTGTCCAATAAAAATTCCCAAGATATAAACAACCAGTAGAAACTTCCCATGTGGACCCCTCCAATTTCAGTAGAAAAGGCTACAGTGCTCCGCGTATGTGTAGTGGACGCGAAGTGGATGATGCAAGAACGGACTGTGATGACAGTGAAAGAAATCTCAAGTGGGTCCCAAGGAGTATTACAGAAGCAGCATCCCTATTGGTTGCTGCTAAGTTCAGCCATTAAATTGGTGCCACGTCATACCGTAATGGAGCCAATCGCGTACGTGGGGTCCCAAACAATGATGTTTTTATAGCCGTAATGATAGAGCGTAGGACCCATGTGATTGAATCACAGCCCCACATCATAAAGAATTTGCTCTTTTTTTAATTTATTTTTTTAATGTCTAATATATGGTTGGATCAAAGAATGTTTTGAGTTTGGTACTTCAAGGCTAATGGTTTTCTTCACGTGTTTGATTATATTATATTATATTATATTTTTAATTTTCTAAATTTTTTATTTATTTTTAGATGTAATTATAATTTGAGAGATGAGAAAATCTGGGTAGATGTTGGGGGGGGGGGTTATGAGCGTAGGACCCATTCCACACACTTAATTAATTAATAAAGTTAAATTAAATAAAGAAATTCTACTATAATCCTATCATCATGTGCCACAAAATACATTGAGGTATGGAGTTAATTTATCAATTACATTTGAACATGCATAAAGAGTTACGTTGTTGTTGTTGTTTTTTATTTTAAAATAGAACGTTGTTTCATTATTTAATCAATAATATCCACTTTTTGTGTAAAAAATATTTTTTATTCTTTAATTTTTTTAACTTTCCATTATTTAGCCCATGTGATTTTATAATTTTATGTTTTAGTTTTCAAATATTATTTTAATCACATTTTAATCCTTGAGTTCTAAAAAATGAGAGAGAAAAAGTTAAAAAAAAAAAAAAAAAGAAGAAAGAGAATGAGAAAAATATTTTGGCCAGCAACATTCCTACCACAAAAACATAAACTTGATGTTAATTGGTTTGTTTTAAATAATAAAGTTTAATAGTGATGACTTGTCTTTTAATCATGTTTGAAAAAAAGGTAATTGAGACAAGTAAAGATTTTTTTCTTCAATTTGAATTTTTATTTTTCGAGTGATTAGAGGGTTTTGTTGAGGTTTAAAATGCATATTGGAGTTTCTAGAGAGTTTTTGTGATATTTTCATGTAAAGTAAGCTAAAAATTAAGGTTGGATATCCAAAAATCTAGCTAAATTTTCTAGCATAAGAGATGCTTAGAAAATTATTGCAGTAAATGACATATGACATGTTGTTTATAATTTTTTTATTTGAGGGGACAATTTGTCATGTGTTAATTTAATAAAATAAAAAAATAGTTAGATCCAAGCATGCATGGACTTTATTTTTAGAGGTCAGACACACGAACTTGACACCATGTACCCATAAATATTTTTTAATTTAAAATAATTTTTTTATTTAAATGAATAATTTTAATGCAATTTAAAAAATCATATTGTGCCACTCTTAAATAAAATTAGGAACTTTTATGGTTATATTTTCAATGACGTTGTTAGTAATTATATATGAGCATAATATGCAACAAATTGTAAAAAAAAAATGCATATGAATATTCAATAAGAATAAAATAAATATTTTTTATATATTTATCATGAATTAATTATTTTCTTATAAAACAAAAAATTATGAAGACATGATTTTTTTTTATTGAAACTTTCTTTTTAAATTATAATAAGTTATTATTTAGCAAAATACTACTAATAAAAAAGATATGTTTCTGTAAAAAAAAATTAAGAACAAAATGAAAGATTTTCCCCATGAAATAAATATTTTCCCTTTATTTTAATTACCTTGAGTTTTTATTTAAAAATGACGATCTTAAATAAACAAAAAAAAAAGCATAAATAAGGAGTAGGGACTTAATTTGACTTAGAAAAAACATTTTCTAATCCAATATTTAAATGCTTTAAAATCTGACATACATTTATTTTAATAGCCATAGAATTAAATAAAAATTAGCTTTGATATTTGCCCCGCAACATTTGTAAATAACATAGTTAACGGGTTACAAAGTACGTATAAGTCAGCCACTTAATTACTATTTAATCATCTTACTGATATAATGTTTTTATTGATTGTACGCATTAATTAGTTGGTTTTCCAACATACTATTGCTTAGTTGCTGACCCACGATTCGGTATAGAAAGAAATCAATGAAATAAATCATTTAGGTGGTGGTTCAGCGGTAAGAGTTTGGGACCAAGAGGTTTGCTCCCTCTATGGTCTCAGGTTCAAGCTCTGTGGTTGCTCATATGATGGCCACTGGAGGCTTACATGGTCGTTAACTTCAAGGCCCGTGGGATTAGTCGAGGTGCACGCAAGCTGGCCCGGACACCCACATTAAACTAAAAAAAAAAAATCAATGAAATAAAATGATATTATACCGAGTAGAATAAACTTTGAACTAGTCTCCTAATTATTGAACAATTTTTAATGTAGTTCTCTAAGAAAAGGTATCCTCTCTTGAGTCTTTAATGATAATTATCCATGTTGTAGATTTAGAATTAATTTAAATTCTATGAAAAGTTTTCAAAACAATCGTACAAATTATGACGTAGACCAATCTCCTACATGGGCTTTTAACAAATATCATTAATTTCACTAATTTTAATAAATAGAGAAATTTGATTTAAGATATTGTGAATCTTTGAGGAGTTCAGGACAATTTTCCGTGGGATAATTGAGATTTTCTTGATATATAGTTAGGAAAAAAAATTATGAGAATATATTTAAAGGATATTATTAACAACAATTGCATCATGTGAGTAACGAATAACAGAGTATTTAGCATTCATAAAAAAAAAAAAAAAAACAAATTGATAAACGAAAAGATTTCCAACAGTGTAATGATCAAGCTGCTTTTAGAGTATTTATTGTATCATCAATCAAACAAAATCAATGCGCAAAATTCATTTAAAAAGTTATTCATATCAAGTAGCAAAATTCTTAGATTGTTTAATAATTTAATGGAACATAGGTAGACTCAAAAATTCAAAATTTAAAACCTGATTAAGATCAAGATTTTAATTGAAAAATATAAGATATTAATATAATAAAATTTAATTAATTAATTAAATTTTTAGTGATTAATTGAATCGATTAAATTTAATTCAAATCGACCAGATGAATAAAAAAAACATTACTGTTTTAATAAAAATATTTAACTTAGAGTGATTTGATAATTCAGTAATAATGCTTTTTCAACACAGGTTACATCTGACAACAAAATGAAGGACGGAGGCATCATAGGAAAGCTTGTGCACCCAATCCTTGTAAATTTCACGTGTTTTATGTGGAGCCCACTTGGTACATGCTAGTGGCCAGCGTGGACAACAAGAAGAACCCGCAGGAACAAGTCAGCAAAGAAGATGGCCCACCAGCAGGTTGCGAGCTTAATGATAGTGGCTAGCCCAGGCCAGACCGCGAGCCGCTACCAAGTACAGAGAGACCTCAGGCTCCATCATTCCTGATCTCAAGTGGGACCCATATTCCAACAAAAATAATTTGGCTTGGCTCAGCTAGATCCAGCCGGCTTTTTATATAATTTTGCAGCAATCCTATAATTTGGAGGATTGTCTCTTTCTCAGTACCCATTGGTCGGTTAGTTGGGCCCACTTCTTAAACTAGTCAAAATTCTGTAGTAGCAAACAAGTATTGAGTTAAAATATATATTAAAAAAAAGTATTGAGAGGTTTATCTGTAGTGTTTCCGTAGCAGAGCTTTTTTTAAAATATTTTTTATTTAAAAATATATTAAAAAAATATTTTTTTGATTTGAGTATATTAAAATGTTATAAAATTATAAAAAAAATTAAAATATTTTTTAAACACAAAAACAAAATTAGCTTTTTACATTGAATTTTTAGAAACTTTTCGATGATTTCAAATGAAAACATAATAGAAGAACTAATTTTTCCTTCGAGTATTAATTTGACATCAATAATTTTTTAAAGGCTATGTATTTAGTAGTTTCCTTTAGTGAAACAAGGTTTAAGTCCTACTAATTATAATTTCTCAACAATAATTTTATAATTTGAGAAATTTAAATCTTATTATGCAGTCCAAGATTCATTATATATACATCTCACTTTTAAAAATTATAGTTAAAAATACAGAGAAACACAAGAATAGAAAATAACAAACCAACCAAACTGAGCCAGCTATGACACTACTTGCCTAGTTATATGCCAAGAAAACACTGAATCCAAAACTAAACGGGGGTGAAAGGACTGGCTGGAACATGAACGGGGCTTGAGCTCCCCTAACAAGAGACCGAGCTGAAAGAACATTTCGCGGAAAAAAAAGAGAGAAAAAGAGTGAAAGACACTATGATTGTGAGCATGGAAACGTATCGGTCACGAGCAAAACCGGCACGTTAAATAATATTTATTTTTTACAGGCGATTTAATGAAAAAGGGTAGTGTTGGTATGTTGGTAGCTGTACGGTAGTTAAGTGGGGACAAAGCTACTAGTCCTTGGTATGTCGGTAATAGATTAATTTGCATGATAGTAGAGTGATTAATTTTTTTTAATCTCACAATAATTTTTTATTTATTCTTGAGATTTCATCCATGAATGGTTGGAGGGGATGATGAAAATGCTTGAATAAACAAATAAAACATTTTTTAATAAACAAAACGCTAAAACAATACTAAGAAAGTTACACTAATTTTTTCGGTAAAAGAAATCTTTTAATATCTTTTCAAGGGTTGTGACTTGCAATTTATATATATATATATATATATATATATATATATATATATATATATATATATATATATATTTGAATTCAAGAAAAGATATATAATGAAAAAAAAGATTAATACATCAATCTTATTATAGTTTATTTAAGACTAGATTGATAATGAACTTAGTTTTGACGTGTAAAAACTTTAATAAAAATGCCCTAATTATTGAAAAAAAATTATTAACTTAAATAGTAAAGTTGATATTCTACAACAAAAGAACTTATCTTATGGTTTATAGGGTTATTGACCAATGAGTTTGTATCTACAATGTTAATTACTCTTGAAAAATCAGAGGATAAGATATTAATTCGAGTCTCATCTTTATAAAAACTATAAGAAATTTGAAATATGTTTATTTAGTATGAAATTGTAAAAACTATGAAGAAAAAAAGGGAATCATAGTAAAATTGTATCATGTATAACGATGATGGAATGATATTTATTTATTTTATCCATTGAGAGATCTAGATCTTAGAGCATAATTATATATATCTTCATCTTAGACGTAACTTAATTCTTTTTTTTTTTGCGTGTAGAAATAGGGTATCAAAAGGTTAATAATATATTTGACAACAAAAAAATATTATGTATTTTACACTTACATGTATTTAGAAAGAAGGATTATTCCACTGCATCTGTATTTAGCTTAATTACAAGTAATTTAGTAAACAAGATTAATCATAAGATTAATTACATTAAATGAATTCTCAAAATAATCTTTGAAAGTAACAAATTATCCTTGCGCGCATGCATGCAAGCTCACATGTACATATATATGAATATTCTTTCTTTAAAAATTTATTGAGATTGGAGGTTTATTGTATTGATTTCTCGCCATCTTTTATAGTATTGACATTGGAGAGTACTTGAGAGTCTTGTTTAAGTATAAACGGCATGCTTTTAATTGCACCTGAAAGGCGACTATAAATCTTTTGCAGCAAACTCCTTCATGTAAAAAGAAAGCTGCTTGAGGTTACCACTGATCTGGTATATGGCTATAGCTATACTCATTGCAGAGCTAGGAAAATCTGCTCGGAGAGGTCATAATTCAGCAATTCCTAATAGATCATTTAATGAAATTGATTAATTTATAGGCAATTGGATGGTTCAATATATCCTATAGAAAGCAGAGAGTAAGCTGCATCGCCAATTCTATGGCCAAACCTCTTGGTGTCGGACCACAATACTGTGATATAGAGAGACCATGTGTAGATCCAACATCATCATTCTGATTTTATTACAGTTAAGACTTCAAAGAAATGGTGGGGACTAGGAATGGAGTTTAGGGCTAGCAAGGGCCACCATGCCACTTACGATGAAAAAAATAAAAACAAAGAGAGAGATGATATATTTATGTGTATCTTTTTGGCTGGTGGCTGTTCCATTACGTCACCACCAATATTACACCATTTTTTTTCTTTTTTTATTCTCTCTTTTTGGGGTCTTTCTAGCTAGCTTTGCTTGGATTTTTTTAAGCTTTCTTGATTGGTCTGTTCCGTTAGTTCATCTCTTGACAATCCCACCCTTTAATCACCCTCTATCTCTCCCTTAAGAGAAGAAGAAGAAGATTTTTTGTGTGCTGGCTTCTCTTCTCTTCTCTTTAGGGTCTTTATCAGTTGCGGGTAGGGAGTGAAGGAGAGAGATCAAGAGAGGAGGCGTTTTGGGGTTACCTGGCTAGCTAGCTTCCATTTTTGCCACCTTTTTTCCCGCCCAAATCTTGTCCACCAATCTAGCTCAATTCGATAATGAGAGACAATGAGAGCTTATGATGTTGAAAAACATTTATCTTTCAACAATATTGAATCATTGATGATGATAATATTTGGTCATTAGGGTTTTCTTTCTTTCTTTTTTTTTTTTTTTTGGCTTTTCTCTCTATCTGTCTCTCCTATTTAACCCTACTTATTTCCCATTCTTCCATTCCTCTCTTTCTCAGCTTTTTTCTTTGTAGGGTTTGTGTCGCTCTATGCTTGCATCCTTGGGATCCAATCCGACAACTAGACAAGCAGATTTTTTTTGTTGGAGTAAAAAAAGAGGTTGGGGTTCAATTCTCAAGGAGATGTTATAAAGTACTATAACTGTTTCTTTTTTCACTTTTGTTGTCTGTTTTCTTGTCTGATGTTAGGAGCTTCCTCTATAGTTGGAGTGAAGTCCAGAGCTAGCAACCACAAGTTTCTGTATCATCATTCTACTTTTGGAGAAAAAAGGGTTCTTCTTTGTTGAATTCAAGGCAGTTTCAATCAACAATACAGATCTGTGGATTACAAGGACTAGAGATCTTGGTTTTTTGATCTGTGAGCTCTCTCTTCTCTTGATCTTCATATTTTTGCTTGTGCATGGAACATCATAACATGTGGATCATTTTCTTAACAAAATCAATGTTATTTCATGTTTGAGAGTTGATAAAAAAGAAGGTGGAGAATGGATTGATGAAATATCCATGAGGTGGATGTTTCTGCAGATCTATATCTCAATAAAGATCAGCATTTTTCTACTACTAAAAAGAAAAATAAATTTAATTACCTATATGCATCTATACTAAGTAAATCCATTCTATTGATCATAATAATTAACTATACAATCTCATTCATCACATATGCTTTCTGGTCTTCTATTTTGACTCCTTTTTCATGGGCTATATTGCTTATTTTTCCTTTGTTTTGTAAAATGGAATGCCCATAATTCTGCATCATAAAAGTGATGTTGCATGATGGTTATGACATGTGAGTTGTCTTTGCCAAAATATTATCATCGCATGCGCGTACGTACTCCATTGAAGAGAAGAGTTAATTTTAGTATCTCGCATTCAACATCTAAATTAATCATCTTTAGATTCATCATGCACTTGAAATTCTTGTTTAGTTTTGTGTTCATATATTTAAACAATCTTTTTTGGCTAACCTTACTGTAATTCTTTTGTTTTTTCTATGATAAAATTGGAGATAGAGAAAGAATAGAAGCTTTTGGGCTATGTATGCTCAAATTAGAAACCTGATCAATACAAGCAAATTCAGTACTTAATTTATTCAACTAGTTGCATGATCCTTTTTCATAATCAATTACATCGAAAATGTTGATATTTTTCCTGATCTCTCATTCGATCATGAGACCTTAATTTTTACAATGTGAGGAGAAAATTATATATATATATATATATATATATATATATATATATATATATATATATATATAACTTGAAAATAATATATATCAATTACATCAAGTTGTTACAAGAACATTGTTTGCTGTGATGGTTCTTGAAGTTAATTTCTTCATTTTTCAGCGCTGAAATAGTGATAAATTTGATATTGTGCTTGGAACTACTCGATCGTAGGTAAATCTTGTGTGCAAAATAATCTTTATTGCATATAGGATCATAAACTAATCCATTATCCAGTATATGAAATGAAAAGTATACGTTATGTTCACTTGATTATAACATAGAAAAAAAATGATGGTTATTTATTCTCTTTTTATCTAAGTGTTTACAAGTGCTTGACATAATAGTTAACCTAATTAAACTTGGTGTTGATAGCACGTTCAGAAAATTGATTATAGTTTGAATTGGTCTTTCCAGAATGAAGTTACCACAAGAACAATGTACTTCATTTCAAAGTAAAGAATTTTGAGCAATGAGACATACGGTAGTTATTCAGAAGGAGATATGCTTATTGCTGCCATAACTTTGTGCTTCTGTTAAATTTATTCATGGAGAACAGTTTTTTTTCATAACATGCTGGTTGGTTTCGATCCAAATATTTGACATTTGATCAAATAATTTCTTCGGGTTTACAAGGCAATATTTGCTGTTTTTTGCTTGAACTTTAACCCCTTTCAGAATTTTTTTTATGGTTGCTGAACATATAAATCATGAATTTGTATCGAATCAAATTAATAAAGGGAAGGTTCGTTAAATTAAATAGATGTTGAGTCTTTGAGCAGATAAAATTAAAATCCAAATTAGGCTGATAATATTGAGTCCATTAATTATAAAAATGTACATTTTTTTCTAGTTTTAGTTAATTTGATAATTGAATGAAAATACATTCTAATGGAGTATGCTGAATGGATTTCAGGACTCAAGACGCAGCAGGAGAATATGAATACTTTTACACATGTTCCTCCTGGTTTCCGGTTCCATCCTACCGACGAAGAACTTGTCGATTACTACCTTAGGAAAAAAGTGAATTCAAGAAGGATTGATGTAGATGTCATTAAAGATGTCGACCTTTACAAAATTGAGCCATGGGATCTTCAAGGTATTTATAGTACTGCATAATTCTTGTAAATAATCAATAGTGATCAAAATTTCCAAGTGTTTGAGCGTCAGGAAAGTTCACTGACCATCAAAATTTTTGCTTATCTTGATGATTTAAACAGAACTATGCCGAATAGGAACCGAGGAACAAAATGAATGGTACTTTTTTAGCCACAAAGATAAGAAGTATCCGACTGGAACTCGCACAAATAGAGCCACTGCTGCTGGGTTTTGGAAAGCAACAGGTAGAGACAAGGCAATTTATTCGAAGCAAGACTTGATCGGAATGAGGAAGACCTTAGTCTTTTATAAAGGTCGAGCTCCGAATGGGCAGAAATCGGACTGGATTATGCATGAATACCGACTCGAAACAGATGAAAATGGGACTCCTCAGGCAAGTATAGGAAGACGTTTTTATGTCTTAATGCTGAAAATTTTCTTTTTTCGAAGCATGAAAGGTTTTGTATGTAATTCTGTTTCAGGAAGAAGGTTGGGTCGTGTGTAGGGTGTTCAAGAAAAGATTACCAACGATGCGAAAAGTGAGTGAGCATGAATCAGTCTGTTGGTATGATGATCAAGTTGCATTCATGCATGACTTGGATTCACCAAAGCAAAATTCTCAGCCTGATTTGGGTTATCAATTCCCATACCCCTGCAAGAAAGAGATAGATCTGCAGTACCAAATCCCTCATGATCACTTCCTCCAACTCCCACTTCTACAAAGCCCTAAACTGCTGCAATCAGCTCCAACTATAAGCTGCAATTCCATCAATGCTGCATATGGCCTGGACATAAACCAGGCAAGCACTATACAATCCTCAACACTCACACAAGAAGATCACATTCAACAAGCACATGAGCAAAGCTTTCCCTCTATCTATGGTAACAACAACATTAATGAGCAAGCAGTTGATCAAGTGACAGACTGGAGAGTACTTGACAAATTTGTTGCTTCTCAATTGAGCCAAGAAGATGTGGTCAAGGAAAACAACCACCCAAATGCGAGCAACAACATCTTCAGCACATCATCAATCCATGCACCAAACATATTTGCTCGACACTTGAGTAAGCAAGATACATCCGTGCCGGAAAATGCCTCGACGTCAACCTCCAGTTGTCAAATTGATCTATGGAAATGATGATATCCAGTTAAAAACTACGCTGCATGGTATATACTAATCATAGGATGTTTCAATTTGAATGCAAAGGGAAATTATGATTCTAAGTTCCTGTACATAATAAAACTTAAAACAACATATATATAACCTTTAACTGTTGTTGTCCTAGCTAGCATATATGTAAGTTTATACTGCAAGACTAGACTCTTGGGAAAGAAAGCAAATTATGTTCAATTTCTTGTAAGATGAAATATTATTTCTTAGGTGGTTGTGGGTGTGGGAAAATGGAGTTGAAGCAATTAATCGTTTGTATATGTGAAGGCATTTTAATGTAGCCTCTATGGTCTAGCAGTCATGCACATGTGCTGTTTATGGAATCGATGGGGTTATCGATTTCATATGTGTTTGTATTTTCAACTTTTATGAAACCATATTAGAGTAAAGCCTGCCTGTTCCTCTTGACTTGGTTACATTTCTGCCTTTGAATATTCTTTGCTTATGTTGTTTCAAAGAGTATCCTTGTGCAAAATTATTATTAAACGGATCGTGTAACAGGCTGGATAGTTTGACAATGGTTAATTTAACGATATCATTTTGAAAAAAATAAAATCAATCCGAATCTCGATTGCATTGCTCGGGTTTAACTATGTTAATTCCATCTGATTTTCTTAAAAATCCGAAACTGGGTTTATTAATATTAAGTTCATCGACTTTCCAATCCGAGTCACTGGCTTATAATTGAGATAATATCCTCGTATCAATTTTTATGCATGGATTAATATTGAGTTCAATGACTTCCCAAATCTGAAACACCTGCTTATAATCGAAGAATTAGCCCAGCAATATAAATTTGAAACACCTATTTTAGTTACTGATGGTCTATTTATGATCAATGTCGTTTTTAATGTTCTACATGCAACTCATATTTGAGACTTCGGCCCTCTTCTTATACATGTTGGCATGACACGAGAACCATTAAGCCGAATACCAATTTCTTGGCTAAATATTACATTATTGGACTGACCACATTAATTATCTTCGAGCTTCTTAATTTTATTACATGATCTATGGTAGAAAGGAGTTATAGCAAAGATGCAAGCATGCGATTTACAATATCTTTATATAATGATGACCTAATTTCATGATAAGTTAATGCTTTGCTGAGAAGTTTGGCAAATGCACATAGTGAATTATATATGTTCCCTTCTCGAGCGTAGAAGGCACTCAAAAAATCCAACCAGCTTGATTTTTGCATGAAATCGGCACCACTAGGAAGGTGTATGTATGTTTTCTTGAAGCTGGGGTTTAAGACAAAATTAATAAGCAGATAGGCTTTGGATGAGTATGGAGCAAGATCTAACTTTACTTGGTCAAGAAGATAATCTCAACTACTCAATAAAGGTTGAGAGATGCGAAGGACGCATGGCAGACAAGTGCATTTCAAGATCAAGGGCATGACTCAATTGGTCATCAACCAAAGAAAAAAATCAAATTTTATGCTGGCCCATTTTAAGGATCTAGATCAAATCAACCTGGGTAACATATGATCATTGAATTCAGGATTCAGAATAACACAAACCTTCTAATCATATTATGTTAGGACACATGCTTGTCACTTTTGCATTTGACCATGTGTCGAGGAATTCAGAATTATTTTGTTTGTACCTTTTACCAAATAAATTTAATGTGAGTTTTTGTGACTTGTAAGTCACCTTCAAAAGCAAATAAAATTGTTGAGTATGTATTTGTTTGATATTATGATATATAAAGCTTTTTAAAAGTATTTTTTATTTAAAAATATATTAAAATAATTTTTTAATTTTTATATCAACAAATCAAAGTTATCAAAAAATTACTAAAAAATATTAATTTAATATTTTTTTAAGCCAAACACACTCAAATGAAGTTTCAATCACAATGCTAAACAACCTCTATTACCCTAAATAGGCAATTAGTCTAATGTTGGCTCAATGGCTAGAAAACTCATTTAAAAAAAATTATTTTGTAAAATTATTTTTTTATCTAGAAAATGGTTTAACATTCTACATGCTGGTTCCTATTTGTTAAATCAAAACCATATGTTCGAAATGAATAACTTTGATTTGGCCTTTGTCAAAAATGGCTAAACTTAATTAATACTAAATCTTTTTTATAACAAATGAGATTTTTTATAACATTCTAGATTTCCTATTAAGGAAATGGCTTAAAACTACAAAGAGAGAGAGAGAGAGAGAGTTATAATTATTATGTTATTTACATAATCTAAATTATTGAATTTAATGATGAGATTAGGAAAAATGACCAATAATATTCTCATTGAATATAAAAGATCCGAATCCAAATATTTACTTCGTTGAACGCATAAAATGTAAGAGATTACCATACAAATATGAAAAAAAATATTAGTACAACAAACTTTGATGCATAAAATGAAAAAAAAAAATCTTGCATAGAAGCTATAAACAACTTACTATATATCACCACAAAAGAAGGTAAAAAAAAATAAAAATAAATTAATGTCTGTTAACGTCAAACAGTCAAAACCAAATTAGAGACCTCAAGAATCCACTAAAGTTTTGGTACCAAAAGCACAAACACACAAACAAAACAACTACCTACCTTAATGGGAATGAATACGTGCTCATATTTCAAAGGCCTCAAAGCTGCAGGAAGGAGCAGAGAGCACAAGAGAAGAGCAAATAACAGCACCGTGGATTAACCAAGAACGTGAAAAACAGAGTGCAAGTTACAAAGGAAGAGTCAATATATAGTGGGGTTGAAGTAAAATGTGAAGAGTTTATATAGTACTTAATTTGCACTGATGAAAAGGTTCATGTACTGTGGAGTTCTGGTGAAGTCAAGAGCATGGACGTGCCTTCAAAATATAAATGGATATCTCTCAAGAACATACTCATTGTGCTGGGTCTTCTCTGCTGATCATATCTCACTAAGAAGAGAGTCACAAAGGGACCGAAAGAATCTTAGGAGTAGAAAAGGCAAGTGAAGTGACTACGTTTTGACATGGACATTCCTTTATTTCAACCTGTTAGATTTTTTATTTTTTATTTTTTTTGGTTCTTGGTTGCACAATCACTGTGTATTCCTTTACTAGACAGAGTGCCTGCGAAGTCAAAGAAAGATTATCCATACGCATGAAATTTGATAGCGTCATTTGAGGGGTGTGACTGAATAATTAGGGTTTCATTAAGAATTGTTGTTTGTGAGGGAAGATAACATGATATAATATGCACTAATATTGAATCAAGTCCATGTGACTGCTAATTATGTTCTTCTTTCCACCCACAAATCCCCAAGTCCATGCCTTCTGCTGCCCCCACCAATCTCTAAAGCTTTTTGCATTACTTTCCAGTCAAGTTCCAGACCACATGAAACCTGCATGGTACAAAGATAGTAAGGGATTGTTTGGGATTGTAGGGAGTGGTGGCGGTTTAAAGTGTTTTTTTGTTTAGAAATGTATTAAAATAAAAAATTTTATTTTTTTAAATTATTTTTGATATCAACATATCAAAACGATCTGAAAATATATAAAAAAATTATTTTAAACAAAAAAAATTCAAAATTTTTGAGAACATGATTTGTATCACGTTCTCAAACACACCCTAAAATTAACATATCTAGCTTTTAGTTACTATCTCGAAACAAAAAAAAAATAAAAAAATCAAGATATAAAAAACATGTGTCAATATCTTTTTATTTTCAATGGAATAAAAAATTGTTCCAGTATACTTAGTTTTATATCTTTAAATATATTTTTGTTTTTTCTGTAAATATTTCTTATATGTCCCACGAAATTAGCGAAACACAACCTAAATATTTAGGAATTTATCTACACTTATCAGTCCTTTCGGTAGCAAACATGTTGTCTGGTTACAATCAAAGCAACATTTGGATGATTGATGTTTCCTTCATTGTTTCCCTTAATTCTCACATAATGATTTCACCAGAAAGTAATAGCCCAACTCTTTGGAGCTTTCATTCATCTGTAAATTATCTTTGACCAAGATCCAGAGTACTCTCACAGTGTTCATCCCTTCCATTTTGACTTCCCTTTACCAGGGTCCATTAGAGAAAAGTTGCAGCTTGGTCGAATTTCCCTGAAGGAGTTAATTAGCTTAGTAAGTCTAAGCCCATCAAAACCCATTTCAAAGAAGTTGGAACCCAATCCTGCCAAATCAGGCTTCCATGATCTGCCCCAGGTAAGATACATCTTGTTAGGTCATTCTATACTTTCTTTCTTTTTTATTTTTTGATAATTTGGAACCATCTATACCTGGTCAAGAACCAAACTACGTACCTGAACCCTAAGCCAGCAGTAGGGTTACAGAACTGGAGTGTATTTATTGCTGTGGTGCCCGGCACCTAATGATTTTAGCAAAACTTAGAGTAGAATCAAGAAAAAGAAACGTTCATACAATTTGATCAAACATCAAGCTCCACCATCATAGCCTGGAATCGTGTTTACTTCCACTTAAGCACCCATGTTACCATCTCTATGATACCGTAGACAAAATAATAACCAAAATAAGTTCCTAGTAGCAAAAGACATGATTGCTGTGCTGTTAAAGAGGCAAAAATTCAAGAAACAAGTGAAACACAAATGTGATCTAAAAAGATATATTCCAATCGTGTGTTGAAAGAGAGATGGTTTTTGAGAGAATGGGTTAAACATCATCAGTGTGTTTGCTTTTAAATGGATAGAGAACAATCGACTCCCAGTGAACTAAAATACAAAGAAAAGGGTAAAGATCCCCAAGGAAATAAAAAAAATTATCAATGACACCAAGAAATTTTCAATGAACAACATTGAAGTTCCGACTCTAATGTACACAGCTGAATGAAGTCTGTAAAGGGCACAACTCCTACAAGCCCACCACTGACAACAAAACTATAGTCAACTTCCAAAGCAATCACAAGAAACCTTCAGCTGAAAATGAAAACCGCGCAGAGTGCCATCAGCAGAGTGAAAAACAGATTAGGATTGCCATGGAGAATCAATGCTCCCGATTTGTGGCTTAGATCCCTGAAGATGTAAGACACAGCACAAGTTATTCCATGAGAAGAAGAAGAAAAGGGGGGGTGATTTTATGAAATAGTTTCTGATACATACTGCTGTTTGGAAGCAAGGGCACCACAATATAAAACATTATTAGGGGGGGGCATCTCTGTTTCGCCATTTTCTTCAGGATTGATTATTCTCATGTATGTTTCTTGGCCGAGATACCATCTATCAAGATTTTCTACTCTCAGATTCCATACTCCAGCATTGTCAAGGGAGGCGAGAACTGCTGTCCATCCCCCAGGATAAACCTAAACAAAAGAAAAATAAAGGGCGTTAAAAAAACTCTATTACGAATTCAGGATCAAGATACTGCCTAGAATTTCAGGAAACCGATAATAATCTTAGCATGATAATCAACTAAAGCTGTTTTTATATAAACACATAGAAATAAATAAAAACATAAGTATGTCATCCATGTCACCTGTATGATAACAGAAGATAAATATAGAAAAACCAACCTCTACAGTGCTGCGAGAAATAGCATCCCACTTATTGTATGAACCTCTGTTGTTCTCTGACCAAATACCCCAGTCCATCCTGGATTTTCAACAAAAAACTAAAATGAGAATTCCTAATTCGGACAGCTAACACATTAGAAGAAAGGAGGCCTTTCTCACCCAACAACGAAAAAGGAGTAACCATTCATGTGAAAGCTCTGCATTCTAGTATCATTGTTCTGCAATATGATTTCTATAAACCCCTTGTATGTAGCATTAATTACAGAAGTGTCCCTGTGGAAAGTTCTATTAAGTGGTGCACTAGGAAAATCAAGTTTGTAAGATCCCTTCACTTTGTTAAGGTCAGCAAGCCTGATTGGTGTACCCGGATTGACAAATGATATCCCATTCAGAGTTGCACGCAGCTTCCCATCGATGGTAGTTGGTGGCAAGCTCCTTAAAATATATGTTTCAGTCACATTGATAGAACCATAGTGATAAGACCCCTGTGGATTTGGGCGAGCTCCACTTGCAGATGTATTTTGCCTAATGCAAATGAAAATAGCAACATTAGCTCTGAATAGCTAGGAAAATGATTTCTCTAAACCTAAACGAAAAGAAGCAGAAGGAAATAAAACCAGCGGGCTCTTTATTCATATCAATCAGTACAAGAATGACACATGGTGTTACCTACAATGATTGTTGGCTGTCAGGAGGGCAACAAATCTTAATAATGCTTTCCTATTATCATTGAGAAAATATTTGCCACCTAGTGAGATAATAAAAAAATTGCTCGATAGCCATTTTCTCCTTGTTCCTATTTCTTCACTAAGTAGATTGTTTGTCCCTCTCTTACATAAAAACATGCTTGGGGAGATTTCCACTCATCTTCTCCATTGTTATAATGATGAAGTATATATGCAAGAAATTATGTTGGTCTCCATTATATATCCACTCATCTTCTTGTTAAAATGCAAGAAATTATGTTGGGAGTGTTACTCAGATGTTTTTGCTTTAACAATTTTAGAACAGAACAGAATAAATTTTTTGGGGGGAGTGGAACATCCACCAACAGACACAGAATCATGTTTAGAAGTGACATAACTGAGATGCGATCACATATGGAAAAATTATACTAGAAATTGATCTCTTGAGTGAAAGAAATAACCTGATGGCTTTTGGCTGGTTCATGGCTGACCACTGGTTATAAATATCACTTGGTGCTTCAGGCAGAGGACCAGTAGCAGGTCCTTTTGAATTGGAATAGTGCAAAATGCCAACACCAGAGACTTTTCGCCAAATTGATTCATTCACAAACCGAGCACTTGCTACGATGTAGTAATCACTAGTAGCATTCTGATCCATGGTGACCAAAAAGGAAGAAGACTGCCCCACATGAATATCAAAACTGGTATAATTTTGTTGCACGGTGTAATAACCCTCTGTTTCCACAAGAAGCAGATTGTGTCCCTGGATTCTGAAGTTCAAACTAGTTGAAGTCCCAACATTGTGGACACGAAATCGATAAGTCTTGCCTGCAAAACATGATGCAAATCCGACTAAAAACTCTGAGCAAAAACATATCCAACATGTATATTGGTTTTAATGTCTAAAACTGGGAATACATGATGAGAACCACCAGAAGCAATAAAATGAGAACTTGGAAATATTTTAAGAAAAGAAATTGAAGGATTAAATTACAAATTAGTCTATAACTGATTATCTGATATGAAACCATTCTGTTCCAAAACTAAGAAAACAGGTGAGGAGTGGATAAGAATGCAAACTGTTAAATGTGCACTTTTCATGCCTGAAGAACATACCTGGGTCAACTTTAATGGTTTCATATGGCAACCCGTCAGGTACAAGAGTTGTGTTGTATCTGTATGGTCCTTTCCCGTTAATTAAAACTCCATCAGGCATTCCAAGGTCTTTTCCAGAGTCAAGATCAGCTCTCAATGCCTGAAATTAAATGTAAAACGTCACCATTGGAGTTCAATCCTGAAACCCATCACAGCATAAAAGGAAGTGTAACCTCTTAATAAAACTAACCGTATGGTTCCTTGTATACCAGTCCCCAATCAGAAGGGTAAAATCCCCATCCGGCTGAGCGAAAGGAATTTGGATAACTGGCCTGTTGTTAATGACAAAGGGACCAAAGCCACCCGAGGCTCTTTGAAGATTAAGAGACGGAAAGTAGAAAAAGCTCCCAATCTGATCTTTTACTTGAAAAGTGTAATTAAAGTCCCAAGTCGGAGGAATTGGACAATTTGTGCCCAGAACACCATCCTGCCATGAATTACGTCGCATTTGGATCCCAGGCCTGTTGTAAGTCATCAATCCACCCAAATTTTCAGAAAATCATTCTCAACATGAAATAAGAGCAGAGAATAGAAAAGGTTACAAAAGCCAAAGAACTTACCATGTCATTAGAAGGTTCTCATCCAAATCATTGTACACTTTTATAACAACATTATTATTAGTGGTAGCATTAACAAGAGGACCAGGAAACTGTCCATTGATAGCTATAACCTGCAATCATATACTAACAAATAAGAGGAATAAACAGTAAAATACAGAACATAAACCAATGACTGCTTCCAGAAAAACACACAACTTTTCATCCAAATACACTTTTGTACTGTATCTTAACAGTTTGAATAAAATGAAGAAAAAGATAACGTGAAAAAATGGGTAAGAAAATAAAACACTAAAAGTACTAACCCAAAAACAAAAAGTTGAAATAAAAATCATTTGCAAAGCAGTATAAAACCGTATAAAACCATAAACTACAAGAACCAATATTTGATTCAACAACAACCAAATAACTATCAATAACACCACACAAACAGTCAAAAGACCAATTTTGCTTAAACACGCTGAAATCATTAACACCAGGGACAGTGAAGATGTAGAGAATGTGTGGGGGGGAAATGAAGATGGCATTGAAAACATAAACAACAGATTACTTCAACAAAACAGGAACTAGCAAATAAAACCCCATAGAGAAATCATCTAGTACAAACCAAGAATCATTGTCTTAATCTACTTCAATAACAGTAAAACCTCAAACTACTTCAGTACCATGAAAGAAACAAAACCCGTTAACATAAATGTCCTTAAACATCATCTTTAACATATCCCAGAAGCCAAAAACAAGCACAAAGAACCCCAGAAAAACCCCAGGAACGAAGCGATAAAAAATGAAAAAAAAAAAAGTCTACAGAGAGAATAAAAATGGAACCTTTTGAGGAACACCAAGAGGAGAGACAGTGATGTAAGATAGCTTAAAGTCATAAGAGACAGTTGGGTCTGCAGCAAGAGAGAAACTTGAAAACAGAGCAATGTGAATTAAAAGAAAAATGGATGTTGACGAGAGCTTAAAGAAGGCCATAGAAAAGTTTGAATCTTTTCAAGTGTTTTGGATTTTAAGGGAAAAAATGAAAGAAGGATTTTCAATTTTTTGTGATGTGATTTTTACATGATCAAAAAACACGAACTGATTAAGGAAAGAGAGAGACTGCTGCTGTGAAGTAGAGGAAAGTTGAGGTTTTTCTGAGGGAGAAGGAGCAGGGGGAGAGAGAGAGGCTTTTTGTTTTTGTTTTTGGTTTTGTCGTAATAGAATCCCTAAATAGTAAATAATGTGGATAAATTAGGAAATTATCAGGTAAAATACAAAAAAAATGGCAAAATCAATTAAAACCAAAAACAAAATAGCGAAATAGTATAGTATTGGATATTGTAAATTTAGGACATCTATTTAAATTTAAAATTAACAGGTCAACTGATTCGTAAAAAAAATTAAAAAATTATCAAAAACAAGGTTTTATGGTGGGATTTTTGTAATCTAGAAATTAAAAAATTATGCTATTTTATCAATTTTTTTCTTAAATGATGTTATTTTGTCAAGATTTTTAAAAATTTTCAAAAATTTCAAAAATATCTAAAAAATATTAAATAGGATAAAGGCTAAGCTGGTTTTAGTTTTAGTTTGGTAATGTATTGTGTTGTGTTGTTATTTTTAAAAGTGTTTTTTTTTAATTTTAAAATAAATGTTTATTTTTTATTTTTTATATTCTCATATTAAAATCATTAAAAATACTAAAAATAATATCATTTTAATTTTTTTCAACTAAAATATACTTTTAAATAATAATTAAAAACAAAAACTACTACACTTCAAATATTAAACAAAAAATATTTTGAAAAACAATCATTATTATACTTTTAAATATCTTTTTCATATATATTTATTTTTATTGTTGTTTTTGTTTTTAATTGTGGGTTAGAACTCATCATTAAAAACAAAAAACACAACAGCAAAAACATGAATTTATTAATTTTACTTTTATATTTTTGTTATGAAGGGTTATACTCTCCTACAAACATAAAAATAAACACACCGTATCATGCAAATTTAATTTTAGTAGCTGTAGTGATTTGTTTTTGGTAAGGTTGAAGGAGAGTTATTAGAGTAGAAATATAATGTTGAATGGGTGTGTAGAAAGTTTGAAATTAGAGTTTTTTATATTGTGTCGACAATTAGGGTTTATAAATGAAATAATGTTGTTTTTTATAACATTTTATTGATTAATTAAGTGTACTTGAGAACCATCTAGGTGATGGTTTAATGGTAAGAGTTTGGAACTAAAAGGTTTGCTTCCTTTGTGGTTTTAGGTTCGAGCCTTGTGGTTACTCATATGATGGCCACTAAAGGCTTATATAGTTATTAACTTTAGAGCCCATGGAATTAGTCGAGATACGCGTAAACTGGTCCGGACATCCACGTCAAATTAAAAAAAAAATGTAATTGAGATTTATGCATCATCGTTTGTCTTTTTTATATCCTACTTAATTTATTTTTCATTACAGTTGTTAGTGAATGACGCGATCCTGTCATGAAACTTATGAAGGAAGGGTTTTCTCTTTTCAACCTGTTTTTTACATTTAAAAAAATTTTAAATTAATATTTTTTATGGGTTTAATATAGATATAAAAATTTAAAAAATATTATAATTTTAAAAAAAATTAATTAAAAAATATTTTTAAAAAGGGCATCGCATTATCAAATATATAAAATAAATAATAAAAAACCAGCTATGAGACGACATGATTTAGTAAAAAATTTACTATCTATATCGTCTTTTCAAAATCACCCAACCAAATTTGGTGTTGATTTATTAAAATTACCCGTATAGAACTATCATTCCTTATCTCGAGAAAAAAATTGTCATTCTTCAGTTTCTTGGAATTAATTCAAGCAGTCCATAGATATCTTTCTTCTTATGACAATGGTCAAGTAATATTACCGGATATTCAGATGGTTTGTCTCCGCGGTCAATTACGTTTTTTATAAAATTTAATTTTTTTAGTGTTTTTTTATTATTTTAATATACTAATATTAAAATAAATTTTTAAAAATAAAATAATATCATTTTAATATATTTTTAAACAGGAATCACTTTAAAATATAATTATTATTACAATATCAAACAAGATCATGGTAAATGACAAAGCTCCTTAAATGCTGTGATTGAACCGTTGTTTTGTTAATTTTTTGTATTTTATATTGTTTTAATATATTAATATTGAAAATAAATTTTAAAAAATATTATTATTTTAATATATTTTTAAATAAAAAATATTTTAAAACAATCCTCCTTGAAAATAAAAAAAAAAATCCACAAGTGAAAGTGACAACCGATAGGTAAGCCAGCAAGAAAACGCTCAAGTTTCGGCGCCTATTGCTATCTGTTTCACATATATATTTTCTTAGTGCTCGATTTTCTTGAATTTCTCTCTTCCTTTCATTTTCTTTCCTTTCAAACGTTTCAATGATGGATTTTCCACAAAAACCGCATCTGTGGTCCCCACACCCTGGTTCAAATCATATGGACCCCACACCATCTTCAAAATACATTGCATGGTCCCTTAAGTTGTAGATTTTGATCATCTTGACCCTTCTACTACAATTGTGTGCATCCTTGCTTGTTATGCTTGCATATGGCTTTGTTTGATAGATTCTCCTATGGTAATGGGTCGGAAATCTTCGTATTTAGGCAATATAATTAAAAATTCATATTCATATCCGTGGTGATGGAATCATATAAAAAAAACCATGTATGTTTCACATCAATAACATAGCTCGTATAGATCTATGGGAGTAATATGGAATTAAAACTCCATCCTTAGTTTATATTAATAACGTATATTTTATTGTTTCGTGCAACTATTTATGTTGTAATCAAGTGTGGTTGTTTGACTTATAGTTATAAAACCTAGTTTGTGGGTTGGCAAGTCAACTCGTATTTATTTTAAAACAAAATTTATTAGATTTTTTTTATTAATAAAACAATATCATTGTGAATAAAAAAATAGAAATAACATAATTTTAGAAAAAAAAATGATTCCAAAGCAAACCTGATCCAATCTAGATTCTGAGTTAACGAGTCATATAATTGACTTATTAAGCCGGGTTACGTATCATAATTGTGGCACGGGGTACATAAGGGGATGAATATTCGGTCATCCCTAAGATAAAAGGTTAAAGTGAACAACACTTAAAATCTGGGGACCATATTAAACCTAACAATTTATAGCACCGCGTAGGCCCATTACTAGCCTTCCAAATGTGTACACTCCCCGGTCCCCGCGGCAATGCTTTTGCCTCTTTTTTTTTGTTTGAAGAAAATAAAATAATTACTTGGAAGAGTTATAAATTACTAGTTGGCAAGATTTATTTGGATGCTAATAAAGCATCACATTCAATGCGAAAACCTTTTTAATTCATGATTAAAAACCTATTTCATTCAAGATTTTAGCTTATTTAGCAATAATTCTTAATCCATGTCAAGTCTATAAGTTAATTCAGGAAATTCATAATTAAAACTTGATCAATTCAAAATTGATATAGATTTAGTAAATTTTGATTTATTTATTTGACTCATCTAAATTCCACCAAGTTAATATTAAAAAATAACAAAATAATATAATTTCAATAAAAATAATTAATTCAAGTTAATAGAATGACTGCATTAGATAGTTTACTTTCCCCGTGAAAGTGAGAGAGGGGAAGATAAGACTGAAATGTAAAATTCTATCTTCGTTCTCAATTTTATTAATGAAATTAATTTCACGATGTTGATTAAGCCAATAATCATGATAGCTTGCACTGTTTAGGCGTTAAAAAGGGAGAAAAAAAAAACTAGGAAAATTCAAGGTTGTCATTAGATCCATTTTCTAGTTGATTGATAGAAACTTTTTTCCTTTTTCTTTTAAAAAAAGACTTTTAGTCTTTGTATCAAATATATTGTCTTCACATCATTCCTGTTTTCACGATCACCTTTATGACTCAAAATAATTTAGGTGATATATATGTGTTGGATTGTATTTTATGGTGTTTTTTTTATAAATATTTTTTATTTATAAATATATCATAATATTTTTTTTATGTACATTGTTCATATTAATATATTAAAAAAATCAATCTAACATTTTTTCGAAACTAATCTTATTTTTATAATGTATCTAAACACAAAAACTTGCAATTTTGCATATCAATGGCCTTCCAAAAATATTGTTCAAGTCTGTTATAGCTTGTGTAAATTTCTCAAATTGATGGACCTTCCTGTACAATCAATTATTTTTGGGGTTAAAATCATGTTTTGTAATTTTTTTAAAATTTATTTTCCTTGAAATTAATTTGTTTTTATTGTTTTTGAATTATTTTAATGTTCTGATGTTAAAAATAATTTTTTAAAAAAATAAAAAAATATTATTTTTATATATTTTCAAATAAAAATAAATAAATTAATGCTCTGGTTATTGTTCCTAGTGTCGTTTTTTTTTTTATTTTTTTTTTCTCCTCGCATCAAGCTTGAACGAACAAGAATTGCCCTTTCCTAGTTTTCTACTTAATTATTGTGAAACACATCGTGTACATGTCAGATATGGACACTAGCTAGTTAGTTTGGTTGATGAAATTATTTACAGTTTTGAGGCATAGCCTGTGGTTAATGAGTATGGGTTAGTTTTATCAATCAAGAAGATTCATTTTTTTTTTATTAATAATAGTAAAAGAATTTTTCAAATCAATTTATATATCAATTAAATTAATTAAGTTTTAAACCATTTTAAAAATGTAATTTTTACTTTCAAAATTAGAATTTGATGATGTATTTCTTTTAAATCTTTTAATTTGATTTACATTTCTGATGCCAATTAAGTTGCGAGAAAGATACAGAATACATCATATTAAATAAAAACAAGAATACAAAGATAAATCAATATTCACTTACACAGCCCATATACCTTTAACATGATATAGGAAAAACCTTATTAGAATCTATAATTATTGAATTTAAGTTAATTACTAGGGAGGTTCAAGCAATTAATGGAAAATAAATATTTACATACAAAGCAAACTTGCTTGCTTTTAATGAGACATTCAAAGAAAAAACTAATTAGGATTTATAATTTTTGTGCGAGAAAAAAATAATTACAATACCAATACAGCTCGAACCCGATTTTGGGTTGCAAGGATTTATACCAATCAACATATCATGATTCAAAATCCACGACAACGAATCCACACTTCAGTTCAACAAAAACAAAAAACACAATAACACAATTCAAACAAACAACATCATATCTAAGATTGTTTAAGATAAAGGATTCAATGCATTAGGGGGTTGAGAAAACCTTCAAAGAGCCACCGGAAATGGACAGAATGCTGCTGGAAACGGGCTGGGCAAGGACGACATGTGGGTCTCAAACGCAAGTAGACGAGTTGGGTTGTGGAGCGTCATTTCACGTGCAACCACTCTGGGGAGGCAAGTGGGCTATCCGAATAGTTGTTCTCCTCTCTCTTCTTCCTCCCTACACAGGCGATATAAGCCACAACAGTACGAGATGGGAGATCGCTGGTTGTAAAGCTTCTACTGAGAGAAAGATGGGTTGTTATCGCATGGTGGAGGGATGAGATTTTGGTGTTTTTGGATGGCAAAAATGAGGGGTATCGGTCTGTGTTGATGTCAGGGTTACGACGTCGTGGAAGTTGTTGTGGCTGGCGGATGGTGATTAGAAAATAAAAGGTTAGACAACGAAGACTAACAGGTGATGGTGGCTGAGAGGACTGATTTTTAGCTGTTGTGTGGAAGAAATTGGTTTGTGAACAGGCTGGAGATCCCAGGTGAGGGGGGAGGGATTTTTTATGGCGGTTGTCGGCTGGGATGGCTTGAAGAAGTGAATTGTCGGTTGCTGTTTTTTTTTTTAGTTAGGATTTTGTGAATTTTGTCTTGTGTAATGCTAGTTTTTGGACTTTTCTGATTTTCCTAGTGTATGTCCTCTTCTATTTATATTTTATACTATCACGTTACCTAAAAAAAAAACAAGAAATATAATATTTAGGAATATTTTATTTTATCTCCTTTGAATTAGAATTTTTTTAATAACTTTCCAGTCTCAACTTGATTCTCTATTTGTTTTTCAATCCCAGCATGATTTTCTTATTTTCTTATTTAGTTTGATTTTCCATCATGTTATTTAGCTAGTCATCTCGATCCACTTTTTTTCTTGCTTTTTATTTCATTTCCTGGTTTTTTATATTTTTTTGTTATTGTTATTTTAATCTTGTCACAAAAAATATAGTAGAATAAAATGAATAAAAGTACTAAATGATGGGAATTGACTTAATTGTATTGAAAAGATATTTTTTTGGAATTCTCTTTATGTTTTTGAAATAAATGGAGAATTGGAGGACAAAATGAGTTATGATAATGCCTTCTTTTTATAATATTCATAATAAAAAAAAGGCATTGGAGAATTTACTTGGGAAAAAAAAATAACACACGGACATCTAAATAGGTCAAAGTTGTTAGATGACCAATCTCAACATGAAAATTTAAAAATAATCAAAATTATTAGGTGGCCAACCTCGAAATAAAATCTAAACAAAATATAAATTGATCAAAATTATTAGAAGACCCAACTTGACATAAAATTTTTAAAGTGAAACAAAATTGTCAAGTGACTAACCTCAGCATGAAATTTAAAATTGGATCAAAATTATTAAGTGTCCAACCGCGATATACAAATTTAAAAATTGATCGAGATTTTTAGGTAATTAACCTTAACATGAGAATTTAAAAAATAGATCTAAATTGTTATGTGACCAATCTTGAAATAAAATTCAAATATATCCAAATTATTATGTGACTAGCCTCGACATGAAAATTTAAAAATTGTTCGAGATTTTTAGATAACTAACCTTAACATGAGAATTTAAAAAATAAAATTAAATTATTAGATGATGAATCTTAAAATAAAATTCAAATATATTTAAATTGTTATATGCATAACCTCGACATAAATTTAAAAAATAGTTAAAATTATAAGATGGCCGCATGAGAATTTAAAAATGAGCTTACTCGAAAAATGTGAACCTTCATCAATCATCTAATTATTGTGACCGTAGGCTCATTTATTTTGCATGAGTTCCACTTCAGAGTAGGTGATCCAGTTTTGAATCCTCCAATATTCTCCTGCCTTGATTTCCCATTGATGTTGTCTTTGAGATTTTTCGATGATTATTTTTGTTTTGAGTATTCATTTTCCCCCAGGCTTGGCCTCGAGACTCGAGAGTTCTCTCCACGATTCTGTTTTATTTGTTCTACTCCATGTTTCGATCCTGTGATGCTTTTTTCATAACACCCTTTAATACCCATCATTGTCAGGCATTTATTTTGTTCTCATACTCAATGTTTATTTATTTATTTATTATTATTATTATATGTAGAACATTTATAGGCAACCTGACCTTGCACACCTAAACACATTTGAAGTGGGTGTTGAATTCAACAAAATATAAATGCTAGACACACACGTATTACTACTTTTTGTTTAATAATAAATAATACTCAGGCAAAAAAATGAATATCTATTTAGATATTCAAAATATGACGAATTGTGTATAAATATCTAGATTTCTAACTCAACAAGTAACGCGTAAGGCATAGATATAAAAAAACTCAACATGTTAATACTTATTGCATCCCTGTTGGTGTTGGTATCTCGGTGCCTATTTGCCCTATTTATTTTCTATAAATAGTTTTAATAAACACGATTACTTATAATATCAGTCATTTTGTTTTTTATATTTAAATTAAACTTAGTAGGAGTTGTTTAAACTAGTTTTGTTATTTTTCTTTTTTCTTGTTTGATTTTCTAGTTTATTTAGAACTTTTTATTATTTTTTCTCCTTTTAGATTCAAACTTTTACTTTGTTTAAGTTGTTTTTTAAATTTATTTAAAGAGTTGTAAATTTTTTAAAAAGATAAATTAATTGAGAAGAATATATTTAATAATAAGATTTTGAAATAAAGATTTCTTGTGAAGATCATTTTAGAAATAATTCTATGTTTTTACATATGTTGTTTTCTTCAGCATAAAAAAGTATATTCCTCTATGAATCTGCAAGAGGTTTTGGTCAGTCTTTATGTCGATAATATTATATATACACACATTAATTCCTCAGCAAAAGTAAATAAGTTTTAACATCATCTATCAACCTCGTACTCATAATTACCAGTTCTTTGAGATGCCGACCAAACTTCTTTCATAAATGGCTTTCAGAATCATAGCCACTTCGCCATTAAAGTCTGTCAGAGAACTGCATATGTGGCAGAGGCACTATTACCCACCAATCACGCACCAAATGGCTGCATTTGTCCTGACAAAGTGGTAAGTATTGTGGTAAAGTCAATTCAGTTTTAGAATCTGAAAATATTTTAATCTAAAGTTTTTGAGAAATGCCAAAGTCTAATGGTCTACCTGCATAAAGCTGCTTCAATTGTCATTATGGAATTTAGCATTTTGTAGAAGAAGCACATCCCACTTTCTGTTTCATGGTCACTTGAATGCCTCGACACCTCAGATTTGGACAACCTCTAAAAGTTGGTCTCGATGAGGACCTTGGATATGTTTGCCCTAGGCCCAGTTGGTAATCAATCCAAACACCAAATCGAGCAAAACCAAGTACTTTTTATCATGCCGATAGAAGAATTATTCCTGAAGCCATTCTTATCGGGAAAAACTTTTTTTTTATTTTTAAATACTGATGTAGAGATAGATCTAGGGCAAAGTCCCAACACAGGGATAATCCAGCAAAACATAGTTATAAAATTCAACTTAAAAATCAATCTAGAGCAATAACTGAATTATGAGGAAGGTTTACTAGAGCTTGGTTGATCTAATTTTTTTTATATAAAAAAACAATTAAAATAATGTTATTTTAAAAAAAATTTCTTTTAAAAAAATTAATTAATTGAAAGTCGGGTTTTATTCTAAGACAACCAAGTCATGAATCACCCCAGGCAATTAATCCTATTTTTTCTTTCATTTGTATCGGTTCAAGTTTGGATAAACTAGATTTTATTGCAATCCATCGAGTTCATCCAGGTTTGTATAACTAGTATCTAAAGAAGATGGGTAATGATATTTCACCTATCAAACAAAAAACAACACTCTTGTAACAGATAAAGCTATAGTCCACTGTCCAAAAAATTTCTAGTTAATCGATCCATATTGCATTCTCGAGGGCCTTGCCCATTACCATTAGATTCAAATCGTTAAGCAGGTAACAAATAAATAGGTAACATACAAATTTGATAGGATTTGGATTGCTTCCTTATACCACAATCAAACAATACTGATGACAATTCACTGCATAAACTCATTCCTTGAGATCCAAATAATGTAAAGGTACCTTTCTCGAAATGGATGTGAAAGAAATTCTCATATTCCTCTTATACGTAGAGCAATGCATTGGGTCAGCTTTCGACTAGCTGCTACTGCTCAGAAACTCGATAGCTTGATCCATAAAAGTTCAACATGGGCTCAAGGTTCCTCATGGAAGGATAAAGATTAAAGTCCCAAGCTTGATTCTTGGGATCTCTGAGAATCACCCACCATCTGATTGGCGGGTCTCATCACATAGATGGTGTTTGCATAATTCTTTCTGGGCTCGAGGAATTTTGGCAGAAGTCTTTCTGGGCTTGCGTAATGGTAAATCTGTTGTCCAGTATAGGCTCCGAATTGCAATGGCCCAATAGAAGTTGAGGCAGTTGGGTCGCGTTGACCCAGATGTGACTCATTTAAAAGACCCTTCTACTTTCGGCCGAAAAAATTAAGCTGCCAAGATCTGGCTTGTGTATGAAGATAATTTTTAATCTTTCGATTTTGATCATTCGATCCTTCTTGTTATAGACCAGCAAGAACTCCAAAAGAACGTTGAAATCTTCTCAAGAAGATTGATAACTCCATAATCTCCAACTCCCCGCCATCTTCAAAACTTGAAAGTATCATGGCTTGATCAGATTCAGTCACCGCATATTTTTTTACTTCTCATTTTCACTACCCATCCAATGCCAAAAACAACACAGAAAGAAGTAAGCAGTTACAAAAATCATTTTCAGAGACCCTAACCGTCTTCTACACACTTGCTGGAAGATACATTGATAACAATCTTACAATAGGTTGTAATGACAAGGGAGTGGAATTTGTGGAAGCCTAAGGAAGTGGCTGTCTCTCATAGCTTCTCGAGGGAGGAGAACTTGAGACCTAGTTGCGGAATCATTTGGCTTCATATCCAACTCAACCTGAAAACAGCCCTTTTGTACTGATCCAATTCAACATGTTTGAATCCAGAGGGGTGACCATTGGTGTCTGTGTGACACACAGGTGTCTGATGCACACACAGGTGTGACTCGTGCGTGTCTATATTGAGCTTGAGCATATTAAACTAGGATGTGTTTGAAGTAAGCTTTCACTAAAGGATTTGAGGTCCAAAACTGAAGACTATTGCCAGTACCAGTACCGATGGATCACACCAGCCGACACGAGTCGAGGTCGTGCAGCAGTTATATGGAAGACTCTAACAATGGTGGCTCAAGCGAAACACGGTCGGTTAAGGCCTTCCCTCTTGACACATAGATTTAACATGAGAGGGAAGATAGCAATGCCTGTACCGGATATATAATTCTCGTGGGAACTTTGCAAGAGTGTCAGTTTCACATTTTACACCAGACGACGACGAGAGCAAAGTGCAACTTCATGACCTCGTAGATAAAGTTCACAATGGAATAAAGATGGTGGCAGATTGTGCAAAAGTTTCAAGCAGATTTAGGTTAGTGGATTGCATGCCCCTGGTGTAGATATGGTTTTTCTTGTAGACACTAACAGCTTGTTTGAACCAATTATATATATTAAAATTGATTTCAACTATTTAAGCAAATTGAAATGATTTGATTTGCTAATTGATTTTTTTCATTTGAAATATGTTTTAGTTTCATGGTCCATGCTCCGTGTACTAAGATATTAAGATTTCTCAATTTACATTTGTGAGTTCACTTGGTTTTCGGAGACCTTTTTAAACTTCAGCGAAAGAACTCGATTGACCAATGGCGACAAGATCAAACGAAGAAAACTTCTTAAAGATGTTTCCAAGCAATTCCCACTTTGATGAAGATCTTGAACATTGCTTTGGTTTTATTCTGAACTTATTTTATATCACGACGATGTCCTCTTGGTTTTTTAAACCATAGTTTATATTATTTTAATTGAAAATAATTGGCTTCTTCAACCTCTGAGCTGAGCCCCTGAGCATTGGGCAGGGGGTTAAGACACATAGCCATGTTAGAATGTACTTTTCTCCAAGTTAGAAAGGGAAATGGATGGCAACAGGATCATGTTGCCACATAGCTAGGGTTTTGACAACAATCCAATCTAAGAGGCTTATCTCGTAACCATCAAGTTCATGATAAACGGATCAATTGATCTACTCCGATTAACACAAACATCATCGTAGACAACAAATATTTTGGACTCCCAACGTTTTTCTGGTTTAGGATATCCAGTCCACCTGAGACAGGAATTCTCAAGCTATTTCAAGAACATGGAAATACTCACAGCTTGCACATTTAATAAAAAAATGTAGACATGATTAAAAAGAATGATTTCGTTTTTGCCTGTATTAGCTCTAATGTAATAACATACTTGAAGAAACGCGCAAAACAGAGTAAAAAACTATATATTAAAGCTCAAAACTAGGAGGGTACAAAAGGAATCATCTCTATTACTTCAAAGAATTAACAAATATTCCGGATTCTATATAAAACCCCTAGAGAGTAAACCGACCTAAACTGAAGGTCAAGAAGGCAAAAAAGGAGGAATTAATATACTTGGGCATGATGGCATTGCTCTAAAGATAATTAAAGGGGGGAATTTACAATTAGGACAAGGAGCTCCGAGCGGAAATAGTTAAGCAGGGCGGTCCTCAGGTCTCTAATGGAGGTCTTCTTTGCAACTCTGCTTCAAAACAACCGAGTGTATTTCCTAGTGAACTTAAGAATATAAAATGCCTTTCATGTTTTCTGTGCATGTTATGTAGTATTCTCCTCTTTATGTTATACCTTGTAACATTTATAAAGCACTCGATTTCTTCCATGTCACCAGGGACTTGAGAAACTCCATGACCTAAAATGATAGCATGCAGATGATAGCAAAGATTAGATATTTGGAAAACGGAAATAAAAATGGCACAAATCTGTAAAAATAGACAGATCAGTTTTAGAGCAGTAGAACACGAGTGAAATAGAAGGAGATCATGGTGCAAAAATTATACAGGAATGTCCAGGTATCTTTTTTGATGGCTTAAGCTAAAAGAAGTTCAAATAAAAATAAATTCTACCTCTGCTGGGTCTCTGAGAGAGTAATACGCATTGCTTTCCTTCGGTGATTTTGATACAAAAATGCCATAACCACAGTTCCTCTCCCTCAGAACCTATCGAGAGTGCATCAAATTAAGTCAGCATGTAACCAAAGAGTGTCTGTCTTACAGATTCATCGGCATAATAAAAGAGGAATGTTGGAACTATTTTATCTATAGGTTACCTTAAATGCATCTTCATCTGTCCGGTCATCTCCAACATAAATTGGCAGCACATCATCACAATTGCTGAGATCTAAAACAGGTTTCTTGTTGTAATTAGTATAAAGAAAAGCTTAACATTCTCTTAATCATATGTAACAAACAGTTCAAAGTAAATTGTTGCTCACCTAGTGATTCAAGTAGAAATTCAAGAGCTTTCCCCTTGTCCCAATTGATCGTGGGACGGATTTCTAAAACCTAATCATTGTCAAAATAACATAACATAAATGGCGGATCCCTTGAAGCAAAAGGAGCATAGATTAGCGAAACTAAAAATGATAAAATTTACCTTCCTCCCATGAGTCAATCGCAGGCGAGGATACTTCTTTATGACATCCTGGACACACTCCCAAACTGATATCCAGTTCTGAAAACAAATTCCATAAAGCATGATTAAACATTGAAATACAGGAATAACTCCTTTGTTTGACAAAATAACACAAGAGACAAGTAAATTGAAAATTCAAGATTTAAATTTTCAGGAAAAACAACCAACTTACATCTTGATCAACGTTACGGTAATGTACAGAGACACAGAATTTATTGTTCTCAACTGTTGCCCCTTTAATATCTTTGGTAATCCTGACAAGGGAACTAAAAACCTGCAGAGGTAAATAGATTGAGAATAAGCAAAACAAAGAAGCACATCAAAATTGGCATTGAAGAGAAAAGATTCAAGTACCTCGTCAATCATGGGTAAAAATTCTCTAGCAGGCTGGAATAAGTTAACTTCGTTGCCCTACATTTAGAAAAATCAAATTATAAACTCAATTTAGAAAATTAAGGGTAGATGCTAAGAAGCTACAAAGAGGTACCAAGAATGTTTATACCTGCTTGTCCGTAGACTTGATACAATTTTGATGGTAGTCAGTTACAGATTGCTTGACAGGACCCATGATATCCATACCATGACTTCCCGCATAGTAGAGTTCTGTTAGTCCTACAAACTCATACACCTGAATACAAAAACCATCAAAAGGTCGAATGAAAACATGAACCAAAGAAAAACAAATGCACATGAAGTCATCAAAAAATGACATTCATTTGTTTCAAAACAAGTTCTTTAGTTACCTTGTCACGGCTTCTTCCACTGATTATTGCTGTTGGGAAATATTTTGCCACTTCCTTTACAATGGAACGCATCTATAAAAAATGCAGGATTTCATGAGAAAAATAAGAGGATAGAAAATAAATCTAAACAGCAAAATTTCCCATGTCATTTATGAAACTACTCTTACATCATCAGACATGAAGGCATTGTCAGGATTTTCAACAATTGGTGAAAGAGTACCATCATAATCCAGAAATAAGGCGATTCTCTTGCCTTTTGCAAAGTTTGCAATTTGCTCGAAAGATGCAAGCGCAGATGGATATTTAAGCTGCACAGTCGAGAAAAAGTGCACAACGCTTTACAAATTAATTATCTAACAATTTGAAACTAAAAAAATCTATAGGTGAACTTAAGATAAAAGAATTACCAGCCAGGTGCGATAGGCAACTTCTGGATCAGGTGCGGAAAGCTCATGGTTAATATCCTTGGCAAACTTCTTATGAGTAGGAGACGATGATTTCATGGCATCCAGCCAACCGCAGGAGCGAACATCATCAAGCACTCCAGTTTTCCTCCTAGGAATAGATAGTAATAGATTTGGCGAGAAAGGTGCACCTGAGGGTGAGTATGGCAGCATCAAACCATGGCACCCGCGTGGCCTTAACTTGCTTAGGGGAGCAGAATCAGTGAGCACAGGAGCACTATGATTTGATTTGAGGTCCATCGGATTCAGATTCGTAAGAGTATTTTTTATAACGTCCAAATAAAGTCAAAGTTAACAGTAGACTGTCCTTGCAAATTGAATCAAATAACAAAGCTTTTTGAATGCCAGATATCTCTTCACCCAACCCTTTTATCGATAAAGAACCACCTCTTCAGAGATATCTTGTCAATGCTGCTTGGCAAGCAGTCCATCAAGCACTGGGCTCCTGAAAACTGATGGCCAGAACAAAGAGCTCCTAAGAACATAGTCAATTACAATGTCAAGTTACTTTCATAGAAAACCAAGATCCAATTTACCTATATGTTTTCATCTCTGTAGCCAACACGATGAACCAAAAAAGGGTCTGAAAAGTTGTTAATGTTTTGCTTTTGCGTTCCTCGGGAAATCCTCAATCCTCTGCAAAACACGGTGAAACAACTAAGTAATGCAAGAGACACCATTATATTCCAAAATTGTAGAGGCTGAAAGCATGGCTTACAAGATGATTATGAAGAACTAAACAAACAATGATAACAAGAACAAAACCCACAGAGAAGTCCCCAAGCAGGCTTGTACAACTTTGGCGTGGCAAACAGAAATTTACCAGAGAATGAATGTACTCAATACTTTGTAAATCAGTATCAAACAACAAAATTGAACTCATCGCACAAGAACTGCCTCTAGACAGAAAAAATGAACAGAACAAAAATATTAAACTAGGTGTGTCTTCTGTATCCCATTTAACAAGAAAGCCAAAATATATCCACCATTGGCTACCAAAGCCCGTGTCAAGGAATAAAACTTCAAGGTCATTAAGACTCTGATTGTCAGACTTCCTCAAAATTTTCCTAACACAGAATCCGTTTCCATAACCCATAAATCATCCAAGAAAGGACTCTAGATCTACAGGAAACGGCTCTAGGTAAAATCAACTGAAGTCTTCACGTATCTCAGCTACGAGAAACATGAAAAAATGACGGTCCTACTTATCTGCGCACATCAGCTAAGTAAATGACAAACAAACATATCATAACATGGATTTCATTACATATATTATACTATAGTGCAATAACACATTAATGACATAAAATCATAAATCACCTATTGCATAAAGAAGAATAAAAGAAAGAACACTGAAGCAAATCCATACAACCCAACTTCTTATAAAAAAAAACAGTGTCCAGTATTAAAAACTGGCCCACAAAGATGATATCTGGTAGAGAAAATTGGTAGTTATGTACTATAAAAAGCTCTCTATATGAAAAGCTTTCACACTGAAGCAAACCATATGCAAACCACAAATAGTGGGCCTACATTACAAGCACGGGATTCATTAAAACATATGAAGCCAAAAGATTTATCAAACGATATGTATTCATATATCATTAATGCAAATAAAAATTAAAAAAAAAATCATAATTTTTTCAGAAAACAAAGATATCTCCCTGCTTTCGTTGCTATCACACATTCTCCTGCTATGAACTCAACCGCCCAACAACACCATCATCAGAGTTTTCCAAAAATAGATTAGAAAAAAAAAAAAAACAGGCCATACACACAGGGCTTAAAAAATACATTTTTTTTTGAAAAAAAAACCAGATAATAGAACCATTAAAGAAGTAAAAAAATAATAATAATTATTCACCCTTACTTTTTTTTTAGAGCACGGAATCCGTGGGGTTCAATTTATGGTCAAGATTTCCAGCGAGGTAAACATGAGGATGCTTGAAAAGCACACACGGTTTTAACAAAAAAAAGAAGAAGAAGAAATTGACATTTGACCATGACCATGTCTCGTGAACAGTAATAAAAATCAGAGAGATAAAAACAAAGACTTGAATCACCATCACCATTTTTGCCTTATCACACACGCTTAGCTTTGAAAATCAATGTCCCCTTTTCAGTTAGGAAATATAAACAGAAAAAACTGTACTACAAGTTGTTGTTATTATTATTATTATTATTATTTCGACTAAAGAAAAAATTGAAAAAGAAAAGGAAAAAGAAGAGTCACTTTTAACTGAAACCAGAAAAGCATTCAAAGAAGATAGGGAAGAGAAGAGGAAACAGAGATGGAAAAATTAACAGCGGAAAACGCTGTCGTTTTTTGAGGAAAACTAGGCGGCAACATCACTTGCAAGATAACACGCGTGCGCTAAGAGATGAGAAAGTTTAGAAGATTGGACGGATACGCCGTCGTTTTACAGAAACGAAAAAGTTAACGTACCGGAGAGGAGCTCCAACCCAAAACAAGAACGCGAAAGAAATCTCGAGAATGCAGCTGCTTTCTCCTTCAATAAACGAATCGCAAAGAATCAGCAGCGAAATGAATGAAACGAAACCGTATAGGTGTCTTAACGGCCGTAACGAAAACGACGAAAGAAGAGAAGGAAGCCGCAGCCGAGTATAAGAAAAGAATTCCTTCGAAAGGGATAGAAAGAAAGGTAAAAATGGCAAAATACCTCTGTGATAGAATCGCAGAGAAAAAAAGCGAGAGACAGAGATTGGTTGTTTTTGCGGGTTTTCTTTCTTTCGACGCAGAACGAGAAAAGCGAAGGAGATAGGAGAGAAGCAAGCAAGCAGAGGAGAGCTGGTATTTATAATGCGGAGGGGAATTGAGTTTTTACATTCTCTCTATTCTATGACTTCAACGTGTTTTATAAGCGTGTGTTTCGTAACCATTGTGTTTCAGAGTGTGCTGTAATTTTTATTTAAAAATATATTAAAATAATAAGTTTTTTTTTATTTTTTACATATTCAAAATCATAAAAAAATTAAAGAAAAAATAATTGCAAAAACGTTTATTAGACAATAATTTAAAGACTCTAAATTCTAAATTTTTTTATATAACTTAATAAGTTTTAAAGTGTAAATTTGATACTGTAGCGCATGAAATATTTTAAAAATATAATAAAATAATTTTTTTATATTTTTTTTAATATCAAAACATTAAAAATATATTAATTTAATAATTTTTTAAATAAAATATTTTTTTAAATTACAAACAAAAACATAATCTACAGTCACTCCCGACACTCCCAAAGTGGATTTTAGTATTTTACAACTGTGCTTGACGTCATCAACCCTCGCCGTTAAAATAGTAATTTTCATAGAAAGTGAAAGGGAGACGTGTTTTTTTCGCGTCATGTAAGTGTATTTTGAGAGTGGTAGATGTTTGTTTATCATAAAGTAACTTAAAAATTATTTTTAAAATTTTTTTGTGTTTGTTTGTTATTAAAAAATATGGTCAATAAAAAATACTTTCCGGTCAATGAAAAACACTTTCTAGTAAAAAAAAACATTTTTCGATCAATGAAAAATACTTTTCAGTAAAAAAAAATACTTTTTCAGTCAAAGAAAAATTTGACTTGGTTTTCAGGAAAGTGTTTTTCCTTTTAGCTGTGTTTGTTTTCCGGAAAGTGGTTTCCTGGAAAACACTTTCCAAACTTTCATGTGTTTGTTTGCCATTAGAAAAGTTGGTCAACGAAAAACACTTTCCAGTCAAAGGAAAATTTGGCTTAGTTTTCATGAAAGTGTTTTCCTGGAAAATTTAGGCGGAAAACACTTTTCGAAAGTTGTGAAAAATTTAAAATGTCATTATTTGCTGATTATATCAAATTTGATCCTCAAACTTTTGATTTCTATATATATTTTGTTTTGAATATTTATTTTTTAATTTCATCTCTTAAAATTTAATTTTTATATTAACTTTGGTCATTATTTTTATAATTGCTATTTGTCTTTCCCTTATCATTTTTTTTATTGAAATTTTTTATCTATCAAATTTGGTCCTCATTCTTTTGATTGTTACTTATTTTATTTGAAATAATTTATAAAATGTTAATTATTATTATTTCAATTTATTCATCTTTCAATTTTTTTATTTTTTATTTGATCTCTATTATTTTGATTATTATTTATTTTATCTGAGATAATTTATTAAATTATATATATTTTTTCAATTTCATTCCCATTCAACTTTTTAATTTGTAAGATTTGTTCCTTATTTTTTTAATAAACTTGAAAAAAATAAAACATTAATAAGTTATTTTCCAGGTCATTTTCCATAACATAACCAAACACTGGAAAATGTTTTCCAACTTATTTTTCTTTACACTACCAAATATCGGAAAATACTTTCTTGAAATTTACTTTTCAGAAATTTACTTTCCCTGAAATCCACTTTAAAAAAAAATTTATTTTCAACAAACAAACGGGCTGGGTCAAAACAGATTTCAGAATATTTTATATTAATAAAATTCACTTAATTAATTTTTTAATCCTATTTTATTTTTGTTTACTTAGTTGATGGCTTAGAATAAACAAAAAAAAAGTAAACAGAAAGGCAAAAAACTGCCTAACTTGCGTGGGGTCCACGGGATCTTGTGATTAGACGACACGTGGGAAAAAAGACTTTGCGGCCAAGCGCGTGGATACACCTATGAGTGAGTCGAGTCTGACGTGTTTACGTTTCAGCGCGGGTCCTACTAGGAAAGAGCTGTGGTAACCAAGTGTCTCGTCGCTTTCAGTAACAGGGTAACAGCTGGGTGATGGTCAGCGATGACGGTCGTTTTATGCAAGATCCCACGTGGCAGGCAGGGAGGATAAGGGGCCCTGGATGCTCTGTTCTAAGTAACTATAGCCACTGGATGATGTGAGGTGGCAAGAGATGGGATGTAGGGTCCATTGATTTAAGGGTTCAACCAATGATAACCACAGAAAGAACTACGGTGGCAGAGATGAAGATTGATGGGACTCAAACTGAAATGTCACCACAAACTTTGTTTAGAGAAATTTTTTCTACCCATCACCTTGAATCGGTTGTTTTTTTTTATAAACTTTTAGGGCATGTTGCCTTTTAAAAGCTGCAAATTTTTCCCTTTTTTTTTTTTTTTTGTTTATATCCAAATAATAAATAGGTTGGAAGGGAGATCGATTCCGTGTGTGTGTGTATAAACTTTATTTCATAGTTTTTCAATATCGATTACACACGCGTTAAGAACTATGAGTTTTTTTTTAAATACTAAATTTCTTAAAAAATAATAATTAAGAAACTAACATGATTTTAAAATATAGATTGCATTATAAGTAAACAGCACAACCACGTATGCTTTGCTGCTAATAAAATCACAACTCAAATTTATTTTTTAAATTATATGAGTTGTGTTGGTTTTTAAATTATTATATATTTTTAATTCTTTTCTATTTGGTGCTTATTATTCAAAAACAAATTAGGAAAGTTCTAATTTTTTTAAAAAATATATATTATTTTTATGATATTAAGATAGTGATTGAAAGTATAGTACCGATTATTTTTTTAAAATATTTTTTGTTTAAAAATATATTAAAATAATATTTTTTAACTTTTTAAAAATAATTTTTGACGTTAATAAATTTAAACAATCTAAAATTATATAAAAAAATAATTTTAAAAGGCAATTACAGACAACCTCTAAAATTGTAACTTTCATTTGGATTTGCTATTGCTACACCTATACCGATACAATACAAGTTTGAAAACATTCTATCACAATCACACCCATATTAAAATAGAAAAATTTAATGTAAATACACAAATAATTAAAATATGCCAGTCTTGAATAGTTAGGTGAAAATGATTAAGATATTAAATGAATTTTTTCCGTGTCAAGGAGAAATATGTGCTTAGACCAAATAGAAAAGCGTTTTGTTTTTACAAGCAAACTTTACCACCCACGTAAGAGAAAAAAAAAAAAAAACTTATACTATAGAGTATGAGCTAGCTACGAAGTCAAAATTCATGGCATTATTTAATTATTTATGGAAAAGTAAGTTATTATATAGCCTTCATGTCTTCGAGTTTAATATTATACGAAGAGAGTTGTGGTTGCCATTAGCACACGTCTTGACCGAAGAAGTTAATCTCAATAATTCATCGTTAATTATGAATTATGCACCTTTTTTTTCTTTTTTCTTTCTTTTAAAAAGGGAATTTCGACCTAGTGGTTCAAGTCCTAACTGGAAAGCAGAAAAATCCCACCATTGTCGACAACAACAATGCTCATTGCTCAATCTTTGTAGGCAATGACATGGAAAAGGTACGTGATGGGCCATGACCTTCTAGCTCCTCAAGTTTTTCCAAAAGAACCTTCCTCTCTTGTTCCATATGTTCCATATGCCCCTGCATTCTTATAAAATAATACGAATTAAATAACAATTAGGGCACCAAAAAATCTTGACACATTACCTAAATCCAACACTTTATGAAATAATATTGAAATTTGAAAGAAAATTAAGGGTTGGTGCGATGAGAAGGATTGTTAAAGACGAAGGCATTTGAATCAAAGGGAGTAAGGGGTCAACTTTGTTCCTTCGGAAAATTCGAAGATGTCGTTTGTGCTGGTGTGTGGTTGGTATCACATTGCGGTGTTAATGAAACCGTGTGTATTGTCTTAGTCACGGTCTTGAAAGTATTTGTTTAATTAATTCACAAAATAATTTCATATGGATTCCACTGAAAATTTCTATTGAAATATTACCCGTGAAAAAACTATATTTTGTATTTAAAAAAAAACTTGTATTTTTAAACTATATATAAATGCAAAAATTAGCTATCTTATTACCATTATTTTTTTAATATAACAAATAAATCCCCTTCTCTTACATATTACTATATCATTGTTGTGATTTATGACTTGATCATATTATTTTAACAAATCAATATGGTAGAAAAACTCATTGAAAACAAATCTCTTGAGGTTCACACTTAATATGCTAATGTGAAACCAGACAACACACATATTATTATTCTCTTCATACGTGCTTGAGACTAACCAGCAGCAGACACCAACCAGCCATCTGATCCTGCCGGGTCTAGCTTAAATGAGAACGACTGGTTAATTAGAATCTTAACTTTGGAATGAACATGGAATTCTTCACTGCAATTGGTAATAAAAAAGAAGTTGAGATTCGGGGAAGACTTTGTCGAACGGCAAGAGATGGGCTGTGCGCAGGGTCAGTCAATGGAAGCTGGCAAACAGGAAGGGCTGGTTTAAAAGGAACACAGCACAATTGAGGGTCAAAGACGCTGACTAGAGAAAAACGAAAGGAAGTAACTAGGAAAAGGAAACGATGACAAAGATTTGTGCATCGGAAAGTGAGAGAGAAACTTAATAGATTTTTGCCGTTTTCAAGGCCTTCTTTCTTTCTTGGTGGTGGCCATGTCGGGGGCCACTTACGGTTGGTTACCGAACCTTCTCTTTCAATGCCGACGTCGGTTGTGGTAAGTTGGACTATCTAAGCATTTAATAATCTTGCTTCTAAGTGTAAATTTCGTGCAAGTCTTTTGACATTGATATCTCTTGGATTGTTCTTGATTCGTCGATCTCAAAGATTCATCAACGAAGACTGGAGTAAATTTCTGCGAAGGAAAGTGGAAGTAGCAGCACCACAAGAGGAGATATTCCCTTTTCCTTTCTTTTCATTGGACTCATAAACATGGTTCAGAAACTGTCTCCAAAAAAAATCATTATGCTATCAAATCAATTCAAGTTAATGAGTTGACTTAGCAGTTTAAACCAAGTTTAATTGAATAATCAAATTATTAAAAAGCCTAATATTATATCAACTAGTTTTTATTGGATCAATTTTTCTCTGTTCGATGTAAATCAGGTTCTAGGCCATAAGTTTCTCCCATCAACCGGACATCGCAAGTTAGGTTAGTAACTATAGTTTAAAGCTTCCCTTGACTTTGTTTTTCAATTCCTTTCATTTAAAATTTTAGGTTTGAATTTATTTATTTATTTATTTAGTCTTGGTATAGATGAGCTAGCTAGCTTCTAAATATAAACTTCTTGATAATTGGGGAGGACCTAATTTTAATAGTAAAACACATTAATGGAAGCGTGAGATGGAGGCAATGGCTTCATAAGATCCTCCAATAACAATAGATTAACACTCATAATCCAAGGAGAAAAAAAATGGGCGACGCCCATGGTTTGTTTCCACATTCGGTGTACAATACGAAACACATTCATGCTTTTCAATCACAAATATATATATATATATATATATATATATATATATATATATATATATATATATATATATATATATATATATATATTCAAATGCACTGCCATACCCATAATTTTGAAAAAACCCAAAGACGTTAATTATGATAAAAATGCCTTTTTTGTGGAAAAAGTTTATATATTTTACATTATATTATGAAAAAAATATATTTTACATTTTATTTTTCAATCACGAGGTTTGTATCAAGCACAAGTACTGATTCTTGCATGAATATTGGTGCCATCATGCCTGTCGTCATAGACGGGCATCAGTGCTGATTCTATCTACGTAAGTACCATAGATTGGTTTTCATTTTTCCTAATTCACAATCATCATTTAATAATTGTTTTGTTTTATAATTATTTTATTATCATGCATTTACCAAATATCTTCTTATGCCTTGGCGTAAATGTTGGTCGAATGACATTGACTTCAATGTTTTGACCTTTTTTATGATAATTAAACAGTTGTGATATGGAGACGTTAAGCCTTTGATCGTGTGTGTGTTTTTTTTTCTATTGGGTATATGCTTTTTTCGTAGAGCTTATTTAAAGAATTACCATATACTTTGGTTGGTGTGATGTAGCTTCTCTTGTAAAATTTCTTTTTTAAATTAAAATCATTTAAAAATTGATATTTTTATACTTGAAAAGTATTTTAAAAAATAGTTTAAAATATAATACAATGGCATCACCAAATGAAGACTTAAAATGTCATCTGGGATTTGGATTAAAAATTAAAACTAAAAAAAATATTTTTTTTCTTATAAATACATTGGTTCAAATATAGATGGATCATTTAGATTGCAATTAAGAAATTTAATAATTTTACCTTGAAATTTTATATTGGTATTTATACTAAAATTATAAACAAAAAAATCTTTTGAAAAAACACTCCTAGAATAATCTAATTAGATTTAACAATTTTACTGACGAAATTTTCTATCGATATTTACACTTATATAATTATTTTATTGGTGAAATCACAAACCAAAAAACATCCATAAAAAAACTCTCCCGAGACAATATCTCCTTCTCAAACTCCAGATATATCTCCATGTAAAACCTACTTTGATTAAATTGTGTTTTTTTTTTTTTTTTTTTTGATCTTGATACAAAACTGATCCCACAATACCTAATTGACAAATACAAGGCAAGGAATTCTTAACTTGGAAGTAAAGTGGCTAGATTGACTTGGACTTGGTTGCCAGTGTCTGCCACGTTAACTAGAATCTGAATCTTGCAAACTAGCCTTTATAAAATTTAGAGAACTGAATAAAATATTACAGCACTGATTATAAAAGCTTTAAAACACATGGTGTCGACGTAGCTAATGAGGTTGCAATAATAAAAGCATGTATTTTATAATCTCGAAAAATTATAAAATTAGTTATATGGGTTTTCCAGGGAAACTTCAGGCAGGCATATGAGGTGACTTTTAGGTTTTGGTCAGTGTCTTGTAATTGAAAATAAAAAAATAAAAAAATAAATTAAATGATGTTTCTTGTATGATCTCTCTTATTTTATTCAGAATTACAAGATACCTGAACTTAAAACTAATAGGGTTAGGAGCACCTGTTAGGCACAAGTTAGGTTTTTTTTGGAAAATGAGAAGCAGCCAATAATGCAATAATGCCAGACCATGGATAAACAACATTGCACTTAGATTCGGAAGAATCTTTGTTTGGTAACGTGATATATTGTATTTTTTTAAAATATATTTTAATTAAAAATATATTTTTTAGTTTTTATTAATATATAAAAACCATAAAAATACTTTTAAAAGTATAATTTATGATACATTTAAAAAATAATTTTGAATATAAATACATACCATTATCAAAAAGATATGAATTCATCGGTTTCTAAGGTATTTAAAAATATATTAAAATAATATATTTTTAAAAAATTAAAAAAATATAATTTTAAATTTTAATAGAATACAATGTGAATCGCGTTACAAAACAGGATCTCAATGCTTGTAGTAAATGTTGCCATGGTGTCAACATTATTTTATAAACTAAATGGTATGAAATTGTGAGAATTTCCTTTCTTTCCCTTGTGATTTGCCTTCAATGTTGTCGTTCAAAGTGCCTGTTCTTGACCCACTGCACTAAATTCAGGCAAAGTTACGGATGTGAGGGCACATCATCCAGACAAACATTTTCAACGACTCATTTATAACCATAAATGAGTCTTCACTTTATTTTTCTTTACGCCCGTGCCTGGCAAGAACACTTTGTTCATAAATCCCAGTCAGATTAAAAGCGTTCAAACTTCGAAGTTTCCACTCGTGACCCATATCGATTCTCGGCAGAGGTAGGGCTTACATGAACCTAAAACTCAGGCTAACCAGTTTTCCAAACTTGAAATTTCTTACAGTCAAATAACTTAAATGATATATAATCCAAATTTTGCAAACTTGAAGTTTCTTACAGTCAAATAACTTAAATGATATATAATCCAAGCTTGAATATATTCATATGTATATAATCCTTCACGTATGATAAGAAGAACTCAAACAAATAATTCAATCTTAAATGATATTCAAAACCATGCAAGAAATTCATTAAAAAAAAAACTCATTCTTAAAAGTTTAGACGTAGAGCATGACCATAACTTAATAATATTTTATAAAACCTTTAAAAATTATTGTCTCGTGAAGAGTACTTGTTTGAAACTTCATCAAAGAGAGAAGTTAGTTTTCGTGCACAAAAAATCAGCCAGGAGGTAAGGCACCAACACATCAATATATAATTATATATATATAAGAGAATATTAAGATGGAATCAGAAAATATTGTAATTTATATTTAAGATAAATTAATAAGAATGAAAATACTGCTTATTTTTGTTATCATTATTGAGTATTGAGAATTGCAATATTACAAGGAAATTATATATATATAGTTTGGTTCGGTTAACACAACACTCCTAAATAATTTGGTTCGGCTAACTTAGGCTAACAAAACACGAACCTAAAATGTAAAAGTTATAACATATTATCAAGTTTGGTTAACCTACTTTTAAGGTATGATTTATAAGGAAAAAGACTTTGTTGAGAGAGAGAGAGAGAGAGAGAGAGAGAGTCTCTTATTAATAATGTTGCATTATTTTTAATTATTCATTGTTTTACCAGTACGTACCAACTTGTAGCATTTGATTCTTCAGTACCGTAAAATTGGTCTAAATTTGCTCGCACATGTACAAAGGGAAGAAATCCCTTCTGCTTAAAAAATAAGAAGAAGAGGAGAAGAAGAAGAAGAAAAAAATCCACGACACCCTTGTTGACAATGAACAGCTGAAGCTTATAATATCTCCGTAAATGTAACCAGAAAGCATAACGTTGCAGGTTGCAATCAGTATCTTGAGTTTGCGATAACGGTTGTAATTTAAAATGTTTTTATTTAAAAATATATTAAAATAATTTTTTTATTTTTTAAAAATTATTTTTAAAATTAATACAACAAAACAATTTGAAAATATAAAAAATTATAATTAAAAAAAAACAATTAAATTTTAAAAGAACACGGCATTTGTTGGTAGAACAGTAGAAGTTGAACTCATGCATGAAATAAGAATATATAATAAAGTCCTTGCCACTGGACCAAGTGGCTGCTTATAAATTTATCTGAACTTCGTAGTTGTTTGAAGAAATTGCAGGGTCAAGTTTTTCTCTGGTTTTAAATAGACAATTTTCCATGGGCGACTCATGAGAACAGATTTGCTAGGGAAGACAAAGTTTATGTCAACACAAAAAAGGCTGCATTGAATTTCTAAATAAAGCCCTATTTGAATTGGTTTAAAACAATTCCAAGAGGTTAGAGTATCCTGCTTTGGTTACTTCATGATATGATATTATAAGTCCTCGTTTGTTTGCTGGAAAGTAGTTTTCTTTTAGAAAATGAATTTTGAGGAAAGTGAATTCCAGAAAAGTATTTTTCGATATTTGATAGTGTAATGGAAAATAAGTTGGAAAACACTTTCCAGTGTTTGGTTATGTTATGGAAAATGAGCTACAAAATAACTTATTAATATTTTATTTTTTTCAAGTTTATTAAAATAATGAGGAACAAATCTTACAAATTAAAAAGTTAAATGAGAATGAAATTGAAAAAAAATATAATTTCATAAATTATCTCAAATAAAATAAATAATAATTAAAATAATAGAGATCAAATAAAAAATAAAAAAATTGAAAGATGAAGAAATAATAATAATAATAATAATTAAAATTTCATAAATTATTTCAAATAAAATAAGTAACAATCAAAAGAATGAGGATTAAATTTGATAGATAAAAAATTTTAATAAAAAAATGATAAGGAAAAAACAAATACCAATTATAAAAATAAGGACCAAAGTTAATATAAAAATTAAATTTTAAGAGATGAAATTAAAAAATAAATATTCAAAACAAAATATATATAGCAATCAAAAGTTTGAGGATCAAATTTGATATAATCAGCAAATAATAACATTTCTAAATTTTTCACAACTTCCGGAAAGTGTTTTCTGCCCAAATTTTCCAGGAAAACACTTTCCTGAAAACCAAACCAAATTTTTCTTTGACTGGAAAGTGTTTTTCGTTGACCAACTTTTCTAATAGCAAACAAACACATGAAAGTTTGAAAAGTGTTTTCCCGGAATCCACTTTCCGGAAAACAAACACAGTCAAAAGGAAAAGCATTTTCCTGAAAACCAAGTCAAATTTTTCTTTGACTGGAAAGTGTTTTCCGTTGACCAGAAAGTGTTTTACTTTGACGGGAAAGTGTTTTTCATTTACCGAAAAGTGTTTTCCGTTGACCACCTTTTCTACTGGCAAACAAACACAGGAAAATTTGGAAAGTGGTTTCCCGGAAACTATTTTCCAAGAAACAAACATGGCCTAAGTATCTTAGGGTTTAAGAAGTGTTAAAATAAAATATACCTTGCAATAGATATAATACTTAATTAATTATAAGAGTTTCATGTAAATTGGTTAGATTTTAAGGATATAAATAATTATTTTACTGTGAAATTTATATTACCAAATGAATAGCATTTGATTTTTTAAGGTGACGTTATTTTTTGAGTCGTCATTGTTAGGAACTTACATAATTGTTGAACAATTAAATAATTTCTTGAGTAATTAATAAAATAAGTTCTTGGTACAACAAATGAAAGAAAATTGCTTTATAATATGATATTATCCACCAATTGCAAAGCTCAAAGGGACTGTTTGGCTTGTCATTTTTTGATATTTTTTTTGTTTCAAATTAATATTTTTATGTTTTTGGATTATATTGATGTAAATAATAAACTTTTAAAAAATAAAAAATATAAGGACTTTAAAACAGAAGTGCTGATCACGACAATTAGGTCAATCCTGGCACCTACAGGGCCTAAAAATGGTCACTAGAAACTGATCACGACAATTACTTGAATCATTCAAGTCAGGCAAGCCCCCACTTTCATTGTATCGGAGCCCAGAACACGTCTGTGTCCTGTCTGGCTACAAGGGGTCTCCTACACAGACCCACACTAGTCCCCAATAAATGACCAATGACCCACACGCTTTCATCAGAAAATACAGAAAGCTCGAGGTAAAGAACACACGCATTCTCCGGCAGTGATGAGATGCAGGTTCATAATGCCCTGCCTAATCCTATCTGTGAGCAAACTAAACATGACGCGAAAAGATTAAAAGACATGAGGTGATCTAATGTTTAATCATATAAGATTAACTGGACTCTAGGGTGAGAGAATTAATAAACTAGGTGAAAACTGGAAGTGAAGACATGAAAATCAGAGCACACAACTCTCATTCAAAAGACAGCATCAAGCTAGGGCAACCACATCAAACATGGCATGATGAGTTAACAGGAGCTTTCAAATTGCGTTCAATATTCTACAACAACAAAGAAAGAAGCCGGGACACCCAAGAAAAACACACAAGCGGAATGAGTTTTTCTTACTAAACATGACTTGCTTACAAGCATGCCTCAAAGGTGGCGGTGCCATCCTCTTCTTTATCAAGCATCTGGACAACCTGGGCCACACCTTCAGCAATTTCCTTTCGAATGACACCATCAGGCATATCAAATGTTCGTCTTCTCATAGAAAGTGATTTACCAGCAGGCTGGGGGTCCACCACATCAAGCATTGCCTCCAGCTCATCCACCATTGACCGCTTTGCAGCTCGAACCATTAGATCAGCTCCCTACACAACACAACACATCAAATGCACATTAATGAACCAATAGAAGTAAGGCGATGTTAGACAGGAACGGAGCTACTTGGCTGCCGTCACCCCCACCACCAAAACCAACATATTCAGAAAATGAGAAGCGGGTATTTTAGATCTGTACAGCAACTAGTCTAACCATGAGATCCAAGATATCTAGCCATTCTCCTTTTCCCCCATTAAACTTGGACATCCAAGATCTAATTGGCATGACAATAGTAGTAAAAAAGAGATGGTTCATATAATCATATTCGGTTATTGATCCTTGAGTATTGCAGACATGACTTACAAAAAAACAGACTGGCTGCATAAGCAAAGTTCATCACAATCAGAATGGCACTCTTAATGCAAACTCGACAACACATACATATTCTCTCGAGCCAAAATAATAATAATCATGATAAAACTAAAATTAAAACATCTAAATAAATGGTAGAAGAGACACAACATAAGACCTCTCTCATGGCTCATCAAATGTAGTAAATCAGTTCATTACATTTTTTTAAACATGTCTTTTACAGGAAACCTGATGAATTAGGCATGGAAATATTACTTTAGCACCCCATATATATATACATATATGTACTTTTTTTTTAGATGAACAGAATGTGAGGAATTTAAATGAGCACAGAAGTTCAGTTCTTGACATCTAGATTTAAGAGCCGACAAGCATCACCATCAGTTTTAACAGGGAAAGACATAAAAAACAGGTAGAAATTGTTAACTTCCTCAATCAACTAGAATCAATTGTTGTGTTTCAACTCAAGTGTTATAAAAGGAGGGTGAGCCTTAGCCTATGTTTGATAATGTGGTGGGAGCAGCTACAACCACAAGCTCAGTTATTTGACAATTGCAAAAGCATCAACATAATACCTCTGCAATTGGTACATCAAGATAGTATAAAGCTGTATCATTTATGTGAAATCCTTGTACGAAATGAATGTAAAAAAGGTTAACAAATGTACTCCACCATACCTGTTTTCTAATAGCATTCATATAAACACTGAGACCCTCAAAGTTCATTCTTCTTCATATTTTCTTTTCAAATGAGCAACCAGTAAACAGACTAAATCCCAATTTGAGGCCGGTAGAAAATTCAAGAAACTATTACCAAATAGGACCCGAGTGAATGAGGGCAAAACATGTTAAAATTAATCAATGGTAAAAAAACGGAAGATGAAGAAAAAGAACAGAATCATATGATCACACAGCAACCTACAGCTGAGGAAAAGAAAGCCAACCAGATATGTTAGAGCATATCTAACTAATTGGGTCAATGATTGATGTAGTGGACCCGATCCATCCGATAATTTCTTCATAAAACTACTTATCCTTATTTCTGATTTGGTACTTGCTACTTTTTCCTTCAACATTAAGATTTGAACCTAGAACCTACCTAAACCACAGCCCATTCCATAAACATTTCAGCTAAAGAACAACTGAAAGTTATATCTTCAATTATATAGTCAATTAAGAAATTTAAGAACTGCTACATCAAGTTCAGCTCTCGGCCATTGAATTTCAATATGATCATTCTGGCTCGTTTTTACCACTCAACCTAACATCACAGAGCACCTGTCCCATCCAAGATCTATCAGACTGGACATCCATGTAAACTCTAGTAGCTCATATTCAAAATCGAGACAAATTATAGCCTTCCAAAATTAGAGAAATTGCAGTTGAAACTTGCCAACACCAAGAAGCTGAAAGCAAATCATACATCTAGATGTAGCCTACGAAAACATGGTAGCACTGCACTTCACAAACCAAAATGTTATGTGCATGTTTTATCATCCCAGTTCCACAAGGTTATGGGAAGGACAAGCTTGACCACCACATTTTCCATGTAATTAATATTGCAGCCAAACAAATCAGAACCAAGCTATCTAGCAAGTTCATTTGCTTGTTACAGAACATACAAGACACTAGCCATGTGAACAGCCAATATCAAAATCATAGGTGAGTATTGGTTGTTTAATACTACAATAGTTGCATTCAGTCATTGAACAAGAGGACATCTTTAGTGAGATCAAACAGCAGCTCTCACATTTTCCTAAACATGTGTGCCCCAACTTTTTACCATAATTTATCAAAACAAACAAACATGATCTATAAAATTCTTAATTCGATATACTCTTTCAGTACTAATCTTAATAGTCAAACATATGAAGATAGCTAAATACAACACGAGAATGGATGCAATCCAAAAGATTGTTGTAATAATTGATGCAAAACTACTACGTTGATAAAATTCTGGAAAACACAATGTAGCATGGGATTTTATAAAGGAAAAATCTTCCATGAAATCTATTCAGGTACTCAATCAAGCAATAACGGCAAATTACTAAAACCATGCCTAGAAAACTTCAAACCAGTTCCAAGTCCAACAATTTAACGTCAACATCAACAGTAACCGTAAGTAATCATCAAAGCACATTTCAAGCAAATTGCAGAGCCTGTCATTTCAAATAAGCAAAACATGATTTACCTCAATGGCATCAACAGTAAGAAGCAGCACAATAATTTTCTCCGAAAACCTCTGCCTCTCCTCAGCATCACGCGCAACATGGCGCCTATATGAAAAGTTATTAAACAAAGCTCTAAGCTCCTTCAACTTAGCTTTTGCAATCGCCAACTCTCTAAGCGCACGAAGTGCCTGTGATCTCCGGATCAAATAAGCCCTAAAAGTAATCTGAATCAACAATGCTGCATCCTGAGGCGACAATTCCTTCTTCTTCCCCTTCCTCTTCTCCACCACTCCAGCTCTCTTTGCAAATGCCTATAAAAACATATAATAAAAACGTGATCTTTTCAACTAATATTCTCGTTCAAGCACATTTAACTAACTTGAATGCAGGAAAACAGCACAGATTACCTGGCGCAAAACAACAGCTCCATGATCAGGGTAATCTTCGATTTCAACAAGACGCGTGGCGCACTGTCCTTTCTTCTCCTTAGCCTCTATCTTTTTCTCCTTCTCCTTCTCCTTCTCTTTCTTTTCTGATTTGCTACCGTCACCTGCAAATCCACTTGATGTTTCAAACGTATACTTCCGCGAGATAGGAATCTCTTCCTCTCCTTTTCCTTTAATCTCAGCAGTCCATTTATAATTCTTAATCTTCTCTTCTTTCTTCTTCTTCTCTTCTCCTCCTTTGATCTCTGCTGTCAGTTTATACTTCCTTTCTGTCACCGGTCCTTTAATCTCCGCTGTCCACGTGTACTTCCTCTCAGCACCACTCCCGCCGTTGATCTTCGGGTTGACTAGCCTGTCAAACTTTGACTCGAGCTCGCTGACGCGATCATGAAGAGTGTGCAAGCGCAAGTCAGTCTCAAATCGGTCGTGGATACTCTTGCTCGTGTAAAACGAACGCGTTTTAACCAGATCAGTCACTGTATCAAAAACCTCGAAAGAGGTAGGCTTCGAGCACAAGAGATCGAAAGCAGCAAAACCGAGCTCCTCGGGTTCTTCAAAGGATGGAAAAACGAGTGATTTCGGAGTGAAAATGGAGGTTTCTCTGAGTAAGACGGGAGCATAGTGCGGTTCGAAGATTTCGATTCTTCTAAATCGGCTCATGAGTCGGGCGAGTTTTGAAGGCTTACTCGGTGAGTTGGGGGGGGGGGGGGGGGGGGGGTGTGAAGTAAAGTGGACGATAGAGCGAAGTGAAGATGTTGATGGGGAGTAATTAAGGGAAATCCAGAGGACAAGAAGACAAGAGTGTGAGTTCAACGAGGAATTAGAATGACATAAATTGGAGGATAGTCAAAAGTAGATCATAAGGGTAAAATGGGGATTTTATTTTGATTGCGATGTTTGTCTGGATTTGATAGCGAGGATTAGTGGATAATAAGTCTCCATTAACGGTGCTAAATGACATCCTTTTTATGACATGTAGATTGTTGATTTTTTCCCACCAAATAATAAATAAATAAATAATTTTATTTTAGCAATTCATTATAAATTATATCTATTATTACAGTAAAAACACAGTTTAGAATTTTATTGAATCTATATTATTCTAAAAATGTTTTTGAAATTCATCAAGATTAAATTATTATTTTTAAATGATTCCAAGAATACATTGTTTAAATGATTTTGCAGAGTTTTAAAAAATCAACTTGGACACAAGAAGTGAATAATTTATTTAGAATTTAATTGATGAGTTATTAATTACTTCATAAAATAATAGATGAGATTTTATGTTGTATTTTAATTTTTTTATTTGAAAAGAAATTTCATTACCAAGGAATTTAATTTTCAAGCTTTTTAGAATCCTCTGAATTAGTAGTGAAGTTTTATATTTGAATTCATTCCGAATGTCAATAATTAAATTTTTAATGAAATTTAATCTCTAAAAATAATACAAAAATAAATTAGAGGTCAATCCTTTTGATTTACCATATTAAAAAAAATATTAAAATTAATTTTTTAAAAATAATCATTTACAATGATGATAATATATATATATATATATAAAAACTTTTTTTACTATTCTAAACAAGTAAATTCAACTTATTTATTGAAATTAAATTAAATTCAACTCAATTACAGTGAGAGTTAATTCAAAATAACATGTTAGTATATATAATTAATTAAAAAAGCAACAAATCTCAATTATTCAAACTAAGAATAAATAAAACAAAACAAAGAGTGATAAACCTAAGTTTTTTTAAATGATAAAATGTGTGAAAGATGTTAAACAATACGAAAAACTGTTATAAATTAACAAAGTGAATTCATCATTATCTAAAAATAGAATACTACAACGTAGTTTTGCAATATTGCTAAAATTGATTCCACGTAATTTGTTTTATGTTCACATATATATATATATATATATATATATATATATATATATATATATATAAAATGATATAATTTTAAAGAAATTAAATGGAGTATAAGTAATTATAAAAATGACATCTCATTAATTTATCACATTCATCCCTAAAAAAACAACTAATATCTAGCGTAGGATGTGTGCCTGCCCAATCACCTCTTGTCTACAAGATTAAACCGTTAATTAAATAGATTTCCAAGGTTTAAAACACGGGTCGCCGCATATTAGAGGAGGATGAAAGTACAGAAGTGTCCATGACCTGATCAAAAAATTACGGGGACATGAGAATCTGGTAGTGCGATTACAGCACGGAGGAGCGCATCATGTGGGGTCCGAGAATTTGTGTCCTTTGTTATCGCACGTGATTTAAGGGCTTGGGCTCGGCTTTCTATTTTTGGTATTTTTCGGCCCTTACTACTATTTGGACTGGCTAATCAGCTGCATCTCACTCTGATAATTCGGGTGAAAATTTATCATAAAAATTACATTTAGACCATATTTATTTTTACATTTTAAAATTTTTTTCATTTTTTTTAAATTTTAAATTAATATTTTGTTAGTATTTTCAAATCATTTTTATATACTGATATTAAAAATAATTTTTTAAAAAATAAAAAAAATATTATTTTAATGCTTTTTCGAGTGAAAAACATTTTAAAAAGCAACCACAACTATATTCTCAAATACCCTCTTAGTCTAATGATCAAATTGAAGTTTAGACCGGTCTTGGATTAAAAATAAAATAAAAAAATTATCCTAGTTTAACTTAATTTAAAATTCTAGTTGGTTTATAATCTGATCCATGTAAAATCAGAAAATTTATTCATATTATTTTCAAAATATATTTTTTAAAAATAATAATGTTTTAATTTTTTTTTTTAAAAAAAATCTAGCTAATCCTGCCAACCTGCAATCCAAATTTTGCCCCGGTTGAGCTCTGGCTGGAAACTATATGGATTAGTGAATTTATTGAATTTTTTAAGAAAATTGTTGACATGGTGTAATACTGTAATCTTTTAATTCTCTCGAAAAACTTAACCCGGATAACTTTTGATGCTCCTGTGATGGTATTGGCATGGTTTGAAGCAAAATGGGCATGCGATAATGATACTTCTCGAGTGAGATTAATATAATATAATGTTTTCGTAATATATGTTGGAAAAGAATATTGAAAAAGGTTATTTAGCTCTTTACTTCTTTGTATCCCTTCCTTGTAATAGTGAGGTCTGTGTTTCTATATATATATATATATTTTTTTTTAATAATAATTGATCGTATTTCATAAACTGAGTTCTTGACTACCTACACACACAACACCGTTATAATCTTTTTCTTTGTGCATATTTGGGGTAACGTTTTGAGCAGCTCAAAACTTTAACACTGCCGTTTTCGGTGGTGTATGATATTGTATTTTGAAAGATATTTTAAAAGAATTTAGTTTTATTTTTTTAAATTAATTTGATAGGTCGAAATCAAAAATAAATTTTTAAAAATAAAAAATATTTTTAAAAATAATATCAACAGCATTCTAGAAATGCATGGCCACCAAGAAAAAAAAATTCACTCACATGGTGAATCATATTCAACATGCATAATTATATTGGTTATTTGCAAAATAAATTTATTTTCAACCGTAAGTTTTAGTTAAATATTTCTAATTAATAAAAGCTAAAACTAGTTGGAAGATTCTATAATTGCAGACTCATTAGCCTTGTTCACCACAACACTGTAATAATATTTTTGCCCCACCCACTAAAAAAACTTATAACTAGTTGGTGAGGGTATTAAGGTTATCTCCCGTGTTATATTAGTCATTTTCAAATTAATTATGTACAACTATGTTTTTTCTTATTTAAAAGCATAATAAAAAAAATTAAAATGCTTTTAAAAACAAAATTTTCAATACTGACATCAAGGGATAATTTGATACTTTCAATGAGAGATAATTTTGTATTTTATCAAAATAAAAAAAATTAAAATCATAGGGAAATGACCAAGATGTTCTTGAAAATTAAACAATTAAAACTGACCTTAAGGTACTCTTTTATCCTTTCTCAAAAGTTTTTTTCTTATTATTATCATTTCAAATTAAAAAAAATTGATATTTGAATAATAATTAAAAAAAGCAGGTATATATACAATACTCGAAGACATACGAGAGGCCTAAGCACACTTTGATAAACCGAGTTCCATGTCAAATAAAAATAATTGACATATTAATAAACAAATATTTAATTAATTCATTAACTTTCAAATTAACCCAATAAACCCACTTAAATTTGAACGGTATCTTATAAATATTAAATTTGTATTGAGGTATTGATGTGCAAAATATTTTTTAAAAATAATTTTTATTTAAAAATATATAAAAATAATTTTTAATTTTTTTTATTTTTAACACTAACACAAGATCATTAAAAAAACTCTAAAAAAAATATTAATTTAATATATTTTAAATGAAATATAATTTTAAAACACTTAAATAAATAAATAACAACTGCAAAGCATATCACGCTCCCATTAATATTATTTAGTATTGTGGTTGAAATTATGATTTGTTGAACCAAAATTTATAACAGTTTGGTAAACGTTTTAAAACCAAAAAAGGAAAGATACTATAATTTTTTGAGCACATAAAAAGAAATAAAAAAGAAAGACAGAATCTGTGGCTGAATTTTCTCTGTCGATACACATCACATGCCAACAATATTATAAAACAGAGTTACGATCCACCGAATTTTACATCGAGAAAAAGCGAGCAAGGAGCTGCAAACGAAGTCAAGGAAGAAGGCATCAATGGTAGAGTCACCATTCAAGCCAGAGATACTAAGAGGGAAGGTAGCTTTATTGACAGGAGGTGGGTCAGGAATCGGGTATGAGATATCTCTACAGCTTGGCAAACATGGAGCATCTATTGCCATCATGGGTCGACGTAAACATGTTGTTGACTCTGCTGTTTCCTCTCTTAACTCGCTTGGAATTCCTGTAAGTCTCTCTGATGATATCATCTGTCTGACCATCTGGGTTATCTTTATTTTGTTCATTTCCGTGTGTATGGTGATTTTTTGAACTCTTGGATTTGTTTGGTTGCTGAGAAAGCACAGGAAAGGTCTAGGGAATTCCAGTTATTATTATTTATTTTTTGAAAAAAGGCTTCCTTTTTGGCCGGTCAACTGCTTGAAACGACTTCCCGTTTTGCTTGCAATGAGGAGTTTTATACTGAAACGACATGTTGTTTGGTAGGAAGACGATGATAGTCATATGCACTGTATATTATTAGAAAAGTGAATTCTTCAGTGCCTTTGAAAATCCAAAGGGATTGAAGAAGCATGGAAACTACCATGAACCGGATGTTTCAAACATTCGATTATGGAGGAGGGCATTGAATGCTGTTTACATACCTTTTCAATTCCTCTGAAGGCAATCTATTTCTCATGTTTAATTTAGCTGGATAATTGGTAGTATTAGGATCTGGTTTTGTCTGTGTAGAAGTGAAAACTTTTTTGTTTTTGTGTACGTTGCAGGCAATAGGATTCGAGGGAGATGTTCGCAAGAGAGAAGATGCAATTAGAGTTGTGGAATCTACTTTCAAGCATTTTGGTAGGCTTGACATTCTTGTAAATGCTGCAGCTGGCAATTTTCTTGTTCCATCCGAGGATTTATCCTCCAATGGATTCAGGACAGGTTGGTTTTTATTCTTAAGCACAAACATAATCTGTGCAGTTGGTTTTGACTTTAAGAACTTCAAACTTTGTTAAATATATTTTGGAGTTTGGTACGATTATTTCAGCTGAATTTTAGATTGTTAAAAAATTTTCTAGTTATTTGACGAATTTAAGCTTAATAGTACTGAAGATTGTATCGGTTGTTCCAATAACGTAACAGAAGTCTCATCTCTCACATTGATAGCACATGAAAGGCGGTCTTAGAGGAGCAAAGTTGAGTAACCCTTTTCTTCTTTTCTGCAGTAATGGATATAGACTCTGTTGGCACTTTCACAATGTGCCATGAGGCACTCAAGTATCTAAAGAAAGGGGGACTTGGGAAGGATCCATCTACCGCTGGCGGAACGATAATAAACATAAGTGCAACTCTGCATTATACAGCAACATGGTATCAAATCCATGTATCTGCTGCTAAGGTTAGTAAGTTAATTCTGTAAGCTATCAAGTTTATGCTCTAAAATGTGTATAAATATCTTCCCAACGTTTTTTTTATTGGTGTCCAGGCAGCAGTTGATAGCATTACAAGAAACTTGGCATTGGAGTGGGGAACAGATTATGATATCAGAGTTAATGGGATTGCTCCAGGTCCTATTGGAGACACTGCAGGCATGAGTAAACTTGGACTTGAAGGGATATTGAGCAAAGCTACGGAGAAGATGCCTCTGTATAAAGTGGGAGAGAAATGGGATATAGCCATGGCTACTGTCTATCTTGCATCTGATGCAGGTTAGGGTTGCATATACTCTGTCTATTACTTGATCCTTTTATGTAATTCTGTGCAATGTTTTACACTGCCCTTTACAAACACTATAACTAGCGTTGAAGAAAAGCTTAAGCACTCCTTTTCTACATAGGTTGTAAATGAGAATGTCTAGCTTTGATCACTTAGCACAAAGTTTTTTTGTCCAGCAGGATCAATCAAGGACCTTATAAAATAGTTAATTACCTAAAATGTCAAACTGTCAATTATAAATTAATTTAGAACAACAATTTATTATGTATTTGTATAAAGAATAAAACTCATATAATTAATACAAGCATCATATATAAAATAAAAAAAAAATTAGAGTTAAATATACTGGTTATCTAGAATTATATGACTTAAGTCTGAAGGTGAGCTTTTGCGTTGCAATACAAATTTGAATTTCAAATCTTATAAAATTTAATCCAAAATTAAATAGATAAAAAAACTGAGAATATTTTAATTACTTAAACTGTGACTTCTCCTTGTTTTCTTTTTTTGAAAAATGATACGTAGAGAGGAAGCTATGCTTATTATATTAACAAAAGACCTAAACATATTTAGTATACGAGATGTATATTTAAGATTTGAATTAGAAAATTTTATTAATTAGTGACATTTAATTAATACATCTTACATACAACTCAATATTGTAATATATTCAGCAGGGTCATTTCAATACATTTACCTTTAAAAATTTTAACTATCAACATGCATATATGGGTAGTATATTTTTGACCTTTTTTTTTTTATATTGAGATACCCCTCAGTATATGTCTAGCCCTACCAGCTGTTCAGTAGCCGAGATATGGGGACTTGGTTTGCAACAGTTACAGAGGTTTAGTGCAAGAGTGGAGTTATCCAGGTTGTAGAGATAGTGGGAGGGAGAAAGCATAGCTTTCATGACTCTAGTTTATAGAAAGCTTGATACGTTAGAAGTTTAGAACGACCTGCTATGGTCTTATGCTATGACCTGATCTCTTATTTATTACCACTTTGTTTTCTTTTTTCAGTTTTAGAAATCCCCAGCTACCATTTTGAGAAAAAGAAAGGTATCCTTTGCCACTTTCCGCAGGCAGATGGGTGTTCTCCTAAGTAGCTTTTGCAGTTGTGGTATATAAAAAGTTATAAATTGTAGTTTTTTCATAACCAGGGTTTTAAAAGAGTTTTTAATGGGATCTATGTAAAACTATAGTTGATGAAGTCCCAAAAACCCAAATAGCCTAGGAATAGGGCTCCTGAGTTAGATAATTGGTTAATCAATTGGTCTTAACAATCTTATCCATTCTCCCTAGCCAAGGTAGGTGTTTGGTAGACTAAGGTGACTTGTGGCTAGTACTCGTAAAAGGTTTCATTTGGTGAAGGTGAGAACTCTTTTTAGAGAGAGAAAATATAAGAATATTCTAGAGAGAAACACAGAAAATATAAATGCATTAGAGAATGAAGATTGTTAACCTTTGATTTAAAGGTTTCATGGTGTATTTATAGCCTATGAGTTTTGTTTTTTTGTGAAAAGGAGGGTCTGACATGTAATTTTACCTTGATAACATTTAATGAGGTATAAATATCCCTTACATCTATATTAATGTTTGATAGAAATATGGTGGGTCTGTGAAGGACTTTTATACACCTAAAAGGTATAGAGAAATTAGGGTTTAGGTTGTCATATGTAGCTAAGCCCATAGAGAATGAGTTCTTCCCCTGAGCTAGACCCAAAAAAGGAGTCATCCCATTGGGCGTGCCAAGGAAGGATGGTTGTTACCTTGGATTTTTTGAACTGTCAAGTCAAAGTGTCTTGAGTTTAACATGTTTTCCATATCCACGTTACCTTGAACTTAGTTAATTGCCAAGTCCAAGTACATTGGGTTTGACATATTTGCCAGACCTATGTTATCTTGAACTTGGTTGACTACCAAGTCCAAGTGCAATGGACTTGGCTGGCTGCCAAGTTCAAGTATGTTGGATCTAGCATGTTCGTCAGACTCACATTACCTCATTCACTTGGGCGTGCCAAGGAAGGATGGTCGTTACCTTAGACTTGGCTGACTGACAAATCCAAGTGCCTTAGGTCTAGCATGTTCGCTAGACTCACATTATCTCATTTCCTTGGATGTGTCAAGGGAGGATGATCATTCATTGGACGTGCTCAAGGGAGGATGATTGTTATCTTGGGGATTTGACTGACTGCAAAGTCCAAGTACTTTAGGTCAGACATGTTCTCCAAACCCACATTACCTAATTGAAGTGTGCTTGTTTTCCCAAAAATTTATACTCGTAAATCTTTCTTGATTTGATGTTTTTTGATAAAGATATATTGATAAAAATTTGGTTCATCATTAGTGTTTTGATTAACCAAATACTTTTAAAACTGTGCAAAATACAGTTGCAACAACACTTTCCCACTCGGCCAATCAGACCCACCCTTAATCATTAACTCAAAGCATCCTAGTAGGGAGGAAGAAAGCATCCATGCAAAATATGAATGTTTCATTTTTTTTCCATGATATAAACTCTTGAGGAGCTTTTTCGAGTTCACTACAATCAAAGATCTTATGAACACCTTTGTTGAACTTGAACCGCTTTATATATTTGCAATAAGTTAATCCGGAAATCATATAGCAATCCAAGTTATCACCGCTTACCTCATTGCCTTCCCAGTCTGATGCCTTTTGCTCCTCCGATTTCGTATGATTAAATTGCTGCATCTTTTGTGAGAAAGAATTCTGCCTGTCTTGTTTACTCAATTTTCTTATTGTACTTTTGAATAATGTTATGAATCATTTTAATGTTTAGGAAAATATGTCAATGGAACAACACTGGTTGTTGATGGGGGTGAATGGCTGAGCAAACCTCGTCATTTCCCTAAAGACGCAGTGAAGCAACTGTCCCGAGTGGTGGAGAAGAGGTCCAGGCACGCAGCGGCAGGAATTCCTCGGAGCAAGCTATAACCACCATCAGGTAACAGGGAATTCAACTAGATTTCGTGCCGGAAGATTTATTCTTCTATCAGATCGCAAATTAAGCGCAGTCGCTACTTCCTATAAATGAAATAATTCTGTTTTAAGAAATCAAAGCATCGATAATACAGAATTTCAGACTGGTTTAGAAAGTTGTGGGAATTACATTACTAGTCTAGACTGTCATATTATGGCTTGGAAGTCACCCAACTCCAAGATACCATGGTGCCTTTTCTTAAACTACAAGAAACAAGAAATACCAAATAAACACACATGGTGAAATCATCCAGTACTAACCAAGAATCATTATCTTAATCTACTTAAGTTACAGTAAAACCTCAAACTACTGCAGTACACCATGAAAGAAACAAAACCCATTAACACAAGTGTCCAAAACGCCATTTTTACCAGATCCCAAGAACCAAAAACAATTACAAAGAACCCCAGAAAAAACCTCAAGACAAAGCGTTAAAAAGATGAAAAAAAAAAAAAACCCTCCACAGAGAGAATAAAGTGGAACCTTTTGAGGAACACCATGGGTAGAGACAATGATGTAAGATAGCTTAAATATGGTTTGCAGATCACTTATAAACATAACAAACTTAATTCCATAAAGACTTCTGCTTCTAAATAGCAGTGACATGCAGTTGAATACACGACCATTTCCCCCCACTCACCCTTGTATAGTCATTGAAAATATACAGGGTGAGGGGGAAAAGGCCTCCACTTCTAAGATGTTCAAAAGAAGTCCCACCTCACAACTAAAACAAGATCCAAAACTAAAAAGAATCCAAGAAAAAGAGGGCAAAAGAAAGAAAATGGCGTTATCAAGCTTCAAGATGAACTTGTTTAAATCTTTAAACAAGGGGCATCGATCAAAGCTTAGTTCTGTCCTTATAGTCATAAGGACATAATACTGACATCAACGAACGATGAAAATGGAATAGTGAACAAAACATTTACCAAGTCTTCGGACTTTGCCATGTCAAGGAATCAAATATTATCAGTTAATCATCAACAAGCCAATCACAGGACCGCCAACAAGTCAAGCTAGTGTAAAACTTGTAATGACTAAATCCAAAAAATGGAAATTCCAACCCTGAAAGTGACAAGCATAACCTGTTTCTTATTGCGACCATCAACTGAACACAAGCCATTAATTCAAACACGAAACTATAAGCCACAAAGTATCAACTATATATCATACTAAAGCAACACAACCAATAAATAAAATTAATCAGGAACTGTGGTAATGTCAACCAGTGGAATAAAGAACATCGTATCATCGTTGAATTGACAGTCTGATACACATTCTCAAAGAAAAGGAGACCATTTTAAACAAGTTTCCACACAACCATCTCAAAGATTACATACATAACAGCTTACTAATGATGCCAATTCTGTCTTCCTCTGTGTTTCCACCAGCTCAGGCATCCAAGTTCTCCATCTGAATGCTGCTTTTCAAAGGCACATACTCTCCAAGATACCCACCAAGATGCTCATGTAAGGCAGTCTTATCAATCCCTTGATGATGATAACTCTTGCAAACATAATAAAACACACTTTGCACCAACAATCCCACCAAATTCACAATCACCAAAGCCCCAACCAAGAAACCACCAACAACAATCCTTGTAAACACTCCATATTTATCTCCACCATGAACCACAACAGTTGCAAAAACCACAGAAACCGATCCACAAATAGACAAATACCCAAAAACAAGAACACCGGCCACTCGAATCTTCCCTTTCAACAACTCGTAACTCTTTTTCATAGCAACAAGACCATAAACTGGCTCCAAGACAGAAACCACACTAGCCAAATGCCAAAGTGCAGTTATATAAACATGAACAACCAAGAAAAGCACACCAATCACCATCAAGGAGAACAAAACCAAGAGGGTGTTCTGAATATCAATACCAACAATCAAAATCACCAAGAAGAGCAAGAAAACAGAATTATAAACCAACATCAACAAACAAACCCACAAGAAAGTGATAAACAAACGCTTAAAAACTTGAGGGATAGCAGACGTGGTAGAGGAAAAAGAAACAGGCTTTGAAGTGTAAAGAGAAGCAACAGTGAAAACAACAGCAGCAGTTGATAGAAGAGAGAAGGCAAACAAAAAGATTAAATAAAAGAATTGAAAAACCAAAAGAAGGGTCCATTGATGAGTGTTTTGGCTTGATGGGTGATCTTGAATTTGGTCTAATAGAGGATGAGTAAAAAGAGAATGCGCCAAGATTGCAAAAGATAAAGGAAAGATTAAAGCAACGGTGATTAGCTGAAAAGTTTTTGGTGATTGTTTTGGGATTGAAATAGATTCCTTTAAGATTTCTGGTATCGTCAAGAATTGTAGCTCTTCTGTTGCAAGATCCATGGTGGGCTTCTTCTCTGTTTCTTGAAAGAAAGATCAAAGCTTTTAGAGAGTGAGACAGACGGTGGAGGAGGTTGAAGAGATGTGTCGGTGATGATGGGTTCTGGAAATTTGCGAAGCGAACGAAGGAAGGAAGGTAGCTGAATTTTTTTTAGTTTTTTTTATTGGATTTGGTGAATTTGGAATTTTTATTGTTCTTTTTGTTTGGTTTTGATTCATACACAGGGTAGATCTGGTGCAGTAAAAGAGATGTGATCATGTTTTGACATGTGAACTAGCATTTGCCTTCTTTTTTCGTCCGAGTTTGATGACATTAAATTAATTTTTCCCAGTTTAAAAACTAATCGATTTGAGGCAATTAATTCAAAAAAATAATTTTAAAATGATTTTTTTTTATAATTTTTTTTTAGAAAGTTAACAGATTTTTAGATCAGTTTTACTTGAATTAGTTAGGTCCTGGATTAAATTTAAGTTTTTTTATCGTGTCTGGACCATTCTGAACCTTAGTCTAGATTAGTTTGAGTTTTATAATTATATATATATTTTTTAAATAATTTAAAAATATTAAAAAAATACTTTAGAAAACCCGAACTCCAAGGTAAAATAATATATAAGCGAGCATCATGGATACCAAGCGAGTTTCTACCATTTTTCACGTATGGACTCTTAGTTCTCACATATTTAATGCGTATAATGAACTCCATGCCACATTAACTTAAGAAGATACATCACATATTTAATGCGTATTATGAACTCCATGCCACATTAACTTAAGAAGATACATAAGAGTATAATAATAATTATTTTTAAAAATATATTAAAATAATATATATATATATATATATAATTTTATTTTTAATATTATCACATCAAAATAAGAAGAAACAAGAGCTAAAATCACAATGCCGGTATCCAGTTTTCATGGTGTGTTCAGGAACTTTAAAATTTTGATTTTTTTTTATTTAAAATAAGTTTTTATATGTTTTTAGATCGTTTTGATGTGCTGATGTCAAAAATAATTTTTTTAAAATTTTTATTTTATTTTAATATATTTCTAAATAAAAAACACTTTAAATTACCATCATTACAACAATCACAAGTAATTTTTTACTATGATAATTACATTGAGTTAAATAAGGAGTCCATGTTAGCACAAAAAAAAGAAAAAAAATATATAGAGTCCATGAAGGGCTGATCCTATTTCGCAAGCCTAATCAAGTTCTTAGCTCAGTTTGGATTCACCACTTAAATTCTCAACAACATTAATTTGAAATTTTGAAGAAGAAAGACTAACAAATAACTTTATCATCAACCATTTATATTCATAATCATGTTTAAGTTAAATGAATTCTCATAATTCTTTGAGATAAATTAATAATACCATATATGTAATTGCTTGTGAGATGTGATTTGTATACCAATTTGATTCGAAGAGAATCATTTTTTTTTCTTGAAGTGAGAGAGTTGTTGCAATTTTCACACAATTTTTCAACATTTAATCGATTTCGTTTCGAAGAAAGAAAATAAAATTAATTCATTGTGTACGTATTTTGTTGGGCTTTTTGTATGTATTTCAAAATTTAGCCCTATGTCCCTGTTTCCTGTATACGGTCTGTTGAGTCCACGTATCCATTCTTCTGGCCCCTGTCGATCCTCGGCCGGCTGGCAGGTTGCCACCGGCAAGGCAAGTGTGATATAGTTAAGGGTAAGAGTGAAATACTATTTTTAAAACAAACACCTTAATTATTTTTTTCTATTTCTAAAAATTTGTTGCAGCCATCACTCTCAACTTTGCTTTAATGATAACAAAATAATCATTAGTTATCAACACAACAACTATGGAAATTAGCCTAATGAGAAGAGGTTGAAATACAGTACATAGACAATATCTTGCAGCTCTTGGATGTGTATAATTAGAAGTTTATGCACGCAGTGTGGAATCTGCAGAATTGTATTAATAAAGTTTGATTATAATATATATTTATCTCTGCAACGTTCATGTCTCCAACGTTAATTAGCCCTCAAACCCAATCCATGCAAGCGCGTTAACCTTGATTTGGGCCTGAAGGAACTTTTGGGTGGGGAAATTGATAGCAAGTGAAAAGAAATGTGGGATTACCAGAAGGGTGGATTCTCTCCGGCGAGGTCAGCAATGGTATCTTCTTGGCCAAGAAGTTTTAGGATTGGAGTAGCAAATATGCAAACTTGAAACCAAAAGAGAAGGTGCCAATGACAGAAAGGGAAATGGAAACGGCAGAGAGGTGAATGTTTCCAAAATGGCCAACAAATATAGGGCTAACAAGTTTCTACCATGATGACAGATTATATTAAAGGCTATTGGACCTGCAATCTTCCACAACTTGATAGTCTCTTCGCAGAACACAGACTTTTTGGCTTTGAATCTCCTGGACGGCAAGTAGTCTCCTCCACCCTCATCAGCTGATGATTTATTAATCAGAAATGTTGTCTCCATGGACAATTGTGATGATTTATTAATCAGAAATGTTGTCTCCATGGACAATTGGACATGGTCAGTCAGTAAAGGTTTCTGAGCCTCTCAGGTTTAGCAAATGTCTGCGCTGCATTCCACAGTAAACAAAAATGTCCTCTATTTTCGGTGAAATTAATAGAAAATAAATATCTCTTACATATCATTAATGAGATAATAAGTATGATAGCTTCCTTAGAAGACATTGTATACACCTATAAACATAAATAAATCATTACCTTAATATGAACGACTATTCTAGATGGAGATGCATTGCGGTTTATCATGTTTTTAATACTTATATTGTAAAAGATCGTTTAGGATCAGACTTATAGCCTTAGAATTTGGTAATGTCTAAGTTTTTTGGATCTGACATATTCGCCAGACCAAGTTCTTTGGGTCAATTTCTCATCAAACTTTTCCAACTCTTTTGCAGCAGTATAGCCCCTACCAAACTCAGCCATTTCTCTTTCTATCCACTCGTGTTTGCCTAACAACTAAGAGTTTTTTCTTATCTAAAGGGTTCCCCACACTTTTCTCTGTTACGAGATAAGCGGAACACACAAGTAAAAAGGATGCAACGTATACAAGCACACAAATTATTACAGGAACCAATCCAAACCTTTATTAATCTCAACAACAAAGAAAATACATAATTTATATGTGTGTATGCTATGCACAAAAATCACATGCTATACACAAAACTAGTATATTATACACTCAAATTGACATCTTCTATATACACAACCAAGGCTTTCCAATTTATTTATAAACAATCATATGGAAGGTTGCAAAGCATAAAACTACCATCTCTACATTTTAAGAAGTAGAGTAGAGGGGTACTTTCCCTCCTTGTTCTCATGAACTTAGTGGGTGATTTTGACATATGAGTACTCTATAATCTTAGTGTTTTGAGAAGTAATCCCATCTATGCTTTTGTGTTCAGCAGCTATGCCTCCATGATTTGGACACTCATTTTTCTCATAAAGCCATGTTCTCATGATAAAATTAGTGGGTGATTTTAACCTATGATCTCATAATTTTAGTGTCTTGAAAAGCAATCTCAGCCATTCTCTCTCTTTATCGACATTTGATATTGGAATTTCGGTCGAGGAACATGTGCATCAATAGTCCTGACTTGATTTATGAATTATTAGGTAAATATTTGTTAATTGTTTTTTTTTATTAAAATGGTATTTTTTTTAATTTTTCTTAAATCTTGATACTGATATGAATTTGACAAAGTTTATTAAAATTTATTTGTCAGTATTTTTTTTGTTTAATTTAAAACCTGATCCAAATTAGATTTTGGGTTGTGAATTTAATGGGTTGATGAAATTTTGATTAAGGTTTATTGCACAAGATTTAATAATTAAGGTTTCATATTTTTCATAACTGAATTGCAAATGAAAACGAAATTTTGATTTTGCCATTTTCTTTCTTTCTTTCTGCAAGAATAAATAGAAAGAGGGTGGTAATATATGACTATGCTCAGATCTTTCAACCTACATGTAAAACCTTGTGTCTGGTTTTAAAAAAAAGAGAAAATTCTGATAAATATTTCCCTTGCTAACAATTCCATATAACTAAGCTCTTGCTTCCAATTAATCAAGTTTCACTCACACTCAAAAAAAGAAAAAAAAATCTACATGGAAATTAAAAATAACATATATATCATGATACTCCATGCTAATGTGCGTCTTAGCATCCTAACTTTTTCCTGCCCACTTCCTCTTTTCATGCAAATACAGAGCCTATCTGCACAAAACATAATCCAATAAATTTAATTAAGTATATATGTCCAAGAAATTAAGAATAAATAGATTAGTGCATGCTTTGTATGTTACCATATATAATTGGAGGGATCAGGGATGGAGAGACTGATATCTTGAAGGTTAGGCTGTGTAGGCTGGACACGGTAAGGCTGGAACTGTGGAGGGAGTGGAGCAAGCTGAAGTAGACTACTAATTGGCTGATCTTCATCAGAAAACTGAAACTGCTCGAGCATTCGTTGCTGTTCCATTGGCTTCACCATTGCTGCAGCTGCCTGTTGTTGCTCCAACATTGCAACATGATGCTGCATCCCAATGCCAAAAGAAAGTGTGATATGTCTGACATTGCTAGTCAGTCAAGTGATTCAAGTATAAATTCATCGAAAACTAGAGTTGATGAATCAAAATTAAAGATTTTCTTCCATGCTTAAAAATATATTATCGGATCAAACTATATAGATGAAAGACAATATTGTAAGTAAGCCTCAATGTAACGTAAGAGAAAAAAAATTGATTTACTTACCAGATGGTACTGTATTTGTTGATTTTCATCCCCCAACATTTTCTCCTAACACAAGGAAAAAAAATTGCAAGTAATACAAGAAAATAACAAAGTTTTCATCGGAAGATATAGATGATAAACGATTTACCTTTCTTCGCAGATTGTCCACCTGCTGTTGCAAAAGCTCAAGCTGCATTTCAGATATAAAGAGAGTTTTGATTTTGGAACTTTGAGACATCTTTCTAGGACTCGAATATTTACATGCAGAAAAAGCTTGATGGATTTGGGTGATCGACTTGCATAATAATGAATCAGAATCAATAAAATTCCTTCACAATTTTGAGGTACCAGGCATGAATTATTGACTTGCATATTTTGTTTTTTTCCCATTTGTTTCGCCTGGTTTTATTAGCTCATACTTTTGCATATTCTTGGCCTATTATATGTTGTCATTGCTTAATAAAGCATTAAAAAATGCCTTTAATTCTGTTTCCAATCAAGAGATCAACAAAATCTTCAACTTAGCATCATAATTATTATAATTATCAGACCCAGCCCAAGACCTAATTCACAAGTTTTATGACTCAATCTGGGTCACTCTCAAATCGTTGTAATGAAACCCATGCCAAGTTATAAACTTGACCCGTCAGCCCGATTTAGGTTCTAGGTTATAAATTTGATCTATCAGCACGAGTAGAGTTTAATAATTATGCTTGGCATGTATTATTATTATTGAATGATTGGAAGAGTACGGTAAAACGAATTAATACCTTCTGAGCTCGAACTTTGTTAACCGAGCACTCTAGCTGCTTTTCAAGTTCGACCAAACCCTCATGGTGCAAGGAACTCAGGTTTTCGCCTTTGTAGCATCGAACACTCAACTGAAGATCATCCGTCTCTTTCCTGATTCTTTTCGATTCCTTCTGAATTTGTTCCTAAAATATTAAGATCAAAACATCACAACCTTAATCTGGTTAATAGACATATCGATAAGGTAAAGGGAAGGTTTGTACCCAGTCATTGCTTTCTAGAACACGCATTCCTTTCGAAATCTCATACCTTCTGATGATGTGTGGTATGCTGCATGTGTCAAATATAAAATGATGATAGTTTTTATTAGCTCAGTAAAATATGATTTCATCAAACAGAACAAGACTATATTCATATGCGCGCAAAGGTGACAACTTTCTTAGAATTCCTTGCAAAAAAAGCTTTTAGAACCAACAGATACACAATTAAGGAATCTAATCTACAATTACCATTTGGGGCTTGCTAAGCCCTAAATTATGTAGAAATTAATAACAAGACAGAATTAAACATAAGTCATAGATATTACACTTGTGGCAAGGCAGAGATGATCATCATGAAGCTGCTTTATAGTGATATATATGTATGGACCTATAGTAACTTGGAGGTTACAAGAATGGCTAAATGTTGGACCTTGCTGAGGCTAAAGGAGCTAACAAGAAAACTTATCAATTAAGACAAGTCGTTATCAGCACTGGAAAGAGCACTTTAAGGGTTAAAAAAAGAAGCAAAAGGCGGTCAAAACAAATGATAAAAACATGATAAAACAGCATAAAAGTCAACATTTTCATAGAAAATATTATTCATCTCATCGATCGTAAAAGTTATATCATCAAAGAACTCATTTTTGCTCCAAGAAATCATTAGCTGACCCCCTTAAATCCATTAATGATTTAGATAGATACAAATTAAATCATTTATTAAAGGAATTTGTTAAATTTAATGCTATAGCATTATGGTCATTTTTGTTTTTTCTCTTCTTTACCTGGACGACTCATTGCAGAATTCATAAAGCTTCCCATTGCTCGAGAAGATGATGAGTCCTATTTCAGCATCACAGAGCACAGAGAGCTCATGGGTCTTCTTGAAAAGCCCTCCTCTGCGTTTGGAAAATGTGACTTGCCTGGCTGTGCGGTTCTCAATCCTAGTTATTGCTATCTTTCCTCTTCCCATTTTTCAAAGTGTCTTCTTCTCTTGTTAGGAGAATACTATGAAAAGGAAATCCTATCCTCTCTGGTATACCTCACTCAAATATTTCCTGGTAATGTCAAGAGGAAAAAAACACATAAAAATTTAGCACTACTAAAAACTGCTTGATGGCACAGAAATAATGGGTTATGATTTAGGGAAAAAAATGTTAACTAGGATGCATGCTATATGTGCAGTACTTAAAACTATTAAATGAAGAACTATAATTGTAATGAGAAGTGGAAAACTTAGTTTCTAAAATCCCTAAAGATGACAGTGAGTGTTTTTGGTAGCAGATGGAAGAGATCAGAAAATCAGAGAGGTAGAGGAGGAGGAGGAAAACTTTTGTTTCTTTCTCTTACCTTTATTTTATCGTCTATGCTTCCTTAACTTCAAGTTCGATCAACTTTATATATAGGCCATGCTATAACCTTCCCCAGTCTTCCATTGCTTAATTTCTCATGGACTGGCACAGAAAAACAAAATTATTACGGCATGTTGTGATTTGTGACTGTTAACTACTCCAGCGCTGTCATGCATGCGACCTTAGCTTTTGGAATTTGCCAAATTAGGGAAGGTCTAAGTTTTGAATGAACACAAGCATGCTTGCCATGTAAAGAAACCCTATTCCCTGTGGAAAAAACAAGGTGCATGTATCCCTGGCAAATGCCTGGCAAAAATCAGAGCACTCGTTTCCATCACTTAGAACCCGTTTGACTGCGCTGCAAATGCCATGGTTCAAAATCAAGACTTTTTATTTAAATCATAATTTAAATCTAATTAATGGCACAGAACTTTCTTGCACAATCCTCCCATGCTTGTTTTCTTGTGGGTGTGGTCAGTGAAGATTGTCCTAATTATTATTTTTGTTTGCTACATCTGGATAACCCCAACTCTCTAATTAGTAATTAATCTACTACTTTGCCATGAAAGGAGAAACCGCCCTAGAATTTTAGCCTCGCTTTTGACCTTTGAACATGGCTGGATTATCAAAATAAGAAAGAAAAAAGAAAACGCGTTAACATTTCTAGACACAAAGAATATCATCCTCCCTATAAAACCAGATTCGTGCACTATTATATGAACGTGTTCACGAAGCTGTGAAAAAACTTCATAGAAAAATATTGATTTTTTTTAATTGATGAGTTTTGAGCCTTGAGTTGTATTTATAAAATAAGTTTTTCATAGATACAAGAGACACTCTAATACTTAAATTAATATTTAATTTTTTAATATACATTGAATAATCGTTCACACACATTGAATAATCGTTACGCCAAATTCATGAGTTTGAGTTGCATCTAATTAATCTTACCCTATACATTGAATAATCGTTCACACACATATATGTATAGCTGGTATTCTTTCAGCCTGAACGCACAATTATGTATTCACATTCTTTTGTAAAACATAACAAATATACACCTTAATTGAGTAAATTAAGGTCGAATGGACTTGAGTTAAGGAGGCATAATTAAAGGCCACCCTGCAAAGATGGAACCAGAGCCACAATAGGCCTAGCTAGGTCCTTAACTAATGGAAAACTATATTTTCTTACGTATATATATTTTCTTACAATTAATTTGATTTATTTTCAAGGATAAGTAAATTACAAATGGAAGACTACTGTAAAGCCATCATTGACCGAATCAGACCATCCAGAGAAAAGAAGAATATGAACATATTGTTTGTCTAAAATTAGAAGCAGTTTTACGTCCACTTCAACTTGTTCCAGTGCTCACATGGTCCTCGCAGACTGATTCCACAAGCACAGTGATTTGGGTTGGCATGCAGTCCTCTGTGAAAAAGAAGATGTTCAAGTTCAAATATATGATTCTCGAGCTTCCGAAGGTACGTACTCGATCCTATCCGAACCCTTAGCTACACAAGCCACGGCATGATCCCGAACCAAACCACCTGCAGATAATCGGTTTAACATGGTGCTGATGTTGACCCTTTGTTCCTCCATCTTGAAATTACTAGTTATTTTTAAAATATTTTTTATTTTAAAATATATAAAAATAATATATATTTTTTATTTTTTAAAAAATTAATTTTGATATTAATATATTAAAATAAAAAAATTTAAGTATTTTTTTTTTAAATCACAAAAAAAAAACAAATAACTTCAAACAACCAATCCGCATGAACGATGCATCTATTTTCATGACAATCACGTAATAAAATGACAAGGCACCTATTTTCATTACAATTACAATACAGGACGATACACTTAGCAACCAAATAAAAGAATTTAATAGTTTTTTTTCCCTATAATTAACAATGTGTATCAGTTTAAATGATTCAATTTAGATTAAAAAAATCAATTAAATGTTTTTAATTATAAAATCATTCAATTCAATTAATTTTATAAATATTTTGAATAATTCCATTAATTTTGAATTAATCTACCCATCTCTGTTTATAATCCATAAAACAAATTATGGACTGCAAAACATGTTGCTTGCCCCATAGGCTATATTAAAAACCCCAAAAACTTCCAGAATAATTGGGCCACGTTTTAATTATGAGCCCAACCCATTATCAAAACCCACTATAAAATAAAACCCAATTCGTTTTCTCTTCTTCTTCCTCTTTACTTTCGATCTGTCACTCCCCGAAACACAACTCAAGCACATCATATCTCCCTCCGCTTCAATTTCAGGTAACTCAATTTTATCTCCACCGTCAGATCTCTCTCTCGACATCAAATCCGGCATTGATCCATCGAATTTCAATTCAATATCTCATAACGCAAATCAGATCTGAGATCTTAAAACTTTGAACATTTAATTTTCTTTCGTTTTCTCGGTAACCAAACAGACCTGTCTGGTGATCTCGCCGTTCATTTAGATCTGAATTTCGCGATTCTTTAATCACGTAGATCTGTCGAATTTAAATTCTGATTAATTTAATTTTGTTTTGTAGGCGTTCATTTCTGTGTCAGTATATCAAGATGGTAAGATAGTCTCTCTCTCTCTGTAATATAATTTAATTATGAGGTTTTTTTTTTATAAAAAAATTTGGTTTTGATTTCGGTTTTAATATGTAATGTAGGTTGTTCTCGCGGCTTCTATAGTGAGCAAGAATGGTAAAGGTGAGTTCCTTGTGCTATTTCTTTTTAGCAATATTTTTTTATAATTTCGAATTATATAATTTCGAATGCAATTAGTTAACAATGTTTATTGTGTTTTATTTTAATCTGAATTATCTTTCATTTTTATATTGCATGTAAATCTGTAAACCTCGCGTCACATGATAATGTTTTTTATTAACAGTGGTAAATTGGCTATGCAAATCTTCGGAATTACAATTCGACATACATCTTTCTGTTTAGATTTGAGTTTTCATGGGTCCTGTTTGGATCCATGATTGGGAGTCTTATCATGTGGGACCCACAAATGCTCAAATTTAAGCAGAATGCGGAAAAAATGTTAGTGTTGGAGGTTCTTCCATTTGTTGAGCTCGATAACCTTGGATTTGATTTGGTTTTATTATTATTAACTGTGTTGTTGTAGTGAGGCATTTTTTGTTTTGTTGCTTTGCTTGATGCCTTTTGAGTTTCCTTGCAGTGCTTGTTTCGAGACAGTTTGTGGACATGTCTCGGATTAGAATTGAGGGCCTTCTTGCTGCTTTTCCCAAGTTGATTGGGATTGGAAAGCAACATACTTATGTTGAGACTGAGAATGTGCGTTATGTTTACCAGCCAATAGAGGCTTTGTACTTACTGCTTGTGACAAATAAACAGAGCAACATTCTTGATGATTTGGAGACTCTGAGGCTTCTCTCAAAATTGGTATTTATTTCTTATGTTTGTCTCTCTTTTTTTTTGGCAGTTTCATATTCTTATATTGGGACTTTAAATTGTTCTATACTCTATAATGGGTGCTCAGGAATCTGGTTGGCTTCTGGCTATCCCCCTTCATTTTGTGCACCTATTGTCATCTCTGACATGTTTCTCTATCTTGTGATGTTTGTGCTATTCTTACTTGATTTGAAAGACTTTGAATCATGAGTTACTTTCTATAAGATTCATTTCATTAAAGTACATTTAGAGGCTTTAAGTTGATTCCTTAAGTGTGCTTCTAGGTACCTGAATATGCCATGTCTCTTGATGAAGAGGGTATTTGTCAGACAGCTTTTGAGCTGATCTTTGCGTTTGATGAGGTTATCTCTCTTGGGCACAAGGAAAATGTTACTGTTGCCCAGGTTAAGCAGTACTGTGAGATGGAGAGTCATGAAGAGAAATTGCACAAGCTGCTATTGCAGAATAAGATTGATGAGACCAAGCGTCGTATGAAGGAAGAAGCTAGTAAGATTGACCAAATGAAGGTATATGTGTATAGCTACACAAAGAATATCTGAAGAATATTTATGTGCTGCATAAAGCACTATCAACATCTCTCAATTTATTTATTTATTTAATTTTTGCAGATTGAAAAGAACAGAGGTAATAAAGGAGGATTTATGTCTTCAATGGGCTCTGGACGAATTGAGAGCAGCTTTAGTGATATGAGCATTTCCAGTGGCGGAGGAGGTGGTTTTGGAAGTGGCTCTGGGTTTGGATTAACCAATGATATTGACTCATTTTCCAGCAAGTCTAAAGGTTTATTTCTGTTTTTTTAGGCCACCTATATCCGTTGTAGCTTCTGATTTTTTGATAACTAGCAGATTAGGTTTATGTTTGTTAGATACCTAATTTTTATAACTATGATTTGTAGTATTTTTCAAGTTTTTAGAAATTTTGGTTTACCCTTGAACTTCTTGACCAGGTTTGAAACTCCTTAACCATGAGGTTATATATCTTCATCTATTTAATTCCATTAGCTGCAACCTAATTTTGAACATATTATTGTAAATGTCTCCGAAAAATATGGTTCATGTATCGGGGAGTGTGCTTTTAATTTAATATATCTATCTGGCATCACTAGGTCGTCAACCTTCATCTGCCACTGCTCCTCCTAAAGGCCTTGGCATGAAACTCGGCAAAAACCAAAGGGCGAACCAGTTTTTGGAATCCTTGAAAGCAGAAGGTGAAATGATTGTTGAAGATGCACAGCCATCAAAGTTAAGTTCTCATATATCAGCAGCTCACCAACCAACTGATCCTGTAACTTTGACTGCTGAGGAGAAACTCAATGTCACTCTAAGACGGGATGGTGGAATGAGTAACTTTGATGTTCAAGGGCAATTATCACTTCAAATTCTTAACCCAGAAGATGGGCTCATCCAAGTTCAGGTTCATCATCTCTTTCTCTGTGGCACTCTCTGTCTGTGTGTGCATGGCTGCATGCACATGTGGGCATGCATGATTTAGGTAACAATAAATAATAATAAAAAAACTGTACTTGAATGTGAAAAGAATGTCTTACGTTTCATCAAGTGAGAGATAACTTGGCATCCATGACTTCACGGTGAAATTTCATGACCATCATCTCATATCTGTGAGCAAAAGGGTTTCTACCATCTTCTTCCATTTGCTACCGTTTCGTAGCAAAATGCTCATCTTTCCACATCAGCCACATCATGTACATAAAGATGCGAAATGCTTGCGCTTAATCTAATGAAGTTGTTCCTTGATTTTTTCAATATTATCTGTGGCTATGTGGGACATTGCTGAAGGGTTGGACCTTTTATAATAAATCACACTGTCCCATCTCATGGATAAACTTCTTATGAATAGATTGTTTCTATGTCTAATAATAGACGCTTGACATTTACAGATTACTAGAATTTGATACCCTTTGATGACACTATCAAAATATTGAGTAGGATGTGTATATGTGGCTTTGGTTTTGAAGTTATTGCAGTAGCTTTTATGCTTGGTATTATCTACATTATTGTAACAACCCAGCTTTTCAAGCCCAAAACAACAGTAATTTTTTTTTTTTTAATAACCCAGAAAAATTATAACAGGAGGTTTACAATTATGATGCCTGGTTTATTTTGCAGATTGAAGCTGGGGGGAATCCAGGCGTCATTTTCAAGACACATCCTAACATGAACAAAGAATTATTTGCTAATGAAAACATTTTGGGGTTGAGGGATCCCTCCAGACCTTTCCCCACTGGTCAAACTGGGGAGGCAGGTGTTGGTCTTTTGAAGTGGAGAATGCAAAGTGCTGATGAGTCAATGGTGCCCTTGACAAGTGGGTACAAATCTGAAGCAGCAGCTTATCTGAGCACTGTACACTTTCTGCTGTATGTTCTAATGTTATGTTTAATTTATGCATATTGCAGTCAATTGCTGGCCATCTGTTTCTGGAAATGAAACATTTGTCAGCATCGAGTATGAAGCTTCATCAATGTTTGATCTACGAAATGTTGTGATCTCAGTTCCTCTCCCAGCCCTTCGAGAGCCACCAAGTGTTAGGCAGATTGATGGAGAATGGAGGTAAGAATTTGCTCTATTCTGTTCTTTCAATGATGTATCAGGTTGAAGTTAGTTTGGTGTGGATCTATATGTTGGGGTGAGTAGAAATCGTATCTGATACTGATGTTTTTTCTTTCTTTTTTGAACATTTGGCTTTAACTAAAGTGAGATTCATCTAATGAATGTATAAAGTTAGAATCTGATTTGGATGTCTGTTGAAAGTGTGCTCGGACTTTTTACCTTAAAATTATTTTTCAAAGCAAATTAAATTAAAAGGATTGCCATTCAAGCACGTGGAGAGTAATCATGAGAAGCCCTTAGGTGGAAGCATATATTCTCACCTAGTTATAAGTACTATGTGCTAGGATTTCAGTAGATTCCTAGGAATCCTTAAAAATCATGTGATTTTCTGGAAGATTCTTTTGATGTTATTGATTTATGCCAAGCGATATTATATATTTGATAACCATTGTATGCCATCCTTTGTCTCCTGTTTTTCATGATTTACACGGTCCAGTCGAAGCAGTCATTCAATATTTTTCATTATTCTTAAACCTGTAGGTACGACTCCAGAAATTCCATCCTAGAATGGTCCATTCTTCTCATTGATAACTCTAACCGCAGGTAAGAAAATGTTAGGAGTGTTTTTATCACTTTCAGACCCTATGTTTGATATATGAAAAATACTCCTGGTTTTAGGGTTTCTTATAATGTGCCATTTAATATTTTTGGACAGTGGATCTATGGAGTTTGTTGTGCCACCAGCAGATTCGTCATCATTCTTCCCCATTTCTGTCCGGTTTTCAGCCACCAGCACATACAGTGAGCTAAAGGTTTGGTTTTGTCTAAAATCTTGGTGATTTTGTTTGCACCACCCTTAATAAAGGAACCTCAACCTGTATATAAAATGTTTGCTTTTCCAATTTGTGAATTATCTTCCTCTGCTGGCCTTTTTAATGATTGTAGCTGTTCCACACCTGTATGAATATTTCCCATCTAAAACTTACACTTGATTAATAAAATTCGCATGTAATATAAATTAAAGCCATCTAGTCAATGCTAGCTCATAAAGACAAATTGTGCGATCATCATTGCATGAAATTGTTGAGTTACAGTTACTGCCAGTTGTTGCAGTTCCTTATTCTTGTTCCCCACCACTGTGTAGTTGTAATATCAATGATTCAAGCTAATTAAAAGCTTGTTCTTTTAGTCTACCTCCGATTATCTTTACATCGCCCTTCATTTTCCTTTCTTTTTGCAGGTTGTTAATATCCTTCCCCTGAAGGGTGGAGCTCCTCCCAAGTTTTCCCAGAGGACTCAATTGATCACAGAGAATTACCAAGTAGCCTGAATGATAGAGCTACTTCACTGAAGCATGAGTTATATCCGGCATGTTTAGTGTTTGTTTATTGGGGTAAAATTTGACGCAATTTTGAGATTGTTGATCTTGGAATCTAATGCACTTATTCTCTCCATTTATTTTCTTACTGTAAATAATCTTTACGGCAACTACATCCTCACTTATATTCTTTGTATGCCGGTTTATTTTGGATGCAAAATTTTTCGCAGCTTTGACAATGATTTTTTTTGCATTTTAGTTATAGGTGGTTTAACTTTGAAGTCTTTTGAAGTTAAAGTTGGAGAAACACTGTTATCGTAAAAAGAAAATCTGTGAAACACTTGTTGAAGTTCTAGGTTATTGTCTGCAATGCACTTCTTCTGTTCACCAGAATATTTCAATTTATCTCTGTGAAGGTGGCCACCGGATAGATTCTACATAGGTTCAGCATAGAAACATGCTGACTTGGTCGTATTTGCTTTCAGAAATGATTTGGTGAAGTTATGTCATGGGATTGGTAGAAAAAAGGAGAGATTTCTTAATCGCCCGCTTCTGTCAAATTTCTGAATCTAGTAGTTTGGTGCATTGCAACATTGGAGGCCTCCGCTCAATATTCTCGGGATTGGCTAGCATATCTCAAGAAATACTCACTATCAATTCGCTAGTATTCTCGGGATTCTCAAGACAAACAGTTTTTAATTTGTTACAAGTAATAATATTTATTCTTAGCATTCTCGGTAATAACATTTATTCTTATCCATCATCAACTATAAATAATAATATTTTCAAGGCGGAAGAATAAAATAAAAAACTAAATCTATGGTTCTAGGATCTATAAGAAATTGAGATAAAAAATGATATTTGAATAGAAAAGAACTTGTACCCGAAGTTATAAACATAAACAATTTAATATAAAAATATTTATGATTTTAAAACCTATGATTTTTTAAATTCAAATAATTATTTAACGAAACCGAGGAAACCTCTTGAGAAAAAAATAAAAATAAAAATGAAACTGATAAAGAAAACTAAACTTCTCTTCAAACTCTTGATTATTTTCCAGAATGTCTTCGATGGAATAAAACAACGTGGTGCAGTATGGTAGGGTGGTGATAACTAGTTTTCTAAATAAACTTCTTATACATCACATCACATTTATCAAGTATACTTTTATTAAATAATAGAAAGCTACCCCTCAAAATAGATCAATAGGGGTCCGATTGCATAGCTCCATAGAGGTCTTCTTCTGTATAGAAATGTTCAATTCCTTTCTTGGAAGGACTTTTGTTTTTAAGCTTAAGAGCATCATCAGCGGCGGTAACTGCGTTGCTCAAATCGGTACAAGCTGACCGGATGGCAATCCTCAGGCTGGCAAATTCCTTCTCTCTTAGATCTAGTTGGCTCTTAAGACGTCGCATTTCCTCGTCCTTCATAATTAGCTCGTGCTCAAGACGTCGTATGTCCTCGTCCTTTGATCGTATCTGGTACTCAAAGCCATTTACTTCTCTTTCACCTACAGGTTTTTGATCCTTGAGGGAGTTTCTTTCTGCTGAAACTTCATTGTGATCTTCACCAACCTGGAAGGAGCTATCCTTATAATCATTTGTGACCACCTATTTAGTAACAAAGTAGAAAATATGCATAATTTCGAGAGGGATATTTTACTGCACCTATGTATAATTTTGTAGCATTAATTCTGGTCTCTTACATGTTAAATTAATAAGAAAAAAAAAGAGATTATTACCAACAGAGCATTATGTCACTCGGAAAAATCATTCAGGACTCAAATATTAGTGTTATATGCGTACAGTACATCTTGCAAGCTAGCGCTCAAATACGCTAAGAAGAAAGTTGATAGTTACCTTTATTTTTCCTGTCTTCTTCATTATCCATCGAATCATCTTCTTCATCAATAATCTTTAACTGCAAAGATTAAACCTCCCTTATGGACTTCAATCCTCAAAGATTCTAAACGAAACCTACAAGTTTGTGCTTCACAAATATTAGCAATGCTCCTCTTATACATGCCTGTGATGACCAAGTCAAATGCCATCAAAGTCAACTGTTTACTAACATACACAATTCTAATTAAAAAATCTTCTTCTTCATTTCAATTTGAACAGTGTCACAACTCAAGATTTCAATTTATTTCGTGAAGTTAAAGGAATAATTTCATATCACTCAAGTAAAAGACTTTTGATTATATTGTTTTTAATTGTTGTACTTTAATTAGATAGAATGAAGTTGTGAGATTAAAACTTGTAATCATTTAATTATTGATTTCTTTCAATAAAGATTTTCGATCCATAATTAATTCGCTTAGATTTCTATAATATTCAAAGCATATTGAAGTTAGGAGGGGCAACCACTAGTCACCACCTTCAAGTTGCCAATTAACTTCTCCGGTGGCAATTAAAAAATGGGAAAGGCCAAAGTGCTCTCTACTACTTCCGAGTTGCCGAGCAACTTCTGGGATGGCAATCAAAAAAAGGAAATGACAGAGAAATGCTCTCAAATTCATGAGTTAGGTAAGCACCGGCCCATTCAGGACAAGAATGGTATTCTCAATGGATCAATCCTATTTCTAGACAGTAAAAGTTTTGCAAAATGAACTTCTTTTGATGATAGATGGCGATCTATTAATTAAGAAAAAAGATTTTCTTCTTTTCTTCTTTTTATTTTTTAGGGGCGATTGAAGAAAGAATTTTTTATCCGGGGACTCAATTGAGAGTGGCTTAATTAATCATTGCTCCAAATAATTACCGTTAAGAAATATATATATTTATCTTTTTTTTTTATTAAAAGTAGAATAATATTTTCAGTTTATTTTATATATAATCATTTTGTATTTAGATTAAAATATGTATTTTTAGAATAAATAAATTAAAAAAATTCTAATTTCCTTCTCATTCATGTTTGTATTTATTTTATATTAATTGAATTGCCTACAAAGAATAAGTAAGTCACCCAAGAGAAAATACATAACCTGGCAGCGTATGCTTTCTTGTTGTGTAAAATACGATAGATGAGAAGACAAATGAGTATATATGATTATGTGTATAAAATTATAGTAAATTTGTAATCACAATAAAAAAATCGGTATGTTTACCAAACATTTATTTAAAAGATTATGGGATTAGTAAAAAAAAGAAGAGAGATTTCTTAATCGTCCGATTCAGTCAAATTTATGAATCTTGGTGTTTGGTGCATTGCAATATTGGAGGCCTTCGCAATGAGAAAGATACTCCTTTGTTTTTCGTAGCCATCGAATCATCTTCTTCTTCAATAACCTTTAACTGCAAAGATTGAACCTACCCTTATGGACTTCAATCCTCAAAGATTATTGTAAACGAAACTTACAAGTTTGTGCTTCACAAATATTAGCAATGCTCTTTTCTTTTTTTTTTATTTACGTGGGTGTCCGGGCCAGCTTGCGCGCACCACGACTAATTCCATGGCCCACTGAACATCCTGCAAATCCAGTGAGCATGTAAGGCACCGCGAGGATGACAGACGTGCACAATGAGATTCGAACCCAGGTACAGAGAAAGAGAACAAGCATCTAGACCAAAACCTCATGTTCTTATACATGCATGTGATGACCAAGTCAAATGCTATCAAAGTCAACTGTTTACTAATATACGCAATTCTAATTAAAAAAACTTCCCTTTTCATTTCAACTTAAACAGTGTCACAACTCAAGATTTCAAGTATTAGGTGAAGTTAAAAGAATAATTTTATATCACTCGAGTCAAAGCCTTTTGATTATCTTGTTTTTAATTGTTATAATTTAATTAGAATAAATGAAGTTGTGAGATTTTAACTTATAATCATTTAATTATTGATTTCTTTCAACAAATTAAGATTTTCGATCCATAATTCGCTTAGATTTCTATAATATTCAAAGTATAATATTGAAGTTAGGAGGGGCAACCACTCTAGTTGACTAGTAAAACACTTAACTGGAAAAGGTTGGTCATCTTTTCGCAGGGACCTCATGCTTTCCCTCTGCCACCTCCAAGTTGCCGATTAACTTCTCCAGTGGCAATTAAAAATTAAATGGGAAAGACCAAAGTGCTCTCGACTACTTCCTAGTTGCATCGCAACTTCTGGGATGACAATAAAAAACCAGGAAATGACAGAAATGCTCTCAAATTTTCAATCCTTATCTTTATGCATGGCCTTGTGTTTACTTTGAGCCCCACGAGTATTTAGTGCAGGGATGAAGAAAACATATATATTCTTTCTTAAACCCTTTCTAACAAATAAAAAAATTATCTATTAGAGTACAAAACTTTATAAATTCTTATTCTATAAGGATATTTTTATGAATAAGAGTAACAAACCATACTCTAAAGTCTAATCCATCATGTGTTTATGCCTAATTAAATACCATAGTTTTTTAAACAAGTTTACAATATTATATATAATTTTGTTATAGAAAATTTCATAACTTATCTAAGATATGATCTAAGAAGGAACAAGACTTCAAAATTAAAAAGAAAGTCTGATTTTGTGTTGTTTGATTCATTATTCATTTTAGTTCATACAAAGTTTATAATTTCTTATTGATTCACTTGTTGAGATTCATAGTGTGTAATAGACAATATCTAAAACTTGTAAAAGCATAATAATATCTAAAAAAAATATAAAAATATCTAAAACTAATGTATTATTCAATTTAATTTGTTTCCATTAATTTTAAAACTAGTTTGATTTGTTTCGGTTTTGATTTGGATTTATAGGGTGCAAATTATAAATAAATGATTAGTAACCTGCTCTACACAGTAACCACCTAATTATATTTCATTTGCTGCAGAACGTGAATTGCTCACGTTCTGCATGCAAATGAAGCCGAACCAAAAAATAAGAGCAGAGGGGGAAGAAGGTTACCTGGAATGAGGGAGCGTGGTTGTTGTCTCCGGTGGCTTGCAGCAGCGGCGGCGGGGAACCCCTGTGATTCTTCTTCCAACGTGGTGTTTGTGCAGTGCGGAGCTGCTGCGACGGTCAATCTCTTCTTCCTTTCTTCTTTTCTTTTCTTTCGTTTTGTTCACTCTTTCTCTCTTTTCAGTTTCTGTTTTCTTTTCTTCTTCTTCCCTCTCTGTTCTGTCTCCTCTGTTCTATTCCCCTTCTCTGCTTTTTTCGTTTTTCCCTCCTCTCTCTGGTCTCTTCTCTCTTCTTCTTCTCTCCCTTATTCTCCTCTGTTTTTTTTCTTTAACTCTACCTCTCTGTTCTGTTCAGTTTTCTTGTTCTTTCTCCTTCTCTGTTTTGTTTTGGTTTCTCCTCTGTTGCTGCTGGTGGCAGCTGTTGTTGGCAGCTGAATGGCGGTGATGTTGTGGCGGTGGAGAGGAAGCACAACGGTGGTGCCCAGGTGGTGGGGAACGGTCCTTCTCTTTCTTCGTGCAAAGACCACCAGTCTCTGTTCTTCTCTTCCCCACTTCTGTTTTGGCTTTCTCTCTTCTCTACACTCGAAATCCTCCCTCCTCTGTTCTGCTCTCTTTCGGTTTCTTCTTCTTCTTTTTTTTAAAGGCTGTTGTTTTTTTCCCTCCTTCTCCAAAATTTTGCCCCCCCCAGTTCGTTCCTCTCTTTCTCAAAAAAATCGTGCCTCCTCCCATCTTTGTCTTCTCCCTTCTCTGTATTTATAGCCGCAGGAAGAGAAGGGCACCTTACCACTGCCATGGTGCAGGGTAAGGTGGCTATCCTGCCCATGTCTTGGCACAGGGTAGGGTGGCCGGTCATGGCTTGCATTAATGGTGGCAGGGTATGGGATGTGGCTTGTGTCCAGGTTTTGTGGGCAAGTGGGAGGGAAAAGAGAAGGAGAAGGTGAGCGGTAAAAAGATTTAAAATCTTCTTCTCCCCTGTCTCTGCATTTGCAGGGGAGAAGAAGCTGCACTGTGCCGTTCAAAACGGCACCGTGCAGTTTTTTTTTTTTTTTTTTTTTTTTAAGAAAAGGAAAAAAATTTAGGAGTAACCCAAAAATGGGTTATGACATGATTCAAACCAACAAAATATAGCTTAATGAACTTTACATTAATGATTCATTTTCTTTTACTTAGCACATTAATATCTTTTTCAAGAATCCAACACAAATAAATATAATGCATTAAAAATATATAAAAAAACATTAATTATTCTTAGAATCCCATTGATTTTATTTTATATAAAGAAAATTAAACCATAAAATAATAATCAGTCCACCTAGAAAAGTAATTTCTGATTATTTTGCTCCCACACAAAACCTTCATCCGATGCCTTAGCGCTCCAATGAGGTCTTTTTCTTTATACATGTAAGCAATACCTTTCGCCGGAGGATTTCTCACTCTAAATTTAAAAGCATTGTCAAGAGTGGTAGCTGCGTTCACCATATCGGTATAAGCAGACTGCATGGTCTCCCTCAGCCTGCCATATTCCTCCTCTCTTCGATCTTGTTGGCTCTTAAGACGTTGCATTTCCTCATCTTTCATGGCTAGCTCATACTTAAGCAGTCGTATTTTCTCGTCTTTTGATTGCATGTGGTACTCAAACCGCTTTATTACTTTTTCACCGACGGATTGTTGATCCGTAAAGGAGATTTTTATTCCTAGCTCGTCCTCGAGGCGCTCTATTTCTTCATCTTTGCCATCTTCTTTTTCCTTCTTACCATGAGACACTTGGTAATTAAGGAATTGTTGTATTCCTTGAACTTCGAAAGCTCTGGCCTTGTTCTCAAGGTCAGCTATTTTCCTATTAGCTTCAGATAACTGGTCCTTGAGGGAATTCCTTTCCGCTAAAACTTGATTGTGCCCTTCATAAAAAAAATCGGGCATTCTTCGTTGTTCAATTTCAACAAACTGCAAGAAGGATCGATATCCGCATCGTTATTTGTGGTGTATTATGGCTAACTCTATCATCATATGTGGAACCCTTAGATGGAAAACAACTCTAGGAAACATCAAAGAAACTTAATACATTCTTGATTACCTTGTTATCCCCCAACTTCCGAAACTTGACTTTAATCAATTGAATTATCTTCATTGGATCTTCTATCAAAATCAAAGGGCTGGCTGTCCCTAAGATGACAACCTTATGGATCTCGATCTTCAAAAGTTCTGCAAAATTAAAGACAAAAGCAAAATCTCAAGAAAGAAAAAAAACGAAATCATCTATTGCCAAGAGGTTAATATTGTGGGTTTCAAGCAAGGGTATCGATCGGACGTCTAAGAACCACTTGAATGTAACTAGCTAGTTTCAGCAGATCGCAGACGGTCAGGTGCACTACAACGAAATGTATATGAAGTAAACGAACGAAAACCGTAATTCTTTTCTGAAAAAAGGATTCCTGAGATTAATGCATTTGTTGATGTAATTATATAAAACTCTACTACCTATACATAAAACTCCAGAGGTGGAAATGCTGCCTCTATCTTGGAAGCTTCAATGGAAGTTCTCTGGTTGTGCCTTGTAGTATATATAAATATGTAAAATCTTTGCTATGCTAAACCAACTGACCACAGACTTTGTCAAGAAACCGTGTGAGTAGACATTATGTAATGAAGACATTAAGTTCGATTAATAGGATCAAGCTGAGAACTTTTAAAGTATTGAACCAAATTGAATATAATTATAGATTTTGGAGGTCAGACATGTATATTTTAACCTTGGAGGGGCAACGACAGCTGCTGTCCTCTCCTGGATCCAGAGGCCAACACCACCTTATTTGATGTGCTTCCGAATTATATAAAAACTATAATTTCAAGTCTTTTTATGTTTCTTTAAAAATAAGAAAATATAAATATCAGTATTACTTTAGGATCTGTAGTATATGATTTTCCACACCCAAAATACATACATTCTCCACTCTTTCTATTGTATAGTCCTTTTTCTAATGTTATTTAAATTTTGAAATTAAATAATTGATTATTTAACTATAAATAAAGAATACAATAAATAATACCACATTAATCACTAAAACATATAGTGAAGTGAAAATAACATTGGTCTTAACAAAAATTAAATTCTAAAATTGCTTAAGTCTTTTTTTTTTTTTAGTAAAGTGAGGCGAGTTTGACAATGTAACACCAAGAATAAAATCTATAGTGTATTGAATTAAAGGTAAAATATTAGATAGTTTAAAAAAAAAAATATTTAGAGATTCTTTAAACACTTTTTTTTCTCTTTTCATGTGTTTCATCTTAAAAGTTTTTTATAACCTTAATGGTTACTAAGAAAAGCACAATAAACTCTTCAATGAAATTTGAATTTGGATTTGGTGTCCCTGCTAGACCCTAGTTCTCGGGGTTTAGTCGTGCCACACCCAAGTTCCTGGGGTCTAGTGCACCTGTCAAACTCAAGTTACTTGAATCTGTCAATGTCAGACCCAACTTTCTTGAATATGACATCAGTTGCCAAACCCAATTAACATGGATTTGGCATCCCTGCTAGACCCATGACACCTGGATCTGATAGTCTTTCTAGACCCAAAGTGCTGGGTCTGCCAATAATAATAATAATTTTAATTTTACCCTTTAAATCAAATCTATGATTTTTTTTAATAGTAATAATATTTTTTTTTAAAATTTATTAATAATAATAAAAATAATAATATTTATAATATTAAAAATGTCTGATCCAAGTTGTTATAGTTTTTAATTTTAACTTTTAAATCAAATCTATCGTTTTTCTTCAAGAGTAATAATATATTTTTTTAAAATTTAATAGTAATAATAATAACAAAAAAAAACAATAATAATAATATTAATAAAACTCATATTCATTGGGTATGACATCTCATTCCAAACCCAAGTGACTTGAATCTAGCAACCCTGCCAGACCCTAGCTCTTGAGGTCTGGCCATACCAGACTCAAGTTACTTGGGTCTTTTGGTGCCACACCCAACTTCTTTTGGTATGACATCCCCTGCTAGACTCAATTAACATGGGTCTGGCACCCCTGCCAGATCCATTGCGCTTGAGATCTGGATGCTTTGTCGAACCCATGGCGCCTGAGATCTTGTTATTTTGCCAAACCCGAGCGCTTTGGTTTGGAAAATGACAAAAACACCTCTACGTGTAGCATTGTTTTTGTTGAAACCCAATAGTAATTCCATATTTGAACTGTTTCAATAAAATAAGAAGATAGTGAAGCCCCTCAACACAAGTATATATTTTTCCTCCCTTTAGGGTATGTATATATCTTCACTGTTTAGTTTTTTGGAAAAGACAAAAGAAGCCCTCAACCTATAGGTTAAAATTTTGCGTATTGAAGGTCTAATTAGTATCTATACTACAACCCAAAAAACTTGAACAGATCATTTTATCCCCAATCATTCTTTCAATGTCAAATATATCCCATAAAAAAAATAATTTCACCTGTAATTGCATGCTTAACAAGGATAATTATATCATTACACTACTTTAATCACAATGATACGTGTGTGTCTTGGTAAGCATAAGCAGTAAAATAGTAAACAGTGAAACACTAATCTCCTATAATATATTGTATAATAATTTGTTAATAGTACCGTCAGATTTCTTATAAAATATACTTGTAAAATGCCCAAAATTTTAGTTCAATTCTACGGTAATATTAAAAGCTATCCTTATTAATATAACCAAACTAATTTAACTTGTTAGAACTTTTTATATTTGTATCTATCGATCTGGTTGAAGAATATATATATATTTTTTATAATAATTGAGTGTATTAATAAAAAAGAAATTATTTAGAAGATGACCCCTACAAAATATGTTGAGGAATATACCTATTAAATGTTACAAGTTCATTGATATAGGTCTCGTGTGAGCTCACCTTGGACCCGATCGCTCAGCTCCAAGGAGGTCTTCTTCTGAAAACATATATTCCATACCTTTCTCCGTAGGATTTTTGTTTGTAAATTTAAAAGCATCGTCAGCAGCAGTAACTGCGTTGCCCAAATTGGAACAAGCAGACTGGATGGCAATCCTCAGGCTGGCAAATTCCTTCTCTCTTGCATCTAGTTGCCTCTTAAGATGTCGCATTTCCTCATCTTTCAAAGCTAGCTCGTGCTTAAGCAGTCGTATTGCCTCGTCTTTTGATCGTATCTGGTACTCAAAGCCATTTATTTCCTTTTCACTTTCAGATTGTTGATCCTTAAGGGAATTTCTTTCCTCTGAAACTTCGTTGTGATCTTCATAAGAAACATCAGCCATGCTTCGTTGTTCAATTTTAACAACCTGAAATGACGATATCCGTATACTAATCTGTGACAACCTGTGTAGTAACAAAGTGGAAAATATGTCCAAAATATCGACCATCATAATTTTCTTATAACCATAAAAATCAATTCCGCTACTCTAAAGAAAAATTTATTTTCTTCGCAAGGGCAAATAATTCTTCTTCTTTTTTTGCCCCTTATTTTCAAATTATATGCGTTTAAAAAGAAGTTAGATAGGAGCATTACTTTACTTTGTGAGGGATATTTTTCTTGCACATATATATGTATAATTTTTAAGTATTAATTCAATTTGCAAGAATTTGGTCTCTTACACGTTAAATTAGTAAGGAAAAACAAACAGAAATTATTACCAACAGGGCAATTCTGCCACCCGAAAAATCTTTTAGGACGCAAAGATCAGTGTTGTATTCACTCAATACATCTTGCAAGCTAGCGGTCAAACAAGCTACAAATAAAGTTCATAGTTACCTTTATATTTCCTCGCTTCTTTTTTATCCATCGAATCATCTTCCCCTGTAATCTTAGTTGCAAAACCAATCACTACCTTCGATGACTCCCTTATGGACTTCAATCCTGAAAGATTCTACACGAAACTTACCCAAGAAATGGATGGGTATATTTGATGGGTCACAAATCCAACTCTCTAAATCTATCTCGACCTTGCTTAGCACAGGAATAAACAATTGAGCTCGATCGCCTCTCTACTAGGATGAATGAAAGCAACCTGTTGCAGGTACATAATAGACACGGCAATGAAATTAAAAAGCTGCTGCGATTTTCTATGGTCTTGAGGTCTTCTTGAAAACCCATTGAACATCATTAGCTGAATCTGATTCTACAATACGTTCAAACCTACCAAATATAGCTTATTCTTTACATGTATGTTAGAGGATTCATTTTCTTTTACTTGGCACATTAATGTCTTTTTCCAAGAATACAATATAAACAAAAATATCAAAAATAATTCTTTCACATTATATATCCCTAGTATCCTATTAATTTTATATGAAAATATTTAAAACATAAAATATTCAGTCTGCCTTGACAAGAAATCTCTGATTATTTTGCTCACCTTTGACCCGATAGCTCAGCTCCTAAGAGATCTTTTTCTGTAAATAAATTTTCAATACCTTAAAAGCATCCTCAACAGTGGTAACTGCGTTGCCCAGATCGGTACAAGCAGACTGAATGGCAATCCTCAGCCTCGCAAATTCCTTCTCTCTAAGATCTAGTTGGCTCTTAAGATGTCGCCCTTCCTCTTCCTTCAAAGCTAGCTCGTGCTCAAGACGTTGTATGTCCTCGTCTTTTGATCGTATCTGGTACTCAAAGCCATTTACTTCTTTTTCACCTACAGATTGTTGATCCTTAAGGGAATTTCTTTCCGCTGAAACTTCGTCGTGACCTTCATAAGAAACATAAGAAATACTACGGTGTTCAAGTTCAAGAACCTGGAAAGAGGATATCCGTATAATTATTTGAGACAACCTATTTAGTAAAGTGGAGAATATGTATCAACTATAATAATTTTCTTTTAACCATAAAATTCAATTCCGCTGTGCTAAAGGCAAATTTTATTTTCTTTGCAAGGGAAAGTATTTTTTTTCTTCCAAAAAATCAGCTCTCACATGTGAAAAGGTATGACTAGGTGGGCAAGGCCTGGCTTAAGCATGTCTCCGTGCTGTAAGGCCTGTTTGTTATGTTTTTGAAAAAATTTAAAAAGTTTTTATTTTTTTATTTTAAATTAATATATTTTAGTGTTTTAGAAAATATGTTAATGTTAAAAATAATTTTTTTGAAATTAAAAGGATTATTTTAATATATTTTTAAATAAAAAATACTTTAAAAAATATTCACTATTAAACAAGTAAATATTCTTAACACTAGAGTAGTTAGGTCCTCCAGCATCTAACGCTAAATAATAAAATTTTAATATATTTTTAAATAAAAAATACTTACTATTACACTCATAAACATTCTTAGCAATACAGTAGTTAGGTCCTCCAGCATCTAACGCTAAGTGACAAGCACACATAGGGTTAGAGTTCTTAGGCAAAATGGTCTATAGGGCGGCTTGGGCACGAGGATCCCGAGCCAACTTTTAAGGAATTGGACTGAAATGAATCATTTGAAAGGATGGATTAAAAAACCTTCTTGGGAAGGAATCCCATGCGTCATCATTTCTATGGCCAGACAACAGGAGTTCTTGGATCCATTGAGCAAAAGCCCTCAGCTCGAAGTCTGGGTGCAAGGATAGAGGGCCCTTTTTTGTGCAGGCCCATAGGTTTTGGGTTTTTTTTAAAAAAAAAGGAAGAAAGATTATTGCTATTTCAGGTAACATCACTTGCAAACTATTGATTTTGTTGGCTAGAAATCTTTTGATTTTTCGAGATGAATTGCCCGATTAGAATTCAGTTTTTGAGTTAATTCTTTATTTTTTTGCCTGCTATTCTTTATATATATATCTTTTATCATTTGTTGTTGTCTTCCTTTTCTCTATATTCTTCCTTTTGGTTTGTACATCTATGTTTCAGTAATTTTTAATTCGATCTAGTTTACCAAAAACTTACTGGCACTATAATTAACTATCATATTTATCATATATACTTTTGATTATTATAAAAAAATTAAAAAAAAATTGCAAGCTGTTGATCAAATAAGCTAAGAATAAAGTTCATAGTTACCTTTATATTTCCTCGCTTCCTTTTTATCCATCGAATCATCCTCTTCAATAATCTTTAACCGCAAAGATCGAACCAACCACTACGTTCGATGACAACCTTGTGGACTTCAATCCTAAAAAATTCTACACAAAACAAAGATCCATGACTTAAAACTTAGTAGCGTAATTTAAAACCACTTTGAAAAATTAGTCATTTCGTTTCTATATGCTAAAGAAAAAGGAGAGAGACTTGTTTGTAACAAGCGCAAAGAGTATACATAGTACGTAGTTTAAAACAATTCATGAGGTGATCAAAACTATAAGACACACCTAATAATGAAGCAAAAAACAGTAATAATTTTAAAATTTTAAGTTTTGATTCAAATTGAACAATCCATTGCGGGGAAAATCGCAACAGCTAAATGCATGTAAGGCCCAGATTCTTATAAACAATAGAATTCATCACAATAGAACTCACCTAACAACGGGATCAGAGGTGTTCTTGATCGATCAAGCCAGGGTACGTGACAATCAAGAATCACAAAAACATATATCTAGTTTCAGCAATCGGAGACGATATTCTCATGGGCTTCAAAGAAATATGTTTGGAGTAACATATAAGGCTAATCAGGTAATAAATCTGTAGGGGAACTCATGCATCGACATATATAAAATTCCCAGAGCATGGGACGTTACCTCCTTCTTGGGAGCCATCCTTAAAGAAACTCTCGGAGAGGGATGGATGGAGTTGAGACAAAATGGGGCTGATTTGCCGATGGAAAATTGAGTTTCTAGATAACTTTGTGAGACATGGTCTAAGAACAAAACATGTAAGAGACAGAATTATTAGTCTGCAAGAGAAGGTGACCCTTCTAGTTTTTTTCTTATTCTTTTTTAATTGATTCAATCTTTATTGTTTATTATTTAAATCATTTTCATGTAATCAAAATACTACTAAGTTTGAATTCGACACTAGCTATCTGTGATGGACATGACAGACAAATGGAATATTGATAAAACTGAGATAGGGGCTGGTATAAAATATGCAAAAGAAGGGGGTCCAATATGGTTTAGAAGTAAGAGTTGAAGGGCTAATGTAAGTTACTGTTAGATTCAATCAATGTCGTCCTTTAACTTCTTAAGAAATTTCATTTGCGTCTGAAAATGTTGACCTGTCCTGAGAGGGAGAAACATGGTAGTTCAATGGATGTCATGGCGGCCGGACCAGCGGTTTCGTGGCGGAAATAAAAGGGAAAAAAAAATAGGTTATAGGTTTGAATTTTTGGAACGTGCTAAAAGAATTGACAAGGATAAATAAAATTTAATTCACAGAAAACTAACCTACAATACAACACCCATCATCCTATTAACTATTTACTATGCTGGGTAACATAGAAATTACAAATTGTTATCCTAAAAGAGGAGCTTAAGAAAGATTAAATACAATTTGTTAACACACAAATTTGTTTTTCCTCATCTTTTTTATGGATATGTTATAAAGAATATATGACAATTAATAAAATTGTTTTTAAATACTCATTAAATCTTTTTGAGTGGAATTTGACATTGTAAGAATATATGGTTACTGAATAAGATTTAGGAAATTAAAAAAAAAAAACTTAAACAATAATTACAAGGAAGAATCACACACTATACAGACATATAGTTGCATAAAAATAGAAGCAAAGGCAGACAATACTTACACCAGCCCACTTTCGAAAGTTTTCGCGCTTAAAACAGTTGAGGGATTCACTTTTAATCAGCACAAACTGATTAACAAGTTTGATATAATCAGGCTAGCTGCAATCCTCTACCAATAGGCAGAGTTGGGTAGCAAGATTTTCAATAACTTTAGTACTTGCTTAGCACCCCTAGAAAATCCACCACGAGCTGCAAATTGTCATCAAGTCCATTGGCTTATCAAGAGGTGCGTCACAAGCAGCAGGAACCATAGTTTGATGAACAGCAAGCCTCTTCGCTGAAAACGATGCAAACAGATTGTAACTAGAGATTCAAATTTGTAAAGACTTTTTCATGCCAAATGATTAAATCCTTCTATATATGCAACATACTCTACAATTATATCCTGGATTTTCTCAAGAGAAAAAAGAAACATATCGGACATCCTGATTCTTCTTGAATCCATTCGACCTCATTATCTCAAAATCTATACGCGCAGATATGAAAGAATATATGTACAAGAAATAATTGCAATCTCAAAAATCATATTTACCACCAAGTTAGAGACTTTTGAGGATGGTGTATTGGAACTAACAATTTGGTCATCGTTTCTGTTAGTCCAGATTTGGGGCTGGGAGAGGTTTCCAATGTTCCAACCCAAGCCCCTTTTCCTCAAGAATGGATATCCCATATGTGCTTCATGGGATAGTGTGAAAGGTGTTAAAGTTAAGAATGCAAGGCTGGCTTTGGATTCAGCTGGAGAGACTTTTCGATGGCGGCCTTAGGCAAACCCAGGAGTAAGAGGTTGGCACTTCCCGGAGTTTTATAGAGAGAAAGGAGAATGGCTAGACCTGGGATCTAATGAAGATTTGTTGTCATTTTCCCTATGCTTGACACTAGCTGCGCTGCCGGTGTTAGCCTGGTAGGATTGAGAATGTGAGATTTAGACAAAGGAGAAAAGGGAGTGGGGATTGTGGAGTGTCGAGACTCAGGGCAGGATTTCAATAAATTTTTTAACTTTCGACAAACTTGTAAACTGTATTCCATTTTATCAAATTTGACTGAGTTTGCTAATTTTTAAATTTTAAATCCAATCATAATTCTGTATTTAAACTATTTCAATAAAATAAAAAGATATTAAAACCCTTCAACACAGGTATATATTTTTTCTCCCTCTAGAATATGAATATATCTTCACTGTTTAATTTAAAAAAAAAAGATAAAAGAAGCCCTCAACGGTTAAAATTTTGTGCTTTGAAAGGCTAATCAACATTTATACTGCAACCCAAAAGACCCGAACCGACCATTCTGTCCATGATCATTCTTTCAATGTCAAATATATCACATGAAAAAAATAATTTCACCTATAATTACATGCTTAGCAAGTTTATTTGGTAAAAACAATTATATTATTACACTATTTCAATCCACAATGATGAAAAATAAAAAAATAAACAGTAAAATATTAATTTCTTTTAATATATTATATAATAATTTGTTAATAGTAGCATCAGATTTCTTAAAAAATGTATTTGTAAAATGCAATCTTCGATTCAACAGTAATATCAAAAGCTATCCTTAATAATATAACCAAACTAATTTAACGTATTAGAACTTCTTATATTTGTATCTATCTATGGATATGGTTGAAGAATATATATATTTTTTATAATATTCGAGTGTATTAATAAAAAAGAAATTATTTAGAAGATGACCCTAAAAAATATCTTGAGGAATATACCTATTAAATGCTACAAGTTCATTGATATATGTCTCGTGTGAGCTCATGGATCCGTTTGCTCAGCTCCAAGGAGGTTTTCTTCTGTAAACATATGATCCATACCTTTCTCCGGAGGATTTTTGTTTGTAAATTTAAAAGCATCGTCAGCAGCGGTAACTGCGCTGCCCAAATTGGTACAAGCAGACTGAATGGCAATCCTCAGGCTGGCAGATTCCTTCTCTCGTAGATCTAGCTGCCTCTTAAGATGTCGCATTTTCTCATCTTTCAAAGCTAGTCTGTGCTCAAGCAGTCGTATTTCATCGTCTTTTGATCGTATCTGGTACTCAAAGCCATTTATTCTCTTTTCACTTTCAGATTGTTGATCCTTGAGGGAGTTTCTTTCTGCTGAAACTTCATTGTGATCTTCAACAACCTATTAAATAACAAAGTGGAAAATATGCCCATAGTATCGATCATAATACTATTTTATTTTTTATTAAATAATAAATAATAATCATAAAATAAATATTTATATAGAGATATCTGAAACTCAATGCACAAAGAATAGACATCTAAATCTAGAGAAACGCAACTGTCTTGTTATTGAGAAACTATAGCATATAAAAGGAAAAGCATATTGAATAGTACTAGTTCTTATTTTTAAAAAAAAAAAAAATTCACACACATATGTGTACACATATTATTTAAACTGCAGGAAATAATATTACCCCTGCCTCTCCTGATTAACAATTGTCAGGGCATTTAATTAGCCTTTAACACGCAAGAGATCAAGTGTACACATGCATCAAAGTCAACAACGTGAAGTCATCCGTCCAAAAAGATGTGCTTTATTTTCCAAACAGATGTGACAGCAGAAACTTCGAACAAAGTAATACTATTTGGTAATTCTAAAGAATTAATATAGTATTTAAATATGTTTATTTCCTATTTTGAATGCTTATTCCTTTCAAAGAATTAAAAAAAAACAAAAACTAGTATCAAATACCCTAGACCGTAGCCCCAACCGAAGTGGCAAATCTTGAACAAATGTTATAACTACAAGACCCCGTTTTAAGCTTACATAGCTCCAAGTTAAGGCGCTGTTTTTCTTTATCTCTGGCATCATCTTTTTCCTTCTTGCCATCAGGCACTAGGTAATTGAGGAATTTTATTTTCTTCACAAGGGTAAGAATTCTTCTTCTTTTTTTCTCCTTATTTTTCGAATTATACACGAGTAAACAGAAGTTCAATAGAGGATTAGTTATTACCAGCAGCAGGGCACTCATGGCACCCGGAAAAATCTTTTAGGGCTCAGAGATTAGCGTTATATCCCAGACCATACATCTTGCAAGCTAGCGATAAAAAATGCTAAGAAGAAGGTTGATAGTTACCTTTATATTTCGCAGCTTCTTTTTTATCCATCGAATCATCTTCTTCTTCTTCAATAATCTTTAACTGCAAAGATTGAACGATTCACTAACTGCGCTGCGACGACTACTTTATGGACTCCAATCCTCAAAGATTGTACGCGAGACTTGCAAGTCTGTGGTCTACAAGTATTAGCAATGGCAGCTCTTATTATATATGCGTGTGTTGACCAAGTCAAATGCTATCATAGCCACAGCTGCCAGCTAAGATACACAATTCTTTTTATTTTATTTTTTTTATTGAGAGGATTGTTGTAATTATTTTTAAAAATATTTTTTATATAAAAATATATTAAAATAATATTTTTTTTATTTTTAAAAATTATTTTTGATATTAGTACATCAAAATAATACGAAAATAATAATAAAATTTAATTTAAAATAAAAAAATTTTAATTTTTTTTAAAACTATTTTAAACCCATTTTCACAAAGAAATCTATCTACACTGCTTCCTTCAATGATGTTTGTCTTTTTTTGCATTTTCTTGCTTTGTTTATTCTACGTTATTATTGACATTTGTGAGTCTTTTCCCGCGTTGAGGTTTTCTCTTGCGTGAAAGACTTCGTTTTTCTTTTCACGACTTTCCTTGTTATTTCTTGTCCCATTTATCTTCACTTCCTTTTGGGATTTAAAAGTTCTCTGTTCTTTCAAGAAAATAAGATTTTTTTAAAAAAACGGCATAGTTTTAATTAAAAAAAAAAGAAAATTATAGAATGATTTAAAAGTTTTCTGAATTGACTTGCTATATGTTATTATTAAGCATTTATTTTTTAATTTTTTTCATATGATATGGGATTCATGATACATCATTGATAAATACGATAATTTTATCCTAGTCGGTCTAAAATTGAGAAATTTTTACATTCTTAATCTTATTAATATATATTTTTAGAGATTTTTCCAGTTACAGTAATGATCATCAAACTAATTACTTTCATAGTATTGAAACATGGTTAGGAATTAATGAAAAATCTGGGTTCTTGAATCATGACATGATCTGTCAGCTTAGTGGGACAACTTTTCCGTGCAATACAAATGAATGGTAATATGCTGATTGCCATGCCTATGTATATGATAAACTCATTGAGTTCACATTAACAAGTTCATTTTCTGAGTTATTTTCTTATACAGTCCCAGGAATCAGGGCAGATTATGACAAAAAGCTGATGCACACACAAGTTCGTTCTTGAGCTGGTGAAGCTACTGTGGGAACAGGTTCTGTTATTGGATGATTCACAAATTGCAGAGCTACTCGCAGGCCCTTCACTGCCACTCTTCGTTGCAGCTGCATTCATAATTGTTGAGTTTATAACCGCGCAAAGAAAAAGTCTTTAACCTTATTCATGATTTTGAAGCACGCAAGGACATGATTACTGCTTATAAAGATATTAAAAACGCCAGCATATTGCATTTGGCTGGAATAGTTGCGCCTGTGGATAAACTTAATGTTATTTCTGGGCAGCCCTTCAGATGCAGCGACGATTACCTATCTCTCTAGGTTCTTCTGTCCCTGCAACTCTTTTTTGCATTTTTACGAGTTTCAGTATGATCCATTCTGTATATGGGGCAGTCGCCTGGAAAAGTATAGATATGCTATGTAATAATACCAGTTGAACAAAGAGTTCTTGTAACATTTGCTTTGACAATTTCTTGAGCGTTTTGGTTAGTGTACTATGTTAAATAAAAGGGAAAAAAATGTATTTAGTTGGGGGAATAAAAATAAAACTTAAAATAAATCAGTTTATGAAATATTTTTTTCGAGTAAATTTTTATTTTTTTTAAATGAAAAAAATTAAAAAGACAATCATATTTCTTTTCTATTTTTGAGACAACATTGGAATGGTATTTAAATCATGAAAGTAATTAGAGGAGAAAAAATTATCTTGGTGGTTCAGGACGAATGGCCGAGAAAAAAACTTGAAAATGTATGAAAAAATAGAAAGATAATAAAATTAAAAAATTAAATTAAATTCGATGAAAAGGAAATTGAAAAAAAAAAAAAACCTAAATCCAAGTGTCCAACGATAGATTGATTCCCCTCTCCTAAAATTACCTCTTAATTTTCTCAAAAGCATCGATAGACGTGGCATCTTCCGACGCATCAGCTGCACATTGTAACAGTACTCCGGCAAGCAGCTAGCCTTCCTCCACCACTGCTCAAAAAAATGATCGAGAAATTATTAAAAACCAGAAACCCTAAATCCCCAAATTCCAGCAAATTTCCCCAAATTATGACGCGAAAATCCTCTCTGTTAAAACAAACCCTAATTTTATCCGCCTTCACAGTCCTCATCATCTACGTCTCCTTCAACACCTTCCTCAGCTACTTCACCACCACGGCCACTGCTGGTGTCTCAGCCACAACTTCATCATTCTTCGCCGAGCAGATTTCCAGGGAGAATTTCCAAGATTTTCCCGTGAAAGCGACGGGAAATGGGAGGAAAGTTAAGGTCTTCATGCACGATCTGCCCAAGAAATTCACAACAGGAATCATCGCGAATCACGCGCTGGCGCGTGGCTATTCTAACTTATCTAAGGTGAGTTACCCCGGTCACCAACACATGGGTGAATGGTGCTTGTATTCGGATCTTTCCCGACCCGAATCGGACCGAGTTGGATGACCTGTGGTCAAAGTAAATGACCCGGAGGAGGCTGACTTGTTTTATGTTCCGGTCTTTTCTTCTCTCAGTTTGACAGTGAATCCAGTTCAGGTCGGGAAAGTGCCCGTTTCGGATCCGGTTTATAGTGATGAGAAGATGCAAGACGAGCTGGTAGAGTGGTTAGAGAAGCAGGAGTATTGGAGGAGGAATAATGGAAGGGATCATGTGCTTTTTGCTGGGGATCCGAATGCCCTTTATCGGGTCTTGGACCGGGTCAAGAATGCAGTTCTGTTGCTGTCGGATTTCGGGCGGGTTAGAAGTGATCAAGGGTCCTTAGTCAAGGATGTCATCGTGCCTTACGCGCATAGGATTAATGTTTATAATGGCGATATTGGTGTGGATGAGAGACAAACGCTCTTGTTTTTCATGGGCAATCGGTACAGGAAAGATGTAAGCTTATTGACTGTCTTAAAGCTTTATGTGATGTTGCTGAAAGGAAATATTTATATTGCGTTTGAGAAAATGAAAGATCAAATATTTATATGCAGATTCATTTATAGCTAACGTTCTTGGCATATGTTAGAGAAATTATGTGGTTATGCTCTCGTTTGGTTGAGAGAAGGACGGCATTGTGAATTCTTTTTTATTTTCCCCCCTCTGATGGGTGTGTAGAAAAGACCTGAGTTTTTAAAGGCTGTAGAAATTTGTTAGAGAAATGTTATTATGAGGCCGTTTGTTTTGTTTTGAAAAAAATTGAAAATTTTTAATTTTTAATTTTTAAAGGCTGTTTGTTAAAAATAATTTTTTAAAAAATTAAAAAAATATAGTTTTAATGTATTTTTGAAAGAAAAAAAACAACCACTACCACACTTCTAAACGAGCTCAATGACACCGAGAAATTAAAGATATGATTATTATGGCTGTATGGTGCAGTGATATTTATGCTCTGTGGTCCAGATGTGTGGAAATTTGCACTTGTATTTCACCAGTTGTTTTGTTGCTGTTGGTATCAGCATTAGCATTACTAATAATGTGAAGTGGTGATACTAATCTGTAGATTTGTTTAAAGTGACTATCCTTGGCATTGCCCAGAATGAGAAAAGGGGATTATAGTTTTGCATGTGCTGATGTGTTTTATTGAAAGAAAATGTCATGTCATCTTTACTGATATTTAGATAACTGATTCATGATGTTATGTTTTGTTTCAACCCTTACGCTTTCAGGGTGGAAAAATTCGTGATATGCTTTTTCAATTGCTTGAGAAAGAAGAGGATGTTTTAATAAGTCATGGGACACAATCTAGGGAAAGTCGACGCACAGCAACGCGTGGCATGCATACTTCAAAGTTCTGTTTGAATCCTGCCGGCGATACCCCATCAGCTTGCCGTCTTTTTGATTCCATTGTTAGCTTGTGTGTGCCGTTGATAGTCAGTGATAGTATTGAGTTACCATTCGAAGATGTCATAGACTATAGAAAGATAGCAATTTTTGTGGATACTGAGTCGTCTCTAAAGCCAGGATATTTAGTTAAATTGCTGAGAGCAGTATCCACAGAAAGAATACTGGAATATCAGAAAGAGATGAGAGAGGTAAATTCTACTTGCATTTTTCTTATAATCAAAACTTCTATTTTGGTGAAGGTGTTGTGCTCTTTGTCGCTCTTCTTAATTCTTTCATTGTACTGCAGATGTTCTTTAGACGTCACAGTGATTGTTTTTTTTTTTTGGTTTTCTTGGGAATAAGAGGTGAAAATTTTTATTTAAAGTAGGGATTTGGAATTCCTGTCTCTATTAAATAGATGCGGGAGGACAGAGAATATTACTAGTACAATCTAAACTTTCTTTTTCCTGGCCCAAGGACAGCTAATTAAAATGATCCTAACACAATTTTGTTACGCAGATGACCATAATAAGAACGGTATTTGCATGCTGAGTGAGTGTGGGTGTAATAGAAGGGATTTTAGCTTTTGAAATCTGACAGTTGTATTCAGTTCATTTTTCCCTTCATCGTATAGCTGATGTGCTGAAGTTGCTTTTTAGTGATCACAACTTGTGGTGTAAACATCAGTTACTTGTATTTAAGTTCTTGCCATTTGAAATGTGTGATTCAGGTGAAACGATATTTTGAATACAGCGATCCAAATGGAACTGTGAATGAAATTTGGCGGGAAATAGGACAAAAACTGCCTCTTATTCAACTGATGATCAATCGTGAGAAACGGCTTGTTAAGAGGGATTCTATTGAACCAGACTGTTCTTGTCTGTGTACAAATCAGAGTACACTTTTCACCTCCTTGTGATACCAAATTCGTCTCGAAACAGATGCAAGGGCCTAGTTCAGATGTCTCCTGATGTCTATGGGGAAGGCTCTTTCCTGCGTCCAGAAGAATGGCGAATGTTAACGTGTAGCTTTATTGTCTGAAGTAGAATGAAGGAAGCCCCCTGCTCCTTGGAAGGTTGGTTTTTAACAATGCACCAAGGTGATCGATCATGAAATTGTCCTCATGAAAGTCCTTACACAGCAAACATAGCTATAGATTGATTTCCTTTCATATTTTTTTATATAATTCTTCACAGGTTCACACACAACTCATGCATTTGATCAGTCTCAATATTGGACTTCCTAGTTGTAGAATGTTTTATACATGTAGAAAATAAAACTTACCATAATTTTATTTGATTCTTTCACATCCTTGTTGCTTGCTTTGATGGCTAAGCTAGCTTTAATGGTTTTTTGTATATAATACCATCACTTCCTATAAGTTTTGTAATTTTAGCATCTCGTCTGATCTTGGATGTGGCCAATTGCATTCAGTATTACAAATAGCATCACTAACTTTAGCAATCACGCTACTCTACAAGTTAATTTTTTTTTTTAACATAAAAAAAATGTTCAGCCAGTAGTTTAAAAAAAAAAGAAAAATCTAAGTTAATTAAACAAAATATCATAAAGTGTGTATCACATATTTATATTTGATAAATTAATTTAATTTAATTCAATTCAAAAATAATTTTTTTTAAAAAAAACTAAATTTAACAAAGAATAACAAATAAAAAGACTTGGGATAACTTGTGTTATTTTTAAAATTAGTGAGAAATTCTATATAAAACAAATAAAAATAATAATAAGATTTAATCTTCAATTAAATAATTGTTAAATGACAAAATTAAAAAAAACATTAGTTTAAAAAAAAAGAAATAAAAAAGCAAGTAAATCCAAGTGAGTCTTCTAAACTTAGATTAAAAGTGAGTCTTCTAAACTTAGATTAAAAGCTTAGATTAATCTTTTAAACTTGAAATTCATGAAATCATAAACCTGAACTAAATTAAAACGCTCAATTCTCAATCAATATAATATTAAAGAAAACAAAATTAAAAAAATGAGTATCAAATTTAATAGGAAAAAAACTAAAGGATGATAAAATTATAAAAAAAATAATATTTTTTTTAAAATTATCTCAAATAAATAAATAACAATAAAAATAATAAAAAATAAATATAACATAAAAAAATAAAAAGCGATGAAATTAGTAAAAATTTAATTTTATAAATATTTTTAATAAAATAAATAGTAATTAAGGGAACTAAATAAAAAAATTAAAAAGTCACTTTAAAATATTAGAGAGTCAAATATAAAATAAAAAAGCAAAAAAGCAAAAACAATCAACAAACACCGAAAGCTACAAACTCCATTGACTGGAGTTGATTTTCCAAAGTTTAATGGTTTCGATGTGATAACTTTTTGATAGATGATACTTTTAAAGAAGTTTAATGATTTTCCAAAAAGAAAATTATTTGGGTTTGATGGTATAATATTAATGTAAGCATTGTAAAATAAAGAAATATATTGTGAATCTAGTTGGGCTAATCCAAAAATATATCCTGAATCTTGCAACCCAGTAGAAGCTGAATTTTGCAATGCTTTGGGATATTTATCTTGTATGTGTTTGGGAGTATAATAATGATGTCAATTTAAAATATTTTTTATTTAAAAATATATTAAAATAAAATTATTTTATTTTTTAAAATTTATTTTTTATATTAATACATCAAAACAATCTAAAAATATAAAAAAATTTATTTTAAATAAAAAAAATTAAATTTAAAAAAAACACTTCCACATTGTTCCAAACACACCCTAATTCATGGAAAAAAGTATTTTCTAGCATGTAGCGGTTACAAGCAGTTGAATACGCAACCATTTTCCCAACTTCCCTCTACATCTAGTCAGAAGTTAAAGAAGGTGAGGAGTAAAAGCTTTCGACGATCAAAAGAAGTCGTTGCAGCTTACAACTTCAACAGATCTGAGTATAGAAATAATCCAATAAAGTGATGGGAAAAAAACAGAAAATGGTGTTATCAAGCTTCAAGATGAATTTATTCAAATCTTTCAAAAAGGTGGCCATATCATCCATCTTCCACCCAGGACATGTAACTGCAAATGATTGAGAGATTGACCTGGAGAGAGAGAGAGAGAGAGAGAGAGAGAGGACTATCAGCACATTAATGGATGGAAAAGATACAAAAAAAGACTAGAAGTTACAGAAATGAGGTGTGAACTTACAAGCACGACGACCGTTGTTGATAACAGCACGAAATCCATCAAGGATGCCTTCTTTTTCAGCCACAACTTTGGCAGCATAAAGAAGCTGGCCCAAAACCTCTCCGTGTCTTGCTTCCGCCTAACAAAAAGGAATAATCAACTGCTAGCTGCCATTTTAAATTACAAAGCTGTATAGTCATTTCCATAAAGTAAAAATTCCCACAACAACAACAAAATTACAAAATAGAGAATAGAAGGATGACATCAATACAAATAAGAGTAAGGAAACCAAAATAATAAGAAAATGAAAGTAGAGGGACTAAATGCATCATTAACCTAAGCCACCAATTTTATTTGGTTAATATTAAAAGAGAAACAGGGGGGAGGGATGGGCGAAGGTGGGCTACATAAAAGATGGCAAATTTTGTTTTGAGACTGCCAGCAACCAGTTTCAGGAGCTTCTCTATTTCAGCTTCATCAAATGGTAATCTCTGTCATTAGAATTTTTAATTTTTTTTTATCTCTCAATATATAAGAACTATTTATTTCTGTGATTGAGGAGGTTGTTTTTGCAATATTCAGGGGCTGTTCCAGGGACAAGTACTAGAGCACAAAGTGGAGGGCCAGTGATCTTAGAGTTGCCACTTGATAAGATAAGGAGGCCATTGATGAGAACCAGAGCTAATGATCCAAATAAGGTGAAAGAACTCATGGATAGCATCAAAGAAATTGGTCTTCAAGTACCTGTAAGAATCTTTTGTTTTTTGTAATATATACTTGCTGCATTCATTTGGTTTCTGGGTTGCTGCTACTTGAATACTTAAATTCTTTTTTTTTATTAATTGCCTGTCTCAATTTTTATTTTTTTTGTTTGATTGGTAAGTATATTGATGAAATGAATACGAGTGGTAGAAATTTTGTGACATTTAGGTGAAGTAACATGACAGAATATAGACTTAGAAGATTATATTTCTTTCATTTTAGAAATTTTATTTTTTTATTTTCCTATTTAGTATTATTAGGCTTCTTGATTTTTAATATTTAAAGGGAATAGTTTTCCTGATTTTACTTTTCTTTTCTAGATTTTTCCATATAAAAGGTTGTGATAGTTTTTTGCAAGTGAAACATGAATGAAGAAATGAAATTAAGTATTTTGGCTAGATGATTGTTTGGGTTTTGACTTGTAACAAATTTGGTAAATCTTTGAGTCTTTGAGGGATTTAAATGAAAAAAAAAAATTAAAAGACAGAATTATATTTATGTTATATTTTTTTTATTTTTTTATTTTTGAGACAACATTGGAGAATGGTATTTAAATCATTTGGTAATGATGTTTCTGTTTTATATTCTTGTGTGAATCCACAACCAATGAACTGCCCACGATAATAATAATAAAAATTAGCCACGACTTCCATCTATCGAAACAAATGGGGTGATAACTGACCCAATAACGTCCTCTTATTGAGGTTTTGTTTCCTAGTTAATAGCATTCATAAAAAGATTATTTTTTATATAAATAAATATTTATTAAAATAATTAATTTTTTTTTATTTAAATATATTAAACTTGTTAATAGTACTACCAGATTTCTTATAAAAATATACTCGTAGAATACACTTATAAAATTCAGTTCGATTCAACAGTAAAATTACAAACTATCCTTGTTAATATAACCAAACTGATTAGATTGTTAGAACTTCTTATATTTGTATTTATTGATCTGGTTGAAGAATATATATATATATTATAATAATTGAGTTGTATTAATAAAAAAGAATATACCTATTAAATGTTACAAGTTGATTGATATATGAGCTCATGGATCCGTTTGCTCAGCTCCAAGGAGGTTTTCTTCTGTAAACATATGATCCATACCTTTCTCCGGAGGATTTTTGTTTGTAAATTTAAAAGCATCGTCAGCAGCGGTAACTGCGCTGCCCAAATTGGTACAAGCAGACTGAATGGCAATCCTCAGGCTGGCAGATTCCTTCTCTCGTAGATCTAGCTGCCTCTTAAGATGTCGCATTTTCTCATCTTTCAAAGCTAGCCTGTGCTTAAGCAGTCGTATTTCCTCGTCTTTTGATTGTATCTGGTACTCAAATCCATTTATTTCCTTTTCACTTTCAGATTGTTGATCCTTAAGGGAATTTTTTTCCCCAGAAACTTCGTTGTGATCTTCAGTAATCATTCGTTCTTCAAATTTAACAATCAGAAATGACGATATCCGTATATTATTCTGTGCCTGTTTAGTAACAAAGTGGAAAATATGTTCAAAATATCGATCATAATACTGTTTTATTTTTTGTTAAATAATAAATAATAATCATAAAATAAATATTTATATAGATATCTGAAACTCAATGCACAAAGAATAGACATCTAAATGTAGAGAAACGCAACTGTCTTGTTATTGAGAAACTATAGCATATAAAAGGAAAAGCATATTGAATATAGTACTGGTTCTTATTTTTTAAAAAGAAATTCACACACATGTATATTTATTTAAACTGCAGGAAACAATATCACCCCTGCCTCTCCTGATTAACAATTGTCAGGGCAATTAATTAAACTTTAATACGCAAGAGATCAATTGTACATGTGCATCAAAGTCAACATGTGCATCAAAGTCAACAACGTTATAACTACAAGACCCCGTTTTAATCGTACATAGCTCCAAGTTAAGGCGCTGTATTTCTTTATCTCTGGCATCATCTTTTTCCTTCTTGCCATCAGACACTAGGTAATTGAGGAATTTTAATTCTTTCACAGGGGTAAGAATTCTTCTTCTTCTTTTTGCCTTATTTTTCAAATTATAAACGGGTAAACAGAAGTTCAGTAGAAGATTAGTTATTACCAGCAGCAGGGCACTCATGGCACCCGGAAAAATCTTTTAGGGCTCGGAGATTAGTGTTATATCCAGACAATACATCTTGCAAGCTAGCGATCAAAAATGCTAAGAAGAAAGTTGATAGTTACCTTTATTTTTCCTAGCTTCTTTTTTATCCATCGAATCATCTTCTTCTTCTTCGATAATCTTTAATTGCAAAGATTGAACGATTCACTACCTGCGACGACGACTACTTTATGGACTCCAATCCTCAAAGATTGTACGCGAGACTTGCAAGTCTGTGCTCTACAAGTATTAGCAATGGCAGCTCTTCTTATATATGCGTGTGCGCGGTGACCAAGTCAAATGCTATCATAGCCACACTGTTTGCAAATATACACAATTCTTTTTTATTTCAATTAAAAAGAGAGAATAGTAAACATTGTTTAACGTACGTTACATATGGATGAGGTCACAAATCGTATTAATTATGAATGATATTTTTATAGAAAAAAATTGAAAGGAATATATATTGTTGAAAAACTATAGCGTGTATAAAAGGAAAAGCATATTGGATACTGCTAGTTTTTATTTTTAATATTCATTCACACGTACACATGTATATTTATTTATACTGCAGGAAACAATATTACTCTGCCTCTCCTATAAACAATTATCAGGGCAATAGCTTCCTTTTTTTCTATGCTTTTTAAAAATGTATTAATTTACTTTGAAAAAATATTAATTTATTTTAGTTTTTTTTAATAATTTTGATATGCCGATATTAAGATTTTTTTAAAAATTATTTTAATATAATTTTAAATAAAAAAATATTTTTTAAAAATTTCATACACCACACCATTAAATATTAACATGTATTTAAATAATTTAATTAAATTCTGGAAATCCATTGAAATCAACAACGAAAAGTAATAGTTAAAAAAAGATGTCAAATGCTTTATTTTCCACAAAGGTGTGATAACGGAAGCTTCGAACAAACTAATACTATTACATAACTTTGATAGTTACCTTTTATATTCAAACTGTAATATCCCACAACCACAGAGAAAAATTTAATTGCTGATATTATTAGTATTACTACTTACTGACTTATTAGATGTATTTTAGAGTTATTTGTAGTTATTAAGAACAAATCTATGAGAACGATAAGGTTCAAAATTGATAATATTTAGCATGTTGGGTTTGGCTGTGACATTTAATATCAGAGCTGATCTCACTAGCTATTCTATTGTGTCAACAGGGTCATCAGGTTTTTTAAAAGAGGTGGATTATAATATTCTTTGTCAGCGGGTGAGTATTTGATAGCTGATCTTATTAGTAGTGCTGATTACTAACTTATTAAACATGTTTTAGAATCATGTATGATTATCAAAAATAAATTTATAAGAATAATAAAATTCAAAATAAATAATATATGACAGATTAAACTGAGCTGTTACACAAACAATTCATCTTGCAAGCTAGCGATCAAATATGCTAAGAACCATGTTGATAGTTACCTTTATATTTCCTAGCTTCTTTTTTATCCATCGAATAATCTTCTTCAATAATCTTTAATTGCAAAGATTGAAACAACCACTACATTGATGACTACATAAAATATGAATATTTTTAAACTCAACAAAAACTTGACTTAAACCTAACCTAAAATATATATTTATATTTTATATATATACATACACATAAAACATTTATAATTTTTTTAGTCCAATATAATATATACATATATTAATATTGATATAATACATACTATATATTTATGCTTCAAATATATATTACTATTTTTTTATTAAATAATAAATAATTGTTATAAAATAAATATTTATATAGATATCTGAAAATCGACGGAGAAGATACAAATATCTAAATTTAGAGAAACACGATTGTCTTATTATTGTAAAACTATAGCATATAAAAGGAAAAGCATATTGAATAGTGCTAGTTCTTATTTTAAAAAACAAATCACACACATATGTATATTTATTTAAACTGCAGGAAATAATATTACCGTGCCTCTCCTGATTAACAATTGTCAGTGGCATTAATTAAACTTTAATACGCAAGAGATCAAGCTAGTGTACATATGCATCTAAATTTTGAATGCTTATTCCTTTCAAATAATTAAAAAAAAAAAACTATTATCGAATTCCCTAGACCGTAGCCCCAACCAAAGTGGCAAATTTTAAACAAATGTTATAACTACAAGACCCCGTTCTAATCTTGGACTGTAATGGTGATGCGCACAATAATAATAAAAATTAGCTATGACTTCCATCTCTTGAAATAACTGGGGTGATAACTGCCCCAATAATGTCCTCTTCTTGAGGTTTTTTTCCAGGTTCCTCGAGTATTTGGGGCAAAACATGTGGGTCTGGAAGGGCACTTTTAGCAGTCGCAAATGCTTTTTCTAAATCAGAACACATAGATTTAATGATCATCTTAAGCCTGTGAATTTCAGCATCTCTTAAATTTAGCTTTTCATTAATTTCCAGTTTTTTCTTGCAAAGCTCGAGGTTAAGGCGCTGTATTTCTTTATCTCCGGCATCATCTTTTTCCTTCTTGCCATCAGACACTAGGTAATTGAGGAACTTCATTGTTTCTTCAACTTCGAAAGCTCTACTGTTCTCAAGGCCAGCTATTTTCATCTTAGCTTGAGATAACTGGTCCTTGAGGGAATTCCTTTCCTCTAAAACTTGACGGTGCTCGAGCTTAAGCAGTCGTATTTCCTCGTCGTTTGATGGTATCCGGTACTCAAAGCCCTTTATTCCCTTTTCACCTACGGATTGTTGATCCTTAAGGGAGTTTCTTTCTGCTGAAACTTCATTGTGATCTTCAACAACCTGGAAGGAGTTATCCGTATAATTATTTGTGACTACCTATTTAGTAACAAAGTAGAAAATATGTCCATAGTATCGACTATAATATTCTTCTTATAATCCTAAAGGCAAGATTTTTCTTATCTTCGCAAGGGTAAAGAGCTTATCTCTTTTTTTGCCTTGTTTTTCAAATTATATACGGGTAAACAGAAGTGAAATAGAAGTTTTACTTTATTTTGCGAGGGATATTTTATTGCACCTATGTATAATTTTGCAGCTTTAATTCTGGTCTCATACATGTTAAATTAATAAGAAAAAAAAAACAAGAAATTATTATCAACAGAGCATTATGACACTCGGAAAAATCATTTAGGACTCAAATATTAGTGTTATATATTTGCGTACAGCATAACTTGCAAGCTAGCGATCAAATTAAAATGCTAAGAAGAAAGTTGATAGTTACCTTTGTTTTTCGTAGCTTCTTTTTTATCCATCGAATCATCTTCTTCTTCTTCAATAATCTTTAATTGCAAAGATTGAACGATTCACTAACTGCGCTGCGACGACTACTTTATGGACTCCAATCCTCAAAGATTGTACGCCAGACTTGCAAGTCTGTGGTCTACAAGTATTAGCAATGGCAGCAGCTCTTCTTATATATGCGTGTGCGCGGTGACCAAGTCAAATGCTATCATAGCCACACTGTTTGCAATATCACAATTCTTTTTTATTTCAATTAAAAAGAGAGAATAGTAAACATTGTTTAACGTACGTTACATATGGATGAGGTCACAAATCGTATTAATTATGAATGATATTTTTATAGAAAAAAATTGAAAGGAATATATATTGTTGAAAAACTATAGCGTGTATAAAAGGAAAAGCATATTGGATACTGCTAGTTTTTATTTTTAATATTCATTCACACGTACACATGTATATTTATTTATACTGCAGGAAACAATATTACTCTGCCTCTCCTATAAACAATTATTAGATAATTGATACTCAGATACATAAAATTCAATTGATTATTTATAAATATTTAAATTTTTTATTCGGTGACTAACAGATAAGGTATGAATATTGTCGCACGTGTGCGGCGTCACGGCGTCATTGCAAATCCTTCTTTGGTTTCCGTCTTCTTCTCCTTCGCTTCGGGTGGTAGGCAACTCCCAGGCTGAACGGCCGAGAGGGGGGTGTTGCTGTTGGGCTAGCTTCGGGCTGTTGTTTTGGCCGTTTGCTGTTGAGAAGACCGAAGAAGAAGATGCTGCTGAGGAGGGGGCTTCTGTGTTGTTAGGTCTGTGGGCGCTGGAGGAACGGCTGGAGAAGGGGAGCTTGTCCAGTGTGGGAGATGGAGGTGCACCGGCGGCTGACTTCTATGGGTGAAGAAGAAGAGCAAGCCGGCTGGGAGAGGAGAGGATAGAGGGAGTGTTGGCTGTTGTGGAGGGAAATGGGGCTGCTGTGCTGTAGGTTGAAGATAAGAGGAAATGGGGGGAAGATCGGCTGTGGGTTGAAAGGAAGATGGAAAGGGAAACAGGGGGAAAGACTGCAATGGCAGAGAGGGCCTGAAGCTTTTTGCTCTCTGGTTCTCTTTGGCCGAAGGGAGGGTGGCGCTGGCTTTGGGAGGAAAGGGAGCGGCCTTTGCGGGGAAGATGGTCGGGGGCAGAGGTTAGAGAGGTCTGTGGGGGAGAGAAATTCAAGCCGGGGTGCAGCGGCTTTGGTTTTTGAAAAAATAGGTTTAGGTTTAGGGTTTTCTTGTGTTTTCCTCAAATGTTTAAAATTACCTTCCCTTTATGTATATGTTGGAAACTCCTATTTATAGGTAAAAATATTGCTAGGTTTCCAAACTTGGTCTCTCAATTTCTTTTTTTTTTGTAAATTTGATTTTTCTTATTTTTTTGGATTTTTCTTATCAAAATCGACTCGAAAGAGAAAAATTGGTGATTTTAAAAATAACACGTTAAAAGTCGAACGCGTTCCAAAGATCTTTGAAAATTTAAATTCTTTTGAGATGATGCTAAAAATGCTAAAAACGATGCAAATATATTAAAAAACATATTTTTTGGATTTTCGTTGTTTTTCACTTTTTTTTGATTTTTTCAAAAATTTTATCAAAAATATGGGTCAAAAATTAGGTAACAACAACAAAATACATGTTAATTCATCAAAACTCATTTCAATTCATATTCATATGCATATAATAGTATCCATACACATATTAATTTAACAAATCCATAAATTATCATAAACTCTAACATTTTTAATAACTAATTATTAAAGAATAAAACTAAAATTAAACAATGAAATAAATAGAAAAAATGAAAGAAACTCACCTAAAACATAAAGCATAAAAAGGTTACTTACTTAACTAATTAATAGTTTAGGACTTGAAGAAAAATTTTATAGAAGGAAAAGAGACAGGAACAATAATTAAAAAAAAAACTTGGATCAATTAGTAGTTAATAAAAAAAATTAAACTTGTTAAGTTATTATATTAAAATTCTAATATAAAAAATATTAAAAAAAAGCATTAAGGGGGCAAGTGCCCCGTTAATCCACATTGTGGCTCCGCCACTGGCTATAAGCATACAATTATAAACACATCATCAATATCGGATGCATTCACAAATAACTTATAAAAACAAAAAACAAAAACATGAAACGGTTAAATTGGTCCGGTTTGTTTTTGTGTTTCAAAAGCGCTTTTAAAAAAAATTAATTTTTTTTATTTTTTCCTTTGCTTCAAATTAATATTTTTTGGTGTTTTTAAATTATTTTGATGCGCTGATGTCAAAAATAATTTTAAAAAATAAAAAAAATATTATTTTGATACATTTCCGAGTAAAGATTACTTTAAAAAGCAATCATAATTTCAAATTTTATTATTATTATTATTATTATTATTATTTGGAACCAAGCCAAGAAAAACTTGATATATCTTGTGTGCAATACTTCGTTTTTCTTTTCAAGACTCTCCTCGTTGTTACTTGTCCCATATATCTTGACTTCCCTTTGGGATTTGAAAGTTCTCTTCCTTTCGAGGAAGTGAGAATCCTACCGATATTCTTGCAAAAATGTAACTACAGATTTTGATGTTTAGAAATATAATAGTGGCTATGATTTAAAATTTAAAGTATATTTTTTAAAAAATATATTAAAATAATATATATTTTTTATTTTTTAAAAATTATTTTTAATACTAGAATGATCTGAAAATATATATAAAAAATTATATTAAATAAAAAAATTCAAATTTTAAAATAACATAATTTGGATAACGTTACCAAACAAGTGTTCTATACAAACAGAACGCGTTTTTGCTACCTCCAAGTTAACAATCTGGGGTCAGGAGAGAAGGTTTTTAGGTGTCAGTTTCAATCTATTTTTACAGAGAAATCTATCCACACTGCTTCCTTTATGATGTTTGTCTTCTTTTGCATTGCTACGTTTAGTCTACGTTATTATTGACTTTTACAAGTCTTTTCCCACATTGAGGTTTTCTCTTGTGTGAAATCGCAACAGCTAAATGCATGTAAGGCCCAGATTCTTATAAAAAATAGAATTCATCACAAAAAAAAGAAGAAGAAGAAACACTCACCTAACAAGGGGATCGGAGGTGTTCTTGATCGATCAAACCACGGTACGTAACAATCAAGAACCACAAAAACATATATCTAGTTTCAGCAAATCGGAGACGATATTCTCATGGGCTTCAAAGAAATATGTTCGGAGTAACATATAATTAAGGCTAATCAGGTAACAAATCTGTAGCGGAACTCATGCATCGACATATATAAAATTCCCAGAGCATGGGACGTTACCTCCTTCTTGGGAGCCATCCTTAAAGAAACTCTCGGGGAGGGGATGGATGGAGTTGAGACAAAATGGGGCTGATTTGCCGATGGAAAATTGAGTTTCTAGATAACTTTGTGAGACATGGTCTAAGAACAAAACATGTAAGAGACAAAATTATAAGTCTGTGAGGGAAGGTGACCCTTGTATTTTTTTTTTCTTATTCTTTTTTTATATATTCATTTTTTATTGTTTATTATTTAAATCATTTTCATGTAATCAAAATACTACTAAGTTTGAATTCGACACTATCTGTGATGGACATTGACAGACAAATGGAATATTGATAAAACTGAAATAGGGGCTGATATTAAAATATGCCAAAGAAGGGGGTCCAATATGGTTTAGAAGTAAGAGTTGAGGGGCTAATGTAAGTTACTGTTAATTCAATCAATGTCGTCCTTTAACTTCTCAAGAAATTTCATTTGCTTCTGAAAATGTTGACCTGTCCTGAGAGGGAGAAACATGGTACTTCAATGGATGTCATGGCGGCCGGACCAGCGGTTTCGTGGCGGAAATAAAAGGGAAAAAAAAATAAATTAGGTTAGAGGTTTGAATTTTTGGAACGTGCTAAAAGAATTGACAAGGATAAATAAAATTTAATTCACAGAAAATTAACCTACAATACAACACCCATCATCCTATTAACTATTTACTATGCTGGGTAACATCGAAATTACAAATTGTTATCCTAAAAAAGGAGCTTAAGAAAGATTAAATACAAATTGCTAACACACAAATTTGTTTTTCCTCATCTTTTTTATGGATATGTTATAAAGAATATATGACAATTAATAAAATTGTTTGTTAAATACTCATTAAATCTTTTTGAGTGGAATTTGACATTGTAAGAATATATGGTTATTAAACAAGATTTAGGAAATTAAAAAAAAAACTTAAACAGAAAGAGAGAGATTTATGCAGTCAAAAAAAATATATATATCAAAATTAATATTTTGACTTGTAAAATATCTATTTCATAAGTTAATTTAATGATTATGAGAAATAAGATGAGATGCTAATTAACCAATTATAAAATTGGATGAACTGCCAAAACAACTTGGGAATTATATTAACGTTAACGTGAAAGACTTTCATAAATAATGTATGAAAATTAATATTTCGACTTAACAAATATATCTATTTCACTATTTAAATAATCATGATAAAAACGAGATGCCAATGATCCAATAATAATAATAATAATAATAATAATAATAATAATCAATAAGTCTCTAATATCACACATCATTTATCAAGTATACTTTTATTAAATAATAGAGAGCTACCCCTCGAAACAGATCTATAGGATTATTTTAACATTGATATTTATTTAACTATTTAAAACATCATTATCTCGCAAATATGGACTCTGTTTCACTTTCTGGACCTGGCTCCGATTGCGCAGCTCCATTGAGGTCTTCTTCTGTAAAGACATGTTCAATTCCTTTCTTGGAAGGCCTTTTGTCTTTAAACTTAAGAGCAGCAGTGGTAACTGCGCTGCCCAAATTGGTACAAGCAGAGTGAATGGCAATCCTCAGGCTGGCAAATTCCTTCTCTCTTAGATCTAGTTGCCTCTTAAGATGTCGCATTTCCGCGTCCTTCATAGCTAGCTCGTGCTTAAGACTTCGTATGTCCCTCATAGCTAGCTCGTGCTTAAGACTTCGTATGTCCCTCATAGCTAGCTCGTGCTCAAGACGTATCTGGAACTCAAAGCCATTTACTTCTCTTTCACCTACAGGTTTTTGATCATTGTGATCTTCAACAACCTGGAAGGAGGTATCCGTATAATTACTTGTTTAGTAACAAAGTGGAAAATATGCCCATAGTATCGATCATAATAGTATTTTATTTTTTATTAAATAATAAATAATAATCATAAAATAAATATTTATATAGAGATATCTGAAACTCAATGCACAAAGAATAGAAATCTAAATATAGAGAAACGCAACTGTCTTGTTATTGAGAAACTATAGCATATAAAAGGAAAAGCATATTGAATAGTACTAGTTCTCATTTTTTTTAAAACAAATCACACACATATGTATATTTATTTAAACTGCAGGAAACAATATCACCCCTGCCTCTCCTGATTAACAATTGTCAGGGCATTTAATTAGCCTTTAATACGCAAGAGATCAATTGTACATGTGCATCAAAGTCAACATGTGCATCAAAGTCAACAACGTTATAACTACAAGACCCCGTTTTAATCGTACATAGCTCCAAGTTAAGGCGCTGTATTTCTTTATCTCTGGCATCATCTTTTTCCTTCTTGCCATCAGACACTAGGTAATTGAGGAATTTTAATTCTTTCACAGGGGTAAGAATTCTTCTTCTTCTTTTTGCCTTATTTTTCAAATTATAAACGGGTAAACAGAAGTTCAGTAGAAGATTAGTTATTACCAGCAGCAGGGCACTCATGGCACCCGGAAAAATCTTTTAGGGCTCGGAGATTAGTGTTATATCCAGACAATACATCTTGCAAGCTAGCGATCAAAAATGCTAAGAAGAAAGTTGATAGTTACCTTTATTTTTCCTAGCTTCTTTTTTATCCATCGAATCATCTTCTTCTTCTTCGATAATCTTTAATTGCAAAGATTGAACGATTCACCACCTGCGACGACTACTACTTTATGGACTCCAATCCTCGAAGATTGTACGCCAGGCTTGCAAGTCTGTGTTCTACAAGTGTTAGCAATGGCAGCTCTTCTTATCTATGCGTGTGTTGACCAAGTCAAATGCTATCATAGCCACAGCTGCTAGCTAAGATACACAATTCTTTTTTTTTTATTCTTTTTTTATTGAGAGGATTGTTGTAATTATTTTTAAAAATATTTTTTATATAAAAATATATTAACATAATATTTTTTTTATTTTTAAAAATTATTTTTAATATTAGTACATCAAAATAATATGAAAATATTTAAAAAATATTAAATTAAAATAACAAAATTTTAATTTTTTTAAAACCCATTTTCACAAAGAAATCTATCTACACTGCTTCCTTCAATGATGTTTGTCTTTTTTTGCATTTTCTTGCTTTGTTTATTCTACGTTATTATTGACATTTGTGAGTCTTTTCCCACGTTGAGGTTTTCTCTTGCGTGAAAGACTTCGTTTTTCTTTTCACGACTTTCCTTGTTATTTCTTGTCCCATTTATCTTCACTTCCTTTTGGGATTTAAAAGTTCTCTGTTCTTTCAAGAAAATAAGATTTTTTTTAAAAAAGGGCATAGTTTTAATTAAAAAAAAGGAAAATTATAGAATGATTGGAAAAGTTTTCTGAATTGACTTGCTATATTTATTCTATGTTATTATTGACCTTATCTTTTTTATTTTTTTTCATATGATACGGAATTCATGATACATCATTGATAAATACGATAATTTTAACCTAGTCCGTCTAAAAGAGAAATTTTTACAGTCTCAATCTTATTAATATATATTTTTAGAGATTTTTCCAGTTACAGTAATGATCATCAAACTAATTACTTTCATAGTATTGAAACATGGTTAGGAATTAATGAAAAATCTGGGTTCTTGAATCATGACATGATCTGTCAGCTTAGTGGGACAACTTTTCCGTGCAATACAAATGAATGGTAATATGCTGATTGCCATGCCTATGTATATGATAAACTCATTGAGTTCACATTAACAAGTTCATTTTCTGAGTTATTTTCTTATACAGTCCCAGGAATCAGGGCAGATTATGACAAAAAGCTGATGCACACACAAGTTCATAATTGAAGCACACAAGGACAGATTACTGCGCAAAGAAAAAGTCTTTAACCTTATTCGTGATATTGAAGCACACAAGGACAGATTACTGCTTATAAAGATATTAACAACGCCAGCATATTGCATTTGGCTGGAATAGTTGCGCCTGTGGATAAACTTAATGTTATTTCTGGGCAGCTCTTCAGATGCAGCGACGAGTACCTATCTCTCTAGGTTCTTCTGTCCCTGCAACTTTTTTTTTGCATTTTTACGAGTTTCAGTATGATCCATTCTGGGCAGTCGCCTGGAAAAGTATAGATATGCTATGTAATAATACCAGCTGAACAAAGAGTTCTTGTAACATTTGCTTTGACAATTTCTTGTGCATTTTGGTTAGTGTACTATGATAAATAAAAGTAAAAAAAATGTATTTAGTTGAGGGAATACAAATAAAACTTAAAATAAATCGGTTTATGAAATATTTTTTTCGATTAATTTTTTTTAAATGAAAAAAATTAAAAAGACATAATCATATTTCTTTTTTATTTTTGGGACAACATTGGAATGGTATTTAAATCATGAAAGTAATTAGAGGAGAAAAAATTATCTTGGTGGTTCAGGACGAATGGCCGAGAAAAAACTTGAAAATGTCATGAAAAAATGAAAGATAATAAAATTAAAAAGAAAATTAAATTCGATAAAAAGAAAATTAAAAAAATAAAAAACCTAAATCCAACGATACATTGATTCCCCTCTCCTAAAATTTCCTCTTAATTTTCTCAAACGCATCGATAGACGTGGCATCTTCCAACGCATCAGCTGCACATTGTAACATTGCTCCGGCAGGCAGCTGGCCTTCCTCCACAACTACTTGAAAAAATGATCGAGAAATTATTGAAAACCAGAAACCCTAAATCCCCAAATCCAGCAAATTTCCCCAAATTATGACGCGAAAATCCTCTCTGTTAAAACAAACCCTAATTTTATCCGCCTTCACAATCCTCATCATCTACGTCTCCTTCAACACCTTCCTCAGCTACTTCACCACCACGGCCACTGCTGGTGTCTCCGCCACAACTTCATCATTCTTCGCCGAGCAGATTTCCAGAGAGAATTTCCAAGAATTTCCCGTGAAAGCAACGGGAAATGAGAGGAAAGTTAGGGTATTCATGCACGATCTGCCCAAGAAGTTCACAACAGGAATCATCGAGAATCACGGGCTGGCGCGTGGCTATTCTAACTTGTCTAAGGTGAGTTACCCCGGTCACCAACACATGGGTGAATGGTACTTGTATTCGGATCTTTCCCGACCCGAATCGGACCGAGTTGGATCACCTGTGGTCAAAGTAAATGACCCAGAGGAGGCTGACTTGTTTTATGTTCCGGTGTTTTCTTCTCTCAGTTTGACAGTGAATCCAGTTCAGGTCGGGAAAGTGCCCGTTTCGGATCCGGTTTATAGTGATGAGAAGATGCAAGACGAGCTGGTAGAGTGGTTAGAGAAGCAGGAGTATTGGAGGAGGAATAATGGAAGGGATCATGTGCTTTTTGCTGGGGATCCGAATGCCCTTTATCGGGTCTTGGACCGGGTCAAGAATGCAGTTCTGCTGCTGTCGGATTTTGGGCGGGTTAGAAGTGATCAAGGGTCATTAGTCAAGGATGTCATCGTGCCTTACGCGCATAGGATTAATGTTTATAATGGCGATATTGGTGTGGATGAGAGACAAACGCTCTTGTTTTTCATGGGCAATCGGTACAGGAAAGATGTAAGCTTATTGACTGTCTTAAAGCTTTATGTGATGTTGCCGAAAGGAAATATTTATATTGTGTTTGAGGAAATGAAAGATCAAATATTTATATGCAGATTCATTTAAAGCTAACGTTCTTGGCATATGTTAGAGATATTGTGGTTATGCCCTTGTTTGGTTGAAAGAAGGACGGCATTGTGAATTCTTTTTACCCCCCCCCCCCCCCCCCTGATGGGTGTGTAGAAAAGACCTTAGTTTTTAAAGGCTGTAGAAATTTGTTAGGGAAATGTTATTATGAGGCCGTATAAAGAATAATTTTTTTAAAAAAAATTAAAATATATAATTTTAATGTATTTTCAAAAGAAAAAAAGCAACCATTACACACTTTTAAACGAGCTCTATGACATTGAGAAATTAAAAGTATGATTATTATGGCTATATGGTGCAGTGAAATTTATGCTCTGTGGTCCAGATGTGTGGAAATTTGCACTTGTATTTCACCAGTTGTTTTATTGCTGTTGGTATCAGCATTAGCATTACTAATAATGTGAAGTGGTGATACTATTATGTAGATTTGATTAAAGTGACTATCCTTGGCATTGCCCAGAATGAGAAAAGGGGATTATAGTTTTGCATGTGCTGATGTGTTTTAGTGAAAGAAAATGTCGTGTGATAACTGATATTCATGATGTTATGTTTTGTTTCAACCCGTACTCTTTCAGGGTGGAAAAATTCGTGATATGCTTTTTCAATTGCTTGAGAAAGAAGAGGATGTTTTAATAAGTCATGGGACACAATCTAGGGAAAGTCGGCGCACAGCAACGCGTGGCATGCATACTTCAAAGTTCTGTTTGAATCCTGCTGGCGATACCCCATCAGCTTGCCGTCTTTTTGATTCCATTGTTAGCTTGTGTGTGCCGTTGATAGTCAGTGATAGTATTGAGTTACCGTTTGAAGATGTCATAGACTACAGAAAGATAGCAATTTTTGTGGATACTGAGTCGTCTCTAAAGCCAGGATATTTAGTTAAATTGCTGAGAGCAGTATCCACAGAAAGAATACTGGAATATCAGAAAGAGATGAGAGAGGTAAATTCTACTTGCATTTTTCTTATAATCAAAACTTCTATTTTGGTGAAGGTGTTGTGCTCTTTGTTGCTCTTCTTAATTCTTTCATTGTACTGCAGATGTTCTTTAGATGTCACATTGATTGGGTTTTTTTGGTTTTCTTGGGAATAAAAGGTGAAATTTTTTGTTTAAAGTAGGGATATGGAATTCCTCTCTATTAAATAGATGCGGGAGGAGAAAGAATATTACTAGTACAATCTGAACTTTCTTTTTCCTGGCCCAAGGACAGCTAATTAAAATGATCTTACACAATTTTGTTACGCAGATGACCATAATAAGAACCGTTATTTGCATGCTGTGTGTAGGTGTAATAGAAAAGATTCTAGCTTTTGAAATCTGACAATTGTATTCAGTTCATTTTTCTCTTCATCGTATAGCTGATGTGTTGAAGTTGTTTTTTAGTGATCACAACTTCTGGTGTAACATCAGTTACTTGTATTTAAGTTTTTGCCATTTGAAATGTGTGATTCAGGTGAAACGATATTTTGAATACAGCGATCCAAATGGAACTGTGAATGAAATTTGGCGGGAAATAGGACAAAAACTGCCTCTTATTCAACTGATGATCAATCGTGAGAAACGGCTTGTTAAGAGGGATTCTATTGAACCAGACTGTTCTTGTCTGTGTACAAATCAGAGTACACTTTTCACCTCCTTGTGATACCAAATTCGTCTCGAAACAGATGCGAAGGCCTAGTTCAGATGTCTCCTGATGTCTCTGGGGAAGGCTCTTTCCTGCGTCCAGAAGAATGGCGAATGTTATCGTGTAGCTTTATTGTCTGAAGTAGAATGAAGCCCCCTGCTCCTTGGAAGGCTGGTTTTTAACAATGCACCAAGGTGATCGATCATGAAATTGTCTTACACAGCAAACATAGCTATAGATTTCCTTTCATATTTTTTATATAATTCTTCACAGGTTCACACACAACTCATGCATTTGATCAGTCTCAATATTGGACTTCCTAGTTGTAGAATGTTTTATACATGTAGAAAATAAAACTTACCATAATTTTGTATGATTCTTTCACATCCTTGTTGCTTGCTTTGATAACTAAGCTAGCTTTAATTTTTTTTGTATGTAATACCATCACTTCCTATAAATTTTGAATTTTTAGCATCTCGTCTGATCTTGGATGTGGCCAATTGCATTCAGGATTACAAATAGCATCACTAACTTTAGCGATCACGCTACTCTACAAGTTAATTTTTTTTTAACATAAAAAAAGTTCAGCCAGTATTTTTTTAAAAAATAAGAAAAATCTAAGCTAATTAAACAAAATATTATGAAGTGTATATCACATATTTATATTTGATAAATTAATTTAATTTAATTCAATTCAAAAACAAATTTTTCTTTTAAAAAAACTAAATTTAACAAAGAATAACAAATAAAAAGTCCCGAGATAACTTGTGTTATTTTTATTTTAAAATTAGTGAGAAATCTTATATAAAATAAATAATAAATAATAGGATTTAATCTTTAATAAAATAATTGTTAAATAACAAAACTGAAAAAATATTAGTTTAAAAAAAAATAAAAAGCAAGTAAATCCAGGTGAATTTTCTAAATCTGAATTAATCTCTTAAACTCAAAACTCGTGAAATCATCATAAACCAAAGCTAGATTAAAATGTTTAATTATCAATCAATATAGTATTAAAGATAAAATTAAAAAAATTATTAGTTTTAAAACAACTTAAAAAGATAATATCGAATTTGATAGGAAAAAAACTAAAAGACGATAAAATTATAAAATATAATTTTAAAAATTATCTCAAATAAAATAAAAAATAATAAAAACTAAATATAAACATAAAGAGAGGTGAAATTAATAAAAATTTAATTTTTTAATTTTTTAATATATTAAATAGTAATTAAGAGAACCTGAATTAAATAAAAAAAAATTATAAAGTCTCTTTAAAATATTAGAGAGTCAAATATGAAATAAAAAAGAAAAAAAAACAATCAACAAACACTGTTTAATGGTTTCGATGTGATAGATTTTCCAAAGTTTAATGGTTTCGATGTGATAGCTTTTTGATAGATGATACTTTTGAAGAAGTCATGGGTAAACTAACTTCCATTTACTTAGAGGGGGGAGATTTGGAAAAAATGAAAATTATTTGGGTTTGATGGTATAATATTAATGTAAGCATTGAAAAATAAAGAAATATATTGTGAATCTAGTTGGGCTAATCCAAAAATATATCCTGAATCTTGCAACCTAGTAGAAGTTGAATTTTGCAATGCTTTACATAGCCTTAGATATGACATGCAGTAGTTTAAAGATATGTTTGAGATCGTAATAGTGATGAGTTTAATGATAGTTTAAAATGTTTTTTTGTTTAGAAATATATTAAAATAAAATTATTTTATTATTTTAAAATTATTTTTGATATTAATATATCAAAATAATTTAAAAACATAAAAAAATTATTTAAATAAAAAAATTTTAATTTAAAAAATATAACTTGAACAACATTCCCACCCTAATTCATGGAAAAGAGTATTTTCTAGCATGTAGCGGTTACAAGCAGTTGAATACGCAACCATTTTCCCAACTTCCCTCTACATCTAGTCAGAAGTTAAAGAAGGTGAGGAGAAAAAGCTTTCGACGATCAAAAGAAGTCGTTGCAGCTTACAACTTTAACAGATCTGAGTATAGAGATAATCCAAGAAAGTGATGGGAAAAAAACAGAAAATGGTGTTATCAAGCTTCAAGATGAATTTATTCAAATCTTTCACAAAGGTGGCCATTTCATCCATCTTCCACCCAGGACATGTAACTGCAAATGATTGAGAGATTGACCTGGAGAGAGAGAGAGAGAGAGAGAGAGAGAGAGGACTATCAGCACATTAATGGAGGGAAAAGATACTAAAAAAGACTGGAAGTTACAGAAATGAGGTGTGAACTTACAAGCACGACGACCGTTGTTGATAACAGCACGAAATCCATCAAGGATGCCTTCTTTTTCAGCCACAACTTTGGCAGCATAAAGAAGCTGCCCAAAACCTCTCTGTGTCTTGCTTCCGCCTAACAAAAAGGAATAATCAACTGCTAGCTAACATTTTAAATTACAAAGCTGCATAGTCATTTCCATAAAGTAAAAATTCCCACAACAACAACAAAATTACAAAATAGAGAATAGAAGGATGACATCAATACAAATAAGAGTAAGGAAACCAAAATAATAAGAAAATGAAAATAGAGGGACTAAATGCATCATTAACCTAAGCCACCAATTTTATTTCGTTAATATTAAAAGAGAAACAGAGGGGAGGGATGGGCGAAGGTGGGCTACATAAAAGATGGCAAATTTTGTTTTGAGACTGCCAGCAACCAGTTTCAGGGGCTTCTCTATTTCAGCTTCATCAAATGGTAATCTCTGTCGTTAGAATTTTTAATTTTTTTTATCCCAATATATAAGAACTATTTATTTCTGTGATTGAGGAGGTTGTTTTTGCAATATTCAGGGGTTGTTCCAGGGACAAGTACTAGAGCACAAAATGGAGGGCCAGTGATCTTAGAGTTGCCAATTGATAAGATAAGGAGGCCATTGATGAGAACCAGAGCTAATGATCCAAATAAGGTGAAAGAACTCATGGATAGCATCAAAGAAATTGGTCTTCAAGTACCTGTAAGAATCTTTTGTCTTTTGTAGTATATACTTGCTGCATTCATTTTGGTTTCTGGGTTGCTGCTACTTGAATACTTAAATTCTTTTTTTAATAGTAATTGCCTGTCTCAATTTTTAATTTTTTTTGTTTGGTTGGTAAGTATATTGATGAAATGAATACGAGTGGTAGAAATTTTGTGACATTTAGGTGAAGTAACATGACAGAATATAGACCTAGAAGATTAGATTTCTTTCATTTTAGAAATTTTATTTTTTAATTTTCCTATTTAGAATTATTAGGCTTCTTGATTTTTAATATTTAAAGGGAATAGTTTTCCTGTTTTTACTTTCCTTTTTCTAGATTTTTCCATATAAAGGGCTGTAATAGTTTTGTGAGTGAAACATGAATGAATGAATGAAATTAAGTATTTTGGTGTCTCCCATAGTTATGGATTTTCTTCATCATTGTTTGGGTTTTGACTTGTAACAAACCCACCAGAAAGTCTTTGAGTTGTCGAGGGATTTGATTTATAACAAACCCCATTACGTGTCAAGTGTTTTGCTGTCAATAAAAAGATAAATGGAGGGGAAAAGGTTATGAATTTTGAGAACAATAAACTTGAGTTGTTTGAGTTTTGTGTATTGTTTAGATTTTAGGCCATGTCATATTTATCTGTATCATACTCTATATACGACTGATATCTAAAAATAAATTTACAAGAATGAAAGGCCAATCTCCTTCAAGTCGTTGATTCGTGTGTCTAGGAAGATTGAAGGCTAGTTCCAGATATGTATGAAACGCAACCTATTCTCTTGAAGTCTGACTTCTCTGTGCAATCAAATGGCTGATTTTATCGAAACAAGATTTGCAAGATGAAACTTGGGAAATCTTGAACATGTTTCCATACCTTTTGGCATGCTTGAAACCATGTAGCAAATACACACAAATCACAGAGTTCATATTTTTGCCCCATTATATTGAGTTTTATGGTAAATAAGAGTGCAAAACTGGTGGCCTGGGTAGATAGTCTCATTACAGCTGTATCTTTCCTTTGAAGATGAGAGTAATTGCATCTTACTCATTCTTCATTGGATTTCTTACTTTCCAATTGTTGCTTGAGGAAAAGAAAGAAATGGATCGCATCGAAGTGACCTTTAGTCCCCTCGTTAATCTAGTGCTAGAAATTCCTAGACAGATTTGATATGGGGCATGTGTCCTAAAGAAGCTTTGTTTCCTTAATTTCAAATCCGTTGTGCCATCACTATCCTTTATAATCATTGCAGATTGATGTGCTTGAGGTCGATGGAGTTTACTATGGTATGTGCTCATATGCTCATATGAAAATCTTGTGTTTCTCTTCACCATCTCATATCATCACTGTTCTCACTTGTAGGATTCTCGGGTTGCCATCGTTATGAAGCTCACCAGCGCCTTGGGCTCCCCACAATTCGTTGCAAAATTCGACGCGGAACAAAAGAAACTCTAAGGTTTACTTTTGATCTCTTGTCAATCCTTTATGATCTTCATCGAACCCTGTTAATAAGTAATTTGATCTTGCTTTTTCCATTTTATTTTGCAGGCATCACCTCCGCTGAGTCCTGGTATGCTGTCTTTTCCAAGTGATTAATCAGTAACTTAGTTTGGATATCGCCATTATCCTGGACCGCTGTACTCTTGTTGCAAGTAGTTACAAGGGTTGTATCAATATCACACATACACAGGTGTTACAGTTTATACATTTTATCAATCTAATAAAAATGGTCACACACAAGCTTCTTTTATGGCTGTAGTAGTTTTGTATTCTACTTCTTTTTTTTCCCTCACATTTCTAAGCTATTTTAGCTATAATGGGAGAAATATGATTTCACATATTGGTGCCTTTGGCCTCCTAAATGATGCAGCTGCATTCCTTGCACATGATGAATGAGCAATGAAAGTTTTTCACCAGATTCACTTCTAGTTTATATCCTTCTGTGTCTGAGCATTCAGTATTTCTTCTCTTCACGTGCTTCTTCCTTGGTGTTGTTTCATCTAGCATTTGCATGCCAACGGACAGATGTGTCATCTTCTTTGCCTGAATTTCTCTAATTAATTCTCTACTCTCTCCATTCTGGCTGACACACACACTCCGTAGAAGAGAAGGATGAAGAAGGTAAGGAGCTCGTAGAAACCGGCTTTAGTATTTGTATTTCTTAGGTAACATTTAGTTGGGAGATAAAAGACAGGAGGGGTGGAACTGTGGAGATGAGACAGTAAGAGATAAGACGTGGGAGGAATGACTGATTTGTATTTGGTTTGGTGAACAGGACGGAAGAAATTTCATCTCCTTCTCTGTGGACAAAATATAACAAAATACATTTAAAAAAATATATACTTTACCCCTATGCATATTCTTGTTTGTTTCCAATAACCATGGTGGATAGGGTAACTCGAGGGAGAGAGGATTCTGATGGAGTGGTGAAAATTTTATATTGAATTTAGGTTTTTCAGGACCGCATCTTGGACTTAAATATATGGGCTTGAAAGTGGCCTTTTGTTTTTAAGCTCGATATTCCTTGCAAAGTGAGTTAATTATTGGAATAGAGGCTCTCCTATATTTAAATTATTAAAATTGTAGGAGAGAAATAGTATGAAAGGAAGAGAAATAAAGTAAAGATTTGTGGGTTATGTGTGACCTCATGTTCTTAAATGAGCTGAATGATCTAAATATTTTTCTTAATTTATTTTTCTAATAATCTAAGGTATTTACAGGGAGTGAAATAATAATAAACAACAATTGTAATAATAAAAAAAACTCAGTTAAGCTGGTTAAAAACCCGGGTGATCCGATGATCGGAGCTTGATCCAATTAAAACATGATCTTTAACTCGTTGACTTGAAAAAATAATTGAGCACCTTCCAAGTTGATCTCAAGATGGGTTTTATAACTATACATGGAAGTATGGAAGTATAGTGTAGTAACTCTGCTTAGGGTGTGTGCGAGCTCGCTGAAGAGTAGTTCGTTGAGCTGGAGAGTAGCAGGATGGAGTTGTGGGAGATGGGTACTTTTTGTGAGAGAGGAATAGTGTTTTTTTCCCTTTCTCTCGTTTCCCTTTTACTCTCCTCCTTTTAATTCAATTCCAGAGATTGAACCCAAAGAATTATTTAACCGTTAAGGAGTGAACTGAAAGGAAAGAAATGGAAATAAGGGAAATTGGTCCGCGTGTGTTGCACACGCACAAGCAAGTGAGCCATATCTTTTGAGCAGCATACGTGGCTCTCTTCTAACTTTAATGGTGATTATTTTTTTGTCATTTAGTTTATTTGTTGATTTTTTTTTACGGTGTCGCACGTGTCTTTTGATATGGCTTTGATGTCTTATTATTATTATTTCTCTAAATAAGTTAATTGAAGCTCATTTATCATTAAAGGTAATTAATAATTATTTGGATACGGGATATAAATTGTATTCTATAAAAAAGAATTGTTAAAAATTAATTTTTTTTATATATATTTTGAATTGTTTTGATACGTTGATCTTAAAAATAATTTTTTTTTAAAAAATAAATTATTTTAATGCATTTCGACACGAAAAGTAACTATAACCACATTTCTAAACACTAATTTGATAATAATTATTTTTTTTAATTTTTTTATATAAATATATAAGAATAATTTTTTAAAAAAAAAATTATTTTAATATCAACACATCAAAACGATATAAAAAATATATAAAAAATAATTTTAAATAAAAAAATTAAAATTCACTCAATCCTTAGTTGTAGAACACAATACCAAACTTAGATAAGTATGTTTTTGTCTTTAAACAGCTAGGAGGATTATAATATTATATTTGTTGGTTTATGCTGTCATGTTTTGTACTAACAACTCTTTAACTACTAAATTTGTTCTAGTTCGTTTTCTTTATGTCCGAGCTAACTAAACACCAAACAGTTTCAAGTTTCAACGCTGACGGCTAAAAAGGGTAGTGGGAAATGAATTTGATGGGTTGGTAACATGGAGGCCACATGTAGAGAATTAAGAGGTGGATGGATACATACACACACTATCTATCTATCTCTTACATATTACTCCTCAACTACACTCCTCCGTTTCCAAGCACTATAAATCCAATCATGCTGGCTTAATGTCTAAGTCAAGTATGCTCTCCTAATCCTAATCTTACTGAATTCTTCCATTGTACGCCCAGCACATGAATCCCTCCAATCCCCAGCCATCATCGTGAAGAAGTCAACCGTCCAGTAAAATCATCGCCGGTTCTTATGCCCGCACATACACGATTGTAGCAGATAACTTTTTTAAATTGATAGAGGTAAAACCCGAGTTGACTAGAGAAATCTAGATGGTAACTCAAGCTAAGTTTTTAGTTAAATCTGGTTGATTTTATTAATTTTTTAGTGAAATAGCCAAAACTAGTTGAGTCAACATTAAGGAGATTCAAAAAAAAGAAGCAAAATGATATGATTTTAGTAAAAAAAAACAATGAAATTACTTTTAATATTCTATAGTTTAGTTAAAATTATAATTGTCTATCAACTTTTAAAAAGTTATAGTTTAGATAGTAAATAAATATAAAATAGACTAAACTATAAAATAATTCAGAATATAAATCAATACTCTTGTAACAAAGTTCAAGTTGCAAGATATAATTTTTAAAAAATTAATAGGCAAATATAATTTTAACTAAATTATTGACAAATATAATTCTTTCTAATAATAATTGACTTAACAAATCACGGGTTGATTCGATAAGTCACCGTTAAATATTTTTTTTCAAATCATATCTACAACCCCATAGTTTTTTCAGAGTTAATTTTAGAATATTATAGATGCGAAGGAAATCAAATCTTGATTGTTGGTAAATATCAGGGGTTAATTTATTTGTTTATTTTTAAGTTGGCTATGCTGTTAATTAACAAGTCTATCAAATAACAGCAGCTTGATAATATGTCTAACTTAACTAATGGGATGATAATACGTAAAAAATAATGCAATTTCACGCACATTTTTTATTTTTTATTTTTTTAAACTTTCGGCACCGTTACTGTGGACATTGACTGAAGCCCTAACCTATCAAATTTCATTTTGAAAACCTTAAGTTTATTAATTTGGAACTTTATATCATCAGTCGTGACCACTATCATTTAAATGGGCTGCCTTGAAAGGAAGCTCATGGGACCTTGTAACCAGCTTAAAAATATGGACAAATTCACCATATGATTAACATTTATTTCTGGATTAGATTAATTAAGATATGATTAGGGGTGTTTAGGGGTCATGTTGGGTTGGGTCGGGTCAATACTCATAATTATATTCAACTAAACTTTTAATAATTTATAAATTATAAATATGAGTTGGTTAGATATATTAAGTTGAGGTAATTGTTTATGGATATTATAAATATTTATAAGTTGACCATCTAAATTCCATTATTTTTTGATGATTATAAAATAGATACACTTTCAAAAGCATAAAATAGTTTTTTTAATTCATCTTAATTAATATTGCAATGTATTTTACATTATATCAAACATGTAATCAGCACTACACATAAAAAAATGATATATGTAACAAAAAGATGAAAAAAATTCATTTAATTTTTTAAAAATAAAATTATTTTTATATTTTTATCTCTATTATTTTAACCAAATATTTTTCTTTTCTTTTCATGGCGAAGACACTAAACAAACTCAACTTTAAGAATCAAGCAAGCACAGGACCGTACCCCCACTATAAATAATTTTCTATCACCCACTCCATTTCAGACGCAAATCTAGAAACTAATTTGAAAAATATTTCGGATTATTAAATTGCCGTGTTAATTTATAAATCACCGTGTAACTATTTTTATAAAATAATATTTTTTTTGTTTTTTTATTATCATTATCATTAAATTTGAACCAATTAATTAAATTAGTAAAAACTGTATATATTAATATGATATAATTAAATCTTGTATTTTTTAATTATTTAGAAATATAGTTATGATTACTTTTTAAAATACTTTTCATTCATAAATATATTAAAATAATATTTTTTTATTTTTAAAAAATTATTTTTGATATAATATATAAAATGATTTTAAAATATAAAAAAATATTAATTTAAAATAAAAATTATAAATTTTATTTTTAAATATTTTTAAAACACAAAATCAATAAATCTTTAATTTATCAAACCAGCTTTAACACCTTTGAAATATATAACAAGGAACGGTAATCTTCTCTACACTCCACCAATCATGCTGCTGTACTTTTATTATATACGTGCATCCCACCATCTCAAAAGCGTCTCCTCATCAGAAAACCGAAGAAAAATAAAATAAAAGGGACCATCTGTCTGGCTATTTTATTTTTCTTAATAGCTAATTAAATTGTCATTTACATGTCATTAATTTATAATAATAATAATAATAATAATAATAGTAAATCCGCTTTCCAATTTTCTTTCTCCATTAAATAAAAAACACAATCACTCAGCTCTCCTCCTCCTCCTCCTCCTACCCCCAGCTCTCTCTCTAAAACCCTCTCCTATTCCTCTTCAAAAGACTCAGATCTGAAGCTTACGCCATTATTAACTCCACTCTCTAGTTTTCCATTCCTGTAAGCCTTTCTCTCTCCTCCTCCTCTAAAGACTGTGCTCCAATTCTTAGAGATTATAGCTGTGGTTTGCATTTCGAAATTTCTAGCTTGTTTTTCATCATTTTTTGCTTATTGAAACCTAAAAGAGTTTGCGAAGTTACTGATTTTGCACTAATTTTGATTCCTGGCTGCATTTTGCTGTTTTGTTTAGTGTGTTTGTGCTTTGTTTGGTTGCTTAGATTGCTTACACATTCGTTCTTTCTTTTTATATTTTTTTTCAAAATCTAAGTTGGTAAGAGAAAATGTAAAATCTGTTCTTTATTTATTTTGCTGTTAATATAACGGTTTTTGGGAATTGCTGGTATTATTAATTTTGGAGAGGTCATGTTTGGTTTGTATTAAAAAAAGAGTGAAAAATGCTCTCTAGTGGATTTTATTTCTCTACTGAATTAAAATTTTGAAGGAAAAAAAAAAAAGCGTAATTGCGTAGCATGGAAGGTTAAAACAGACAGAGAAGTAAAATAGGAGCATCCATTTCTGTTTTTTCTCTTTGTAAATGAGTTTTTTGTTCTTTTAATTTTGTAGTTCTCGGATACCAAACTAAATTTTTTTTTTTTTTAACGATATTTAATGCTGTTACTAGTTTTGGGTAGGTCAGGTCAGGTTTGGTTGCTTGTGATATAGGAGTAATAATTTGTATATCTATTTACTCTTTATTTAATTTCTGTTTTAAAAAAGCGAAGAATACCTTAAAAGATTTTATTTTTATACTGGGTATTAAATGGTGATTGGTGAGTACATTAATATTCAAAATTTTTAAATAAAAAAATGGATAATTTTGTAATTTGGAAGCTAAAACCTGATAGGAAAAAATGGGCAGAATTCATTACTGTTTTAGATGTTTATTGATGGGGTTTTAATCCTAACCTGCAGGGATTTGTGGTGGAGTTGATATAGTTAATTAATTAATGGCAAAGTCGCGGCAACATTATTCAACACACGATGCAGCTCTTTCACCCACTGGTGTAAGATCGAGGGAATGGGAGGGTCCATCGAGATGGACTGAGTATTTGGGTCCTGATTTGAGTTCGCCAATTGCATCGAGGTTGTCTAGGAATAAGGTAGGTTCGGATGGACAAGTTCAGAGTTCGGGTGGTGGATCTCATAAGGGTTTGAATTTGCAATGGGTAGTTCAACTTACTGAAGTAGCTGAAGGTCTTATGGCGAAAATGTATAGATTGAATCAAATTTTGGATTTCCCGGATCCAGTTGGTCACTTGTTTTCAGAATCGTTTTGGAAAGCCGGCGTGTTCCCGAATTATCCGAGGATTTGCTTATTGCTTTCTAAAAAGTTTCCGGAGCATTTCAGTAAATTGCAGCTTGAAAGGGTAAGAATTTCTGTATTCTGCTAGAAGAAATGTTGTTTTGTCTTGTTGGCCAATAGTTTAGTTCTTTAACTTGTGGACAACTGATGCAGGTTGACAAGGTTGCTTTGGATGCTTTGAATGATGGTGCAGAACTTCATTTGCAGAGTTTAGAGCCTTGGGTTCAGGTATCGAGTTGGTTTTCTGTGAACCTTTTTCTATCATGTGCATGTACCATGCTCAAGATCTCAGATGATCATTACTTTTAGTGATTACTTTAGGAGATTTAGGACTAGGCCTCTGTCATAGTTAAACATGTGTTGGTTAATGTATGAAAGCATTCAACTCTATAAAGAATAGCTTTTGTCTCAATGACTGAGTATTCAAGTGCTTTTCTTAAGAATCATGATTGCTAAAGGGAGAACATGCTGGAAGGAACATGTTTATGTTTTAATAATTAAAAGTCTATTCCAATAGGTGCCGACAACCATATTTATAATCTGGTTCTAGAACTCATCAGGTTTTGTATCATACAAGAAGTCTTATAAGATTCAAACTCAGGGTAATTACTAATTAGGAACTACGGTTTCTGCCACTTAGTTGCTCGGTCTTGCCTCGGTACAAATTACCAGTAAGTTGAGCCCAGTTTGACTTTTGGCTGGAGCCCAAGTAGTACTGTAGCTCGACCTCTTGAATCTTTTCGTAGCATCGTAACTGGGTTTGATTTCATAAAATCTCAACAGACCAGGCAACCAAGTGATGAGAGATATATCAGCTAGCATGGCTCTGCTGTAGCAGATTTATCATGCTTGCCATCTAAAAGGAAGAACCTTGCTGAGTTGCTAGTGTATGGAGCTAATTTGATGGTGCTTATTCAGTTAAATTCTGTTCTGTATTAGGCCCGAGAATTTCTGATATACTCTAGTATAATGATACATGATTTCATAATGAAGTGCAGTTCAATTGAGGTAAAACCTTAAAACTATATTTATGTTAATATAATGCCCCTAGTAGGAAATTTGAAGCCTTTTGTTTTCACCTGTGGACAACAGGACACAGTTGACGTATTTTAAAGACTGATTTACCATCAATAATTTGCTGTGTACTGTGGAAATGATCACTTGAGGAAAAATGTAGTACTACTGTTGGTTAAGTCATCTAACATTGCATGCAAACCAATATGAAGTAATGACGAGGTTAACTTCAATTATTTTTTGGTCTGAACCTGGAAGATAATCACTGGGAAGGGGAGGAAGGGATCTTATGGGGAATTGAATTATTGATATATAATATATATTTCAAGATACATACTTGTGCAATTGGTGGTTGGTCAGGCTTAAATCTGAACCATATAATTTTCCTTCTCTGTTTCTATGTAAAACTTAATATCCTAAAAGGTTGATACAAGGGAGGCAACTTTAGGAGGAAGCTCTTAATTGTTCAACTACAGCTTTGTTGCGTTTTAAGTGCTAACTATCTCAGCCTAAATATAAATATCTCAAAGAAATGATCTTATTAACCTAGTCTAGTTTTATTGAGGTTTGTTGGTAGAATGGGATTATGAAAATTGTAAAAATACTTAACTGTTATCATGTCTAATATTTTTGCTGAATAAATTTTTTACACCTATAAACTAAGAAAGTTCCCTCTTTCATCATTTTTTAAATCATTTTCACTTCTTGAGAAAAAGAAGAGATTGTATTTGCTAGAGGAAGGTATATGATAAATAAACTCATAACTAATTACCTCTTGTCACTTAAAGAATGGTAATAAGCTTAAGGTCACATATTTCCTAGTGTTATGCAAGAACTCTTGCGTGCTCCTAATTTCTAAGCTTTCCTTGAGAAGCAAGCGATTGAGAAAGCAGCCATCCATAAAAATGTTGGCGATAGACAAATGTTGGCCCTCAATTGCACTTTAGGTGGTCCTGATTTCTCTGCAAGTATTATTCCACTATTGATCATTGGATTGATCAACATTGACTTTGGCATTGGTTGCTGACACTAGTTAAAAGACTAAATACCCTTGCATGTATATTTGTTTGAACATTATCATGTATTCAAAGGTTTGACAAATGAATATTCTCTAACTAATCATTATACTAAGCATCGTTGTCAAATCAAGATTTGACTCATGAATTGGAAAGCCTAATTATGGTACCGTAAATCATATTGAATCGTGAATAGTAATATTGATTAAGAAATGAAAATAACACTATGAAAGATAATTAACTCACCAAATATTTCTAAAATAAAGGAAAAATGAACATTTACTGAACAAAATGTGCATCAATTCATCTAATAGTTCTTAGTCATTAAATGACCCAAGTCTCAAAATTCAACATATTGTTCATTGGAACTTGATCATTCTAATGACTCATCTTATAATACATCTTAGGCAACATTCTAACTAGTTACACCACTAGATTTCCTAGTTTAATAAAAAGTTATAATCTTTCCCAATTTCAATATAACCTTTGTCATGCTTGTTGTCTTTGGCACTCTTGCTTTCCTTCACCCTTTTCTTTTTTTGTGAAAATTAATTTATTCCTTGTTTCAGTTTTCAAGTAGAAATATTTATCAAAGAAAATTGCTTATACATTGCTGTCATCCATGACTTCTAGACTAAACCTTCCTATTCTTATCATCTCTTTTGAAATCATGTATTTTACTTTCATTTTCTATTTGAGTTGACTTGTAAAATCGAATCAAATCGCGACTGAATCGCAAGATTTATGTACATACGAGATTCACCCTACTCACCCCATGATTTGCACTTGTTTTCTTTGTGAGATGTATCGTATTGTATGTGAATTGAGATGAATTGTAAGATTCGAATTGTGAACCGTAAGATTTTAACAACCGTGATACCAAGTAGGAGCAGATGATAACATGATGGAAAGGAGAAAGGTCAATGAAGCAAAATGGGGACCGGAAGTCCTGCCAAGTACATGCTGTGAGATGGGACAGGTCGGATATGGGTGTGACTGACAATCACTTATAGAAAATAGAAATTGTTTTTGTGTGGCAAAATGTTTGCCCACTTCAGTACTTCTCACTAACAAAGACAGAAAATGAGAGAACAGTAGTCATAAAATTAGGATAAATTTAATAGTGAAAAAGAACCCAGATATCCTATCACTTACCACTCAAAAGGGAGATGAAAACCGTGCTCTTCTTTAGATTATCTTAGAATCTAAGTGATCAGCGCTGCAATTTTTTTAGTTACCATATTATTGGATATGTTTGTGAGGTTTGATTGTGTCATCTTTTCTTATTCTTCCTTAGCTGTTGTTAGTTTCAAGGGTACATGTTGGGAATGGCTTATGGTAGTTATTATGTTTGTTACACAATATTTTGATTAAAAGGATTGTTTATAATTAACGATAAGAAATTGCTTACTTTCTGATCATTAGAGTTTGTAAATAAAGATTTATGGTTACTTGGTAATTGTTTGCTTTTGTGTGGCCAGTTACTTCTTGATCTGATGGCATTCCGAGAACAAGCTCTGCGACTCATATTGGATTTAAGTAGTACTGTTATTACCTTGTTGGTGAGTATCAAAATCTTCTCCTTCATCATGCAAAATGTATTCAGTTTGATACGAAGTACAATCAATCAACCTCGATAGCTGCAGGATCCATAGAACTTTGGCCTGTTAATATGTATGTATCATGCACTGGATGATTGGATGATGTTAAATTGATCCTTTCCTTGTTTTTCCTCCAATTCATTTAGAAGAAGAGAAACATAGTGGCTTGATTTGTTTATGGTATCTCTGATAACTTGGTGCAGTATTTTGCAGCCTCATCAGAACTCGCTTATACTGCATGCATTTATGGATCTCTTTTGTTCCTTTGTCCGTGTTAATCTTTTATCTGAGAAGGTAAAGTGGGCTTTGTATCCTTTTATTTAATATGATGCGCATAAGCAGGCTTCTTATCTTGTTGACACCATTGAAGTTTGATGCCTCATACAGATACCAAGGAAAATGATGTTGCAAATGTACAACCTTCTGCATGCCATGTCAAGAAATGACAGAGACTGTGATTTCTATCATCGGTATGGAATACATTTGAGTAGTGCGGTTATCTTTATATGTTCTGGGCCCTGGGCCTGATGGGTAGCAACACAATTTTATCAGTCACTGATAAACAATAATGAATTTATAGTTCTGGCTTTCCTTTTCTGTTTCTCAATATGCAATTTCCTGAACGAGGATTTCATCACAGAATGAAAAATTTGACTTCTGTCTAAGCATGCTGTGGATATCTGTGCTTGAACGGGAATGGAAATGTGGATGTCTTCTTGCTTTTTATGCTAGAACTGTAAAAGAAATTTGATAATCTTGATTAGTGAATGGGTTTAACAACTTGGTCCAGTTCTTAAAGGTTAAAAGTACAATGATCATTATCTTTATGGTTTTCTATTTGCAAAGAAATTCAATGGCAGGCAAATTAAATTCTTCAGTTTTGTAATGATGTTATTTTTTCACTTATAGTAAATTTATAGTTCATGTGTAAATAAATGTGATAAGGTTATCTATGCAAAGCTCAAAATGTCTGGTTTTGATGGAATTAGGATTCTGCTTGTGTAGGGAATATAATATGTACGTTTTGCTAGTATAATCACTCTTGGCTCTGCTTAAGATGTTTGAGGTCAACAAGACAACCTGGTCATTCTATTAATAGGAAGGAACTCAAGGCTAGCAATCTTTACTGTGAATCTTGAATTCTGAAGCTACCCATGAATCTGAAAGTAATGAGTTCAATCGACCTACTGAATCAGTTTTAGTATTAACAAGGCTGCAAAGATGATTTAAAGTGGTTCCGGATTGAGTTTGAGCTGCATTTCTAGAGATTTTATTTTTTTTGTCTCTGCTTGCTCCTCATAAAATATACCTTTTGTAATTGGCATCTCTAGCTCTTTGTCTTAGACTTTTTTTGCCGAGCCACCACTAGCACATTAAAGAAATGACAAATGGTTTACTGCTCCTTATTTAAGGTGCTTTTCCTTTATATTCTAAAATTTAAAATGCATGACTGTCTAGAAATCAAGGACAGCGGGGAAGGCTTGAAAAACACTTTGTTACTCTATGGATTACAGGGCATGTAATTGTCCTTTCTAATTGAATCTTCTCTTTATTATCTATCTTTGAAAATCTATTTGGGCTGTTCTTATAGGTAGGCGTAGAAATGAGGTAACTATAAATACTAGTAACCACAGTCACAAACCTGAGGGAATTTGGGGGGTGGGGGGTGGCGACTGCTGTGAGGGAAAACATAAGTGAAATAAACTGAAGAATAAAGAAATATGTATTTCACTGATTTTACAAATTCTCAATGCCTGGTGTTCCCCACTAACTACAACAAGAGTAGTTAGGCTCCTCTACATATTATTGGCTAAATTTTTTAATTGACAGGCTCATGCAACATTATTCTTGAGTGGTAAAACATTCCTTTTTTATGTGTTCATGCTTGGATATTGATCTTTTGTAGTATTTTTAGTATGTTGCTTTAGTTTATGTTGAAGGCACTGCATTGTATCTCATACACATTATGCATTTTTGATATCTCTCTCCTTTTGTATTGCAGGTTGGTTCAATTTATAGATTCTTATGATCCACCATTGAAAGGGTTACAAGAAGATCTAAATTTTGTCAGTCCACGTATTGGAGAGGTCATTTTTGTTTCTTTTGCATTGAAAAATTGATAGAAATATTGATGATCATATCTCTATTTGTGTGTTTGTCCATCTTTTTTCTTTTGGAATTACATGTTGTAAGATATTGGTATCTAGCCTTCATCACTTGTTTTTCTCTCTAATCTTCATAGTGGGGTGATTCTTCTGTAACAACAGGGGGTTGGACCATAAGCTTTTAAAATTATCATATAGCCTGCTAGTATCAGGATGGTGAGGAGATCTCTTCCTCGTTCTTTTCTTCTTCTATCAATCATAAGCTTACAAATTGTCTTTGAATAAAAAAAAAGAAAAAAGAAGAGGCAATTGAATTATAGAATTTAAGACATCTGTAATGGCCATATATGTCAAGCTCCCCATCTGAAGGAAAGAAAGATTGTTGGTCATTAGCTTTAGCTTTACCTTTCCCTAAATTTGGTTATGTGATGCTCACATCGTAGTGTGTTTATCATGGTTATGCTGTCATGAAAATGAAGCTACAATAAGTAGTCCTTGTTACATAAATCACACAAGAGTTTGAATGTTAACAAATTTGGAAATCATACTTGTGTTTGCTTTTGGTTTGATTGCTCAAGTATTTTGGAGCTTAACTTTCATTATTTATCTCCAGGTTTTAGAGGCTGTAGGCCCTATCGTTTTCCTATCTACAGATACAAGGAAACTCAGAAATGAGGAAATCATACTTGTGTTTGCTTTTGGTTTGATTGCTAAGTATTTTGGAGCTTAACTTTCATTATTTATCTCCAGGTTTTAGAGGCTGTAGGCCCTATCATTTTCCTATCTACAGATACAAGGAAACTCAGAAATGAGGGATTCCTAAGTCCATATCACCCTCGGTATCCAGATATACTAACAAATTCTGCTCATCCTATGGTACACTGTTCTTTTGAAAGATCTTGACATTTGGGTTAATGCTAAACTTAAATTTTCTTTAAAGTTCTAAATAGCCAAAAGTAGTTACTGCTAAACTTTGTTGATGCTAGCTTTTGGACCTTTCTGCTAATTTCAACGGTGTTGTTATGTCATTTTCACATTTCAGAGAGCCCAAGACCTAGCAAATGTTACTTCTTACAGGGAATGGGTGTTACTTGGATATCTTGTTTGTCCCAATGAGCTGCTTCGTGTCACTAGCATTGATATTGCTCTGGTATGCCTTGCCTGATTAATGGTCAGCCCATTCTTGTGATTCAACAATGCTTTCATAAAATATCAGATACATGCTGCAAGGAAGAAGCATGTTTTTAGATACTCGAATACTGAACATACTGTGTGAATGATAATTTCAACAAGATAAGTTCAACTATATTTTACAAAATGTTTCTCATTATTAACAGCCCAACTTCTTACAAGCCCATATCTTTCAAGTGCAGTTGACCACATGGTATATTTCTTATGTGTATCAATATTACCTTCTCATGAAAGAGATCATACTTTCTTTTAAAGTTCCATTTTTGTGGATGTTGCCTTGGTCCCACATTTATGACATGTGAACCTGGTTTAGAAGTGAAACATTTTCTGATGATTGATTGTAGTAAAGCATATGAAAAGTTAATTATGGATTAACTGAGTCCTTGTACTTTTAAAGTTTTTGGAAAGCTAGTTATCATCTAATGAGAATTGTTTGAGAAATGAATCAATACTGATTTCATTCTATGTAGTTGATAAATATTAATATAGAGTGCCTTTCTGGCTTGTTTATATGGTAAAGCATACCCCGTGGGTTTGAAGTAATTGGTGGTGAGTTGTATTGTGGTAAATTCTCTCTAATTCATTTTGCTGATTTCACTGCACCTTGTTTTTTAATTTTATTTCTTATGAGATATTTGGTAATATTTATCTGCTAAGCTGATAATATGAGAAGTTTTTTTCCCTTTTGGTCAAATACTTCCCTTTTTTGGTTCAAGTACTTCTCTCTCTATTGCTAATTTCTTTTCCCTAACACATTCAAATACATATATTGTGTCTCTTTATTTTCCATTAGGGTTTATCAGGAATTATCTGGATGCTTTGTACATTTGTCTGCTGATGCTTCTTTTCCACATGTTTCCTTAATTTTTAAAATGGTTCTCAGGTCGTACTGAAGGAAAATTTGATACTTGCAGTATTCAGGGATGAGGTGAGTAGCACTGTCAATTGTCCAGTCGGTGTTCTCTGGTTACAATGGCTGATTTTTATCAAAATCTTGAACATGCAGTATGTACTATTGCACGAGGATTATCAGTTATATGTTTTGCCTCAAATATTAGAGTCGAAGAAGATGGCCAAATCTGGGCGCACTAAGCAAAAAGAGGCAGATCTCGAGTACAGTGTGGCAAAGCAGGTTGAAAAAATGATAAGGTAAAAAACTTAGTTTTGATTTGATAGTATTGATGGAAGGAATGAAACCATTGCTGCCTCCCTCCTATGGTTTTTCTATCAATAATTTGTCTCATTTTTCTTCACCTGGTTTCTGAAATTACTATTATTAACCTTAAAAGATTGGATATATGCTCAATCTTTTATATGCCTATTACTTTACTGGTGAAATTACTAGGCATTTATCTGGAGAACTGGAAGCTATTTGCTTGTCACATTCTGAGGAAGTTACCAAAGTTTGTAGATAAACAGAAGGGAGGGAAAATAGAAAGTCATCTTTTTTGGCCATAGTTCTATCATCAGAAAGCATGTCGTATGGGGAAGCCATCGTTGGCCTGGTTCCAAAAATGATTAAGCTGTGAATCTAGCAAAATAGAAATGTTGAAGAATCCTGAAAATGTGATGGAAGAAATGATCAACCTCTGTACTTAAAAATATTTTGATCATTTATGTTAATGGTACTACATGTTTGTATGGCTGGGATTTTTCTTGGTGCATGGATAATGAAAAAAGGGCATGATCTCTTGTTTGCTTATTAATGTTAAAATTTCTTCAAGTATGCCACTAATATTTGCCAGTTACCTTTAATTTCTTTCTTTTTTATATTATTATTCTGATGAAAACATAAAGAACAACCAGCATACCTAGTGTTTCAGCATCTAATGTGATTTGGATATGTTGCAGTGAAGTCCACGAGCAAGCACTTCTATCTTGTGATGCCATTCACCATGAGAGGAGAATATTGTTAAAACAGGAAATTGGAAGAATGGTACTGTTTTTTTACTGACCAGCCAAGTTTATTGGCACCAAACATCCAGGTATTTAAAGTGATAGTACCTTTCCTTTTGTTATCCTTTCATTTTGCTTATATTCAAAGTTCTCAAAGACTAATATTTAAGCACATGGTTGACCAAATCTGCTATGTTAGGAATCCTTCTGTTCAGTCTCAATATAAATGCAGTAGTTTGCTTCATGTTTTCACATGTAGGCATGTGCTTGCACACACACCTGTAGAAAGAGTTTGAACCCTCAAGTTTTTGCCAAAAAATAATAATAAAAAATTATATAGCTGATTGATATTAATTGAAATTTATTTCTAGGCTAATAGAAATTGAAAACAGTGAAGTGGGGTCAGGTGGGTGGAGCGATCTGACTTCTCTCTGAATATTTTTTACTTGCCACAGTACTAAATGTGGATTTTTACCCACAAATTCTTCTTGGAACAATCATTCTCTAATGGTATGGTGTTTCCTACAGATGGTATTCTCTGCCCTGGCTTTGGCACAGTCTGAGGTTATCTGGTATTTCCAACATGTAGGAATTGCATCATCAAAATCTAAAGCTTCTCGAGCAGTACCAGTTGACATAGTACGTTAAGTTCTTTCTTATTCCCTTAAATCGTGTCACTATAATTTCATATAAGTTGACTATGGTTTTTAGCTTAAATTGGTGTTATTTTTGGTGGCAGGATCCAAATGATCCTACTATTGGCTTTTTACTTGATGGAATGGATCATCTATGCTGTCTTGTGCGGAAGTATATTGCAGGTTATACAGGGTTTGATGTATTTTGTTTTTCATAAATCATATAATTTATGTTGATAGTGCACTTAATGTGCTAAATGGTGAAAAGCGTTTTGGTTATTTCTCATTATTTGAGTAAAGAAGCAATCATTTTCCATTGCCTCCTACTGAGTTCAAATCCATGACCCCTTATGGACCAACCCACCCCCACCCCAACCCTCTAATTTCTGGCCAATGGTCTTTCTTTAACAATTCCCCCAGTAGTCAGAAATGTGCTTACCTAGTATAATATACAGATGAATTACTAAGTCAATTCAAAGGCTATTTTCCACTGAGGTTTTCCTAGAATTTGGGTTGCTTATTAAACATATCTATGCACTGATTTTTCCTCTTTCTTCATGAGGACGAGTGATATAAATGATCTTACAAGCTATTTTGTCGTGACAAATAGAAATGGTCTTATATGTGAAGGACATGCTTAACATTGATTATGCAGTTTGATAAATCTCTAAGATAGCACATGGAGCTTTTTACTAACTGGGTTAGGTTTTCAATTCGAGGCTCTATCATGGCTTTAGACTGGTGTTGTTATCTTATGTTTTCTTATTGTTGCTAATCCATCTGCATTTATTTCGTTGATTGTTGCAGTCGCTACTCACCATTTCTATATAAAAAATAGAAAAATCACTATATTTTTTGTTCCAATTTGCAATATCATGGAATGAAGAACAGTTATTATAGTGCTGGGAAAGTGTTAATTTTATGGAAACTTGATTTTATCTAACCCCGAGGCATTTGTCATCTTGTTCATATTACCTGATATAGTGCAGCAACTAGTTATTTAGCATGCATTTATCTAACTCCATAGGCCTCAAGCATGGACAAACAAGTCTTTAAACATTTTCATATCCAATGCAGCTATCAGAGGCTATGCATTATCATACCTGTCTTCATGTGCTGGTAGAATCCGGTTTTTGCTGGGAACTCCAGGAATGGTGGCTCTTGACCTTGATGCTAGCTTAAAAGGGCTTTTCCAGCAGATTGTTAAGCATTTGGAAAACATACCAAAACTGCAGGGTGAAAATATTTCCGCCATCACATGTGATTTATCTGTAAGAAATCTGTGGAAATCATGCTTTTGATTTGTTCTGCTGAAGTTTTCTGAACTTGAATTGACATTGGGGCTTTGGAAGTATCACTGCCTATGATGAGATTTTACAACCCTGTGGTTTTTTGAAGTGCTTGTTGCATAATATTAAGAATTAGATACCTTCATCACATGAGGATTTCTCATTCATATCTAAAAGACATTTATGATTGGGTCTGTTGAAAGAAGGTAATCAGCAGATATTGTTTGAAGGAAAAGTTACAGAGTGATGATCTCTGTTGGTCCTTTTAACTGTGACTTGAAAGAAGCATTGGTGAAGTCAGTCGTATTGCATTTATGCTTAATTTTTTTTATGCCTCCTTATTGTGGTTTCTGTTAATTACTTGAAAAAATTGTTTGTTGCCATTTCTTTCACCACTGTTTTCATTATCTTTCAAGAGTTGTTTACTTCACAAGGGCATCAATAACCATATCATGGTATATCTTTTTTAAGCAGGAGTTTCGTAAAGATTGGTTGTCAATATTGATGATTGTAACATCCGCTAGATCATCCATAAACATAAGACACCTGGAGAAAGCTACTGTATCCACTGGAAAAGAAGGATTACTGTCAGAAGGAAATGCTGCATACAATTGGTCCAGGTATTCTCCAACTCTTGTTCGCTGTTATGACTAGTACTACTGTTAGGTTGCAGAAAAGTTAGCCTATGACTGGACTAACTTCAGGAAATCAATCCACATGGTCTAATGTGATTAGTTTGGGATCGACACTATGATTTGAGTGATACAATTATCTAACACTATAGAAACTATAATTAAGAAAATTATATCTGTAAAGTTAAAAAATCAACTGAATTATTTGATGGTGAATTGATCTCATTCAGATTCAAGCAAAAGCCCTTAAAGTCGAGATGAGGAGCGTGTTGTTTATTTTATTGAAATTACTTGGAGTAAGTGTAATAGAATTTGAAAAATTACTCATGTGCGCTCAAGGAATATTTCAAAAAGCTTAAAACAAACAGTTATTCTCATTACAGTTCGTTTCTAGCATAGTGCTCCATGACTCCCAGATGTACCAGTTTGTGAGAGTGAAATTTGTTGTGGTGGCATAGAAATCCACTTTGATCATGTTCGTGTTTGGTGTGGATTTATGCAGTGACCTTTGCATCAAGTAGCTTAAACTTTGGGCTAAAATGTTAAATGCTCTTCCTGGGTATGGAAGCATGGGCACATTATACCAGTTAATGCTGTCTGGTTTTCATTTTAAACTTTGAAACATGTGCTAGACCAATAATTAATGTTAGAGGATGGCTGCTTAGAAAAATGTGAAAATAGTATGGTGAAATCATAATTCTGAGGTTTTTATGAAAGCCTACAGGCATAGGTTCTCTCTTTTTGCCAGAAAGCATCTATGTTTCATGCTCTATTGTACTGTATTCAGGTGGTTACCTTGTTCATATGGAATATTGTGAAATATACAGATAACATATATGAATCACTTTCAATTGCAGATGTGTTGATGAATTAGAATCTCAATTATCAAAGCATGGAAGTCTAAAGAAGCTGTATTTCTATCACCAGCATCTTACAGCAGTAAGCTCCTACCTATTTTAGTTTAGAACTAGTTTGTATGCCCATGTTATGTTGCAGTGAGACCTAAATTTTTTTAAACCTAAAAATAATTTTTAGGTCTCAGGAAATTCTTTGGCAATGTCATTAAACCTGAAAACATATCTGTTTTGAATATGTTTTTATAAATATAAATTTTCCTATCAATGTATCTCTTGTTTATCTTAGCCAACACAATATTTTTAATTGAAAGCATTGTTTCTATTTTTTTTTAAAATTATTACTGTTAAAGCAAGTTTTTTAAAAATATCAAAATAGTATGTCTATGTTTTGTGTGACTGAAAGCTTAAAAAATCATAAATGTAATAAACATTTTAATAATATCAAACACATAATAAACAACCGATTTCAATTGAATTATCATAAATTAATAATAAACAACCGATTTCAATTGAATTATCATAAATTATTTATTGTTAATATTATTATTTTCATATCAAACACATAATAATTGATTTTTTTTAATTCAAATAAAAATTTATGATATTATTTAAGAAACACGTCAAAATTGAAGAGTAAGTGAATCTATTAATTTTTTTATGGAATGTCCAAAAAAAAAAACCAAAGAAAAAAGGCAAAAGAAAAATAAAATAAAAGGCCCAGCACTTGGGCCACGCCTGCTCAGCAGGCTAGACATGCGCGCCTGTCCCTGTTTTATTTTTTTAGACAAGTCTTCTGTCAGTGTGTCCCCCAACGCTCGAACCCGTGATCTCGTGCTTGTCATGTGACTGAGTTGTGACTTGGATTTGTGATAAAACAATTAAAAAAATATATTAAGGTGCTTTACTGTGAACAGTAAAGCACCATAAGGAACCTAGTTCTGTTAGTGTTGCAGGTTAATTTCAAGTGAAGGCTGGCTCTTCAAAATACTCAACTGGGAATTGCCAGACTGGATAGGCTCCCCGAAGATAGGACATAGGACTTTTAGGCGGCCCACTTAGTTGCTTTTTGTTTCCACTATTATCCTCTTTGGCTTTCTTTTTTCTTACGGGCTCCTGCTTTAACTAACAATACATCTTTGCCCATGGTAGGTCTTTCGGAATACCATGTTTGGACCAGAAGGGCGTCCTCAACATTGCTGTGCATGGCTTGGTGTTGCTAGTAGCTTTCCAGAGTGTGCTTCTCCAATTGTTCCGGAAGAGGTGATCCATTAACTTGCTTTTTTTGGTTTGGGAGAGGGGCTGTAAATGATAAATTTTTTGCTAAGAGAAATTGAAATGGGAATGACTTGATTTTGTTTCATTTAATCCATAACACTCAGCATTGAACCATACTTATTGAGGGCATGATTGCATGCTTTATAAAGAGGATGACTCCCAACTACTGCTTTTGCCCCAACCTTGCTCTCCATCATGCATGCTGCACATTTCCTCTCATCAGAAAAAAATGGAAACTTCATGAAATTTACTTTATACTTTACTGTAAACAGGTAACTAAAATTGGGCGTGATGCAGTCCTATATGTTGAGTCTCTTATTGAATCTATCATGGGAGGATTGGAGGGATTGATCAATATTCTTGATTCTGAAGGAGGATTTGGTGCCTTAGAGACTCAGGTTTTTTATTTCAAACTTGTAATTTACTATATCAGATAAGGAAATATTCAAGTCTACCAATGTTTAACAAGCTGTTGTTTTCGGAAATCTCAGCTTCTTCCAGAGCAGGCAGCTTTTTATTTGAATAACACATCCAGAGTTTCAATTCCTACATCAAAATCTCCCAGGGGAGCAGTTGGTTTTCCATTGCCCGGCCATGAGAGTTATCCTGAAAACAATAGTGCTATAAAAATGTATGGCATTATAATATGTGCTGTTTTTCTTGGATAATCTGCAATGATACAGCATGTCTTGATTCTTGAGCATGTGCTGATGGCAGGTTGGAAGCTGCGATGCAAAGGTTGACCAACTTGTGTTCAGTTCTGAATGATATGGAGCCTATATGTGTTCTAAACCATGTCTTTGTTCTGAGGGAGGTGAGGCATGCTGAGTTTATGTTTATGTTTTTCAGGTTCGGTACAGGACACTTTTGTTGTGTTTGATTTGTTCTTAATTTTGATTCTTTTAAGTATAAATTTACTAAATTGGGAAGAGATGTATCAAGCCAAGAAAAACTATTAAGTTTTGGGAATACCCCTTTTAATTAATATAATTCTCTAATTGAGCTATGTTGAACTGGAAGGGGTTGGTTTCACTTCCTTTTAATCCATAAGCTGTCTCTGTGCAATAGCATGGTCTAAATGCGTGTCGACTCAGAAAATATCAAATTGTTGGGATTCAGCTATAACAGTGTAGTCTTCTGTGCAGTACATGAGAGAGGGCATACTCGGCAACTTCAGGAGGAGATTGCTTTCAGTGTTAAAAACTGACAATGATCTTCAACGGCCTTCTGTCCTAGAGTCCTTGATTCACAGGCACCTGAGCATTGTCCATCTAGCAGAGCAACACATCAGCATGGACCTTACTCATGGTATTCGAGAAGTTCTACTAACTGAGGCCTTCTCAGGACCTGTGTCTTCTCTGCAATTGTTTGAAAAACCAGCAGAGCAGCTTACTGGGTCAGCCACTGAAGTTGTCTGCAACTGGTATATAGATAACATTGTCAAAGATGTATCAGGTGCTGGGATCCTTTTTACACCAATCCACAAATGCTTTAAAAGCACAAGGCCTGTCGGTGGATATTTTGCGGAATCAGTCACTGATCTCAGAGAACTACAAGCCTTTGTTCGTGTATTTGGTGGCTATGGAGTTGACAGGCTAGACAGAATGATGAAAGAGCACACAGCAGCCCTATTGAATTGCATTGACACATCATTACGGTCAAACCGTGAAGTGTTAGAGGCTGTTGCAGGCAGCATGCATTCTGGTGACAGAATAGAAAGAGAGGCATGCTCGAGGCAGATGGTGGACTTGGACACAGTGATTGGATTTTGCGTTGAGGGAGGACAAGCACTTGCTTTTGATCAGCTTCTTGCTGAAGCTGCTGGGGTCGTGCTTGATGAAGGTGCACCATTGATATATTCATTACTTTCTGGGGTGGTTAAGCATATACCTGAAGAAATACCTGAAAAGAAGGACATCAGAAGAATAAGAGGGGTGGCAAACAGTGTTAATATAGTTGGAGATCATGATTCTGAATGGATCAGATCAATTTTGGAAGATGTTGGGGGTGCAAATGATGGTTCTTGGACATTGTTGCCTTATTTATTTGCCACCTTCATGACATCAAATATATGGAATACTACTGGCTTCAATGTTGACACTGGGGGCTTCAACAATAATATCCATTGTCTGGCAAGGTTGGTTTTCCTTGTTCCACCATGTTGTTAAAATGTTGGGTTGACGTCAATTGGATATTCTTCTGAACATAAGAACTTCAATGCTTTTTGAACATGTGGTGCATATGAGCTAATGATCTGCTGTCAGGGGCCCGTAACGAGAATTTCTATTCAAATTACTTTTGATTGGGTTACTGGCCACCTGCCATTTATCTATTTTATTTTTAAATTCTGAAACTGTAACCAATGGTCTACTGCATATGCCACTAATCTTGGTATAATATTTGCTACGTGAGGGAGCATCATCGATGTCTGTACACATTAATTTGGTTTTCAGTTTGAACACAAGTCAACAACTATTGCCTTCTTTTTGTTTCACCTGATGAGCAACCATATTTACTGCAAATTTATTAGGGTCATGCATATGCCATTTGTATTTTAAACTCTTAGTAAATGAAATGGTTTCATCCATCCATTATTATTAATATTCCTTTTCTTCTACAATTGAATATTCTTGGCAGGTGCATGAGTGCTGTGATTGCAGGAAGTGAGTTAGTGAGATTGGAACGTGAACATCAGCAGAGACAGTCTCTCTCTAATGGTCATCTTGGTGAGGCTTTGGATCCTGAAATACATAGCCGTTTGTCTGCTGAAGCAAGTATAAAGTCTGCAATGCAACTTTTTGTCAAATTTGCTTCTGGTATTGTGTTAGATTCTTGGAGTGAAGCTAATAGGTAAATATGCAATGCCTGTTATGTGTACCCTCACATTGATAAACATACACGCATACAAGTTACATGTTTGCACGACTTTTGTTTGCGTACAATCATGTTAATCATTTGAAGTCCATTTCAACATAACCACAAGCATTTCTTAAAAACTTACATTAAGTTAAATATGTGGTGGCACCATTTATTCTTTCAGCTCACATTAAGTTAAATATCTTTTTGACCTCTCTGTTTTCTCTCTCATCATTCTCGTATCTCAATCTCTTCTCTGCTTTCTGTGCAGATCTCATCTTGTTGCAAAGCTGATTTTCTTGGACCAACTTTGTGAGATCTCGCCTTACCTTCCAAGAAGCTCCCTTGAAGCCTATGTTCCTTACGCAATTCTCCGTTCAGTTTATAGCCAGTACTACATGAAATCTCCATCCATGCCTCTGGCACTACTAAGTGTCTCACCCCACCATTCACCTGCCATATCACTATCTCACGCCTCTCCTGCAGCAAAGCATCCTCGTGGGGACTCAACTCCACAGCATAGCGGCAACGAATCAGGTTTTTTTAAGGGATCATCATCCCATAGCCAGGAACACCTTTATGATATGGATAGTGGAAGCCTGCGCGGCACAGACAGTAAACATCGAAATGTTCGCCGCTCCGGGCCTTTGGATTATAGTTCAAGCAGAAAAGTTAAATTTGTTGAAGGCTCAACTTCAGGGAGCACAGGTCCGAGTCCACTACCGCGGTTTGCCGTGTCAAGATCTGGGCCGTTAATGTACAAGTAGAAAACGGTAAACAATTGCAGGGTCGTGAGGGTTGATAAATTATGAGCATCTCATCAATCATCAGTTATATATAATTGTTAATCTAGCAGACAAGGTTGGCATTATGTAAATGTCATAAATTCTTTGTTTTTATCTTGTTCTTAGCCGCACTGCCCCTAATCATATAAATTAATGTCTTCTGTGAGAGTTCAACGTGGTTAGTTTGATTTCTTAGAGGCAAGTCAGTTATCTTCAAGATATAAATAAGACTGTTTGAGATTAGTGGGAGGGAGAATGAATGAAGTAACAATTTCTGTATCAACTCCTCCTCTTCTTCTTCTTAGTCTTCTTGTTCTAATTCTTCTTTTCTCTTATTCCTTTCTAGTATTAACTTGTTGAGGCTGAAGCCTAACAATTTCTCAGTCTGTTGATCAGCATTTCAAGATATTTGAGCTCCATTTCTCTTGGAAAAAATGTTATCTAAATCCAATGTCTTTGTTTCTATTTACCGGGACTCGATATTGTTTAGGGTTTTAGACAGCATTTTGTTCAGGGATGTGGATGCGATTGTGATAGCAACGAGGCTCTTTGTTGTGGTGCTGTGGATGTTAAACAATGGCCATGGTTATAACTTGTATAAATTTGTTTTAAAATTCAAATACCTAGAATAATCTAATAAACTAAAGAAATTGAAGAAATATAATTATTGGGTAAAGTTTACACCTTTCCCTTTTTCTTATTGGAGGGTTTTTGAATGTACAGTTTTTGAATGTACAGTAAGTGAATATTATAAATCAAAATAGATTATAAAATCTTCGCTGAAGTGCCTACATTTTTGTTCTTTATAATCTCAAGTCAAATTCTCTGATATTTAAAATTTAATTTTTTTAATCATTTGTTAAATATCCTGATTTGCATAGCTTAGAACAAAACTAGCTGGAGGAAACAAAATCTACTGTAAAGAAAATAAAATAAATTATAAAGGGGGCGATTTGTAGAAAACCGAGAGTATACACACAAAGATGTTACTTTATATACCCAAGTGGATGCTTAACAACTGAATGTATGGATCATACTGAAGGAGAAATAATTTTATAAATGTTTAGTGTATTTAATAACGTGCTCAAGAGTGTTAAAATTATTAAATGGTTAGATTGCAATGACTATTATATAACTCAAATAATTAGCTTGTTAAAACAAATATTTAGTACCACAAGATGGTGACATTTCTATTTAAACTTGATAATCTTGGACATAATCTAGAGGAACAAGGCAGAGCTGCACTCAAAATGTAAATCAAATAATAATTATAAAATTACAAAAAAAAAAAAAAGAAGAAGGGGTCAGTGCAGTCTATTTTCTGCCTTTGATCCATGACAGCACTGAACTAGCAACTAACATTCACAAAATACCCTTTGACTTCATCTGCCAACTCTCGCTTATTAAAATACAAAACAAAATGGACTTTTAAGACAAGAGGGAAAAAAAAGAAAGAAAAGTCAACTCCAGTCAAGAATGGCTGGCCGACCACTGTCCAAGGAAGAGTGTGTTTGGCAGTGTGGTTGCGGGTGCTTTTCAAATAGCTTTTCGTGCCGAAATACATGCCAATGATGTTTTTTCATTTTTTAAAAATTATTTTTGACATCAGCACATTAAAACGATCTAAAAAGTACAAACCGCACTCAATTTTAGCAAAAAAAAAAAAATTTCAAATTTTTTGGGAACGCAGCCGCAGCCGCGTTCCCAGACACTGCCGAAGTTGAATATTCAACAGTTTGTTTTAATTAAGAAAGACCTCAAGGGAAATTGAAAATTCTACTCTCCTAAATGTGTAACAGTAGTAATCACAGACATTAAACCTGGCTTTGGCTTGGCAGATCGATTTGATAATTTATTGATTGAACTTAACTTGAATTAAATTTTATTTTAGATTATTTTAAAAATTAACTTAGTTAAATTTGATAGACCTGATTGATTTAATTAGATCAACTTTAAAAATATATATTATTTTATCTAAAATAATGTAATTGCATTTAAAAAAATCTTAATAATATTATTTTAGAATTAATATAAAAAACTTGCAACTTAAGTTTTGAACCGGGTTAGCCCGGTACGGATATGATAACTATGATGGGAGTTTTCTTACCGCTAGAATTGATGGAAATTTCCTGTCCTACTGTAACCGAGCAGTCCTATAAATGCAGCTTAAGCGCAAGTGTTTTTATAATTTATATTCATTCTTGTTAGAAATACCACCAAGGCCATATGGCTCCCAAAATCTTGCTCTTTCTCACACCTTTATTGCTTTGTTATGCTGCCTCCATCATTTCTCCTGCTAAAGGTGAAGGATTGAAGGAAGCGGAGGCTCTTCTAGAATGGAAAGCCAACCTCGACAACCAAAGCCAATCTTTCCTGTCTTCGTGGGCTGGAGACAGCCCTTGCAACTGGTTTGGAATCAGCTGCGACAAGTCTGGCAGCGTCACCAACTTAAGTCTTCCAGGTTCTAGTTTGTCAGGTACAATTCATAATCTCAGATTCTCATCCTTTCCCAATCTGATCAAGCTTGACCTTAGCAAAAACTCACTCTATGGGACCATTCCTTCACATATTAGTAATCTCTCCAAGCTCACTATCCTTGATTTGTCATTCAACAAAATAACCGGAAATATTCCATCTGAAATTAGCTCACTGAAAAGCCTCACAGAATTTTCGCTTCTTTCCAACTCCATGAATGGCCCCATCCCTGCGTCTATAGGAAACTTGAGCAACTTGAAATATATTTATTTTGACAAGAACAGATTCTCTGGTCCCATTCCTGTGGAAGTAGGAAACCTCAGATCTCTCATTCACCTTATGTTGCCTAATAATAGTCTCAGTGGCATAATACCAGCTTCTATAGGAAACATGAGCAACCTGCAATATATTTTCCTTTACAATAATGAACTGTCTGGTTCCATCCCTGCCGAAGTAGGAAACCTGAGATTTCTCTTTGACATTAATTTGCATGGAAATCATCTCACTGGCACAATACCAGCTTCTATGGGAAACTTGACATCATCTTTCATTGCTACAAACTTGGGATCTAATAATCTAACAGGTAGAATTCCTCCATCTTTAGGAAATTTAAGAAGCTTATCTAAGCTTCATCTTCAGGAAAACTTTTTTTTTGGCCCCATTCCTCTAGAATTGAACAATCTTACACATTTAAGTTCGTTACAGATATATTCTAATAGATTTAGTGGACATCTACCGCAAGATGTGTGCCTTGGTGGGTTACTTCAAAATTTCTCAGCGGTTGACAATGATTTCACAGGAGCTATCCCAAAAACCTTGAAAAATTGCTCTAGCTTGATAAGACTTTTTCTTTATAACAACCAACTTAGTGAAAACATATCTGAAGCTTTTGGCACATACCCCCATCTGAACTATATAGATTTGAGTGATAATGAATTGTACGGGGAACTTTCATGGAAATGGCAGCAGTTTCCCAGTCTGACAGCCTTGAGAATCTCTGGAAACAGAATCTCTGGTGAAATACCAGCTGAGCTTGGAAAGACAGCTCATCTTCAAGCTCTTGATCTCTCATCAAATCAAATAGTTGGGAGAATTCCTAAGGAATTGGGAAAGTTGAAGCTGATTGAACTTACACTCAATGATAACCAACTTTCAGGTGATATACCTTTTGATGTCACAGCGTTATCTAGTCTTCAAAAGCTTGGCCTGGCTGCAAACAATTTTAGTGCAACAATTCTCAAACAGCTTGGCAAGTGCTCAGAACTGATATTCTTGAATGTGAGCAAGAATAGATTCACAGGCAGTATTCCTGCTGAGATGGGGCTTTTACAGTCTCTTCATAGTCTTGATCTCAGTTGGAACTCCCTGACAGGAGGCATAGCACCGGAGCTTGGACAACTGCTGATGCTAGAGGTATTGAACCTCTCCCATAACATGCTGTCTGGTTTCATTCCAACCAGTTTCATTAGATTGCAAGGCCTCACAGATGTGGATGTATCCTATAACAAGTTAGAGGGTCCCCTTCCAGATATCAAAGCTTTTCGTGAGGCATCATTTGAAGCAATTCGCAACAACACCAACCTCTGTGGCAATGCTACTGGTTTGGAGGCTTGTGATGTTCTCATAAAAAACAGCACTGTGCATAAAAAGGGCAACAAAGTTGTCCTTCTGATTGTACTTCCTCTGCTGGGCAGTTTGTTGGTCCTCAATGGATGTTTCTTTATTTTTTGCCTAGGCACAAAGAAAAAAAGGTTAAATGAAGCACAGAGCAAAGATGTTTTCGCAAAATGGAGCCCTGAATGGGAACTGAAGTATGAGAACATCATAGAGGTTACAGAGGAATTCAACTCCAAACATTGCATTGGTGAAGGAGGGTACGGAGTCGTTTACAAAGCTGTGCTTCCAACAGAACAAGTGCTTGCTGTGAAGAAATTTCACCAAACACCAGATGTTGAGAAGACCAGCTTGAGAGCTTTCAGAAGCGAGATTGATGTCTTAATGGGCATACGGCATCGAAACATTGTGAAGCTGTTTGGTTTCTGCTCACATGCCAAACACTCATTCTTGGTATATGAATTTGTGGAAAGGGGAAGCTTAAGGAATGTACTGAAGAACGAGGAACAAGCAGAAGAGATGGATTGGGTTAAAAGGCTAAATCTTGTCAAAGGGGTGACCAATGCTTTATCCTACATGCACCATGATTGCTCACCTCCGATAATTCATCGAGACATTTCAAGCAACAATGTTCTCTTGGATTCAGAATATGAGGCTCATGTCTCTGACTTTGGCTCGGCTAGGCTCTTAATTCCTGACTCGTCGAATTGGACATCATTTGCTGGCACCTACGGCTACACAGCTCCAGGTATGTAGTTAAGTTTCATCACCGCCTTTGGGTTATCTGCTTCTTTTGAAAATTCCCAACTAATTTCCAAGAACGGGCAACTTCTGTTGATGATTAATCTAAAACCAATTAAAAGGGTGCAAAAATTAACAAAGTTGAGTGTCTCTTCACTGACAAAAAAAAATTTGTTTTTTATTTTATTTTATTTTCAGTTTTCCTTTTCTTTTCTAGTTTTTTTTTTTCAATGAAAAATTAGAAAAGTATTAATTTATTGAGAACGAAGATAAAATTTTCCATGAAAAATAATAAACACATCTAAATTACAACTATGTTTCATTACAAAAAAAATCAGAATCGTTATTTATGACAATCATCTTAATATTTTATATTTAATGATAATCTAATTGTAGGATATTAATTTTATTTCATTCAAATTAAAAGTTACCGTGGAAATAATTTATATTTTTAACTAAAAAATTATATACTTAGATTTATATAATAAAAACTAAATTCTAAATATAAAAATATAAAAAATATATAATTTTAATTTTTTTACATTGCAAAAGTGCAATATACATAAAGAAAAATAATATTGTTCATCTCTCTTTTTTATTATTATTTTAGAAAACGTTAGAAAACTTATAAGGGAAAAACTGTAAAAAAATCTAAAATATGTTTTTCAAAGTCAGTATAAATTAAAAAAAATCAAAAAAATAGTTTTCTAGTTCTTAGAATGAGAAATATTACATTTAAAAATTGAAATTCAGTTTTTTTTACTCCACTTTTTTTTTTTAAAAAAAGAAATATTACTCTACATTAACCGTTTCCTGCATCACATTCCACCATGGGTTGTTTGTTTATAGGCGCTGTAAATTCTTTCAAGACATGGGATGACCAGTCTCTTTTGCAGAGTTGGCCTACACAATGAAAGTGGACGAAAAATGTGACGTCTATAGCTTTGGAGTAGTAGTATTGGAAGTGATGTTGGGAAGGCATCCAGGAAATTTCATCTCATCTCTGATGTCATTGGCTGCCTCCTCCTCCTCCTCATCACCATCACCATCACCATCACCATCAGTCGGTGGCAATACGCTCTTGAAGGATGTTTTAGACCAGCGCCTCCCACCACCTGAAGATAAACTTGCAGGGGGTGTGGCCCGTTTCGTAAAACTAGCACTTTCTTGCTTGTGTAGTGATCCCCGATTTCGGCCAACAATGCGACAGGTCTCTTCAGAGCTTACAACTCTTCGGTCTTCATTGCCAAAGCCATTCTCGACGATAGAATTGAATGATGTATTGCATGACGGAATTGCTATTGGTTGAACTTTTACTGTCTTCTTTCCTCAATTGTGTGAAACAATCGGTTATGAAAAATGCAAGTATTCAATGATCAAGTCATCAAACACCTTGTCTGGCTTAAATTTCTTGTCTGTCTTAGATTTTCCGTCCGAAGAATCAGTTCATCACTGGAAATTAGTCTCGAAATCCCTTTTTGCCTAATCTTGCATGTGGCCTAACAGAAATGTAGTACGTGACTGTGATGAATAGACAAATATTGTTTATAGTCGGTAGATGGTAGCAATTTCTTAGTGGGCTAGTTGTACAGTAAAGTAAAAAAAAAATACTATACACCTAACAATAATCCATTAAAGTCATAATATTCAACTATTTTTAAATAAATAATTGACACAATATAAAAATCCTCACGGCGGCTTAAACTTTTAGATTAAATAGTCGTTTGATAGCTGAAATTTTTAGGTTGAAAGATTGTTTAATGTGCTATCCGACTGGCGTTGCTTAAATTCTTTGATTAGTTAACTCAGTACGTAACATAAAGTTTTCATCAACTGGTTGTTTGATTTTGTCTCGCAGCATTATTTTTTTTGGTTGATAGCGTATATTACAATAAACTATAGACTTTCTTTTTCTATCTTTCTATTCTTTTTCACTCTCAACACACGGCAGTTGTTGTCTAGAATAATCAACGCACGTCATGGGAATTTCTCTGTTCGACATACACTTTGAAAGGGTCCAGTGGAACTCTTGACCTAGCTGCTGCTACTGCTGCTGCCTAATCTTACAATGTAGCTAGCTGAATTGATAGATCGATTAGAATGCACCTACAAATTAAGGAAGTGACAAGGGTATAACAAGAAGACACTAAAACAATATAGTTCTAAATCTGAAATTTCAGGAAAACATCACGATAGGTCCAGTTCTTGTGATAACGACAAACACTTTATTTCCTATCAAGAATGGCAGACTACAGTGGTAAACCCCTCTTAAGACGCAATTGAGTATTCTTATGTACCTGTCCCAAAGGGTACCTTGAAAATTCTTTCCCAGCTTGAAAACTTTCAGCGTCCAAAATGATGGCCTTAGTTTAGTAGTTGTCAACACGTGCCCTATTATTTTCATTTTTGGCTGCCACGCTTACCATACGGGGACTCTTAAAAAAGAGCTTATTTGAGGATAATTAAGCATAGTCTTAAAAAAAGAGTTGTTAATAATCAATTCCTTTAGCATTTCGTTATTGTCTCGAAATAAAAGAGATGGAGACTATGAAGATAAAGAAAACATATATTAACATTCAGTCCCCGCAATTTTTCGCAAATTAATTTGTGTTCTAAAAATAAAATATAGCGCAAATTTTCGTCTTAATTTCAGTCCCCGCAAACAGTAAAGACACTTATTCATGTATTAACATCAGTTCAAGTAGATTTTTAGTCTAGAAAACAAGGACACACAAATTGACATCCTGGATTTTTACAAGATGCGAGAGGCCTACGTCGTAGAAAAATCTCTACACCTACGCACTATATTGACGAGGGTCATCAAGACAGAGCCCGCCTACATGTCTTACTCAAAATTGAAGATATTAAAATCCCCTTGTCTTCCTCATGAGTCATGTTACTTTCTCAAGACTACATAGATATTGAATGTTAGCAGTCAATCCTTTGGGACAGGTACATAAGAATACTCAATTGCTTCTTAAGAGGGGTTTACCACTGTAGTCTGCCATTCTTGATAGGAAATAAAGTATTTTTCGTTATCACAAGAACTGGACCTATCGTGATGTTTTCCTGAAATTTCAAATTTAGAACTATATTGTTTTAGTGTCTTCTTGTTATACCCTTGTCACCATAGGCGGAGGCACGGCAAAGGCTGGGGTGTGCTTTAGCCCAGGTTAAGATTTTATCAATATTTTTTTACTAGTTTTATGTAAAAAAAATTTGTAATTCTCAATTAAGTTATCAAAAAATTCTGAAAATTTGTGTGAAGCCTTCTAATATGATGCTTTAGTTTGGGTTAAAATTTCAGAATTTTTGAAGAAATTTAGAAATTTGATGAAAAATCACAATTTGACCAGTTTTACGTTATTGGACGTAATTTTTAATCCGACCATCATATCGAGCTGAAATTTTACGAGGGATCTTAAAATATATTGAATAAAATCTGGTTAAAATTTTAGGATTAACGGAGCTTGGTAGTACTAATAAAAAAAGGACCGTCAAATAAAAGCAAAATGACTTATTAAGAGTAAAATGATTATTTGCCATTAAAAAATAAAACAAATCATCTCCTCCTTCCTTTTAAATGTTGCCGACTGGGCAGAAGCAGAATAGGAAAAGAAAGAAAAGAAAAGGCGAGAGAGAAATATAAAAAAGTAAGGGAAAAATATAAAAAAAAATCCAAGGAAAAAAATAAAAAAAGTGAGAGAATAACTTTGTAAACTTACAAAGTCCAACTTATAAAACATTAATCTAGGGAAGAATCAAGTGAAGGAAGGAGGAATTGAAAAAGAAAAAGAATTTAATTAGTTTGTTTTCCAGTTGACATGAGATTGTTATTTTATCCCGGTTGAGGGGTTGTTACAATATCGATTCAGATTCGATTATAGATGAATTATATTTCACAAAATATCGAACGATGTAACTTTAATAGTGAGTTTATTTTTACTTTCGTTTTAATTTTATGTACTTTCAAATTTATTTTTTAATATTTTGGATAGTGTATTTGAATTAAAACTTTACTGTTAACTTCAAAAATTTATGTACATGAATTAATCTTAAAAAATATTTATATATTTATTTAATAGTCCAGGATAAAAAAAATTCTTGGCTCCGCCTTGCTTGTCACTTCCTTAATTTATAGGTGCATTCTGATCGATCAATCAATTCAGCTACATTGTAAGATTAGGCAGCAGCAGCATCATTCTTCTCGATTCAGAATATGTGGCTCATGTCTCTGACTTTTGGCACAGCTAGGCTCATATTGCCTGACTCTTCTAATTGATCCTCATTTGCGGGCACTGTAGGACACAAAGCTCCAGGTGAGTTAGCTTCCTAATCGATTGGTTTTTGTTTTATTAATTCTATTGAAAAATGAGACGTTATGAGCAGCATAAATCATTATTTCAGATGGAGTGCATTTTCTAGGCATGTATTGCAGAATTTAATTTAAGATCAATAACATGGCAATATTACATTGAAAATGATGATTAAAGAATTTCAATTATATTTGGCCATGGATGTTATCAATGGTGAAACATTACTTGAATTAACAGTAATGCATGGCCATTCTTCAGAAGATAACAGCATGATCAGAATCTATTTCAGAGAGGGCCCACACAATGAAAGTTAGTGAAAAATGTGATGTCTATAGTTTTGGAGTGATAACTTCGGAAATAATGATGGGAAGGCAACCGGGAGATTTCATGTCATCTTTGTTGTCCTTAGCATCCTCCTCTTCATCATCATTGCCATTTAGTCAGCATGCAATCTGTTGAGTGTGGAGACAAATTCACACAATTATAGCTTCGATGAGATGTAAACAAGGCTTGAAGAAAGGCTAGAAATTAATGAGCCAACAATGGGCTGAAATCTGGCAGCAAATCAAGGGATGATTTGTGTGATTTGTTGGGCTGAATTCATGCTGCAAATCAAAGAAAGATTTGCGGGTGAAAACGGGATGCATATTTCCTCATTTTCAACTATAAATAGAGGTCATGCGGAGTAGTTAGAGTAGGCAGTAAGAGAGGGAGAAAGAAGCTGCTTGGGCAGCAGCTGCAGTGAGAGAGAGATGTGAGGCAAATCACTTGAGAGTAGGAGTAAAGTTAATGGTTTTCCTCAAACTCTTTTGTTCTAGATTTGAGTATTTCTCTTCATATAATAATATTCGTTGTTTCTTGGATGTAGACAAGTTACAGAAACCACGTTAAAATATTGCGTTCAGTCTCTGGTCGAAGATCAACCAATCCTTACAATCGATGCTAAAGCTTTGGTTGAAGAAAACATGTGTTTTATTTTTGCCTAGAAATGAAAGTTGTCCATAATATTTTCTGGACGTGCCACTTCAAAGAGAATGTCGAGACAAACACAACGGTGAAACCTGAGCGCACAACGGAGGTCGAGCAGTAACCCATGCGCCAACACATGTCGGTGAGAGCCTGCCCACACGCACCAACGTGCCACATGCCCGTCCACATCTCGTCTTCACCCAAAAACAGCAACCCAACCCGAAACCGGTGACCTAACCAATATTGGCTGACCCGAAAACAGGAGATGACATCCTCAATGATGTTAGAATGACATCATCAGGCTAGTCAGCAGTCACGTCACCAATGTGGGGGCTACACTAGCCACTTCAACAAGCCTCGAGTCAAGCCGAGCAGAGGTGGGATAAGCCTATCCGAGATGGAGCCAAGTTGAGTAGAGAGTTGAAGGTAGTACTCCTACGAGGGTGATCCTAAGATGGGTAAATAACCTAAGATGCTCATATCATATGTGATGGAGTAAGAAAGGAAGCGAAACCCAGCTAGCAAGTTGAAATTATATGTGGTATTTTTTACTGATATGGTATTGTTCAAATACATGAAACGTCAGTAAGGTGAAATTCTATTCAAGAAGATTGAGTTTTAAGCTTCCCTTCTTTCCTTCAAAACACATGCTTTAACTAATCTCTCAGAAATAGCTCTGAAACCATGCTAGAAAGAGTTAAGGTAAAGAGGGAGGAAGGGAAGCATGGTAGAAGACAACTCCCCTTCATATTTTCTCCCTCATAAGAGAGGAAGCTCCCATGAAACATAGATTACAACAAAGGTCAAGAGCCTCGGTGTCCTTGAAAGGTCTCCTTGAATCATCAGTTGCCAAACAAACAAAGGCTCTGTGTGGCCAAGCAGAGAGGCACTGCAGTAATCTTGGTGAATCTCGGGAGTTTTTTTAAATAAAAAATAACAGCAACTCTATGAGACTGATGACTGCAATATCATGAGTTTAAACAGAACATATATGGGTGATAGCTCACTGAAGGAAAGTCTTGGCTATTTTTGGCTCACATTTCAAGGAAAAAGAACTTAGGATATTACTATTTATTTTGGATCATATATTTTATGGAACTGATATTAACTAAAATGTTGTATATATATAAAAAAACAAAAATATTGTAATAAACAAAAGAAAACTAAGGCATTAACCGAAATCGCCATAAAGCATTAGCAGTGCAAACAATTAAACAGGATAAAATAATGGATATTTCTGATTTTAGATTGATTATGAGTACATTTTCGTACTGAGAGAGGTCTTTTTGATGGAGGATTGATTTTTTTGAACTGCGTGGATAGCCTTATAGTGATGTATTTGGATACAATGGATAGATCCAAGCCTGAAAAGAGACCTAATTGTCACGACCCGAATCCCGGATCCATGACCAGCACATAGGTAAGGTTCCCCTCCAAGGTTTCATACCTATGCGAACCCAAACTTATAGACAAACTTATCCTAACTCAATCAGAGTTCAACGCAACATTAATAACAAAATCAACTTCATAATATAATTGAATTGTCTTAATACAAGAGTTTATATAAGTTCAGAGTTTTGGAGCACTAACTAAACATAAAGGAAAGGTACAAAGTACAACCAAAAAGCAGGTTCTGAAGGTCCAATAAAAGTGACCTGCTATCAAGCTATAAGCCTGAAAATGATAAATAATGAGAGGGTGAGTTCAACAACTCAGTGAGTAGATAACGTTCAATACACACACACACTAGGTAATATAGCAATGAGAAATATATATACAAGTATGGCTCTAGGTTCTTATAGGAAGGTTTCTCAAATAGGCCATAACAAGAATATCAAAAGGTAAAGCTCGTCATAAAATCAAAATGCAATGAGCATGAGGCTCCGTACTGTGGGATGATCAGTCCACATAGGTTGGTGACTCCCCCGACCAACTAGGGTTCAGATATGATGTGTACAAAGACTAACACTACCCTGTTAGCATGGGTATTCTGACTGGCATACCATAGGTTCATAATCATAATCAAACAGACATATTCATATCTCAAGGCTCAACTCATGACATCAAACAAATGAGGAGCTATCAATTCAGAATTCAATTCAAAATATATACCGGTTCATATTAAGAATTTAGATTCAACAATTGATCATGTTTTATCAAAACAAGGATAATAATCAACATATATATTATCAAGAAGCATGATCCAATTCATATTAACAAATCAAATATTTATAATATTTCTCATGCATATGGAAAATTATCCACTCACCTGACTCGAAAGCAACAAAACTTAAAGCTGATATCGAAGGAAATCCTACTGACGTCCCGCCGGTAGAATATCAGGATTATCTGAATACAAATAAGACATATTCAAGAATGACTCAAAAGAACATATAACCTATTTAATACACTTATCTAAGGGTGTATTCCATAACCCTATATGTTTTTGAACTAACTAGTTATTTTTCCTAAAACCCAACATTTAACGGTTTTCCCGAAATCTAATCCATAATAAAACAAATAATAAAATTGGTAATGATTCACAAAATAACCCTCAATTATTCATCAAACCAATCTGCAAAAGTTAATATTACAGCTGGGGACTAATCTGTAATTTATCATATTTTTAAGGGTCAAATTGCAACTTTTGTCAAATTGAAAGACCAAACTGAAATTATCATAAATCCATTACTATACTGAAATTATGACCATAATTAATCCACAATTCTATCCAGAATATCTCATTATACTCCAGGGACCATTATGGAATTTTACAAAAAATTTAGGGCAAAATTGTATTTTTTGTCAAATTGGAGGACCAAATTGAAAGTGTTAAAATTTAATAACTATACAGGAATTCTGCCCATAATTCATCTTTTATTCTGTTCAGAATCTTGGAATATGCTCCAGGGACCAATCTGTAATTTTCCAAAGTTTGGCGACTAAACTGTAATTTTTATAAATTGAGGGACCAAATTGAATTTTCGTCATCTTCAACCTCCAACCCAGAATTTTAACAGAAAACCTACTGTTCTCTCCAAATTTCTAACACAAATTCACCATTCAAACAAAATCATAACTCAAAATCATCATCTTTCAATTCAATCTCTCAAAATCAACCAAATAATCAAATACCCACAACAATTAACCCTATAACATTCAAATTAACTCATCAATCAAACCCAAAACACAAATTTTCAAAACCCTAACATTCATCAAAACTGAAATTAAAGTTCAATTAACATACATTTATACATTTAACAACCTAAATCTTACCTTTAAACTTATTTCTTCAACTCCGTTTTATTTCCCTTCTAATTTCCCTCTTTTCTCTTCTTCTTCTTCTTTCTCCCTTCTCTCTCACAGTTTGCTCTCTCAAAATATTCAGTTCTTTTTTTTTTCTTTCTATTTATATTTATCATCTCTTTATTCAATTACTACTATACCCCTCATTCATTTATTCCTACATATAAGTCTTCAAGGGCTCTATAGCCTTTTTTTATATCTTTATATTCAAAACATTACACTAATCATGCTTCTGTGAAGAAAAACCCTATATCTTAGATCTGACTATTAAATTGAGTTTTTATTTTTCAGGAAATTTTATACGTCAAAGTCAACTTGTTGAAACTATCCAAAGAACTTCAAATTAAGCTTAAAAGTCGTATTTTTATATGTTTTTCTATTTTTCTAATTAATTTCAGATGTTTAACTTTATTTTTTTTATTTATGTAATATTTTCCTATTTGAATTAGAATTATTATTATTATTATAATCTTGTAAAATTAAATAATTTTTTTCTAAAACTGATAAATTATTCATTAATAAAATTACAAATTATAATTTTTGTGTGATATTTTTCATAAAAAAATTATTTTTTTATTCTTTGATTTCTATTCCATTAGTTTGACTACTTCGTCATTTTTATAGGATGCATTATTTTTATTTTTCAATGCTTGTTTTTCAACGTTAAACAAATATTACTCAAAACTAGGTCAATAAAATATATTTTTTAATCAATTTTTGAATAGTATCAATTTGAAAAAATATATCTTTTTTATTCTTTAATTTCTGTATATCCATTAGCTTGACTACTTTGTCATTTTTCTAGAATGCATTATCTTTTATTTTTCAATGTTATTTTTCAAGGTGAAATAGACACTCAAAACTAAAACTAAGTCAATATAATATATTTTCCAATCAACCTTTTGAATAGTATCAATTTAAAAAATATATCTTAATCTCATAATGAAATTAACTTGTAAAATTCACCAAAAATTAACTTGTAAAATTCACCAAATACTACCACAACAACCACCATCCCACAACCATCACCACCTTCATCATTATCACCCCACCACCACTATCCTCCACTACAACCATTATTTTATCATCTTTCTATAATAACCTTCTACCATTACCCCCAACCACATCATCACCAGCATCTTTTTATTACCAATATAATTATTATTTATTATCATCTCACCATAACATTTATTTCTTTAGCATCTCACTGTATATAACCTCTTAACATCATTATTACTATAGCAACAACCAATGTCAATTTATTATCATTATTAAAGAACCATCGATGAAAAAATAATATATATTACAAGAAAATGTTTTTCTTATCCAAACAATGAAAAATAACTCATTTTTCTTCAAAAATTCTTTTTTCCAAGAACAAACGAGCCCTTAATTTCATCTAAGATTGCTTCCTTTAGCATGAATCGAAATTGTTTTGGAAAATAAAATTAAAAGCAATAAAAGATTAATTAAATCTCAAACATGCAAAACTCATATCTGCACTCAACAATCAATACCACGTCGTTTTTCGAAGTTCAATTTTGTGGGGATAGAATTAGAGAGGTGCGTGGTCCATTAATACATTCCATCACAAAATAAAGATTGAAACAGAAGATGCAAAGCAAGAAAGTTGCAGCGAAACCACCCTTTTCCGGCGGTATACATTTTGAATTTGGTTTCTTCATACGGCCTTCAAACCTGAGAATATTATTTGCTAAGGTGAAGCGAGGAAAAAAAAATTATTGTGACTTTTATATTTCCATATAAAATCATTCCATGAGCTATGTGCACAGATGAAGATTTTTACCGTTATGCTCAGCTGAATTTATTTGCCACCGAAAATCCTTACTCTGACTTCTACATAGTCATCTTGTCGATTAAGGTACGTACCAGTGTGATTGAGTTTGGTTCAAACTAGATACGTGACCGCGTGATGCCGCGGGTCAATTTATTTACATAAAAAATATCAAAAAAAGCTAAGATCTAAAAGTATTAGGTCTTTTTATAAAGCTATACTCAAGAGTCTTGAGTTTAGCTGCAACGCTTGACCCAAGAGTAATATTTATAATATTAATAATAACATTAAACTTGCATGACCCAAGTTTAAGTGGATCTGACTGCAATACCAGACCCAATAGTTTTGGATGTGGGTCTGGCTGCAAGATCGTGTCATAAAAGTGTGATAATTAAATAAATTAATTAAAAAAAAAACAAAGAAAAAAAACCAACATAAAGGAAAAAACTAAAGAAGAAAAAGAAAAAAATCTGAATTAACTGGGTTAACCCTTCAAACCAGGTTAACCCGTCAAACCTTGGATTCGTGTCGTGAAAGTTTGATAACTAAATAGAAAAAAATATTTGACGGGTTAACATGGAATTAACTGGGCTAACCCGTCAAACCCGGGATCCGTGTCATGAAAGTTTGATAACTAAATAGAAAAAAATTGAACATTAATAAACTAAATTAAACAAAAAAAATTAATTAAAAAGGAAAAAAATAAACAAAAAGGCATCAGCCTTTTCACTGTGGACTGTACTGTGCAGTCCACAATCAAAGGCATAAAAACGGAAAAAAAGCAAAAAGAAAAAAAAAACTAAAGGCATCAGTCGATAACTAAATAGAAAAAAATTTAATATTGATGAACTAAATTAAAAAAAATTAAATAAAAAGAAAAAATAAAAGAAAAAAAACTTATAAGATGAAAAAAACTAATGAAGAAAAAGAAAAAAAATCTAAATTAACTGGGTTAGCCCGTCAAACCTGAGAACCGTATCATGAAAGTCTGATAACTAAATAGAAAAACATTTAATATCAACAAACTAAATAATTAAAAAAATTAATTAAAAAAAGAGAGAAGGCATGAGCCTTTTCATCGTGGACTGCACAGTGCAGTCCACCGTGAAAGGCATAAAAAAAAGAAAAAAAAAAACTAAAGGCATACAATATTAAAAGATGAAATCGGAAAAACAAAACTAATGAGGAAAAAGAAAAAAAATCTGAATCAACTGGGTTAACCCGCTAAATCAGGTTAACCTGTCAAACCTGAGATTCGTGTCATGAAAGTGTGATAACTAAATAGAAAAAAGATTTAATATCAATTAAAAAAATTAAAAAAAGGATTAATTAAAAAGAAAAAAACAAACAAAAAACCAACAGGAAGAAAAAAATTAATGAAGAAAAATAAAAAAATCTGAATTAACTGAGTTAACCCTTCAAACCAGGTTAACCCGTCAAACCTGAGATTCGAGTCATGAAAGTTTGATAACTAAATAATTGACAGGTTAACCCAGAATTAACTGGGTTAACCCGTCAAGCCCGAGATACGTGTCATGAAAGTCTGATAATTAAATAGAAATAAATTTAACATTAACAAACTAAACTAAACAAAAAAATTAATTAAAAAAAAAGTAAAAAAAAAATTTCAGGTTAACTCGTCAAACCAGTTTAACCCGTCAAACCCGGGATCCGTGTCATGAAAGTCTGATAACTAAATAAAAAAAAATTAACATTAACAAACTAAATTAAACAAAAAAAATTCATTAAAAGAAAAAAACACAAAAAAAAGCAAAAAAAAAAAACTCATAAAGGCATCAAAAAATACAAATTTTTTTTAAAAAAAAGATAGCCCAGCGTTTCACTGTGGACTGTATGGACTGCACCGTGAAACACCGAGCAGTTTTAGTATATGTTATAATAATATAATTATAATTATAATTATTCGTCCACCAAGTGTTTCCCTAACTTACATTCTCTGATGTAAAAGGGCCAAGGCTTGATGTATTTGTTCATTCACCATGAATTTTTGCTCTTCAAGAACCACAACACAGAGGGCAGAAGAGACAAGAGACAAAGTTGAAAAAATAAACGTGGTAGACATCCATCAACTCTTTTTAAGCAACCGAAGTTAAAAAATACAAAAGAGATGAGACTTAAAACAACGCGTGAGAAAACCTGCGAGAAAAAGAGTTTTAGAACGAAAAACACTATTAGAATCCACAGTAAAAATAAAGTAAATATACAGTGTTTTCATGAGCTCTTTTAGTTTTTTTTTAATTTAAGGATGGATTGCTAAAAATAATTTATTTGTGAATGTATCACTAGTGAGAATGTGGATGAGTACTTATGCTAAAGATATATCAAGAATGCCTTAAAAAAATAAATGTATTTGGTATATTGAGTTTAATGATTTGCAGGGTTTTTTATATATAGATATATATATGCCAGAATTAATTACTTTTTTTATATTGAATAAATTAGTCAAAAATATTTAACTCCAAAAATAAAAAAACAAAAACAACCTTGTCAATCATAGAATGTGTACAGTAGGGGACCCTAGCCCCACTACCTTGAATTGTTTATACTTTTCAACTGCTATGTACCAATGGAAGGCAAGTAAAAATCATAGAATGTGTACAGCGGGGGACCCTAGCCCCACTAGATTTATTTTTTCATACTTTTCAACTGCCATGTACCAATGGAAGGCAAGTAAAAGTATGCTTTTCCAAAATCATAGCTAGCTTTTATCAAACGGCGCTGAACAGAAAGTCCTGGCGGCTCCCGAGAAAGAGGATAGTGATTGAAGCTATGTACCAAACGCTAAACAGGAACTTAATTCATGGTAAGGAAAACAAGAAAAGCTGAAAAGTATTGAAAGACACTGTTCATATTGAAAGTATCAGTTTCTATATATATGTAACAGGACAGCATCTCCATATGCAGCCTGATATAAGTTTTTTTTTACTCATCCTGATTAGAGAAAAAAATCAAGACCATGGCATCAATATCCAGATCATCCCAATTTTCCTTGTTCTCCGCCATAACTTTCTTGGTTTACAACCTGCTTGCTTGCGCTACCTTCATAACTTCGATTCCTGACAGTACTATTAGCGGTGAAGAATTCAAAGAAGCACAGGCCCTTCGGAAATGGAAAGCCAGTCTTGACAATGAAAGCCAATCCCTCCTGAGTTCATGGAATGGAGACACCCCTTGCAAATGGGTTGGAGTTGATTGTTACCAAGCTGGTGGCATTGCAAATTTAAGTCTTCAGAATGCAGGTTTGAGAGGTACAATTCATAGTCTTAATTTCTCGTCCTTCCCAAGCTTGATGAAGCTTAACCTCAGTAACAATTCACTCTATGGAACCATTCCTTCACAAATTAGTAACCTTTCCAGGCTCACCATCCTTGACTTGTCTTACAATGATATTTCAGGAAACATTCCATCTGAAATAAGCTTCTTAAAAAGCCTCAGAATATTTTCGCTATCCAATAATGATATGAATGGTTCCTTCCCTCCAGAAATAGGAATGATGGGTTCACTTTCCGAAATAAATTTAGAAAAAAATCATCTCACGGGTTTTCTCCCTCATTCTATAGGAAATATGAGCCACTTATCCAAATTTCTTGTATCTGCTAATAAACTCTTTGGTCCCATACCAGAGGAAGTTGGAACGATGAGATCTCTTGCAGTTCTAGACCTGAACATCAACAGCCTAACCGGTGTTATTCCTAGGTCCATAGGAAACTTAACCAACTTGTTAGAACTTTGCCTTTATGAAAACAAACTCTCTGGCTCCGTTCCTGAGGAAGTAGGGAACATGAGATCTCTCCTTTACTTTTCCTTAAATGATAATAATCTCAGTGGCATGATACCATCTTCTATAGGAAACTTGAGGTCCCTCACTATTCTTTTTATGAAAGACAATAATCTAACAGGCATGATACCATCTTCTATAGGAAACTTGACATCTCTCACTGTCCTAGACCTTGGACCTAATAATCTAACCGGTAAAGTCCCTGCTTCATTAGGAAATTTGAGAAACTTACTCCAGCTTTACCTTCCATATAACAACCTTTTTGGTTCCTTGCCTCCAGAAATAAATAACCTTACACATTTGGAACATTTTCAAATATATTCTAATAAATTCACTGGACATCTACCCCTAGACATGTGCCTTGGGGGATCCCTTTTGTTTTTTGCTGCCTGGGGCAATTATTTTACTGGACCTATCCCAAAAAGTTTGAGAAATTGCACCAGCTTGTTGAGATTCTTTCTTAACAGAAACCAAATTAGTGGAAATATATCTGAAGATTTTGGCATATACCCACATTTATACTACATGGATTTGAGTGATAATGAGCTTTATGGTAAACTTTCATGGAAATGGGAGCAGTTCCATAATCTGTCAAATCTAAAAATCTCGAGAAATAAAATCTCTGGTGAAATACCGGCTGAGCTAGGAAAGGCATCTAATCTCAAAGCACTTGATCTCTCTTCAAACCATCTAGTTGGTCAAATTCCAATTGAATTGGGAAAGTTGAAGTTGCTTGAACTTAAGCTCAGCAATAACCGACTTTTAGGAGATATTTCTTCAGTTATTGAAGTGTTGCCTGATGTTAAAAAACTTGACCTAGCAGCAAACAATTTAAGTGGAACAATTCCCAGACAGCTTGGCATGTACTCTCAACTATTATTCTTGAATCTGAGCAAGAATACCTTCAAAGGGATTATTCCTGCAGAGATAGGGTATTTGCGCTTTCTTCAAAGTCTTGATCTTAGTTGGAATTCTCTGATGGGAGACCTACCACAGGAGCTCGGAAACCTGCAACGGCTAGAGTCCTTGAACATTTCCCACAACATGCTGTCTGGTTTCATTCCAACCACTTTTAGTTCTATGCGAGGCTTGACAACCGTGGATGTTTCCAATAATAAGTTAGAGGGTCCGATTCCTGACATCAAAGCCTTCCATGAGGCTCCATTTCAAGCAATTCACAACAATACCAACCTATGTGGCAATGCTACTGGTTTGGAGGTCTGTGAGACACTCCTAGGAAGCAGGACTTTGCATAGAAAGGGAAAAAAAGTTGTCATTTTGATTACACTCCCTCTGTTGGGATTTTTATTTTTTCTTTTCACCTTGATTGGAGGTTTCTTCATTCTCCGGCAGAGAATTAGAAGTAGACGAAAAAATGTCAATGGAACGCGGAGATCTGTTCTCGATATGGGGCCATCAAGGTGAAATAAATCATGAGGACATCATTGAGGCAACAGAGGGATTCAACCCCAGCCATTGTATTGGAGCAGGAGGGTTTGCAGCTGTCTACAAAGCTGCCCTGCCAACAGGGCTAGTGGTGGCTGTGAAGAAATTTCACCAATCACCAGATGATGAGATGATAGGTTTGAAAGCTTTTACAAGTGAGATGCATTCCTTATTGGGTATACGCCACCGAAACATCGTGAAGCTGTATGGCTTCTGTTCACATAGAAAACACTCTTTTTTGGTTTATGAATTCCTTGAAAGGGGTAGTTTGAGGACTATTCTAGACAATGAGGAACAAGCAATGGAGATGGATTGGATGAAAAGGATCAATCTTGTGATAGGAGTGGCCAATGCTTTGTCCTACCTGCACCACAATTGCTCACCTCCGATCGTTCATCGAGATATTTCAAGCAACAATATTCTTTTGGATTCAGAATATGAGGCTCATGTGTCCGACTTTGGCACAGCTAGGCTATTATTGCCTGACTCATCTAATTGGAGCTCCCTTGCAGGAACCGCTGGGTACACAGCTCCAGGTTAGTCAGACTTTTCAACATCTCCTTCCTAATCTTTGGTTTATTTCTTAATTCTAATGAAACATTACACGACAACACCGATTAATTATATCTGTAAGTGTTCATTCCTTTTAAGAAATTTTCCTATACAAATATACTTCTATTCCTAGGCGGTGTATGTAAGCAAACAATAATTTTAGGAGTCGAGTCCAAGTTTTAATGTACTAGAGTTTGTCCAAAACTTATTTTGGTACTAAAAGTAATGCATGATTGTTCGTCTACAGAGTTGGCCTACACAATGGAAGTGAACGAAAAATGTGATGTCTATAGCTTTGGAGTGGTAGCTATGGAAATCATGATGGGAAGGCATCCAGGCGATTTCATTTCATCCTTGTTGTCATCAGCATCCTCATCAACAACAGCGGCAACTTGTCAGAATACGCTCTTCAAGGACATATTAGACCAGCGCCTCCCGCCTCCTGAACATCGGGTTGCAGCAGGCGTGGTCTATATTGCAGAACTAGCATTTGCTTGCTTGAATGCTGTTCCCAAATCTAGGCCATCGATGAAACAAGTTGCTTCGGATTTCTTAATTCGATGGCCCCCATTGTCATAGCCATTCTCCATTGTAGAATTGAAAGAAGTTTGGTTCACAGAAATGCCTCAGGCTGACTGTACTATTTATGATCAAGTTTAATTTCCTAGTTAAAATGTATACTACTGTTTTTCAAAATCTTAGCAAATACTGTCCCGCGCTTCACAGCGGGCAATGTTTGTCGGGAAGTAGTAAATTTTTGGGAGCAAGTAGCCGCATAATTTATAGTGTTGGATTCGGGAAACACCAAAATTTTAATGGAGCTAATATGTTTTCTACCCTACATTTAGATGGACTTCATAGTTTATGGTATAGGCAAGGAAAAATTATTAATTTATGCTCCTCTATGGTCAACCAAATTTAAAAAAAAAAACAAAAACATGTTTGAACCACATGAAATCTTTAGCATTGTCATTAAATCTGGCTTAATGAATCAAACTTAAAAGTTCTCGATCCAACTCTTTATCTAATTTAGATTTCAAAATAAACAGCGTAAAAATTTCTTCGACATGATTCGATTGATTTGATAGGTTTAAAGATAATTCAAATGACCAATAAAAATATGATTGAGCTTTGAAAAGATTTTCGAATGACATATTTTTTAAAAAACTACTTTCTACTTAATTATATGATAAAAAAATACCCTCGACAAAATTAAATATCAACTTTATACTAAGATATTTGTTTGAGATCATGATAGATTTATAGAAAGCAAATGAAAATCAATTATGAAAATTAATTTTCAATCAACTTAAATTAACCAACCAAACATGCAATCCCATGTCATGGATTCAACCGTGTTTTATAGATTTATTTTTTTAAAAAATATTTTTTATTTAATTATACGATAATAAAATTAAATATTAGCAAAATTGAGTATTAATGCTTATATTGAGAATTTTTTTTGAAATTGTGATAATTTCATAAATAAAAAATCAAAATAAATTAGTAAGACTATTTTAAAATTTGTCAAATAATATTAAAGGATAAATTAAAAAAAGTCAAGAAAAAAAGGCATAAAAAATCAAAGTGAAAAAAAGAAGAGAGAGAATCAGATGTTCCGACCATACGAACAGTGAAGAACCATTAACAAGGCCAGATCTTTTAGTGTTCAAGTAAAAGGTAATATTCTCATTATCAGACCAACGTTCTGCCAATTGCGACATCACTGGCTTAAATTTGAATCTTTGTTATTATCCTATCCTATCCTTTGGGGGCCCTTGAATCCGCAGTGGCCAATCAAAAGCTTTTTATTATTCCGACTTCTGAATTGACAGGAACTTCAGAAATTCTGCCGATTCAGAATGGATTAAATACCGAAAAAGAGACAAAAATACATCTCAATTCTTCATGATTCTTTAAATACAGAAAAATAAAATAGGATAAAAATATTTTTTTCAACAGACGATCGGATATTTCGATGGCCCCACTGTCAAAGCCATTCTCCATTGTAGAATTGGAAGACGTTTCGGTTCACAGAAATGCCCCAGGCTGAAAGTGTATAATTTATTATTAATATTATTATTTTCAAATCAAATATATAATAATTAAGAAAATTATTAAAATTCAAATAAAAAATTATAATAGTATTTAAAAACTATATTAAAATTAAAGAGTAATAACATTTAATAAAAAAAATTTGAAAAAAAAAGCCAACAAAGAACAACGCCCATCACTTATCGCAAAAGCATATAGCAGGGCAGACCCTCATAACTAGTCCTGTTTTATTTTAATTTTTTTAAAAAAAAATATGAGAAGTTACTTGTTACCATTTAAAAAAATAAATATATCTCTTAGTGATTTTTTTTATTAACATGGATATCCAGATCAACTTACGTGCATCTCGACTAATCCAACATGTCTTAAAGTTAATGATCATGTAAACCTCTATTGGTCATCATATGAGTAACTACAGGGCTCGAATCTGATCTCTTAGTAATCTTAAATTTGTCGTCAAGTGCACTAAAATGATTTGTTGTAAGACCATTAAGAAAATACATATTAAAATGATTTGTTGTTCAAGTATCATGAAAACAATAAATCACTATTAAAAAAAAATCTGGTTCTTTTTGGTGTTGTACGGAAATTAGCCTTCGGTAAGTGTTCATGACTTCATGTGTACATAAGCATTTCATGCTTCACTTTGTTAAGTAATATGAAATTCCACATTCACGTGTGATAAGCGCCTCATTGGAGTAGGGTAGAGGTTGAAACACGTGTAATAAGCCCATCTTTACTACAATCTGTGTTTGTTTTTCAGTTTAAAAATATATTAAAATAATATATTTTTTATTTTAAAAAAATTATTTTTATATTAACATATAAAAACCAATTAATAACATAAAAAATAATTAAAAATAATAAAATATCAATTCAACCATAACCATAACACCAAATAAACTCTCAAAGGTATTTGAGAATTTAATAGCAATTACGGTTCATAATTTTTTTTTTCTTTGAAACACATTAAAATAAAGTATTTTACTTTAAAAAATTATTTTTATATTAGAATATCAAATCATAACATTAAAAAAAAATTAATTTAAAAAAAAATAGTCAAATATCTAGGAAGAAACATGGTTTGAACGTTCCCATACACTTCAGGATGCTCTGAACATCTAGAAGGTGGTGGTTGGAGATTGTCACGAAAACAAGAAAAGTTGAAGAGCAAAGTTTTATGTTCATATTTGGAAATACCTAGGAAAGACTCCATGGCTCCCTATGTGACCCTGATATATGGTTTTTGCTCATCCTGATCAAGCAAAACCATAAAGACCATGGCATCTATGTCCAAAAAAACAGTATCCATAGCATCCCAGTATTCCTTGTTCTCCACTGCTCCTTTCTTGGTTTACTTTTTGCTTGGTTTAGCTTGTGTTTTTTCCCCTTCTTCTTTTGCTGAAGCTACTATAGGAGATCAAGTCACACAAGGATGGAAGGAAGCAGAAGCACTTCTAAAATGGAAAGCAGATCTTGACAATCAAAGCCAGTCTCTCCTGTCCTCATGGGCGGGAGACAACCCCTGCAACTGGGAAGGAATCACTTGCGACAACACTGGTAACATCACAAAGTTAAGTCTTCAGGATTGTAGTTTGAGAGGTACGCTTCATGGTCTCCAATTCTCATCCTTTCTGAACTTGATCGAGCTTAATCTTCGGAATAACTCACTCTATGGGACCATTCCTTCACATATCAGTAATCTTTCCAAGCTCATTGTCCTTGACTTGTCTCAAAATCAAATTTCTGGAAGCATTCCATCCGAAATAGGTTCATTGACAAGCCTAGAGTTATTTTCTCTGATGAAAAACCTCATCAACGGTTCTATCCCGTCTAATTCTATAGGAAACTTAAGCAACTTAGTGTATCTTTATCTTAATGACAATGAACTTTCTGGTGCCATACCACAAGAAGTTGGAAGAATGAAATCTCTCGTATTGCTTAATTTGTCAAGCAACAACCTTACTGGTGCTATTCCTTCGTCCATAGGAAACTTGAGTAACTTGGTTTATCTTGACCTTTTGAAAAACAAACTCTCTGGTTCAGTCCCTGAGGAAGTAGGAATGCTTGAGAATCTGCGTACACTTCAATTAGGAGGGAATAGTCTTGATGGTACCATCCACACTTCCATAGGAAACATGAGATCTCTCACTGTCCTTGATTTGAGAGAAAATTATCTCACCGGTACAATACCAGCTTCTATGGGAAACTTAACAAGATCTCTTACTTTCATTGACTTGGCATTTAATAACCTGACCGGTACGATCCCTTCATCTTTAGGAAATTTGAGAAGCTTATCCTTTCTTTACCTTCCTTCAAACAATCTTTCAGGTTCTTTTCCTCTAGAGTTGAACAATCTCACACATCTGAAACATTTTTATGTAAATTCTAATAGATTTACTGGACATTTACCAGACGACATATGTCGTGGTGGACTCCTTTCGTCGTTGTGTGTTATGGACAATGACTTCACAGGACCTATCCCAAAAAGCTTGAGAAATTGCACTAGCTTGGTGAGACTCAGAATTGAGAGAAACCGGCTCAGTGGAAATATATCTAATGATTTGGTTGTTTATCCAAATATGACCTACATAAATTTGAGTGATAACGAATTCTATGGTGAACTTTCTTGGAAATGGGAGCAATTTCAGAGTCTGATGACTCTAAGAGTCTCTAACAATAGAATTTGAGAAATTGCACTAGCTTGGTGAGACTCAGAATTGAGAGAAACCGGCTCAGTGGAAATATATCTAATGATTTGGTTGTTTATCCAAATATGACCTACATAAATTTGAGTGATAACGAATTCTATGGTGAACTTTCTTGGAAATGGGAGCAATTTCAGAGTCTGATGACTCTAAGAGTCTCTAACAATAGAATATCTGGAGAAATACCAGCTGAGCTTGGAAAGGCAACTCGACTGCAAGCGATTGATCTCTCTTCAAATCATCTAGTTGGGGAGATTCCTAAGGAACTGGGAAAACTGAAGTTACTTGAACTCACTCTTAACAACAACAATCTTTCAGGTGATGTCACTTCAGTTATCGCAACGATACCTTACATTACAAAGCTTAATTTGGCAGCAAATTATCTGAGTGGATCGATTCCCAAACAACTTGGAGAGCTCTCAAATCTATTATTCTTGAATTTCAGCAAGAATAAATTTACAGGTAATGTTCCTCCCGAGATGGGAAATTTAAGGTCTCTTCAAAGTCTTGATCTTAGTTGGAATTATCTCCAGGGATACATTCCACCGCAGCTTGGACAGTTCAAACATCTAGAGACATTGAACATCTCCCACAACATGATGTCTGGTTCTATACCGCCCACTTTTGCGGACTTGTTGAGCTTGGTGACTGTGGATATATCCTACAATGATTTAGAGGGCCCCGTTCCTGAAATTAAAGCTTTTAGTGAGGCTCCATACGAGGCAATCAGAAACAACAACTTGTGTAGCAGTTCTGCAGGTTTAAAGCCTTGTGCTGCATCTACAGGCAATAAAACTGCTTCTAAGAAGGATAGAAAAATGGTTGTCTTATTTGTCTTCCCTCTCTTGGGACTCTTTTTTCTGTGTTTAGCCTTGATTGGAGGTTTCTTAACCCTTCACAAAATTAGAAGCAGGAGGAAAATGTTAAGGGAGGCACGACAGGAAAATCTGTTCTCAATATGGGACTGTTGTGGGGAAATGAATTATGAGAACATCATCGAGGCTACAGAGGAATTCGACTCCAACTATTGTATTGGAGCAGGAGGGTATGGAGCTGTTTACAAAGCTGTGCTGCCAACAGGAATGGTGGTTGCTGTGAAGAAATTCCATCAATCACAAGATGGTGAGATGACTGGTTCGAAAGCTTTCAGAAGTGAGATTCATGTCTTACTAAGTATAAGACACCGTAACATTGTGAAGTTGTATGGTTTCTGTTCACATAGAAAGCACTCGTTTTTGGTTTGCGAGTTCATAGAAAGGGGAAGTTTGAGAATGACTTTGAACAGTGAAGAACGAGCAAGGGAATTGGATTGGATTAAAAGGCTAAATCTTGTGAAAGGAGTGGCCAATGCTTTGTCCTACATGCACCATGATTGCTCACCTCCTATTATTCATCGAGACATTTCGAGCAACAATGTCCTCCTGGATTCAAAATATGAAGCTCGTGTCACTGACTTTGGCACAGCTAAGCTCTTAATGCCTGAAGCGTCCAACTGGACATCAATTGCAGGAACTTATGGATACATAGCTCCAGGTATGCAGTTTGGTTACAGAATCCATTTCCTAATAAGTAAATCTTTCTTACTGTTTCCAATGTAACAAAGCATGACTGAAGACTTTGATTTGCAGAGTTAGCCTTCACAATGAAAGTGGATGAAAAATGTGATGTCTACAGCTTTGGTGTGTTAACATTGGAAATAATCATGGGAAGGCATCCAGGAGATTTCATCTCAGCTTTGCTATCACCATCATCCTCGTCAACATCATTGCCAACGAGTCAGCATACAATCTTGAAGGACGTACTAGACCAGTGCATACCACCTCCTGAACATCGAGTTGCATCGGGTGTGGTCTATATTGCCAAACTAGCATTTGCATGCTTGCGTGCTGATCCACAGTCTCGGCCAACAATGAAACAAGTCGCTTCTGACCTCAGCATTCAATGGCCCCCATTGTCAAAGCCATTCTCCAGGATAGAATTGAAAGACGTTTTGTTACCCAGAAATTCCACAGGCTGAACATTTAGCCAATCATTTTACTGTCATTCCTGTGTATCATTCTCCTTTAGCTTTCCCCCTATCTATGGTCTACTTCCCAGCCTTGTGATAAGGAATACTGAGTTCAGGTTAATTTTGTACTTTGCTTTGGTTTACTGGACGGCCAACGGGCCTTGTCATCAGAGAATTCTGTAATTTTCAAAGACTTTCACAGGTTTCTGTGATCATATTGAATTATAAGTGCTATATGCTGAATCGAGCTACCGATCAAACCAAAACCCTACAGCAACAAAACAGAGCGTCTCTGTACCAAAGAAAAACAGAGCGTCTCTGTATCTTTCCCTTCCTCGTGGGCTTCGAAAATCGTAATCGTGCTTCACTGAAATAAAGCCATTGGTATCCTTCCAGGATCAAGAAACTCCAAAATTAAAGAATATTCCATAACCTTCACGAAAATTAGAAAATATGATTTCATATACCTTATCTTAGCCCTCAAGCAAACTCCAACAAAACTTTACAAAAACCCTAATCCAATACTCCTCCCTCACCCATTCTATAACTTGAACAACGATGCACTGTCTCATTGTAGACAATAAACCCAAGTCAGGTCTCTTCTTTGAACTCATCAAAAAGAAGATAAAAACCGAAAACATCCCAATTAGTGAAGTGCTTGTGGTTTCAAAACTAAAGTCTAATTTTGGACAACTTGAAGCAAAACACAAAGCAAAAGTTATGCGACATGTGTTTTTTAGTGGATTAAAAGGTTGTTGGCTTTGTTAAGAAACTTCTCAGGATGAAGAGGGATTGGAAAGATCAAATCAGAACATTGTCTGCAAAACAATGATATTGGATAAGGATCCTAAAGATCCAAGTGATATGGTTAAAGTGGAGACAATTTGGATGGCGAGAGAGGAGGGAGAGAGGCGATTTGGATTTCAAAACTAAATTTTATGCACAATGCATGCTAAACAAGTTAAATATAAAGGTTATTTTAAAATAAAACAACACCAAAACAAAAGATTGGAGTCCTGTCTTATGTCTTTATATTTCTTATGAAAAAAAAAAGAGCAGAAAATTCATTCCTGTTACTGAACTAATTCAGCTTTAAGAGCCTAATGTCTCTAGCAATAATTCTACGCACTTGTAGCCAGAATTGTCACTATGCTCATCTATTTTTCCGAATTGTGTTGTACAATAGTTAGTAACTCTTAATAAGAGCTTGATCACGAACCATGATTACAGCCACACCACCAGATAATTTAGCATTTCTCTCTGAGAGCTTTTTTGAGGGGGCAGCATTATCTGTTTCAGCAAGATTCTTTCTTGTCTGCAGAATTATTGCCTGAATTTCAGCTTTAGTTGATGGGTCAGCAACTATGGTTGTTGAATTACTTGTTATGGTAACTTTTCGAGCAACACTAAGTTGATCCGAGGTTACACTTTCGAGTGTCAACACAAAATCACCCGAGAGAAAATGAGCACCTGATGAGTCTAGTACGGCATGAATTACACAGCATGTTGGAAGCAATGACCTACCTATGAATAGTCATATGAGAACAAAATACAATCTTGGCAAGCATCCAAGTAAACAATTTATCATTTCTAGAGCAAAAAAGTAGTGATAATTTTTTTAATTGAGAGCTAGGTAATCATAAAAGGATTTTACAATCTTAGCTAGAATCCAAGTAAAAAGTTTATTATTTCTAGTAGACAAAAAAAAGTAAAGATTTTTATAATTGAGACATAGGTAATCATCAAAAGACTTCTTTATTACCATGACAAACTTGCAGGTGTATGAAACATGCATGGGTTATGTCACGACCCGGTTCCCGGATCCATGACCGACATATAGATAAGATTTTCCTTCAAGGTTCCATACTTATGCGAATTCAAATTTACATACAAGCTCATCATTTAAATAACTCAATCAGAGTTCAACGCAGTACTAATAACAAAATTAACTTCATAATATAATTTGATTGTCTTAATACAAGAGTTACTACAAATTCATAGTTATGGAGCACTAACTAGATATAAAGGGAAAATATTAATTACAACCAAAAGAGTAGATTCTGAAGGTCCAATAAAAATGACTCACTAACAAGTTATAAGCTTGAAAAGGATAAATAATAAGAGGGTGGGTTCAACAACTCAGTAAGTAAATAACGTTCAATTTACATATACGAGATAATACAACAATAAGGAATATATATACAATTATGAATTTAGGTTCTTAGAGGAAGGTTTCTCAAATAGGCCATAACAAGAATATTATAAGGTAACGCTTGTTAGAAAATCAAAATGCAATGAGCATGTAGCTCCGTACTATGGGATGATCAGTCTACACAAGTTGGTGACTCCCCTGACCAACTAGGATTCAGATACGATGTGCAGAAAGACTAACACTACCCTATTAACATGGGTATTCTAACTGTCATACCATAGGTTTATATCATAATCAAACAAATAAATTCATATATCAAGGCTCAACTCATGACATCAATCAAATGAGAAACTATCAATTCGGAAGTCAATTCAAAATATATATTTATTCATATCAAGAATTCAGATTCAACAATTGATCATGCTTTATCATAACAAGGATAATAATGAACATATATATTATCAAGAAGCATGATCCAATTCATATTAACAACTCACATATTTATAATATTTCTCATGCATATGAAAAATTATCAACTCACCTTACTCAAATCAAACATAACTCGAAAGCAGATACCGAAGGAAATCCTACTGATGTCCTGCAAGTAGAATATCAGAATTATCTGAATACAAATGAGATATATTAAAAAATGACTCGAAAAGAATGTACAACCTATTTAATACACTTAACTAAGGGTCTATTACATAACCCTATATGTTTTTGAACTAAAATAGTTATGTGATGTTTTGAAAATGAAAGAGAATAAGAAAAGGCAACAAAGCCCTTGAAGGCTTAGAAGTATGTATAAATGAATAGGGGGTATTGTAGTAATTGAACAAAGAGTTGATAAATATAAATAGGAAAAAAGAGAGAGAGAGAGATCTGAATTTTTAGAGAGAAAATCGTGAGAGGGAAAGAAGAAGAGAAAAGAGGAAAAAATAAAGGAAGGAGAAGAGAGTTAGCGAAAATAAGTTTAAAAGGTAAGATTTAAGCTTTGATGTGTATAAATGTGTTTTCTTTTAGTTTTAAATTTCTGTTTTGTTGAATATTAGGGTTTTGAAGATTTTGTTTTGGGTTGATTGATGCATTGATTTGAATGTTATGAGTTGATTGTTATGGGTAATGAGTTATTTAGTTGATTTTGGAAGATTTTAGGTAAAGATGATGATTTTGAGTTATGATTTGTTTAAATGATGAAGTTGAGATAGAAATCTTGAAATATTAGTAGGTGATCTGTTGAAAATCTGGGTTTGAGGTTGAAGATGATAAAATTTCAGTTTGGTCCCTTGATTTGTGAAAAATTCAGTTTAGTCACCGAACTTTGAAAAAATTACAGATAGGTCCCTGAGGCATAATCCAAGATTCTTGACAGCATTAACGATTAATTATGGGTAAAATTCCAGTATAGTTGTGAATTTATAACATTTTTAGTTTGGTCCTCCAATTTGACAAAATTACAATTTGACCCTAAAATTTTGATAAAATTCCAGAATGGTCCCTAGAGCATAATTACAGATTCTAGACAGAATTGAGGATGAATTATGGGTAAAATTCCAGTATAGTCATGAATTTATGACATTTTTTGTTTGGTCCTTCAAATTGATAAAATTACAATTTAACCCCTAAAAATATGATAAAAATTTCATATTGGTCCCTAGCTATAATATTAGCTTTTCCAGATTGGTTTGATGAATAATTGAGGGACTATTCTGGAATTTTTCTCATAATTCAACCTCAATTCTATCCAGAATCTCTAATTATGTTATAGGGACCATTCTAGAATTTTATCAAATTTTTAGGGTCAAATTGTAATTTTATCAAATGGAAGGACCAAATTGAAAGTGTCATAAATTCATAACTATACTGAAATTCTGCCCATAATTCATCTTTAATTCTGTCCAAAATCTCGGATTATGCTACAGGGACCAATCTGTAATTTTTTTAAAGTTAGGGGACTAAACTGTAATTTTCATAAATTGAGAGACCAAACTGTAATTTCATCATCTTCAACCTCAAACCCAGAATTTTCACAGATCACCTACTAATATATCAAGATTTCTAACTCAAATTCACCATTTAAACAAATCATAACTCAAAATCATCTTTACCTAAAATTTTTCAAAATCAACTAAATAACTAATTACCCATAACAACCAACCCATAATATTCAAATCAATTCATCAATCAACCCAAAACAAAATCCTCAAAACCCTAATATTCAACAAAACAGAAATTTAAAGCTAAAAGAAAGCATATTTATGCATATCAAATCGTAAATCTTATCTTTATACTTATTTTCTCTAACTCTCATCTCCTTCTTTTATCTTTCCTTCTTTTCTCTTCTTTTTCTTTCCCTTTTCTTCTCTCCTGCCATCACTCACCCTAAATTTTCAGATCCCTCTTTCCTCTCTCTTTTTTTTTATTTATATTTATCAAGTTTTATTCAATTACTATAATACTTTTTATTTATTTATACCTACTTCGAAGCCTTCGAGGGCTTTGTTGCCTTCTCCTACTCTCATTTATTTTCGAACATCACAGGTCACACACGCACACATACAAGAAGAGCAACCAGTGGAACACAGATATGCACAAATAGGAAGGCTCGTGAAGGCAACACAAACCCAACTTGCCAAGGAAGATAGATAGTTCAATAACCTATATCTCAATATATTTAAATATAGTACAACTAAGAATAACCAATTAAGTCGGAAAGAAAGAGGCCAGTTCACCTGTCATAAGAGCAATGTCTTGCAACAATATTGCTTTCTTTCGATCTCCAAATCCAGGGCATTTGACAACAGCAACGTTGAGCAAACCTCGCATTGTGTTCACCTCTAGTGTTTCCAAAACCTGCTTTGGGATATCCTTAGCAATGATTAACAGTGGGACACTTAGCTGCATAGTCTTTTCCTATACAGGAACAATTTCTTGGACATTTGCAATCTTCTGATCCGTTACAAAGGACTTTGGCCTTGTCAAACTCCACCAAAGATTTTTCCTGGTTTGTGAAGAATTGGGGCGGCATATAACCCTTGTCAATCAGCAGAGAGAGAGCACCAAACTTAAATCATAATGAAAAAAATATATATCCATGCATCAATAACAGAGAAAAAGTTGAAAAATTTATATATGCATGGGAGCCAGAGGCTTTACACAGTATTGCTTACCCGGTTACTACCCTGCCAAATATGAAAAGCAGAAGCTCAGTCATCCTAAATATTTACAGATAGATGGATGGTTTATCCATTCCAGCTATGACTGACAATGATATGACATCAAAACTTTTGCCATACACTTTGGCATTATGCCAGTTTTCAGTGATTTATCAAACACATTTTTCAAACCATATTAAAAACTAGAATCAGCTTAATCACCTCCATTCCTTCTATTATCACAGACGTATCTGAGGTCGAAGATGATTCAAGAGAGATTACCCCATCAGAACCAACCTTCTCTATAGTTTCAGCAATTAAGTTCCCAACATATTCATCATTTCCAGCAGAAAATGAAGCAACCGCTGCAAGGAGAAGAATTTCAAAATTTTAGTTTCCAAGCCAAAATGAAGGTTTTGAACAAAATCTAAACAAAGAAGCCGGAGAAACCTTTTATATGATCCTTCCCTTTTACTGGAAAGCTATTCTTCTTCAATACCTTGACCAAATCTTTGACAGGCACATCCATTCCTTTCTTTACAGAAACAGGGTTAGCCCCAAAAGCAACTACCAACATTGCTGTTTCGATCATTTCACAAGCCAAGATAATAGCAGTAGTAGTGTCATCTCCAGCCAAATCATTCATTTTACTAGCAACCTGCAATAAGTCACTTCAATATCACATATTAATCATCAGTCAACATTAAATTACACATCAACAAAATATTAGGGAGAGGATAAAGTAGCAACCATGAATGACCTCTTGGATTAACATTGCTCCAGCATTCTCATTGAATCCAGAAGCTCAATAACTTGAGCTATTGCAACACCATCATTACTTGTTTTAGTGTATTAGACTCCGAAAGGACAACATTATGCCCTGCGTAAACACATATCACTGGCTTAGAAACATCACTGTCAATAAAGACTGACAAATTACACAAGAAATGAGATAACTAGTAGTCACGATCCTATTCTTTGAACAGAACAAGATGTAAATTTTAAGAGAAAAATGAAGATAGAAGAAAAAGAAAGAGAGAAAAAGAAGTAAATCCCAGGTTGACTTTAGGTCCTGAAGTGAGAGAAACAGCAACAGCAAGCTTATCAATTCCTGCCTGCAAGGCTTCACTGCATTCTTTACCAAAAGATATATTCTTTGGACCTGCTCTAACCAGTAATTTCTTCACTGTTTGATGGTTTCTCCATAGCCCACTTTCCCTTATGTTCCCACCAAAACACTGCAACAATATTCCATATTTATACATCAAAATCAAAACATTCACACACCCACATGTTTATGAACTCAGACACAAACACACACAGAGAGACATAGAGATAGAGACAGAGAGGGGGGGAGGGGAACTTGCAGAGAAGAGGGGTTGTTGAGGAAAGGCAGGGGTTTGGAGATGGAGAGAAGGAGAGACATTTTTCTGGTTATTCGTTTGTTGAGCAAAGTGCAAGCTTTGAGAATTTAGAGCGGGTTATAAAGAGTGGTTGTTTTTGGGTTTGAAAAGTTTTTTTTATTATTATTTGAAATTTTTTATTATTTTTTTTATTTTATATATATATATATATATATTTTAAAAAATTATTATTTCAATATATTTTTAAATAATAAATATTTTTAAAAAATTATTACCACATATTAAAAAAACTCAGTAAAGGCGCCATCAGGAAGGCTTTGTTCGAACATGTGGATTTAAGAGACAAATCACGGTCACTATTCGCATAGACTACTAGTTTATTTTTATATAATAATTCTTTCGTTTATTTTTATGATTAAATTTTTTTAAAAAAAAAAAAACACTAAAAAAAATTGATTTTTTTTTATAATTTTAAATTAAGTATTAAAAATAACTTTTTTAAAAACAATTTAACTAACATTTTAAAAACCCACTGCAATCAAACTATTCAGCTACTATGCTACTATCTAGTTGTCCAATTGTGCTCTTTTACTCACGGGGGCCCAAATTAGCTGGAGCCCAAGAGGTCCAACCGTTCATGTTCAGAGAATGATGAGGAAAAATCAAGTATTGTACAAGTGAATTAACACGTAATGGTAGTTCATTGGTCAAGGGATGGGATAATAAAACTTACAAAATCATATATTTTTTGGATGTTTCATGATATACTTCTTCTCAAGATTCACAGATCTCGTTTCAACTGATAATTATATTGATTTCGTTAAGTATTTATTTAATATTTATCTTATCTCTATATGAATCCAAAGTACTTGTATTGTAATCCCAAGAGTTCATGTACGATAATTTAATTAATGTTTATTTGAATTCTTTTTTTTCCCCTTTGTTATCGTATTTCCCAACTAATTTTAGAGAAAAAAAGACAAAATATTTCCCAAATATAGATGTTTATTTAATAGAAGATTTTTTTAAAGTTAATTGAAAACAAATTAAGGTTTTGATCATTTTAATTTAAAACAAATTAGGGCTTTAAATATAAATTTTAGAGATCACATTCAAAGATTTTTTTTTATTTTGATTTTTTATATAAATTATATATAGGATAAAATTACAAAAGATGATATTGAAGATTATTTATATTGAAATTGGAGAGTAATGGTTTTATTTATTTATTTAATCTTACTCTTGAAATCACCAAAAGGACCAAGATAAAGAAGGCCCACTAAATCATGGGCCGAGAACCAATGTATTGCAATTGCATGTTCTTCAGCCCATAAATTGGAAAATTCTAAATTCAAACCCTTTAATTTTGTATCCCTCAGAACTATTTTCTCGAGTAATATCAATCGGTTGGTCTTGTTTAGTATTCTTTAATTGTTTTGCTAATAATTGATATTTTCAAAAAAAAAAAACTCATGCAATATTAATATTATAGCATTATTTATTATATTCATTTTATAGTTAAATGCAAAGTTATTAATTTCATTGTTGTCTATAATCTAGTTTTAAAATCTAAATTATAAATTAAACGGATTAACTTGAGTTGATCAGGTTAATCAAAACTATGTTGTTTCAATAATTTAAAAAAATATTAAGAAATTATATTTTTATAATTATTTTAAAAAAACTCATGCAACATTAATATTATAGCATTATTTGTTATATTTATTCTATACTTAAACACAAAGTTATTATAAATTAGATGGATTAACTCGAGTTGATCAGATTAATCTAAACTATATCGTTTCAATAATTTAAAAAAAAAATTAAGAAATTATATTTTTATAATTATTTAAAAAAAACTCGTGCATACTTAAACACAAAGTTATTAAATTAAGTGTTGTCTATAATCCAATTTCAAAATCTAAATTATAAATTTGACGGATTAGCTCAAGTTCATCAGGTTAATCAAAACTATGTCGTTCCAATAATTTTTTAAAAAATTAAGAAATTATCTTTCCATAATTATTTTCAAAACAAAAAACTCGTGCAACATTAATATTATAGCATTATTTGTTATATTTATTTTATATTTAAACACTTAAGTGTTTGACATTGCGTTTCAAAAGCGCTTTTGAAAAAATTTAAAATTTTTTATTTTTTTATTTTTGCTTTAAATTAATATGTTTTTTATTTTTTAGATCATTTTGATGTGCTGATGTCAAAAATAATTTTTAAAAAATAAAAAAAAATATTATTTTAATGTGTTTTGAAATAAAAAAACATTTTAAAAAGCAATCGTTATCACATTCCCAAACACCTTTACGTGTTGTCTATTATCCTGTTTCAGAATCTAGATTATAAATTAAATAGATTAACTCGAGTTGATCAGGTTAATCAAAACTAGATAATTTTAATAATATTTTTTTAAAAAAAATAAAAAAGTTATCTTTTTATAAATCGAGCTGGTTAGGTTAATCAAAATTATGTTGTTTTAATAATTTTTTTAAAAAAAATTAAGAAATTATCTTTTTATAAGAAAAAATAATGTACCAGATTTTAATGGGATAATAGATTGAATCACCACGTCAAAAGTCACCTCCTAATTGCCTTTTTTTTAACACAACATCCAAGCCAAGGAATAGGCTGGCTGGCTTTCGAGTCAACTCGAGCGTTGACCAGAGTAGCTCATACATAACTATTAGCCAGTAGCTAGTATAGGATGCGGTTCTTCTCATCTTCAGCGTGTACAGAATGCGCCCAGAACCAACAAAATTCCAACAAATATAAGCAATAGATTAGTTCAAGAATGGGCAAATTCCATGCACCAAACAGGAGAATCAAACGGCTAATCTGATCACAGATCATCATGTAGCACTGTCGGCTAGAAGCCTCATACCATACATACTAGTATATTACTCTGTGTTCGGGTGGTGGCCCTCAACAGTTGGCCTCACAGCTCCATGCTGACCTTGTCTAGAGCACCATTTTTGTCTCTGCAGTTTCTCTCTGATTTCCTGCCGTCCATATCCCCCCGTGTAACTCCTTTTTTTATCCATAAACTAAAGAATCTGTGCTTTAAGCCTATACCATCATACACATATACAATCTGTGCATGCTCCATTAATTTTCGTAAGTTTATACTAAGGAATGGTAGCGAAATTTATTACAAATTTTATGAATAGATTAATCCAATACGATCCGCCTAAAACATAATTATGTGATTCAAATTTTATGGGGGAAAAATGTTTGAAATGCGTCTAAAATGTAGAAATCCATATTAAAATATCCCAACGGTTAAAATCGAGGGGAAAAAACAAAGAGAGGGGGGGACAAGTCTCTTATTTGAGTCATCTTTCTTGCCATTACCTTCTTCAAAAGTAGGGAGAAATCGTGTTAATTTTTTTTTTTTTGATTTACGTGGGGTGTCCGGGCCAGCTTGCGCGCACCACGACTATTCCCCACGGCTCACTGGACATCCTGCAAGCCCAGGAGCAGGTAAGACACCGCGGGGGTGACAGGCGTGCACAGAGAGAGTCGAACCCGGGACGGGGGCGGAACAAGTCACACGATTGACCACAGCAACTAGACCCTTAAGTGCAGAAATCGTGTTAATTAATTGTGTTAGTGGTGGACAGTACTCTCCAAATTAAAAATCAGAAGCTTAAGCCTTGAGATTATTCTCCTTTATCCAAAAGTAACACACCCACCGAACCAAATAAATAGCTACGTTTCAAAACTCAAGCACAAACCATATTTAACTAACCAAATGATTAAAGCCCTAAACACATAATTAAAAAACCAGTCCATTGTCGGATGGTGAAAAGCCCATAAAGAATGTCAAACCGTAAATCACGATTAATAAATAATCAAAAACATCATTAACACTAATCATAAACTATCGGTTTGTTTAATGTAATCACCCGACAACACTACGTGGTAGCAATGTTTCTCTCTCTCCTCAATATTTTTGCCCTATTCATCTTCCTTCCTTTCTTCCTCACCTACCACTTGATTTGGCGTTGTCCCTACACTCTCTGGTGACAAATATCAGCTGCTGATTCGTTTGAGCAAATCTTTTTGGCCTATTAAGTCTTGGAACATGAACATTAGCGTCGGTGATCTACGAGGAAATGACAACGAAAGTGAGAGCTTCCTTTGATGCTAAAATCGGCGACTTAATTTAATCTGTTGACAAGAGAATAATTCTGGGACCCAAGAGGAGAGAAGCCCGTGCGGGAGAAGATATAATTGAAAATGTACATAGCTAGCAAGCTTGCTAGCTAGGTAGCTAGCTAAAATGTGGAAGAAACAAACAAAGGGAAGGACCAGCCATGAATTGTGGGCTTTAATTATAGAGTATAGATTTGCCACTATTTTACGTCAGTAGAGAAAGGGGGCGCAACCACTGCATAATTTAGCTAGATCATAGAGGAGAATGATCAAGGATGATTGATTGTTCTAAGTTTATTATCCATTGAGTTGTTTCCATTGTGTCTTTAACTTGATAACAATGTTTCTTTAGTGTTTGTTAGCATGGGATTTTAGTGTTTTCTAACATCATAACCTATGACAAAGTACTATATAAAATAAAAAATAAAACAAAACTTGTTGCAATCAACATGTTGTTTCAGCAGTTTTTTCTTGTTTGTCTTGAAAAATGTAGTAAATTAGAAGAGAGTTTTCTGATCATGATTCTTCACCAAGAGTGATCTTGCAGTGATGTATAGAATTTGGAGACACAACACCACTTGACATCCTTGCATAAAACGACTATTTTCTCAAGATTTTTTTTTTCAATTTCTAATTGTGTGTTATACTTGGCTCTAAAAATCTTAAAATATTAAATAATATATACATTTATATTATATAGTATATGGTTACCATCTCAAGATAAAAAAAATATTTTTTATTAAAAAAACAGAGATACATATAAACATAAAATAAATTCATCTTCAATATAGTTTTTTAATAAATATCTTTACTATTAAACTAAAAAAGGTTTTAAGAAATATATCCTTGTCGTCACCATTTATCTGAATGCTACCTTAATTTTTTAAGATTCAACAATAAATACCTCTTATTTTTTATCATAAGATCATGATGATTTGGATAAAACATATAATTTCAAATTAAACAATATATAATATGTCACTCTCACATCAGATTTTGTTCACACTATCTTGGCGAATTATCTAGAATTCCTCCATCTCATTGAAGTAGAACCTAAACCTTCTGTACATAAAAGGAAATTCAAGAATGAGAGAAGTATATTTTCAAATTAGAAAGATAATCCATCCCCTTCCTTTTTTTAAATCCCAACAAAAGATGATAAAATCTCCACATGAACATTTCTGTACTTGGATTAGAGCTTGTGCTACTTGTGAGTTCAAATTGTGCACGAGAGTGGTAGAAGTTAAGGGAAAGGAAAAGTCGTGTTGCCTCAAAAGAGAGGCACCACCCCCATTAATTTCTTGTTTTAGAAATAGCTTGCTAGGAGAGAATTACCAAATTAAATGGCATATTCAACATTCAACCTAGTTGATGGCTACCTTCTCAACTCAATTTGTAACTTAACGTCTCCTCTACTGCACTCAATTAATTTGATCCACTAAATACATAAAGCAACCTACCTTGTACTAACACAAATTTTGGACTATGATAAAATGGCATGCGTGCTTCTTAGGGGACCTCAAGAAACCCCATGCTTCGAAAGGGATATCATAAGCCTTTCAGTCCACTCTCATTCTTTTACTTAAATTTGTCGGATCTATGACTCTTGAAATATTGCTCTGCAACTTGTAAATTCATATTAAAATGTTGTCTTTTCCTTAAAAAAATAAATGATATGTCAAGTTTCGTAACATCAATCAGATTAGTCAAATTTATATCTTTTAAATTTAAATTAGAACTCAACTTGATTTAAGTCATTACATTAGAAATTTTTTATGAAAAAATTATCAAAAAATTATTTCAACCTAATAACTTAAGTTGTTAGGTGAAGACATAAGATATGATTTATATTATTCTTTAACGTACCATAAAATATGATTTACAATTATTCTTTAATGCACCCCCTTAAATAAAAGTTCTTTGAACTTAAAACTTGTATAAATATACACTACATTGTGCTTTATTTTTATCAAATAAATAATAATTATGAGATTTGAACTTGTGATCACTCGATCATCTGACTCTAATATAATATAAAAAAAATTATCTCAATTCTATAATTTAAACTATTAAATAAAATATTAAAATATTATTTATATTATTCTTCAATGAAAAAAGCTATGCTTTTACTTACCAGGTTTATATTAAAACCTATTTGAGTTGCGAGTTTTTCGAGAATAAGTATGCATGCTTTTACTTGAAAAGTTTATTCTTCCAAAGATCTATGCGCAAATTGAAGAGGAAACCAAAGAATTGAATTCAAATTCAAAACAAAATGGAGGAACGTCTTCCCTAGCTTCTCACGTGTGCTTGAACTTTCCTCTCTGAATCATCTTTTACTCCGATATTGACATTGAAGAAGAGGTGTACTATCAAGAGTCTGGCACCCAATTAGAACAAGTTGGCACATGTGTTCATTTGGTACGGAGCCACAGACAACTGTGATTGACAACGTCGAAACCATGGCTACATTTAAGAGGGGGTTCCCCGTCCCATTGGTGCTGTCTGGATCTGCAAAAATCTGAAAAGAAGATCTCAACGCTAGTGTTGTGGCCAAGGTTGTCAAAAATGCTTTTTTGACACGACACGGAACATACAATATAAACTCGACTCGTAAACTCGAATCGTAAAATCGTAAAATCGGAAGTAAAATTTTTTAACTAAATATCGTAAAATCGCAAGTAAAATATTTTAACTAAAATCGTAAAATCGCAAGTAAAATATTTTAAACAATACAAATATCCAAACATCTTAAAATACATAATTCAAATAAAAGTAAAATAAACAATACAAATATCCAAACATCTTAAAATACATAATTCAAATAAAAGTAAAATAAACAATACAAATATCCAAACATCTTAAAATACATAATTCAAATAAAAATCCATACATGTCCATAGTATTTCAATAACTAAAAGTTAACACACCTAAAACAAACAATCTGTAGGTGTGTCATGTAAACTAAACACACCCTCATTGCCTTTGTCTCCCTCATTATTCCTAAAACAGTCATCAAAATCATTACCATCTAAAGGAACATTAGTGCTACTACTAGTATCAGCACCGATATTAGAAACATTAGTGCTACTACTAGTACCAGGATCAACACCAATATTGTCAACAATATTTAACTCCAAGCTCCTTGAATTATCTGGATTGACATCATTCTGAATCTCTAAATCATCTTCAGTTCCATGACACTCCATCCCAACATCATTAAGATTTTCTTCATCATCACTTTCATCTTCTTTACCATTTTTTCTTCGTGTTGCACTATCAATGACACCAAGCAAATCAAAGTTGGATGAACCATCACGTTTCTCTCCCTCGGTTATCCAATCATCATCAGATGAGAGATGATCAAAAACTTCACCAAAATCATGAGCTTGCTTTTTGACTTGGTTATCCTTTAATTTCAGATTGCACATTACAAATACCAAGTCATTCATTTTTTTCTGGTGCAAACGATTTCTTCGTTTTGTATGAACCTATGTAAGCAATTCAAATTAATACCATATAAGATTCTTATAAAATATAAAAACATTAAAATTAAAAAGGAAAAAACTTACCATCTCAAATGCACTCCAGTTTCGCTCGCATCCAGATGAACTACAAGTCAAGCTTAGAACTCGAATTGCAAATTTTTGTAGCTCTGGACATTCATCCCCATAAGAATCCCACCATTTAGCTGGAGTCTTTTTATCCCTTGTTATCTTGGCAGCCTCAATACCGAACAACCCACTTGCATCCTTGAATGAATCAAGTTGCAAGTCAATTTTACACCTTTCACTTGCATCGGGCACCATCCTTTCTAAGCATTGATATAATCCAATTTTAATGTTGGCATTAACTTTAAAATTAGAATTATAATGATAATGAGGATTCAAATAATATGCTGCTGCATGTAAAGGTCTGTGAAGTTGAAGTTCCCATCTTGCATCAATGATATTCCATATAGGCATATAACTACAAAATAAAAATAAGAATATTATCATCAACATTACATGACCTAGCTAGTAAACATTATAATCAACTGATAGTAGTAAATAAATAATTAGCAAGATATATAATCAATACCTTTTTTTCACAGAACCAAAATTCACTTGTATCTTCTCTTTTGCTTGATCCATTGCTTCATATATAAAACCCATAGCTGGTTTCTCATCTGAATCAACTAATCGAAGAACTTTTATCAGAGGATATGCTGCCTTAATACATGTAGTAACATCATACCAAAACTTGTTGTCCAAAACACAACTTTGAATTCGCTTCCCTTCTTCTGTTTTTGAAAACCTACATGACCTCCATTGGATGGAAGTAAACATTGTCATCAACTGTATCTTACAATCACTCAAACATCCAAGAGTTAAGTATGCAGTAGCAAATCTAGTGGCAGCAGGCCTAATCAAATCCTTTCCTTTTGTAAAGTGTCTGAGTATGGAAATGAGAATAGTTCTTGAATATATGTATGAGGTGATTTTCCTCCCATTAGCAATAGTTACTTGATGGACCTCTAGTTTCTTCTCAAAATCTTCCAGTATCAAGTCAATACAATGGGCAGCACATGGTGTCCAAAACAATCCTTTTCTTTTTCCCATCAACAATTGCCCTGCTGCCTTATAATTTGCAGCATTGTCAGTGACTACTTGCACCACATTTTCCTCTCCAATCCTCTCCACAATAGCATCCAACATCTCAAATACTTTATCAGCAGTCTTGGATATATTAGAGGTATCTACGGATGATAAAAAAATTGTCCCTTTAGGACTATTAACCAAAAAATTGCAAATAGAACGCCTTTTCTTATCAGTCCATCCATCAGACATTATTGAGCAACCTGTTTTTTTCCATTCTAACTTGTACTCCTCAAGCAAGTTGATCGTGTGATCTACTTCTTGCTTCAAATACTTTTCTCTAATATCATGGTAGGATGGAGGCTTAAAACCTGGCCCATGCTTTGCAACCAATTCAAGTGCCTTAACAAATTCAGGGTTTTTCACACAGTTAAATGGAATAGCACTGGTGTAGAAAAATCTTGCAATTTGTCGACATGCTTCTTCTCTAAGATCCTTTTTTAGCAGCTGATTGATGGTGGTTTGTGTACTTCCACTCCCACTCGCTACTCTCTTTCCTTTGTCCACCGAGGTAATTTCATTCCCTTCATCATTATCTTCATCTTTTTCCAATATATTGGAAAGCCTTTCTTTTCTTCTCAGATGCTTCTTGATTTTTCACCAGAACATTCAAAATTATCTTCTTTACATCTTCTGGTACTTGCTGGCATGGCTCAACATCCTTTCGAGTGCAAGCCAAATGATGCTTGAAACGGTAAATGCCTCCACTAATAATTTTCTGACAAAACTTACACTGCACTCTTTTTGAATTCTTGTCAACATCTATACCATATTGCCATCCCACGTCAAGTCTATTGCCACTTGTAGTTTTTTTAGATGCCATGTATCCTACAGTTCAAACCACTCTTGCTATAATATTGGACATAATTAAGATTATACATTCACACACCACTATTATGGGGAAAATTCAAGCAATCTGAACAGTAGACAATAAAAGTTCAAGTATAAGCATGCCTAGACAAGCCTAAAGGTTATATATCACTAGGTAGATCAGGACAGTGATTAGGAAGTTTCCAAAGCCAACAACTCCATGTATCAAGATCAAGCTAAAAATGGCAGTGGAATGGGTGCACATTTACATGATTTGGCAGAACAAAGGAATAAGAAAGCTAAAGGAGACCAATTGCATTACTTCAAAATGATTGTTCATTACATTTAACTGATTGATATACTGGCAAAAAACTGATTGTTCATCACATTTACTTAAAATGCATAAAGCTTAATGAAATGCCTCAATCACTGAAACAAAACTAGTGCAGTAATCATCAACTCAATACAGGTTATATCTTGGACACGATTCTGACAAGGAAATATGAAAGAACAAGTGCAATGCCAAAGCATGCAAATGGTTACACAGTTACACTCTCTCTCACGAAAAAAAGGAAAACAAAATACACTCAATACAGTGCAAACCAAATATCACAAAATCAAAGCCTTGCAGGATGATACCATTTGAGAGATGCAGTCTGTATTAAATTGCTATCCAGTAATACACAAAAGCCTAGATAAATTAAATGCAAAAGGCATTCCAAACAGGTGCATCAATTGCAGTTTTTGGATTTATAAAATACCTGGAAATTGGAATGCAAAAGCCTGGAAATTGGAATGCTTCGTTGCTTCCTTGCTTCGCTGAATCTGCAACACGCCAACACCGAAGCAAACATGATCAAACAGAGCATAGGTGTGAGTGTGAGGTTTCACAGAAGATAAACAATGAATTCACAGCATACCCAGCTCAGTTTTTATCTCTAATCACCACCATTAGACAGAAAAAAAAAACAAAGCTTGGGATTGAGAATCAATTCTTACCTTCTTCTCGCCAATAACGCTCCAGATTGAGGGGGGGAAGTGATTTATGAATTTGCTGGGGAAAGGGGAAAGGGAAAAGGGGAAGGGAGGCAGGGTCCTCAGGGAGACTGGGAGAGTGTGAGACAGGGAGGGGAGGGGACGATTGGACGAAGTCTGGAGTCGGAGTGTGAGATAGAGACGAATTGGGTGAGGGTGGTCGCCTGGTCGGGTGGGAATTGGGAAAGAAAAGAGATTGTGAGAGACAGGGACAGGGACGAAGACAAAATTTGTGCATTTCTAATTTTGCCTTTGGTTCGGTGACATTTAGGCTAAGTCGTGAAAACGGTACCGTTTTTTACGTTTTTGCGATTTTCTACGTGTTTATGCGATTTTGAACAGGTTTTATGTGATTTTAAGGATTTTCGAGTTTTGCCTCCGTTTCTACACGTTTTATGGGTTTTAACAACCATGGTTGTGGCCATTGTCCAACGCCATATCTTTATCTCACTATCATAGAGAAAAAAAAGACACTGCTAGTCTAGGTACTAAAAAAAAAAAAAAAACTGTTAATTCTTTTAGTTTAAAAAACTTAATATTGACTTCATGTATTTGTATAATTATTTACAACATGATTTTTTCAAAAATATCCTTATTTTTTTTTTTAAAAAAAAATCATATTTCAACCACTAAAAACATTACAAACAAATGCATTTAAGGACTATTTGGATATTTAAAAAGAGGTTAGCAGTCAGTTTTGATCACAAAGTAATTTTATGACTTTTAAAATTAGAATTAAAAACTTACAAAACTATAAAGTACAAAAATTGAAATATGATTTGCACGATTTTAGACTGTCTATAGGGTAAAATTTAAGTGGTTTTACTTTTCTTTTCTTTTTTGTTACCTTGGTTTCAATTTTTAAAAAATGATGAAAAATATTTTTTTATAAATATACCAATATTTTGTATATATAAGTTATAATATACTTAAAATCCAAGAAAAACACTAATTTTATTTAGGAGATATTTGAGAATGTTTCCTATAAATTTAAGATTTTTTTGTTTAAAATTAATTTTTTTTATGTATTTTATATTTCTTTAATGTGTTGATATCAAAAATAATTTATATAAAATAAAAATAATATTATTTTAATATAATTTTTTAAAATACATTTTAAAAAATCAACACAATAGCATTTTCAAACATCCAAATCATATAAACCCCATTTAACCGTTTAAGATTAAAAAAAAAAAAAAACTAATAGATAGAGTCATAAATAGGAAGATATTTGGCACCGAATGTCGGTACAACCGTACATGAATGCATGGGTGCCCTCTCCCCTCTCTCTCTCTCTCTCTCTCTCTCTCTCTCTCAAAAAGAGAGAGAGAGAGAGATGAGAAGAAAAGGGTTTTGAGACCTTCGTACAAACAACCACCACATCTTATAAGGCCCTACTGAGATTTTCTCGCTGACCATCGCGGGTACAAGACTTTTATTTGGTTTTTATTCGAGGAAAAAAAAATACAGAAAGAAATAAAAACAAAATGAACTCTTTATTTCATGGTTACCACACCTGTTATGGGACTGATTAAGAAGTAAGTTAATTAGTCAATTTAAATTAATATCTTTTATTAAAATAATATTATTTTATTTTTTATAAAAATAAAAAATAAAACCATAGTATTAATTTGGTTGAGTTCGATCAGATTAATAAAAAACCTGGTTTGAATCAAGTTGTAAACTCTAGGGCTGTATTTAACGACAAAGATTTTATTACTATGTGTTTGGTATGAAAGATTTATACATCAATTTCATTTTGTTATTTTTTTTCGTTTTCAAGGAAGAGCATAAAGAAAATGAATAAAACATGTTTCATTATTTATGGGTAACAGTTATGGCAGCTACCAGCTAGGTGTCAGCGCTTGCTGTATCCCTCCTTTTAATCATGGCATCCATTTCCCAAAATACCATGAAATTAAAATAACTCTATGGTCAAAGCCTTAAAAAAAAGAAAAAAAGAAATCGAGTGTGCTCAATGGGCATTGATTATGATTTTATTTTATTTTATTTTATTGTGGGAATAGGAGGTGTTCTTTGACCATTTTTTTCACCAATAATTATGTCCAAATTTCCTAAACAATAAAAGATAAATGATCTTATATATAGGAGCAATAAAGTTTTATTTCATTTTCGGACTTGTGATTTACATCTTAGTAATGAATTAAGAGACTGAGTTTTATAATTAATAAAGAGAGTTCACTCGATTAAAAATTTGAGTTCACTTATGATCTGGTAAAAAAAATATTAACTTTTTTTATATAAAAAAAATAATATTATTTTAATATATTAATCTGGATTAACTCATTCAGCTTCGTGATATTCCTAATTGAATTTGACGACTATATTAATTCCTAAGTCTTAAATGTTAAACAAAAGATGAAATGTAGCGTGGGCGGGAGGAGTTTTAAGTAATGGTGGCAATCATTGATAAATTTTCTTTCCGTTTTTTCCCCCCTAATAAGCGACTTGTTGCCCTGTAACTTCCATAGTTAAGAAACCTAGATAAACCCAAACTGGTGGGTGGGTTGACTGAGGGCATAACTCAAGCTAAATCTCACAATTAATAGAGAAAGATAACTCGGTTAAAAACTGAGTTGATCCATAACTCGATAAAAACTCTACTGATTTTTTTAAAAATTAAAACAATTTTGTTTTGATTTTCTAAAAAAGTTAAATTAATTTATTTCATGTTTGCGATTGTGATTGTGGTACATGATATTTTTTTAAAAATATTTTTTACTTGAAAATGTATTAAAATAATATTTTTTATATTTTTAACATCAATATATTAAAATAATTTAAAAGCACTTAAAAATATTAATATATAATTTTTAAAAAAATCAAAAATTTAGAAACTACATCCAACCATACTCCTAAACAATACCTTGAATTATCTTGTCCAACTCATTACACCGAAGAGCCTTACTCCATACCATCTTCCTTAAGTTTTAAATGGTAAGCAAAAGAAGAAATGAAGAGCGGGCGGGAGGAGTTTTAAAGTAATGGTAGTAATCATTGACATATTTCTTTAATTGCCATTTGCTTTTTAATTTCTCTTGATGGATAAGCAAACGACATAAAGAATTGAAGACTCCTTTAACTGTCCCTTCTTTAACCCAAACACAAGAAACACACTTTTTTGAATCCAATAGAATCAAAAACAAAGATTTATGCCTTCTCTCGGGGCGGGCTGAGAGATTGAAACTGGAAAGCAGAAAATCGGATGATGATGTTCTTCGAATTCAAGAATAAATTATCTCAAGTAGCATTAGATCGGAGAATTTCGCTTTGAAAACCAAGTATAAATGCTCGTTTGTTTTCTTGATTATTTTTCAAATTTTTTCCTGTTTTGTCTTGCCATCCAATTAAAGTAAAATTCGTAAGAGATAGAAAAGCTTATCTGGTTATAATACTAAAGTAGAAAAAATTATAATTAAGATTAATTAAATATTATTTGAGTGATATACTTATTATAATCTTACCATAAACAAATGAAAATACCGTAAATGTAATTCCAAAAAGAAAAGTACACAAAAAAATAAAATAACAAATTTATATTCAACAAACCTAAGAAAAGAAAAAACAAAATATTAGTTTTAAAAAATATTACTAAGAAGAGACAAGAATACCATAAAGAAAAAGCATATAAAAACATAAAATATAAATGTAATTAAAAAAAGCCAAGAAAAATAATAAAAATCTTGCCAAATTTTTGTTGTTGCAAATATTATTAAATTATTTTTTGCATATATTATGTTGTTTTAGAAAATATTATTGGTTGTCATATTTTAAGAAAGTTTATGATTTCTTAAAACACTCAAATCGGCAAAACAACGGATCATTAGCTAATAAAACAGAATAATAAAAGAATTAAACAAAATTAAGGGTGTTGATCCAACAATTGAGGAAATGTGCTCCTCTCTTAACCATCAAGGCTCAAATCTCTTATATTAGATTTTGCCAAAAAGTTAATTCTCCCGAATTCCCAATTTTGACATAGGTAGGGGTGAGAAAAAAAAAACCAATTAAACCGAGCAAACAAAAAAAAATAACCGAAAAAACTAAACCGTGAAAAAAAACTGATTAAAATTTTAAAAAAACCCGACCGGTTCGGTTCAGTTTTGGTTTTATAAGCCTGAAACCGATAAAACCGAACCAAACCCAAACAAAAAAAACCGAGTCAAACCAGTTTGAACCGGTTTATGTCCTAAAAAACCGAATCGAACAGAACCCGGTCGGTTTGAACTGGTTTCGGTTTTTTTTTAAAAAATTCGGTTTGGTTATTTTTTTTATAAAAACCAAACCGAACAAAAAATAATTACTCCTAATAAACATAGGCATCTTCTCTTTTACAAGGCTAAATGAAAGTTTGTTTTTGCGTTATAATTTATTTTTCATCTAAATAAATAATTTTAAATAGTTTTAATATACTAATACAAAAACAAGATAAAACAAATTTAAAAATACATAATTTTAATGTATTTTAATTTTTTTTTAAATACACTATATCATAATATCAAATACACAAACTAAATATAAATATATAAAAAGTAATATAAAAATAACCGTAATTGTAAACCCAAAGAGATATTAAGGTCCTGTTTGGGAACGCGGCTGCGGCTGCGTTTCCAAAAAATTTGAATTTTTTTTTTGCTAAAATTTAATATGATTTGTACATTTTGGATTGTTTTGATGTGCTGATGTCATAAATGATTTTTAAAAAATAAAAAAATATCATTGGCATGTATTTTGGCACGAAAAGTTATTTTAAAAGAACCCGCAACCATACTGCCAAACACTCTCTAAGAGTTGAAGCATCGAGTGTCTAATGTCACAAATTGCTTTCATCTTCATAAAGTTATATGATAGATTATGGATAAAAATCAAGTTTCACATCTTTATAAAGCTAGATAAAACATTCACCATGCATGATTTAAAGGAGGAAAATTCTATTAATTCACCAAAAAAAAAAACTATCTCTATCAATAGTTTAAATTGACCATCTCCTGACAAACTACACTTAAATAAGCATCCTTCTTTACTCTTTTGCTACTATTATTTATTTAGGCACACAAAAAGAATTCACATTGTTTTTTATTTTTTTTAATTTTTATTTTCGGTTCCCTTCTCCTCATTTTTTTTAATCACTCCACGCCAAAAACCATCTGCTCCATTCAAATAAATTAAAATAAAGAAAAGAAAGGGATAGATAAATAAAAAAAATTAAAGAAAAGGACAAGAGATCAAGAATCTGAATAAATAAATAAATAAAATAGAAAACTCAAGCTACTCATCGTGCCGATTAATCGCCTAGAAAGGAATGTTCCTCGATGGCTACATCAAGACACCACAAATCCTTCACTATATATACACTCCCTATGATCCTCCTCACCTCCATCACCATTTTCACTTCTTTCTTCTCTCAGAAAACATCACACAGTGTTTCAACAATCAAAGCTCAAAACCTGCAAAAGATCATCAACAAGTTCAATCCAATGGCAGCAGTACTCGCATCTACCATGCCTGATGACTCTTCCTTTGATGTAGACAAGCTCACTTATGAAATCTTTTCAATCCTAGAAAACAAGTTTCTCTTTGGTGGATATGATGATCCCAAGCTCTCCAAGAACACTCACCAAGTCCCAATTCAAGAACAACTTAAGCCCACCAAACAGTTCAATGGTGGTAAGGTCAGGATCCTCTCCATTGATGGAGGAGGTGCCACTAATGGAATTCTTGCTGCTAAGTCTTTGACATACCTTGAGTCTTGCCTTCGTCAAAAGTCAGGCAATCCTAATGCCTCTGTTTCTGATTACTTTGACGTTGTTGCCGGCTCTGGTTCTGGTGGTGTTTTGGCTGCCTTACTCTTCACTCGTGGCAAAAATGGACGCCCTATGTTTACAGCCGAAGAAGCTTTGAATTTTCTTGTCAAGATTAATAAGAAGATGAACAGATCACAAGGGGTTTTCGGCAAATTGTTTGGTTCTGCGAAAGCAGAGAAAGTTTTCGCAAAAACTTTCGGAGAACTAACTTTGAAGGATACAATCAAATCTGCTCTGATACCATGTTACGATCTTTCAACACACGCACCATTCTTATTTTCTCGTGCTGATGCATTGGAAATGGATGGATATGATTTTAAAATGAGTGATGTCTGCCTTGCAACTTCAGCCGATCCAACAATGGTTGGGGCCGTGGACATGCGGTCCGTCGACAAGAGGACTAAAATTGTGGCTATTGATGGTGGGATTGCCATGAACAATCCAACAGCTGCAGCAATCACTCATGTCCTGAACAATAAGCAGGAGTTTCCACTCTGTAATGGGGTGGAGGATCTTTTGGTGGTGTCACTTGGAAATGGAGAGTCAGATTTCGGTTATCAGAATCAGAATTCGACACCTGCAAGATTTGTCAGGATAGCTGGAGAAGGAGCATCTGACATGGTAACCACATTATTATTTTACTAAGTATTACATGTTTTTGTCCCTTTTCCGTGTTTGTTTCTCTGTTTTGTGGTTGGTAAGCTAATTGAATTTGTTCCTTTATCAGGTTGATCAAGCTGTTTCAATGGCGTTTGGTAACTGTCGGACCAGCAATTATGTTCGAATTCAGGTACTAGATTCTGTCAAATTACTGAAAGTAAAATAACACCAAATCTCTAACAGTTTCGCCGAAAAATGTAACTATCAAACTGGGATGGAAATTTAATTTTGCTTGCATTATTGGGCTAATTTGATTATGAATTTTTTTTCAGGCAAATGGGATTATTGCTAAAAAGCATGGAATTGCGGATAAATCAATGAAATCCAACAAGAAGGCAGATTTATTGGCTATGACAGAAGAGATGTTGGCACAGAAAAATGTGGAGTCTGTGTTATTTGAAGGGAAGAAGATAGTTGAGAGCACAAACTTCGACAAATTGGAGACATTTACTGGAGAGCTAATCAAGGAGCAAGAGAGGAGAAAAACAAGCATTTTACCAACAGTGGTGTTGAAGCAGAACTCACCCTCACCAAGAACATCATCTGCCACAACTCTTTCAACATTATCTTCATATTGATCAGTAGATTTGTTAAATTAATATCTTAATTTGAGAGAAAAACAAAATTAAATGCTTTTGCTGCCGCTCGTGATGATTGAAGACATCCGAGATTGAGCTGAGCTAAGCTTCTGAGTGCAATTGCAAATTCTTTCGGTTTAGTATGTATAGATTTATACTATAATTTAGAGGTGTTTGTGTATAGTATGGAATTGTGAGATTACTTGTTGCAAAATTAGAGGGATCAATGCAATTAGAGTTGCTAGCTTGCCGATGATATGTAATTTTTGATGGATTGAGCCACTTTGCGTATTTCGTTGTTAGTCTTAGTGTGATTTGATTTTTGATTAGATTGAAAATTTGCTAATTAGCGAAGTGAGTTCTATCAATACTGATTGCTTTCTTTGTCGAGGTTCACATTTGTTCTTCTTTTATGCTGCTGATTTCTTCATCTTGTTAATCAAATAGTGATTTATGATCAATTAATTCCATCACACTTGAAATTTGCCAAGATCCCAAAAAAAGGTTTAAAGTAATGTGGCTTGATGATGTAAAGTGTGAAATGGGATTTGAGGAGCTTTGTGGTTCAAAAAAGGCCGGGTGCACTAGAGAGAATGGAAAGCAAGATTGTTCAAATTAAAGTGTCAAATGGCTTTGTTTGATTTCCCCACATCATAATTAGCTGCCTCCAGTTTGCTTTCCTATGTGGTCCATAAGATCGTTAGACTCCATCAATGAAGAAATCCATCGTTAGACAGGATGATTCTATCAGACATAATTTCCTATGGTATTCTCGGATGCAAGGACGACAATGGATATCCACACATTGGATTTTGATACTATTCATTTTCATATCTGAAATCAAAACTGCTACCTATACCCGACGGGCATGGATTTCGGATACCCAAACTTGAACTAATCAGATATACATTACTTGAGCATTTTTTATCCATTCCCTGTCTTTGACATTTGGGATCCGTTCGAAGACTTCCCTCTCGCTTCCTCAATTCTCTCATTGAAAACTCAACTTCTGTTAACACCCGCTTTGATTGGAAAGAGATACCAGAAGCCCATGTCTTCAAGGCAGATCTTCCACGACTTAAAAAGGAGGAAGTGAAGGTCGAAATTGAAGATGACAGGGTGCTTCAGGTTAGCAGAGAGAGAGAGAGGAATGTAGAGAAGGAAGACAAGAACGATATATGGCATAGGATAAAGTGTAGTAGTGGCAAGTTCTTGAGGAGGATTAGGCTGCCTGAGAATGCCAAAATGCATCATGTCAAGGCTTCTATAGAGAATTGAGTTTTTATCGTGGCTGTGCCTAAAAGGAAATCAAGAACAATGAGTACTATTAAAATATCCAATTCATTCAGGATTTTGAGTGGGATATAACAATATCCATTACCCTAACTTTTTTTTCTTTTGTGTTACGTGAACTCAATTCAAACAGTAACTACTCAGATCGGTTTGGGGATAAAACTACCATCCCTAGTCAGATCCCATGGACATTCTCATAACTCTATAACCACTGATATTTTCTTTCGTTTTGCAGCTGTTTCTATTGGAGTTTGTGTAATTTTTTCAAAAACTTCTTACTTTAGTAAAGTTCTAATGATTTCCCAATCCTAAGAAAGTCTATCTTTGATATGTTAAACAAGTGCCTAACGTGCTGATAACCAGGTGATGAAAGTTTGTGAACTGTTAGGAACGAGAAAATGAGTACCCCATTTTACAGTCCAAAGCTTTCTATAAACCTCCAAAGCAAACATAATATTTTAAGCATATACAGATAAATGTTCTCAAAACTCTTAACATAAGGAATCTTGCGAAGTAATCCACCACCTCAGGCATACTGAGAAACAGTTTAAAGAAAGAAACCGCGTTTGTGACTGAGACAACTTACCTACCAACTTCTGATTTCAGCAATAAGCAGATCTAATTCACTGTCCGTATCCATCACGCAGTCCATTTCAACACATTACAGAACAGATGCTGCATGTTTATCAACAGCGAAGGAAAATCCATCAGGATGCATATTTTCTCCCTCAATAAATAAAAAAACATGCACTTCCTCATTTCCTTTTTCCTCCATGGAATATCACGGGTGAATACTTTAATCTGATCCACCAAAAATCTTATGAAAATTCTAGCCGCAGACCTTTCAAGTAAAGCAGGATTTATCAAAAAAGTTCAAAAATTAATCACCAAAGGTTGCAACTACCTAACTGGCCACATCATTGCATTGAATGAAAACCTGGAGAGATTATTTCTTCTATTGAATGATTGTTTCTACCAAATTTGTCACACAGGAAAAGGGAAATCAGAAAACACTTTGTTGGAAAAAAATATCTTAAGATAGAAACTTGCAACTTTCAGCATCCTTCATGAGGCATCATCTGGTTAAGCGATTAGTGGAAATATGCCCTATGTAAGAACTGCCTCGAGTTCTACTTTGCCAACAGTCCAATCAATGCTTTGCATCTTCTTCTTCACAGAACTTAGCGTACTCATCTGAGTTCTTCAAGTTCTTTAGTTCACTGTCATCTTTAATTTCAACCTTCATAATCCATCCCTTCTCATAGGGGCTTGAATTGACCTGCAAAATAGTAGAAGAAAATCCATACAGAGAATATCAAAGCACTTCCTTAATTACAGAGTTATGACATGCTGAATTTAAAGGACAAGTTAAGCAACCAGTACTGTCAGACTAACTATGATTTGCAATAGATATAAATACAGCAGCCACATTACATGGTATTTCAGGGAGTAGTAAAGAAAGGAAAGTGAAATTCACTTGTTAAGGAAGATTTGGTCGTTAACATTCAGTTTTAAGGAGTTCAGAAAACTAGTAAATGGCTCGAGAGAGCCGTTTATTTAGCAAGTCCATTTCTATTCCTCAATTAAGAGACCTCAATCTATACAATCCATGATTTGTCATGTAATCCGTTGAAATGAATTACAGAGGTCTGAAGTTTCAGGGAAGTAGAGGAAAAAACTACATATATAAAACATCCAACCTAAAATTTTTGATTTATAAAGCAATCTCAAGAAAAAGAATATGGCACCATGTAAGTAGACTAACCAAACCAGGAGAGCTGTTCAGTTCTTCATTAACTTCGACCACATCTCCCGAAACAGGAGAATAGACATCACTGGTAGCCTTGACACTTTCAACTGCGCCAAATCCAGAACCCTGATTCACAGTAACACCCACTTCCGGTAATTCAACATACACAACATCACCTAAATGGTCTTGAGCATGATCGGTTATACCAACAGTAGCAGTTTTACCATCAACCTTTACCCATTCATGACTTTCAGCATACTTCAAGTCCTTTACAACTGCAAGTGAATTGAGAAAATGCATATGTCAGGAAGCTTAAGGTGTAGGAGATAAAAATGCCTAGGAAGTGAAAAACATTTGAAAAAATAGCACAATATCTAGACAAACAAATCTGAATGGATGCTGAATGCTAGATATCAATTTGAAAGAACATTCTGAGTAGAAAAAAAAATATTGAGGACCATTTTGTGATGCAATTATGAAAGTTCTAGGACTGCAATCAGAATTTTCCCATCAAAGGAGCACATTCACACAGAAAGCACAGACACATGCTAGCTTGTGCTTGCTATCTGCATGCACAAACACAGGCAGTGGTAATACCTATTAGAAGATCTTTACAACCTTTCTCAATTTTTTTCCTCTTTTTTATTTTGATGATGATGTAAACAACTTTGAAGATTATGACACAAAACACAAGGAATAGTAACCACAGGGCCCTTCAGCAAGTTCAATCAAATGCATCAAAATTGGACTGATAATTTGTCTGCAGATTATAATTATCCTATCAGTTAAAGAGTTAGCTTGAGAAATGCACATCATTGGACATCAAATAAAAGATGGAAAGGACACTATGCCGCGAAGGGATCCTTGGTTTCAGGAGGAACAATGACTATTGCCCAAGCAAGCTCTGTCTCCAATGATCTTTTGATCATACAAGCATGAAGGTTCAAAGTCAGGCTTATGCAGGTTAAAACATTTAAAACACTATCATAGATGCCCATACAACATAAGAACTAGTGCACTAATAATACAATTAAAGAACAATATTTTCCCTCCAAATTTCATCATATGATTTTAAGGTAGATACATGACATGGAGAAACCAAAGATAGTCATCAGAAAACCACAGGTCTTATGAGTCCTCTCCAAACTCAAAATGAATGGTTCCAGAATAGAAGCATCACCTAGTTCAGGGTATTTCAGTAAATTATCTGGGTAATAATTTCCAAAATTTCTTGTCTTCCCTTTATCCATGTCATAAATGAAGCCAATTATCAATATTCATATATAATCAGGAGGCCCTTACTCAAGGAGATAGATCATAAAGAAACCAAATAGCTGACTTTGAAGTTGAACAACTGGATGATATAGCCGTTTCCAGTTATTTTGTTTTTTATTTTAACAAAATTTAAAATTAGTAGAATTAACAACACCTATTTCATAAATCTTGCTCGTGTGCACAAGAACCTACGTTAAGTTTGCAGAATACTGCCTTTTCAACATTCCTGAATTCTAATCTACAACTCAAATTCAAAAAGAAATCTTTGCTTCAGAAAAAGAATGAAAGTAAAGAGTTCTGCCACCAACAGAGAGTTGACGACAGGAATTGCCATCACAGCTGCATTAGAACACCACACCCCAAACTGTGTAACAATTTTATTTCAAAAAACCTCTATGCCATTACCATCCTCACCGCCACCATCATAACTTACAAGCTTCAAAAGAAAACAGATTATTTTCACTTTTCAGAGTTCCAAAAACAGAAAAACAAAAAATCCCCATGTTCATTTTTTACTACATAAAGAACTGTCATCATTATCAGACAACAACTTAGTTATCATGTCTCTTTAACACAAGAAACTAAATCAATGAACACAAATAGCAATCATGCTTATGCAACAAACTCATCAATCTAATTTTAACGAAAAGAAAGATAGGAATCAATGTCTCTATTCCTTCACTGACCAGCCGATTTACTCTCTTCATTCAAAAAAGAAAAAAATATATTAATATATTCAAATCAACACCAAAACCAAGACACCCCAGATGCCAAAATCGAAACTTTAACCAAAAAGTAATCAAAGATCAAGCATTTCATTAAAGCACATACATAAGATCCATATCTACATCAACAACCATTATTATCAAATGCAGAAAAATACACAAGACATCATTAAAAAAAAATTAAGAACAGATCAAGAAACCAAGAAAAGAATATGGTTGAAATATGAAATTTACCAGAAGCAAACCCTCTATGAGAAACAGAGATCCTAAGGTAAGAAGCAGCCCTTGAAGCCCACAACAATCTTGAAGCCATAATAAGAGAAAGTGATGAATCTCAAACAAACTCTACTCCTCTTACAGAACACACTACACTGACTCTAATTTTCCTTTTCTCGTACTACTGCCACTTGAGTTTTTATGTCATGGAGGGTTGGTGAGGGTTTTATTTTTGTATATTAACTGTTGGTAAAATATATAAATAAATAAATAGTTGGACTTTGTATTATATACAAGAAAGTCCAAAACGTTTTACCCATTTTCAGTTAGGTCCTAAACACTGAAAATCCCAATGCTTCTCCCATCTATGACATTATCCAATTAATCCTCCCCTTGAATTTTTTTTGCCTTTATATCATAAACTCAAAAAACCATATTCATGTTAAAACAAACTTTTATATTTTAATTTTTAAGAATATAGTGCATTATTAAATAATAGTACAATATTATAAATATTATCATTACAAATTTCACTTTTCACGTGAACGAGAAAATATTATATTAAAAATATCTAATAATAATAATAATCTTTTATTATACAAGGTGATTGGAGTTTCTCTAACTCAATATATATTCAAAATACATGGATGTAACTATATTGTTATTTGTGGATATCATTAAATAATTAGTAAAAAAATTAGATTTCCATGATTAAGAAAATAAGGAAACTTTGAAAAAAGAGAGACAAAAGGAGACATGGTATTTAATGTATTTGATTATTTATTTAAAAATGATATTTATTAACATTTTGATACTTGATAAGAGGAACTCCTTTTGTCCTGAGGAGCCTAAATTTTTTGTTCATCTAATGATTGTTTATTTGAAAAATGGGGGATCTAATTGGAAATGTATTTTGTTTGTAACCCAAATGAGAATAAGATGATAATTAGAGGAAAAACAAGATGTCATTTTCCCAAAATAAAAATAAAAGAGAGGATATGGTGGTGGGTCAATGTGTCAACAAACCCATTAGGCAGAGAGTTGGTGAGTGCTGAGTGCTGACTATTCCTCCTGTCGCCACTTGTTAGTGACTGGTGATCAGTGAGGGCCCTCGGAATCGGATGGGGCTGGTGGGCTGCCGGTGGGAGATGTTTTCCTTTGAGGGTAAATTATGGTAGAGTTTCCTTGCAGCTCTTGGAAATGAAATTTTCAATTTGTTCAAATTTCCATGCAATTCTTGGAAAAAATTCGTCCAGAGATGATGGATCCTTGATGAAAACAGAGCAGTTTGTAATTGCGTTCCAAGAGTTTCACGGGATTTTGAATTTTTTATTTAAAATTATCTTTATATTTTTATATTATTTGGTAATAAAAAAATGAGAACATATTGCAAATATTTCATAAAATTTGAAAAAATAAATAAATCTTTAAAGTGAAACTATTTATTTTTTTGAATAGTCTTCTTATGTGTGGACATTGAGAAAACAATCATTTTCAATAACAACTGATTATAGTCAATTTCATCCAAATACTTAACATGGAATGGTGCTTCTTCTTTTTTTGTGAAAAAATTCATTTCCTATAATAGTATTCCATCCTAATACAAAAGTTTGGAGGTTTGATATAATATAAATATGAATCACATTAATTATTAAATTCCATCCTAATAACTGAAATCCTTTTCTTTTGAGTTTTATGGACCCGATCAAGGAACATTAATCATGCAGGAAGAGCAGCCTCCATGCCCTTATGCATTGTTCTGATTACAGTGGTAACCTGCTCAATTTGATCTTCGCTTGAGCATGCTGATAGAAGTACTTTGGCAGTTCCTCCATCAGGGTGACATCCAGCATCAATCATTTCTTCAAAGATTTCCAAGCATCTTGCGTATAGTTTCTTTCTAGAGTAGGCTCCTAATCTTGAAGTCCAAGTCACAACATCAGGTTTCAGATTTTTGGATGGAAGTGATTGGAAAATACCTTCCATTCTCTCAAAAAATCCTGCTCGTCCATATATGTTGATTAAGATGTTGTATGTACTGATATCAGCTTCATAAGGTCCCTTCTCCATTGCAGTCAGAACTTCCTCCATCTTTTCAAATTGGCCCAGCCGGCCATACAAGTGCATCATGCTGTTGAGGACAAACGTGTCTGGTTCAAGCCCAGATTCGCTCATCTGGTTAACAATTTCTTCGCATTTATCCACATTTCTTGCTCTTGAGTAGGCACAGAGAAGTAGCATGTGTGATTTCATTGTAGGGGTTATTCCTAGTCGCTTCATCTCATTGAATACCGCTTGAGCATCTAAAAAGCAAATAGGAGCAGCCAAATCATTAAGCCAAAATTACGAGGAGCTTATACGAAAAACAAGACGAACTTCTTCCAAGTAGGAAAGGTGTCGCAAATGGATGAAATGCTGATAGCCTGATAATATCTCATACAACTTTATCTTGTTTCCTAGGAAATCTTAGAAAGATTATGGCAGATCTCCAGAATAAAATTGAACACTGTTCCAAAAAATAATCCAAATGTTGCAATATAGATCCCTTCAAGTTCGTAGTTGATCGGAACGTTTTTAAACCATTACATGCTCAAACTGTTCCCAAATTCTCTGGAGCTTAATCTTTTTCCAATTCTCTCTTAATAAAGTACATTGATACTATTTGGTTCAAGCATCTTACCCTCATGAAGGCCAGCTCTCCCATACGCATCTACCATGATGTTATATGAAGCTCTATCCGGCTCACAGCCCATGTGCCGCATGAGTGAAAATATTTCTGCAGCCCCGTAAGGAAAACCTGCACGACTGTCAGGACAAGATAGTTAAATATCATCAGTTCTATTGGGAATCTCTTGGAAGCAAGAAGCTGCACCTCCAGTATTCTTTTTTATTTTCTTTGAAAGATTATTGAAACACCATATCATTCTATGATACTAACCTGTAAGCTTCCATGAGCGCATTGTAAGTATACACATCAGGCTCAAGCTTATCTTCTTGCATCTGCTCAAATATTTCTTCTGCCTTCTCACAGAGTCCCTCTCTAGCAAACGCGTTCACCAGAGCAGTGTATGTGCAGATATCTGGTCTGCATTTTTGAGTTCTCATTTCGTTAAACAACTTCAAGGCCATGTAAGATTGACTTGCCTGTGTACAGGAAAAGATTAGCAAAGTGAGTTTTTAAGGATCCTAAACACCACTGCTGTCCAGGGTTATCAGAATTAATAACCATATCTTTGAATTTAGTCTGATAATTGTTTGGAATTGAATGCATATATTTCAAGTTGTTTGTTGCATCACTGTAGACTCGTAGACGTACGAGTTACGCATAATTTTCTACTGGGGCCAGTGGCATTTCAAGAAGATCAGATTTCAAGAATAATTCAGAACCAAATATCACTGAGCTTACCTTCCCATGAAGGTTGATCAACAGTGTATAGGTGTCAGTAGAGGGCTGGCAGCCATCATTTTTCAATCGCTGAAAGATCTCAATTGCTCTTTGAGGGTTTCCAGCCTTCATTAACCCATCAATATAAGCATTGTATACAATTGCACCTGGCCAAAATTAGAGTATACGCTCACTTTTCACTCATTGAATGTGCATGCAAGTGTATCAACAGAACAGCTTGAAAAATGAAAATCTGAGACGTGTAAATAAGAGAACGAAACACAAAAGCAGAACTAATGCCCTGTATTTCACCACCACAAAAAGAAGAGAAATAACCCACGCATTCTCATAAAGGAAAGCTACAGAAGCAAGTTTGTCATCCAGGAGAGTCTAGCCTAATCCAGTTCCGGTCTAGCTAAATTAGCAAGGGGTCCCTCTTGGTTTAATCAACCATTCTCTAAGCATGGTGATGTAGATAAGGAGTAGTAATCACTACTATTATAGTAGCAACAAGAAATATGCAGACCATGAACCAATCTTCTCTTTTCCTACGTTTAGTATACTTCACCCCGAAAAGAAAAAAGAAATACAGCCCTGTGCAATTATTGAGCAAGGTTTCAAAATTTAAAACGAATTTAACCCCACAAAAAATCAATTTTTGAGGCAAGGAATCTTACAAGTTGAGGAAATTTTTGTTTTATATGAAATGGTTGATGTGGTCCAATAACTTCTTGAAAATACAATTTCCCTAAAAGCTAAGAAAAAATGAATTGGTAAGCACATACTTGGAGGAAGGCCATACTTTCGCATATCAACAAAGGCAGCTTCAGCCTTTGCTAACAATCCACATGCACAGTAAGCCTTTATAAGGAGGGCATACGTGTCTTCAGTAGGGATACACCTGGCTTGAAGAAGATCAACATATGTCTCTTCTGCCTTCTTGTACAAAGATTTTTGCCCATAAGCATCTATTAGTAAATTGTAGCACATGACATCTGTCTGGAAGGAGCTCTTGTACAATATCCATTGACATATCTGGAAATTTTAGAGTTACACCCCACAAGATTATTAAGAATTAAGAACTCACGATTTTAAAAATGTCGATATAATAAATAGAGACAGTAAAGAGATTTGTTTCATTTAGTTGTAGGAAAATGCTGGTATATGAGAATTCCAAACACCAACTATAGCACCAACCACTTAAAGGAGATTTGAACAATCGAGGGTTTAGTCTTAATGATTGAAGAGAAAAATACTGTGCAAACATCCTGCCACAAAAATATGTGCGTGCAATGTGGTTTAATCCATCGCCTACCACCTTACACGATGAAAGAAATAAAGCACGATTTACTCACCAATGTAATCGGATCCCATTGTTTATTCAAACGAAGTTGGACGGCTACATTAATAAGATCATCCCAAGTCTCGTGAGTGACAGGAAGAGTGTCAAGAGCAGCCCAAACATTATTCGGATCCACTTCTTTCCGCACAAAGTTCAGAATCTGATGAGCAACAGGACTTAGCACTGGGAAAATTCCATCAACAAATCCAGATCCATATTTCCATCCTTGTCCCCTCAAAGAGCCACCTAGGTATAAAAGATGACTTAATAATTAAAGCCATATTTGCTTGAGCAGTTATATGTATGAGCACAAAGTGAATTACTCAGCATTACATCGTTTCCTGGACATCTTTTTGTGATCAAAGATTCGCCATTTGCCATGTTTGTCGATATAGACCCTGTCGCTTTTCCACTTTTTAACATCTCCACTACTGGAATTCTTTTCTCTGCGTCTGAAATGACCATTCCGGATTCTTGATTCTATAAAAATATGATTCAGTGTGCATCTAACAAGCAACCTGCAAACACTAATCAAGTAAACACACAATTGCCAGCAACAAACATACACACCCTCTTAATTTAAAGCCATTACACAGAGGAAGCAACGAAATAAAATCCATACAAAGGAAGCTTTGGATTGCAAAATAATTGGACAACGAGAGACACTAAAACTACTTTTAATCACAATAGCAAACACATGAAATGCAAACCAGAAAACCTAGTCAAAAAAGAAGAAGAAAAGTTGTCAACTTTCCCTTTCTAAACCAAATATCTTCTCCTTTTCTTCCGCAATAATTCTTAACTGCTGTGAGTAGAGGTTGTATTTTCATTACAGAATCAAATATTAGTCTAAACTATCTGATTAAACTACAAAAATCAAAATTTGCAAGATAAACAAGGCCACAACTGTTGAAGACTGGTTAGAGTTCAACAACGATAAGCATAGCACTCTGACAGCTAAAACTGGTCCATCATCTTAAAACTTATGAAGTCACAGTAAGACTTTTTAGACAATGATGATTGCTCGTTCAATACATATGAGAGTCAACAAAATGCTAAAATGTTTTAACTAACAAGAACATAAAACAAATTAGACATCCTCTCTCAAGTGAACGTTGATACTTAGCAATTCCATTGAAACCCATTTCTCAGAACAAGAAATTCCATGAAAAAGCAATATTATCCAGCAAGAGGAGAAAGAACCACCAGAATTGAAGTTAATAAATACAGAAAATAACAAGGCAGCATGAACAGCATTAGCAGTGGCATTGCATTACGAAAGAGAGGAAGGAAGGACACGACTTACATGAAAGTATAAAAGAGGAGTTTGGAGTTGGGTATCTGTAAACATCCAGCAAGCAAGAAGATATGTGAACTGAAGAGTGTTTTCTTGGATAATGGACTACATGGGTGAAGACCAGCACTGCCAGACAAAAGTAGCTTCTGTTTTTCTCTGTTTACTAAGGGACAAAAGCCTCAAAATATCTCTAACGAACTTAAGGAGTCAAACAATAGCATTATTGTAGCCTCGTGGTGTCTGAGGTTGCATGGGATTCTATATCGAGACAGTAGCTGATAGCTAGAATAATCAATTCTAAAAAAGTTTATTTTTAATAATAATAATAAAAAGAAGATCAAAGGTTAATTTGTTTAAACAAAATGGACAAATTATTGTCATTATTATTAGTATAATTTTACAGCAAAAACTTCAGCATGAGACTTGTTGCAAAGACGAAGCTATGAAGTGCCAATTGAGTTGCAATTCGACGCTACTAGCAGAAGTTTCCACGCTAAAAAAGCGAAAACTGCTGTTAAAATGGGTTAAAAGGCTTATTGAGGTTGTGGTGATTTTTTGATTTTTTTTAAATTGATTTGTTTTTATATTTTCAGACTTAATATTAATTTTTTAAAATAATAATAAAAATATCGTTTTAATATAATTCCAAGCAAAAACATATTTAAGGGCGAACACTTCCATTCTCTTAATATAAACAGGGTTACGTCATGCATTTCCATTTTCACAACGGTAGTTTTGGCTGCAATTAAGATGGGGCAAAATAAGCTATAACTTTTGTGTGACTTGGATCAAATTGAAGAAATAGAATGTAAAATGAAAAATTGAGGCAAGTACAAGGACCAAAAAATAAAGTAAGCATTTTAATTCGATATCCATATTCCATGGTCCCTCTCTTTCCCTCTTCGGAGCTCCATTGGAATTAAATGAGAACGGCCATATTACAGGTCAAGCATTGAGAGGAGATAAATATAATTGAAAAGACCAATTTTCTGCACTCTGTCAAACGTATCATATAGGAAATCATATTGATGCAAAACTTTAGAAGCCATCTAAGATTGGAGAGAAGTCTTATATAACATTTCCACATCACAGTTCTACAAACATGGAATTAATGGAAACTTCGGCTAAAAGCAACTGATTCAAGCAAATTCCAGAGGAAAGGAACACAAGTATCTCTATTGGTGTCAATACTGGGAAGAACTCCACTTTAGCCAAAAAAAATACAATGTCTATTCCACTTCAGCCAAATAATCATCAATTTCGGCTGGAGTTAGTACCCTGCAGTAAAGAAAGCACAAGGGATAAGATTGGCATGGTCATGTCACACATAACTTCTTCCAAGGAAGCTTAAACATCCAAAGAAAGAGTGGATTGGCCATTTTGAATGAGTCTCATATGTAAATTGTCAGACTGAAATTAGAGCAAGAGTGCGAGAAAATCAGAACTTCAAAAATGAAACCACAAGTGGAAGGCCATATATGAAATTGGTGAGATCCAAAAGATTTTTGATATCAGATTTTATCTAGTTATGAACCGTGTTAACAAAAATGTGTATCCTGCAAGTTACTTCTGAAACTCATCCTAAGCTTGAAATTACGTGACACTATTACCAAGTTTAATAAGGAAAAAGGTCAAGAAAGAGCATGCCTGAATTGCTTGTCAGCACCAATTATCCCAATTTCAATGTTTTTCCCAGAAATCTGTCCTTCAAATCTGCAAACACAAACAATCTTGTAAGGGTACAAGGGAAGCACTCAGAACTTGTAAGAAACTTTAAAATGCTCACTTATATCTCTCTGACCACTTTGCAAATACTAAGATTATGCTCACTAATCCACCATCACTCTGATTATAGAAGCAAGAGTCAACATATTGACAACTTCTTAAAATCACTAAGAGGAGAGAAAAGGAATCTTTAAGCACCTGCAAGTACATTTGATTGACACTGGGTTGAGAAACTTTCATTCATTTTCACTTAAACAGTATCTCACATAATTATATCTCTTGAACTACTAACTAAAGTGTTGAGAGCCAATTTAAGTTCTCAAGGCTGAAGACCCCAGCTAGACTACTGTTACCCAGAATTCATTTTACCTACGACACTCAGAACGTGTGACAGACAATCACAATACCTAAATGGCTGAATTTATCAGTAAATCAATCAATTATGTAATCAACCAGGTGCAAGTGCATGGCGCAAGTATATAAAATCTACTGAAAATTTTTCTTCCACTTTTTATATACCAAACCTTGTAAAAAACACCACCGCTCAAATTCAAAAATAAAAAGTGGAGGAAATTTTAAAGTGATGTACCCCTCTTTTAGTGTCAAGATAGCGGTGTGCACAGCATCATCAAGCTCCATATCATCAGTGTATCTACAGAGCACATGCTAAGTTACGGAAAACGAAAATTGTTCAAATCAAATGAAGATGTGGACAAAAAACCACAATATTTACCATGTTTCTGTCCATTCAATTCTTTTTTTCTCACTTTCTTTTTTCTTTTTCTCTTCTTTTATAAAAAAAGACAATCCAATTCTTCTTGTATGGGAAAGATGAAGTACAATAAATTATATAAAGAAAGAGGGGAGTAGCACAAAGTATGCTGGAAGTTGAAAATTGAAAGTAGCTTGAACTTTGAATGAAGAATATGTTTGGCAGTTGATGGCTGGAGGTGGAAACACATTTGTTGCTAGCTAGGAGAACCCATGAAGATGTTTAGAAGTTTTTGCAGAATCAATGCATTTCATGGTACCAAAAACAAATAAATACCTCTTCTCAAGAAATGTTTTTGCATTTGAAACATTTTTCCCCATTGCTGAGGCTTTCCATGAGAAGTAGGAACCTGATGGATCAACCTAGCCAAACAAATACAAAACATAACATCATCAGAAGAACTATGATTTGAGTGCAGGAGTCTAACATATTTTTAAAAAGGCAACACAAGTGAGTCATAATCCATCCAAATCTCAACCAAGAAAACAAAAGGTCAAAAAGTTATCAGCCACTCTGGGCACACAGAAGGGTGCATAATAGTCACAAAGGCCTACAGCTTCTAGAATACTGAGGTACCCCAGTCTACAGAGGATAATCCAGATAAAAAAAATAAAAAAACAGTTAATGACTTCAGACAATATTATGAGGAAACACAGATACCTGGTACAGCTGTGGACCTTTGTCATCAAAACCAGCGACTAGCAAAGATACTCCAAAAGGCCTTACACCTCTGCAAGGAAAAACAAAGGATGAGTATTTTCAAACTTCAAGGATAAGAGCACGAAGAGTTGAAATGCTGATGCAGGAACATAGGGAGAGAGTTGTTGGGTTATTAGAATAAGAGTTATGAACTTTGGAAATTGAAATTCAGATCTAAATTACAGAGGAAATCAACTAAAACCACTGACGCTTTGAATGTATAAAAGATGTTCCAGTACCCAGATTGAGTAAACTCTTGCATGACAGCAGCAGTTTCCCTCACAAGTTGTGTGACAGGAATTGGTTCCTACAATCACAAAAATTCACAAGTTACAACCTTCACGATTAACAACAAAAGATGACAATGAATTGATATGAAATAGCAATTGGACATTTAACTCTTGGATTTCATGCTAAATTCAGCTGTTTTTGGGGTCAGAATGGCATTATTGGGAATAAGACAGCTAACAATAAGTCTTGTAATATAGGCAACCTCAATAACTACTTTCCAGATATATCATCTTAACCGGGCTATCAAGCATTAGATGAATTATATACATGAGTTTGTTTAGAGGCGTCAAAACGATGCACATATCCCATTCATAAGATAAGCCATGAAAATTTAGCAACCTTATCACTTATCAGTGACATTAAAAGAAAAGCTGAAGAACAAACATGAAGCAAAACAATAAAGAAAATCTTGTAGATTGGTACCTTGTACAGTCTATGATATTGTTCTGCTTGCTTCCTACTTTTCCGAACCAAAACTCGAAAGTCAGGACCCATTCCACTGCAACAAAATACATGTGATTCAGCACTGTTAAGAAAAAAGTACAGCAAAGCAACCCATTTTGACATAGGTAATAAGTTACACAAGTTAGTAAGAAGTGGCTCATTGAGCAACCAAATAGCCAAGATGTCTTATTTCAAACCCAAGTACAGAGGAATGCCCTATTTTTATTTTCCTAAGGAACTATATATTTGTCCCCCTCTTTTTTTCTGTTGAAACAGCAACAGGGTACATGCACTACGTGTCAAAGTCAAGTCCATAACCAGACCATTTGAGAACATTGACCTGCAAGGAGTTCCACTGAAGTTCAGATTATAAGCAGGCATGCTTCTATCTCAATTTACCACCCCAGGTCAAATTTCACACTTATCAGAACACTATAACAACAGCAGAAACTATATAATTTCCCACCAAACATAAAGAGAGCTTTGAATCCTCACACCTGCCCACTACAATCATTCATGACAGATATGTTAGCTATAGTTAAGGCCAGAGAAACACAAGCTAAAAAAAAATGAAACTTCCTAATTACTGAGAAGCAGGCAGAAACAAACCTGTAGACAACTCCAATATTGGGTGTCAGATTCTGTATTTTCTGAACCTGAAAAAACAAGCAATTAAATACCATTAACAACCAACTCAAGTTATATACCATCTAGCAAATTAGAATAATAGACCAATCGACTGGCTCCAAAATCAAACCTTATCCACCTCATTCAAAACGATTTAAAATAAACAACGCGACCTTTTTATACATTGTGGGATTAATAAGGATATAAATCTACACACTCCAACATCCAAAGTCCCAATCTTAGAGTCATTAACTAGTATAGTAACGCCTCATTGGCATGAACCCAAATCACTAAGCTCAAATTACTAATAAAAATTACAAATTTACACCGAATTTGAACAGATTATTACCAGCCGATGTCACTAAACTCAAATTACTCCTAAAAATCTCAATATAAACCCATTAACTACTAGACCAACACCTCATTGGCTAGAATCCATGTTGCTTTTCCATAACAATCATCAGCTTCCTCAATTAGAATGCTACAAGCCCATGTCTCTATGCTTATGTTATTAGCAAAAAATCACATGGCCAACCCGAAAAGTTCACAAAGAAAACACAAAAAAAAACGCAAAAAAACAAAAGGGTTTCTTGAATTTCAACCAAAGAACATTACAAAACCAATAAAAAGAAATAATAAATGTTTACTTACAGAAGATTCATCGACTAAAATAGATGGCAATTTCTTCTCAGTTGCAATAACAACACCGTTTGCCGCTACAACACCAAAACAAATAATAAAATTAACAACATAGTATCTAAGCACCCATCAACAACATAGTACATTCGAAAATGACAAGAAAATGAGAGAAGAAAAAAAGAGAGAGCTTAAATTGCAACAACCTTTGATTCCGAGAGAAGTTTGGCCTGATCCAACGGCAGTCAATGCGTGCTCAATCTGTACTAGCTTTCCGGTAGGACTGAAAGTAGTGAGAGAAAAGGAGTACTGGCTATCACCCATGGTTAATTGCTTGAAGACGCAGAGAGGAAAAACTGCGTATGCGAGCGTGTGGAAGAGAAAGACAGGGATGTTTACTTGGGGTTTTAACTTTGCTTTTCTTGTTGGAGAAGAAGGTGTTTTCCTACGAGGGCTTTTACAATGGAGTATTTTGTGCTTTTTATGACGGCAGGTTGGTCCTCTTTACATTGAGCTCAATGAAGGCTTGGAACCAGTTTTGTTTTTAAGTATTATTAATAAAAGTTTATTTATTTATTAACATAAATAATTTTTATTTATTTGATAACATGTATATAAATTTTTTAATTTATTATTTTTTTAAACTACAAAAATATATTTAAATCACTTATACTTTTATAAAAAATAAAGATGGGTAAACTCTGAATTAGGTTTTTTTTGCTGAATTTTGTTGTTGATTTGTAATTTAATTATTGTTGAAGATGTTTTGTGTTAGGTTTAGATAACTTTATTTGGATTTAATCCACAAAATCGATGGGTATCATCTCTTATAGATGAATGGTTTAGCTTCCCAAGTCTACCATTCTCTCATTTATCTGAAACTGAGGTTTAAGAATTTCTTGTTGTGAATCGCAGAAAACAGTTGCTTGATCTTCACTTGGATGCCAATTGCAAATGAATGGAGGAAGCATCGAGATCAGTGGCTTGTTTGCAGGCAGATAGACCCTTTGATCGTTAGATGATGCCTTTAGATGAGGTTCGACATTACAGGGGCATAAAAGAGAGAGAGAGAGAGAAGATGTGAGAAATAATTATAGATACGCGCGAGTTACAGTAGTTGAAACATATGAATTACATATCATTTTATGGAGAGAGAGAGAGAGAGAGAGAGAGAGAGAGAGAGAGAGAGAGAGGTATATCACAGCTGCTTTTGATAGAGCAAATGTCAAGTAAGAAATAAAATCCAATTACAGTAAAGGCTTACATATTATTTTACACTCAACCTTAGCAAACACCAAAGCAAATAATTAATACACTCAGAGCAGGTTCTAAAGAGTTCTGTCTTTCTCACCTATTTATCTTGAAAATAAATCTTTGGGATGTGAGAAATCTTTTGCCAATCTTCACCCTTCTCCTCCTTCCCGTAACGTTTCCTTAGAATGGGGCAACCTCTTATGCGTAATGTCCGTAGAGGCGCTGCCAAAACATAGTCTGGTAGTGCTCTCAACAACGGGCAGTTATCAATTGTCAACCATCGAAGTTGTGGCATAATGGATATTATTGAAGTTGTGTTGGCATCTTCTTCTCCCACTCTCCTTTCAATTCCTTCCCACTCTTCTACTTCTCTGAGACCCTCCATGTCAAGTTCTTTCAATTTGGGGAAAGCAGTGACCCTTGCAATTTCTCCTTCATTAATACTGGCATTCTCATCTTTTTCTATACCTAAAAATCCAGCATCCAGCCTTCTCACCTTCAACGAGCTCAATACCAGGCGTTCAAGGTTGGGCAATCTTCCCAACGGAGGCAAGACCTCCAAGTTTTCAAAATAACCAAGTCTAAGATCCTGTAATCTAGTTAATGTCGTCATCCAATTTGGCAATACGATCCCTCCGTAAAACAATATGCTTAGAAATTCCAAGTCTGACGGAGGCCGTAAAGCTTCAATTAAAGAGCCTTCATGCTCTGCCAACTCTGTTTTCTCCATGATGGAATCCACTCCCTTGAAATCCAATACCAAGCAAAGTAGGCGCTTCTTATTGAGTTGTGCATCCACGGCGTTACTCACATCTTCTATATCTCTTACTTTCTCTATTACGAGTCTCCCTCCAATGTGATTTAAGTTTTTTAATTCTCTTAGATTAGCTGCTTTACTTTCATTCTCACCACCACCACACACAGTAAACACATCTAATGTTCGAAGACATGTTATCCTCTCTATTCCCTTCGGTATGAAGGCCACACGTGAACCATGAATCCGGAGATGCCTCAATTTGATAAGTTTTCCAATCGCCTTAGGTAATTCCTTGAGAGAACGACACCAAGTAACGTCTAGGGATTGCAGATTGCATAAATCACACATGGTTTCTGGCAGGGACTTCAACTGATAACAATATGCCAAATTGAGGTGTCTCAAATGTATCAATTTCCCTACCTCGTTTGGTATTTCTTTGATTGAAGACCTTGACAAATTCAATGACCTGATGCATGTCAACTGCTTGAATAAATCAGGAAGTGCAGCTCCAAGCGAAGGGTCTCTAGTGTCGATCAAGAGGCTGCGAAGACCTTTTGCTTTGTGAATGGACACGGGAAAAGAGGTCTCGTTGGGCAGCATCATGCTTAAATGACGAACCCTTTCAATTGAAGTCTCCACTGTTGCTCCTCCAAGTGTATTGACATCCACTGTTAGACATTCATTTTTTGTCATATATTGGGCAAAATCATGCACTATATCATGCATCTTGAATTTCAATCCTTCAAACCAATCCGTCTCAAAATCTTGGAAGAAAGAGCGCGCTGCTAAGACTTGAAAGTACTGCTCTCCTACAAGCTCCATATCTCCACCTGAAGTCTCCTTGAGGTAACCTTGAGCTATCCACATCTTCACCAATTCATATTTTCCCATCTCGTAGTCTTTTGGAAACATGGCACAGTACAAGAAACATCGTCTTACCACAGAAGGTAAATCATAGTAACTCAAAAGCAAAGGTATAAATATTCGTCTTTCAACCTGATCTCTATCAACCTCATCTAGCCTCCACAGTTCGCTAGATAAAACACGTTCCCACTCTTCTCTTGTTCTTTTAGACTGCATTAGACCTCCTAATACCTTGGCAGCTAGAGGCAAGCCCTTGCACTTGTTTGCAATTTTATCGCCGATATCTGTCAATCTTTCGCGCTCATCTTTGCTTTTTTCCTGGAATGCCACATGATTGAATATTGACCTGCATATCTCGTCGGACAATTCCTTAATGTTGATCCGGTGGCCAGTACTTCCCATCATCGTTGCCACAGCGTCCTTACGAGTGGTCACTAGAATTCTGCTTCCTCGTGCACAGCCTGTGAGAGATGGTTTCAGTTTTTCCCATTGTCCATGATTTTCTGTCCAGACATCATCAAGGACAAGGAGGAGCCTCTTTCCCTTAATGGATTCAGAAACCCTTTGCAAAAGGGATTGCAATTCAACCAAATTCGGTGCACTCCCTTCAAGCTGCTCAAGGATAGCTTTGGCTATTTTAACCTCATCAAATGGATCTGAAACACACACCCATATCTTTTTCTCAAAAAGAGCCGTAACCTCAGAATCATTAAAAGCTAGCTGGGCGAGAGTTGTTTTTCCAATTCCGCCCAGCCCTACTAGAGAGATGACATCCACGTCCCGTGCTTCTTGACTACTTTCAGCCAGCAACTTGCTTACAACATTTTTCTTTTCACCATCTCGACCAATCACGCTTGATTCATCAACAAAGGAGGTAGTTGTTAGTCGCTGGAGTTCATCAGTGACTCTGATATCAGTGGCTCTGTACAACTCAAAGCCAAACATTGCTCTCTCTTTGGCAATGTCATCCACTTTTTCACTAACCTCTTTGATCTTAAGGGCAATGTCGCGACGTCGAACCACTTGATTGAGACAAAAGCAAGGAGATTTCAGGAAGGAACATCGCATCTTCTGTAGGCTGCGAGTATTTTCTTCAGCTTCCTCCATTTTCCATCTAAGAATTGCAGTGCTCCATTCATCTAGCACGTCATCCATATCATAACATACATCTTTGAGCTTGTCTACCCAATCCCTTACAGCCTTATCCTTCACTTGTTTTCTATCTGCATCTTCAAGGACAGATTGGATAGAAAGGAGATTGCTTTTCAGCTTGTCGACTTGTTTCTTCACATCCCCTACTAGGCTCACCTCTTCTCGTACCTATTAGTGTGGAAAAGATAAGGAAGTTCAAGCAGAGGAAACATTTCCATGATTTCACTACAAGTTTTTAATTTCAATTTTTGGTAATTAATAGATTAAATAATTTTTATTTATCTTTTTTTCGCAGTAGTTGACACGTACAGTGAAATGGATTCGCTATATTAATAATTTATATATAAAATATTTATTAAAAACCTATATATTTAAAATAAAAATATTTCTTTTTATCATCATCATGATGATATCCCTGTCTGCAATCTGCTACTATACAAGAAGGAAGAAAATGAATCTTAAATTGTTCGACGTCAAACCTATATATAACTAAGCTTGGAAATATAGAGAATAAAAGGATCTGTATTTGTTGGTATTCGTAAAATCTATTTGGAAATAAATATTTGTTGGTATTATAATAAGATTATGGAACTTATTATTTTACCCTTAGTAGTTCAGTTTAATGAGAGGATCGACAACTCCATTTCCTTCTAAAGATATTTGTTTTAGATTATTTCCGGAAATATGAAAAAAAATAAAACAATAAAAAGAAATTTCTTTAATAAAATCCAAATCTAGATCTGAGGATTTGATATTTTATTTTATTTTTCTTATAAAGGAAGAAAAAGAGACTTCATTTTTATATTTCTTATTCATGTAAGGGTTAATTAGATCATTGCAAATTGTATACAAGTAATTACCTGTTGAGCAACGACCACGCTTAACTGCTCCAAAATTGGCGATATAAGTGCCTCTGCCATTTGTCTGTTTAATTTAATTTAATTTAATTATTTTTAAAAAAGAGACAATGATGATAGGATGAACTGAGAAAGAGAGAGAATAGAGTGTGAGTGGAAGGAGGCTGCTGGTTTAGTTAGTTTATGTACTTAGGGTTTGGTGATGAGGGTTGAGTTTTGTTTCAGTCCCTGTACTGTTTCTAACACTTCAATTCAGTCCCTATATTATTGTAGCTTTTCATTCTAGTCCTGGTTGTATGTTTCTACTGAGAATGACATGCCATTTTGAGTTCCAAAGGTGAAACACTCGTAGTTTTCATTTCTACCGAGTTCTTGGCTAAGGATTATTATTTGTGGAAAGTTATTTCTTCTTCGATTTATAGCAATTATTTGGATTGATTCTGACCTTAGGTTAAGAATGCTGTAGTTTCTACTGAAATGTATCAGATATGAACAACTGATTATAGCATTCTACTGCAATACCTGCTTCTCATCTGTTTCTCTATTTCTTCTCTTCATTTTATTTTATTCCACTAATCTTCCAAACTGGATCATGGTAATATATATCTGTCCATCCAAACTAATTTACACAAACCAAAAGTAGTAACCAATTCAAAGAAGCAGAGTCCAACTTGATTAAAACGAAAGCTAGGCTATAAAAAATAGTCAGACAAAGTGTTGATTCGAATGATGATCTTTGGAATTTGTTCAATTGGAGATACATTCAGATATGTCAAGTTGTGGAGCATTTCAAGCAGGAGTTTGCTGATTGCGGTGTAGTTAAAAGACCTGATCAAGTGGTTGCAGAACTTTCTTGTACTGTAAATGCACTTAGAAATGGATCCCATTTGGAAACTGTCATAATACTACGAGCTCCGTTTTATGTTTCTTCAAAACATCAGTTTCCAACCTGATGCTTTCATCCTTCATCAAAAAGTGGGAAAAATCATAGGAATATGTCTTGCATCTTGAACTTTAAAGAATCTTCCTTCATTTCTTGAAAATCCTGGAAAAAAAAGCACGCGTAGCTAAGATTTTGAAGTACTCCTTACCAGCCAGCTCCATTTGATCTGTATGGAGACGGACAGTTCTCCACCAATCAGCAACAGAGGGGTAGGGAGGTGAAGAAGAGAGGGAATAGATGAAATCCCTAATAGTAGCTTGGTGGTTTTTGTTCCGATGACCATACCAGATAATGTACGAGTTGACAGGTGCAGCCAGAACAGGCCCCTAGAAAAGCACTGAAGGTCTACGAGATCAGATGACCCTTCATAGTTCTTGGCCTGGTTGGATAGGTTGTCTTGGCTCCCAGAAAAGCCCAGAAGACAAACAAAACAGAGATAGCTAGAGTACATTGTGTAGCCTAAGCTTTTTTTGCATGAAGTCTTTAGTCGTTAGTTTTGTGGGTTGTGACAGTTAAGGAAAATTCTTGTATAAAAGGTCAGGAGGTCTATTAAGGGAGGAAGAGGGGTACGTGACTTGGTGAGATTCTTCATTTATTATTATGTCCTTGTGGTGGACAGTGGTTTACCCAGATGAAGTGAATTCTTGCATGACAGCAGCAGTTTCCCTCACAAGCTGTGTGACAGGAAGTGGTTCCTACAATCATAAAAATTCACAAGTTACAACCTTCACGATTTAACTCTTGGATTTCATGAGTTGATATAAAAATTCACCATTCATAAGATGTATTATCTTAACCAGGCCATCAAGCATTAGAGGAATCATGTACATGAGTTTGTATAGAGACGTCAAAAGGATGCCCTTACACCATTCATAAGATAAGCCTTGAAAATTTAGCAACCTTATCACTTATCAGTGACATTAAAAGAAGAGCAAACATGAAGCAAAACAATAAAGAAAATCTTGAAGATGGTACCTTGTACAGTCTATGATATTGTTCTGCTTGCTTCCTACTTTTCCGAACCAAGACTCGAAAGTCAGGACCCATTCCACTGCAACAAAATAAGTGTGATTCAGCACAGTTAAGAAAAAAGTAGGGCAGAGCAACCCTTTTTGACACAGCAGTAAGTTGCAAAAGTTAGTAAGAAGTGGTCCTTTGAGCAACTATATAGCCAAGATGTCTTATGTCAAACCCAAGTACAGAGGAATGCCGTCTTTTTATTTTTCTAAGGAACTGCATATTTGTCCCCCTCTTCTTCTTCTTTTTTCCTGTTTAAACAGCAACAGGGTACATGTACTCCATGTCAAAGTCAAGTCCATAACCAGACCAGTAAAGAACATTGACCTACAAGGAGTTCCATTGAAGTTCCGATTATGAGCAGGCATGCTTCTATCTCAATTTACCACTCTGGATCAAATTTCACACTTATCAGAGCACTATGATGACAACAGCAGAAACTATCTAATTTCCAACCACACATAAAGAGAGCTTTGAATCTACACACCCGCCAGTTATAATCATTCAAGACAGAGATGTTAGCTACAGTTAAGGCCAGAGAGAAACACAAGCTAAAAAGAAATGCATCTTCCTAATTACTGAGAAGCATGCAGAAACATACCTGTAGACAACTCCAATATTGGGTGTCAGATTCTGTATTTTCTGAACCTGAAACAACAAGCAATTAAATTCCATCAACAACCATCTCAAGTTCTATACCATCCTGCAAGTTATATACCATCAGTGCTTTTAAAACTTGACTCGAGGATAGACTTGCATCAAGGACCGGGTCCTGGGAAGGAAAGGTTAACCTAATTTTTTTTTTAAAGATTAAAATGACATTGATTTGACTAAAATTATTTTTAAAAAAAAATTTAACAATATTTAACCAAGTTGTAACCAAGTTCACTAGGATGTTTTAACTAGGTTAGGCAATATTAATTCCTTTTTTTTTTTTTTTGAAGTTCTTACCTTAATTACCAAAAAAGTCCGCTTGATTTTGAGCTATATTAAATTTGGTTTTATTAACAGTATATTAAATTTTAGCTTATCCATTGAGTATTTGATGTTATTCAATTCAATTTAATCAAGCTTTTATTTGGTTGAGAAGAATTTGGCAATCAGAATCTTGTAATTTTGATGATGGCTCTTGAACCGGAAACCATGTATTAGTTAATATCTCTTTTTTTTACATCGCAGATATATTCTTGGACACCACCCACGGGTGAATAGTTAACCACTTCTAAGAATCAAACCACAAAGAAGAGCCCGTCAATTCAAGATCCACCAGCGATTGCACACTTGCATATGAGCTGGGGTGCACAATCATTCGCAGGAGGTCACTGGTCTAGGTTTATGAGCGATTATACACTTGCATATTGGTCGAGGTGCACAATAATTCCCATGAGGTAATATGGCTTGGGGTGCACAATCTAGTCCAAGCAGATATAACTTCGAAGTTCTCATGAGATCTGGTGTACGAGGCTAAAAATACAAGTCATAGTTAATATCCTCTACCATGTAATGTAGTGATTCAGTCGCACCATTTCAAATTATTATTATGTTTTGGTAATTTGTTTTTTTTTTCGTTCAGGTACTGCTATCTATCTTGAATTCATGGTCTTCACTTAATAACAAGTTTGGTCTTGAGAATCCTTTAACTTGAAAGGGGACTTGTCTTTTACTTGTAGAAATGTGTAAAATTTTCATGTTAGGTTTGGATAACTTTATTATGATTTAATCCGCTAAATTAATGAGTATCATCTTTTATAGATGAATGATTTAGTTTCCAAGGCTTTCTCTCTCATTTTATATTATTTATTATCTTACCCAATTTATTCCTCTCTTATTTTTTTATAAGCTCAACGTCTACTCTCACTCCAGAGAGAGCCAGAAAGTATTGTCGCATGCTTTGATGTATTGTGAATCATACATGCCAATTCATGTAGGTGTGCAAACACAGTTTTGTAAATGATAGTTTGAGGCGTGGCATTGAAATTCATTTTTGATCTTCTGTATCATTTGCTTAACTTGTCACATTTTATGCTGACTTGCAAAATAACTATTTGGTAGCTTGCTGCTCCTTCCATGGATTCGGAGGATAGCTATTGATTATGAAACAAATTGAATCATTGATTCGAGCCCTTCATTAAACCTTGAAAATCAACCAGGATTGCTTCGAGCCTTGAAAGGGAGGGGAAGAAATGATAGAAAGATCGTCAAAAGCAAGAGGCAGGGGAAGAAATGAGTGTATATTAGCACACTTGTAATCCATGGCTTTGGGCCCAAATTATGTTGGTGGGAGAAACCACTGGTGGTGGCTTTGAAACACTCAGAGGGGATAAAACACAAAGTTTTATTTCAAGAACAAAAGCTTACAGACACAAAAAGCTTACAATACACGCCCTCTCTCTTTCTCTCTAGTGTCTCTCTCTAATCTCCCACACACAATAACATAAGCTGAGCACTCTATTTATACACGAATTCAAAACAAGAAAATTCAACCTTCAAGTGTGAAGGCGGCTGGCGGCCAATGGTGTGAAGGCGGCTGGCGGCTACGGCTGGTGGCTGGCGGCTGGTCGGTCACAGCTGGTGGCTGGCTGGCCGGTGGTTGCCTTCCTTGACCTTCTAGATTGATTGAGTTTAATACAACAAATCTCCCCTTTAAACTCAATCAAGGGATGTCATGCCAAGCATGAACTTCATTCTGATAAATGTTTCCCTCTTTAATGGCTTTGTATTTTTGCACTTCTTCTTTTGCATTCTTCTTTGTCTTATAGACCCATTTGACACTTATTGCTTTCTTGCTTTCTGGTGGATAAGCCAGCTTCCAGGTATCATTCTTCTCAATGGCATGCATTTCTTCATCCATTGCTTCTATCTTCTCTTCTGTGATAGCTTTGTTGAAGCTAAGTGGGTCATTCTCTGCAAAGAAACAAAATAGAGTTGTTTCTTCGATGACTTGCGTGGCATCGTACAACTCGTCAAGATTTCTCATCCTTCTTGGTCCTTCTGACGATGAGGATGTTGCTGCTGGTGTTGATGATGATGCTCCTGGTGTGTTCCTCCTGTTGAATATAGGGAATCTGTGTTCCGGACTTTGTGGCTCTGCTGGTACTATTGGACCTTCTGCAAGTACTGGTGGTACTTCCACTTCATCTTCAAGGATCAAATCAAAGTTGATCCATCTGACTGCATCTTTATCATCAGTCCATTGCCAAGATTTATCTTCTTCAAAGATAACATCTCTACTCATGATTACCTTCTTCGTGATGGGATTATACAGCTTGTATCCCATCCTTCTTTTACCATATCCCACAAAGATGCATCTCTCGCTTTTATCATCGAGTTTAGTCCTTCTTGCATCTGGGATCTTTGCATATGCCACACAACCAAAGACTCGTAGATGAGTAACACTTGGTTTATGACCACTCCATGCTTCTTCTGGAGTGACAGATTGCAGACTTCTGGTGGGGCAGCGATTCAGTAGATACACTGCACATGATACAGCTTCAGCCCAGTATTGCTTGGGCAACTTCTTTGCTTTGAGCAGACTTCTTGCCATGTCAAGAATCGTGCGATTCTTCCTCTCAGCTACACCATTCAGCTGTGGTGTATAAGCTGGTGTTGTCTGATGTCTGATGCCTTGTTGATGCCTTGTATATTCTCCACCTTGATCAGATCTCACTGTTCTGATCTTATAGCCACTTTGCTTCTCCACAATTGCTTTAAAATCTTTAAAACAATTGAATACTTCTGACTTCCTCTTCAGAAAGTATATCCACGTTTTTCTGCTAAAATCATCAATAAAAGTGAGGAAGTACCTATTTTGTCCAGTCGACATAGGCGTAATTGGGCCACACACATCTGTGTGTACTAACTCCAGTGGCCTCTTTGCTCTCCAGTTGACTTCTTTGGCAAAACTGGATCTGTGATGTTTGCTGAGGACACAACTCTCACAGACTTCATCTGGATGATCAATGTGAGGCATACCTTTGACCATCTTCTTGCTTGCTAGCATCTTCAAGCTCGTGAAATTCAGATGTCCAAGCCTTAGGTGCCAGAGCCATTCTTCACTGTTGGTGATGGCACTCAAACACCTTGCTGCATCATACTGGATGTTCAAAGGAAACATCCTATTCTTGGACATTTTCACATAGGCCATTAATCTCCAATTGTTGTCTCTAATTGTCAGATGACAATTCTTCGAGTAAAAAGTATAACCTCTCTCCATAAGTTGACCTAAGCTGATCAGGTTCTACTTTATGGCTGGGACATAATAGACATTGGCGATGTAGCTGGAATCGCCGTTCTTCAACTTGATTGGGATGCTGCCTTTACCTTTGAATGGAACCTTTGTGGTATCTCCAAAAGTAACTAGACCTTGCTTGGTCTCATCTAGATCACTAAATAACTCTCGGTAGCCGCACATGTGATTGCTGGCTCCAGTATCTAGATACCATATATTTTCCTGTTTCTCGCCAAGTTCTTGTTGGACAAGTAATGCAGCTTCTTCTCTGTCATCCTTCTCTGCATAGTTGGCTTGCTCACGTATCTCCAACGGAGCTTTCCTTCTGCATTCAGTGCTATAGTGCCCAAATTGATTGCAACTATAACATTGGATATTCCTCTTGTCACGGTTATTGTAACCGCCTCCTCTTCCTCTAGGAGTGAATGCTTGTTGTCCTCGACCTCCTCTGGTGGTGTTTCTACCACCTCTTCCTCTGAAGCTTGTATTCCAAGAACCTCTTCCTTGAAATCTCTGGAATCCTCCTCTGGATTGTTGACTTCCTGCTCGAGTGGTATATCCACTTGTTGAAGTCTCCCCTTGCTCATATCTGTCCTTGAGAGACAGCTTTGCTTGTAAGGCATGCTCAATGGCCTTATCTCCATTTCGCTTTACAATCTTCTGCTCATGAGCTTGCAAAGAACTCATAAGTTCATCCATTGTCAACTTGTCCACTTCTTTGGACTCTTCAATAGCGACAACAACAAAATCAAATTTTGGATCTAGGGATCTCAAAATTTTCTCAGTAATTCGAGAATCGACGATGGCTTCTCCATTTCTCCTCATCTGATTGACTATCACCATAATCCTTGTGTGATAATCAGAAATAGATTCTGAGGACTTCATTTGCAATAACTCAAATTCACCTCGCAAAGATTGAAGACGAATCTTCTTGATTCTGTCAGCACCTTTGTATTTTTGTTGGAGAGCCTCCCATATATCATGTGATGTTTCAGCGGAAGCTATGATCTCGAATGTATCTTCATCGAGACCTTGGTAGATGATGGTCTTTGCTTTGTTGTCCTTCTTTCTGTTGACTTTCAGGGCTTGCTTCTGTGCCTCTTGTAAAGCATCTTCTTCTTCTTTGGACTCTGGTTCATCATAACCATAGTGTACAATCTCCAAACACTCTTGTGAACCAAGGAATGCCTTTAATCTGATGCACCAACTATCATAATTGTCTTTGGTCAGCTTCGGGATGAGTGTTTGTGTACTTTCTGTAGTCATTTTGCTCTTGGAATGACTATATCTCCTTCTGGGAGTTGAATTTGGCAAAACGGACACTGTAGATCGATCCGGAATGGTCGAAATAGTCGGGAAATGGTCTGACTTTGTTGAAATCAGGTCAGAAAATGGGTGAACCGGTCAAAAAACCAATTCTGGGCGTCGGGCGGTTCGCTGGGTTGAACCGGGAATATTCTGTGGAATATTCTATCGGCTCAGCTTAGCGGCTCGGCTTGAAAAGGGAATATTCTCGGGAATATTCTTCGGCTCGGCTGGAGACTTGGCTTGAGGCTCGGCGCGGCGCGGCTTACACGACTCAAATATGGCGCGCGTGTGGAGCACTCGTCTTCTTCCTCTGGCGCGCGTGGGATACGTGTGGCTCACCCTGGTGTCCGATTGAGCTGATTTTTGCGGCAATGAGTTCGTATGGATGAGCTCTACACGGTGGAATGATCAAAACTTGTTTTTGACAACTTTGAAAATTCGGTTATCCCAGAAAATACTTCTGTTTTCTGACGAACGGGGCTCTGATACCAATTGTTGGTGGGAGAAACCACTGGTGGTGACTTTGAAACACTCAGAGGGGATAAAACACAAAGTTTTATTTCAAGAACAAAAGCTTACAACAACTGGAAAAGCTTACAATACACGCCCTCTCTCTTTCTCTCTAGTGTTTCTCTCTACTCTCCCACACACAATAACATAAGCTGAGCACTCTATTTATACACGAATTCAAAACAAGAAAATTCAACTTTCAAGTGTGAAGGCGGCTGGCGGCCAATGGTGTGAAGGCGGCTGGCGGCTGGTCGGTCACAGCTGGTGGCTGGCTGGCCGGTGGTTACCTTCCTTAACCTTCTAGATTGATTGAGTTTAATACAACAAATTAAGCATCTCTTTTTCACAGGTTTCCATATTCATTGCACCAGGAACCTCCTGCCTATAACTCCATTCACATTCTACACTTTTCCAATTCCAAGTCTTAATTGAAAGCAGAAAATAGATTTGTTAAAAATGAAAATGAAAATTTCTACGTAATTCAATTACGACTAATAATTCTAATAGTAAAATCTTTTACAGTAAAGAAGTAACACTGGTAGAAGGATTTACCTGTTCCTGCCGGTCCTACTGTCTTAACTATTCTTTAAATAGAAACGTTTGGGATGTGAGAAATCTTGTGCCAATCTTCACCCATCTCCTCCTCGTTGTAACGATTCCTTAGATTGGGGCAACTCCTTATGTCCAATTTTTGTAGAGGCGCTGCCAAAAGATAGTCTGGTAGTGCTCTCAACAATGGGCAATGAAGAATCATCAACCGTTGAAGTTGTGGCATAATGGATATTGAAGTTGTGGTGGCATCTTCTTCTCCCAGTCTCCTTTCAATTCCATCCCACTCTTCTACTTCTTCGAGATACCAAATGTTAAGTGTTTTCAATTTGGGAAAAGCAGTGACCCTAGCAATTTCTCCTTCATTAATACTGCCATTCTCATCTTTTACTATACCTAAAAATCCAAAATCCAACCTTCTCAGCTTCAACGAGCTCAATACCAGGCTTTCAAGGTTGGGCAATCTTCCCAACAGAGGCAAAACCTCCACGTTTGTACAATCATCGAGTTCAAGCTCCTGTAATGACGCTGTCAAAACGTAGTCTGGTAGTGCTCTCAACAATGGGCATTCATAAATTGCCAAATGTTGAAGTTGTGGCATAATGAATGTAGAAGTTGTGGTGGCATCTTCTTCTCCTACTCTCCCTTCAATTCCATCCCACTCTTCTAGTTCTTCGAGATTCCAAATCCAAAGTTTTTTTAATTTGGGGAAAGCAGTGACCCTTGCAATTTCTCCTTCATTAACACTTTTTATACCTATAAATCCAACATCCAACCTTCTCACCTTCAACCCGCGTAATTCTAGGCTTTCAAGGTTGGGCAGTCTACCCAACGGAGGCAAAACCTCCAGGTTTTCACAATAACGGAGTGTAAGCACCTGTAATCTGGTTAATGTCATCATCCAATTTGGCAAATCCAACCCTCCGTACCTAGATACGGTTAGATTTTCCAATTCTGACGGAGGCTGTAAAACTTCAATTAAAAAGCCGTTCTCCCGGTTTACGTCAAAATCCAATTGCAAACAAAGCAGGCGATTCTTATTCTTGAGTTGTGCTTCTGCAGCGTCACTCGCATCTTCTATACCTCCTCCTAGATTCCGTATCTTAAGACTCCCTCCAATGTGATTTAAGTTTTTTAATTCTCTTAGATTAGCTGCTTTACTTCCATTCTCGCCACCACCACACACAGCAAACAAATCTAATGTTCGAAGACATGTTATTCTCTCTATTCCCTTTGGTATGAAGTCCACACCTGAACCATAAATCCGGAGATGCCTCAATTTGATAAGTTTTCCAATCGCCTTAGGCAATTCCTTGAGAGACCGACAACAGGTAACGTCTAGGGATTGCAGGTTGCATAAATCACACATGGTTTCTGGCAGGGACTCCAACTTTCTACAAGATGCCAAATTGAGGTGTCTCAAATGTATCAATTTCCCTACCTCGTTTGGTATTTCTTTGATGACCATGACAAATTCAATGACCTGATGCATGTCAACTGCTTGAATACATCACGTAGTGCAGCTCCAAGCCAAGGGTCTCTACAGTCGATCAAGAGGCTGCGAAGACCTTTTGCTTTGTAAATGGACCCGAGAAAAGAGGTCTCCTCTGATAACTCCATACTTAAATAACGAACCCTTTCACATGAAGTCTCCGTTGTTGGTTCTCTAAGATTATTGACATCCATGGTTAAACATTCATTTTTTGTCATGTAATGGGCAAAATCATGCACTATATCATGCATCTTGAATCTGATATCATCTCGATCATACTTTTTTAAATCTTGAAAGAAAGAACGTGTTGCTAAAACTTGGAAGTACTCCTCTCCAACAAGCTCCATATCTCTACTTGGAGTCTCTTTAAGGTAACCTTGAGCCATCCACATCTTCACCAATTCATCTTTGACCATCTCGTAGTCTTTTGGAAACATGGCACAATACAAGAAACATCGTCTTACCACAGAAGGTAAATCGTAGTAACTCAAAAGCAAAGGTGGAAAAAGTCCTCTTTCAACATGTTCGAGCTCCCACAGTTCGCTAAATAAAATATGTTCCCACTCTTCTCTTGTTCTTTTAGACTGCATTAGACCTCCTAATACCTTGGCAGCTAGAGGCAAGCCCTTGCACTTGTTTGCAATTTTATCGCTGATTTCTGTCAATCTTTCGCGCTCATCTTTGCTTCTTTTATGGAATGCCACCTGATTGAATATTAACCTGCATACCTCATCAGACAATTTCTCAAGGTTGATCATGTGGTCGGTTCCCATCATGGTTGGCACAGAATGTTTACGAGTGGTCACTAGAATTCTACTTCCTGGTGCACAGACTTTGAGAGATAGTTTCAGTGGTTCCCATTGCCCATGACTTTCTGTCCATACATCATCAAGGACAAGAAGGAACTTCTTTCCCTTAATTGATTCAGAAACACTTTGCAAAAGGGATTCCAATTCAACTAAATTCGGTGCACCCCTTTGAAGCGCCTCAAGAATAGCTTTTGCTATCCTAACCTCATCAAATGGATCTGATACACACACCCATATCTTTTTCTCAAAATGAGCCATAACCTCAGCATCATTAAAAGCTAGTTGGGCGAGAGTTGTCTTTCCAATCCCGCCCATCCCTACTATAGAGATGACCTCCAAGTCCCCTGCTTCCTGAATACTTTCGCCCAGCAACTTCCTTACTACAGCTTCCCTTTCATCATCTCGACCACACACGATTGATTCATCAACAAGGGAGGTACTTGTTATTCGTTGGAGTTCATCAGTGGCTCTGTACAACTCAAAGCCATACATTGCTCTCTCTTTGGCGATCTCATCCACTTTTTCACATACTTCTTTGATCTTAAGGGCAATGTCTCGACGTCGAACCACTTGATTGAAACAAATGCAAGGAGATCCCAGGAAGGAATACCGTATCTTCTGTCGGCTATGAGTATTTTCTTCAGTATCCCCCATTTTCCATGTAAGAATTGCAGAGCTCCATTCATCCAGCACGTCATCCATATCATAACATACATCTTTGAGCTTTTCTACCCAATCTCTCACAGCCTTATCCTTCACTTGTTTTCTATCTGCATCTTCAAGGACAGATTGGATAGCAAGGAGATTGCTTTTCAGCTTGTCGACTTGTTTCTTCACACCCCCTACTAGGTTCACCTCTTCATGTACCTATCAGTGTAGAAAAGATCAGAAAGTTCAAGCAGAGGAAACATTTCTATGATTTCACTACAAGTTTTTTATTTTAATTTTTGGTAATTAATAGATTAAATAAGTTTTATTAATCTTTTTTTCGCAGTAGTTGACACGTGCTGTGAAATAGATAGGCTATATTAATAATTTATATATAAAATATTTATTAAGAACCAATATATTAAAGATAATAATATTTATTTTTATCATCATCATGATGATATCTGTCTGCACTCTGCTACTATACAAGAAGGAAGAAAATGAATCTAAAATTGCTCGACGTCAAACCTCTATATAACATAAGCTTGGTGGATCAAAGAAATATAGTGATTAAAAGGATCTGTATTTGTTGGTATTTGTAAAGTCTATTTGGAAATAAATCCAGTATAATAAGATTATGTGAACTATACTTTTAAAGTGAAAAATATTCTTCCTTTAAAGTGAACTAATTATTTTAACATTTGATTGATTATTTTACCCTTAGCAGTTCGGTTTAATGAGAGGATTGACAACTCCTCCTTTTTCCTTCTAAAGATTATTTCCGGAAATATGAAAAATAATAAAATAATAAAAATAAATTTCTTTAATAAAATCCAAATCTAGATCTGAGTATTTGAGATTTTATTTTATTTTTCTGGTAGAGGAAGAAAAAAAGACTTCATTTTTATATTTCTTATTCATGTTAGGTTAATTGGATCATTGCAAATTGTAGAAAGGCAAGTACCTGTTGAGCAACGATCCTCGTTAACTGCTCCAGAATTGGCGATAAAATGCCTCTGCCATATGTCTGTATACCTTTATTTTATTTCTTAAAAAAAGAGAGACAATGATGATAGGATGAACAGAGAGGGAGAGAGAAGAGAGTGTGAGGGGAAGGAGGCTGCTGATTTTAGTTGGTTTACATGTGCTTAGGGTTTGGTGGTGAGGGTTGACTTTTGTTTCAGTCCCTGTGCTGTTTCTAACATTTCAATTCATTCCCTATATTATTGAACTTTCCAGTCTAGTCTCGGTCAGGGTTTTGTTAGCGACAGTTACAGGATCCGGGGTTGTGTTAACAGGAAAAGGATTGCAGGGATGGCTGGTCTGAGTGATGGAAGCTGGCTGAAACTGGGGCTGTGTGGATATCAGTTGCGTGTGCTGGTCATGGAAAAAAGTATGGAAGGATTGCTGGTTTGTGTGATTGGAGCTCCTTTAAATGGGAGGTTTGTTTGTGAAGGGGAGAAAATGGATGTGAAAAGGACAAGAAATGAGGAAAGGATTCATATTGTCTGGACCACATCTTTTTTTTTTTGTTTTCAATCCTTTTTTATTGTCTCTTTCTACTTTTTCATAATTTAAGGCACTTCTTTCTTCTTTTAGCCAGAAACATGATGCAAGACAACTAGAAAAACAAAGGAAGAGTGTTTTCAAGATTCAGGAATCAGAGAGTGAAGAGTTGACATGCAGATGCAGTAGGATAGGAAGAGAGTTGTTTGGTTATTAAAATAAGGGCTAAGGTTATGAAATCTGGAAATTGAAATTCAGATCTAAATTAGAGAGGAAATCAGCATGTTAGATTCAGAAGCGTTTGGGGTCAGAATGGCATTGTTGGGAATAAGACAACAAAAATATGTGTAGCTTAGCAGCCATTGTTGCTGCTTCAGGAACACCAAACTCCCTTCTCAAAAACCTGCATCCATATGCATTTTGCAATTAACTCATTATGCTTTAAACTCATTCTATGTGCCTTTCCTTACAAAAAAATAAAATAAAATGGTTATTTGCTGTCTTCACTGGATTAGTTTCAAACCCAAAAGTCTCGTTGCGTTCTGAAAAAACACCATATGCACCTCCCTGCAGAGTGCGGGTACAAAACTAGTGTTGAGGTGAGGTCATATGTCCTACCAAAATGGATTTTGATCATAATAATTAGAAGGGAAAAAAAAACAACATTAAAAGTGAGCATAATTGATCATCGTGGCTCCAAAATGAAGTGGAACTAATAATTAATGGATTGGATATAATAATCATAATACTAAGTAAAATGAATTAGCTCAGAGTATTCAGCTTGGGCTTGTGTTCTCTCATTTTGACTTGGTGAATTGAGCAATCTAAATACTTTTGGGCTCTATGTTTTAATGGGTTCCAAGAGGAAGAAAACACAACGATTCTTGAAGAAGGATTTGTGTCCCATGCACTTGAACAATGGGGGTCTGTTTGCATTTTGTCAAAAGAGAAGAAATTCTAATCAATGATGATGATGAAAAAATTAAATATATAAATTACTATATGCATTCTATAATTTAGTTATATAATATAGTAGATCTTTACTAATTAGTAATTTCAACTTACCAATAAAAAAATTATATTAGATCTTTCACTATGATATAATCAAAATAAATAAAATAAAATAGGTATGCTTCACAGCATTAATAAATTTTTAGTTTTTGTCAATCAATATCAATACGTGTATGAGTTATGTTTAAGCTGTTGAAAATAATAAAAACAAAGTAATTAAAAGAGATAATATATTTCAAATAGAATTATTAGTTAATCCATATGTTGTTTTATTTATTAAATTAAAAAATTTAAATTTTTATATCACTTAGAATATTTAAGTTGGATTTAATCCACAAAATCGATTGGCATCATCTCTTTTTGATGGATTGATGGGTATCAAGTTACATGCCATCTTGCAAATTAGAATAAAACTGGCTCCAAAATCAAACCATCTCCACCTCATTCAACACGATTTAAAATAACCAACACCACCTTTTTATACAATGTGGGATTAATGAGGATATAAATCTACAGACTCCAACATCCGAAGTCTCAATCTTAGAGTCATTAACTAGTACAGTATCGCCTCATTGGCAAGAACCCAAATCACTGAGCTTAAATTACGAATACAAATTACAAATTTACACCGAATTTTAACAGATTTCTACCAGCCGATGTCACTAAACTCAAATTACTCCTAAAAATCTAAATATAAACCCATTAACTACGAGACCAACACCTCATTGGCTAGACTCCACGTTGCTTTCCCACAACAATCATCAGCTTCTTCAATTAGAATGCTACAAGCCCATGTCTCTGTACCTATGTTATTACTAAAAGATCATATGGCCAACCCGAAAAGTTCACAAAGAAAACACAATAAAAAACGCAAAAAAAAAAAAGAACAAAAGGGTTTCATGAATTTAAACCAGAGAATATAACAAAACCAATAAAAATAATAATAAATGTTTGCTTACAGAAGATTCATCGACTAAAATAGATGGCAATTTCTTCTCAGTTGCAATAACAACACCGTTTGCCGCTACAACACCAAAAAAATAATAAAATCAACAACATAGTATCTAAGCACCCATCAACAACACAGTACATTCGAAAATGACAAGAAAATGAGAAAAAAAGAAGAAGAGAGAGAGCTTAAATTGCAACAACCTTTGATTCCGGAGAAGTTTGGCCTGATCCAGCGGCAGTCAATGCGTGATCAATCTGTACTAGCTTTCCGGTAGGACTGAAAGTAGTGAGAGAAAAGGAGTACAGGCTATCACCCATGGTTTATTGCTTGAATTAGGCCTTGCTGCTGAATTTTGTTGTTGATTTGTAATTTAATTATTGTTGAAGATTTTTTGTGTTAGGTTTGGATAACTTTATTTGGATTTAATCTCCAAAATCGATGGGTATCATCACTTATAGATGAATGGTTTAGCTTCTCTCATTTATTTGGATTTAATCCACTGAAACTGAGGTTTAAGAATTTCTTGGATTTAACCCGCTGAAACAGTTGCTTGAGCAAGATCATTGGCTTGTTTTACGGCAGATAAAGGCATAGAGAGAGAGAGAGAGGAAGTGAGAACAAAGCAAAAAAGAAAAGTTGAAGATCCAAGGCGAGTCCAGATTACGAGTTGAAGGACCCATTAACCTTTAAACCTTAGCTACTCCGTCCTCCATTCGTGTCCGATAGATTGAGATTTTCTTTTCTTAAATAAAAAAAAAAACACAACCATTTTGAACAAAGCAGGCGATTTGATCCGAAGGATAAAAATAAACAGAAGGGTCGGACCTTCCAGCTATCGGGGACCAAGTTCGAGAGGCTTTTGTTCGGGATGAATAATAATGCATCACATATTATGCCACGCGCTAAGGACACCCTTCACATTTATTGCATTATAGCGCGTGTATTGATCACCAACCAGCCATGTTCTTGAAAGTCTCGCCTATTTTATATATATATATATATATATATATATCATAAATTCAACCATATCTCTTATTTTCAATTAATCAGGGAACCAAATCGCCATCACTATCTTCAAACGCAAAAAAAAAAAAAAAGTAATAAATAAAAAGAGGACTGGAAAATGAATGGAGGAGAGCACCCACGTGATCGCTTGGATGGAGCGTATGAATGAGGAGTGAGAAATAATTATATCATCTTAGATTACATATCATTTTGAGAAAATCTAAAAGAAAATATCATCTTAAATTAATTATAGATATGATGAGTTACAGTAGTTGAAATTTCAAAGGCAATTTCTTAAGAGCGGCATTTGGAGAATTTAAGTAAGGAATAAACTTCAAGTGAGCGAGATAATATCACAGGTGCATTTGATAGAGTGAATGGCAAGTAGGAAATAAAATCCAATTACAGTAGAGAGAGAGAGAGAGAGGGAGGGAGAGACATCACAGCTGCTTTTGATAATGGTAAGTGGGAAATAAAATCCAATTACAGTAAAGAGGTCACATTGAATGAAATCCTCCATGTAGTAAAGAGGTCACATCGAGTAAATTGTAAGAATTAACACCGAAGCAAATAATTAATACACCCAGAACCAAATCTTTTACCGTTAAGAATTAACACTGGTAGAAGAATTTACCTGTTCCTGCTGGTTCTAAAGACTAAAGAATTTACCTATATATCATCAAAATCAATGTTTGGGATGTGAGAAATCTTTTGCCAATCTTCACTCATCTCCACCTCCTTCCCGTAACGTTTCCTTAGAATGGGGCAACCACTTATGAATAATTCTTGTAGAGGCGCTGCCAAAACATAGTCTGGTAGTGCTCTCAACAACGGGCAATTACGAATTCTCAACTCTCGAAGTTGAGGCATACTGGATATTATTGAAGCTGTGTTGGCATCTTCTTCTCCCACTCTCCTTTCAATTCCATCCCACTCTTCTACTTCTTCGAGATACCTAATGACAAGTTTTTTCAATTTGGGGAAAGCAGTGACCCTTGCAATTTCTCCTTCATTAATACTGGCATTCTCATCTTTTTCTATACCTAAAAATCCAGCATCCAGCCTTCTCACCTTCAACGAGTTCAATACCAGGAATTCAAGGTTGGGCAATCTTCCCAAAAGAGGCAAGACCTCCACGTTTGTACAATCATCAAGTTTAAGCTCCTGTAATCTGGTTAATGTCATCATCCAATTGGCAAATCCAACCCTCCGTAACAAGATATGGTTAGATCTTCCAAGTCTGACGGAGGCCGTAAAGCTTCAATTAAAGAGCCTTCATGCTCTGGCAACTCTGTTTTCTCTCTGATGAAATCCAATCGCAAACGAAGCAAGGCGCTTCTTATTCTTGAGTTGTGCTTCTGCAGCGTCACTCGCATCTTCTATACCTCCTCCTAGATTCTGTATCTTAAGACTCCCTCCAATGTGATTTAAGTTTTTTAATTCTCTTAGATTAGCTGCTTTACTTTCATTCTCACCACCACCACCACACACAGGAAGCGAATCTAATGTTCGAAGACAAGTTAACCTCTCTATTCCCTTTGGTATGAAGGCCACACCTGAACGATAAATCCGGAGATGCCTCAATTTGATAAGTTTCCAATCGCCTTAGGTAATTCCTTGAGAGAACAACACCAAGTAACATCTAGGGATTGCAGATTGCATAAATCACACATGGTTTCTGGCAGGGACTCCAACTCTCTACAATATGCCAGATTGAGGTGTCTCAAATGTATCAATTTCCCTACCTCGTTTGGTATTTCTTTGATTGAAGACTCTGACAAATTCAATAACCTGATGCATGCCAACTGCTTGAACAAATCAGGCAGTGCAGCTCCAAGCGAAGGGTCTCCAGTGTCGATCAAGAGGCTACGAAGACCTTTTGCTTTGTGAATGGACCTGGGAAAAGAGGTCTCCTCTGACAGCATCATGCTTAAATGACGAACCCTTTCAATTGAAGTCTCCACTGTTGCTCCTCCAAGTGTATTGACATCCACTGTTAGACATTCATTTTTTGTCATATATTGGGCAAAATCATGCACTATATCATGCATCTTGAATGTAATATCTTCTCGATCATACGTCTCAAAATCTTGGAAGAAAGAGCGCGCTAATAAGACTTGAAAGTACTGCTCCCCTACAAGCTCCATATCTCCACCTGAAGTCTCCTTGAGGTAACCTTGAGCTATCCACATCTTCACCAATTCATATTTGCGCATCTCGTAGTCTTTTGGAAACATGGCACAATACAAGAAACATCGTCTTACCACAGAAGGTAAATCGTAGTAACTCAAAAGCAAAGGTAGAAATATTCCTCTTTCAACCTGATCTCTATCAACCTCATCTAGCCCCCACAGTTCGCTAGATAAAACACGTTCCCACTCTTCTCTTGTTCTTTTAAACTGCATTAGACCTCCTAATACCTTGGCAGCTAGCGGCAAGCCCTTGCACTTGTTAGCAATTTTATCACCGATATCTGTCAATCTTTCGCGCTCATCTTTGCTTCTTTCCTGGAATGCCACATGATTGAATATTGACCTGCATATCTCGTCGGACAATTTCTCAACATTGATCTGGTGGTCAGTTCCCATAATCGTTGCCACAGTGCCCTTACGAGTGGTCACTAGAATTCTGCTTCCTCGTGCACAGCCTGTAAAAGATGGTTTCAGTTGTTCCCATTGTCTATGATTGTCTGTCCATACATCATCTAGGACAAGAAGCAACCTCTTTCCCTTAATGGATTCAGAAACCATTTGCAAAAGGGATTGCAATTCAATCAAATTCGGTGCACTCCCTTCAAGCTGCTCAAGGATAGCTTTTGCTATTCTAACCTCATCAAATGGTTCTGAAACACAGACCCATATCTTTTTCTCAAAATGAGCCGTAACCTCAGCATCCTTATAAGCTAGTTGGGCGAGAGTTGTTTTTCCAATTCCGCCCAGCCCTACTAGAGTGATGAAATCAACGTCCCGTGCTTCCTGACTACTTTCACCCACCAACTTGCTTACAATAGTTTTCTTTTCAACATCTCGACCAATCACGCTTGATTCATCAACAAAGGAGGTACTTGTTAGTCGTTGTAGTTCATAAGTGGCTCTGTACAGATCAAAGCCATACACAACTCTCTCTTTGGCAATGTCATCCACTTTTTCACTAACTTCTTTGATCTTAAGGGCAATGTCGCGACGTAGAACCACTTGATTGAGACAAAAGCAAGGAGATAAGGAACATCGTATCTGCTGTAGGCTGTGAGTATTTTCTTCAGCATCCTCCATTTTCCATCTAAGAATTGCAGTGCTCCATTCATCTAGCACGTCATCCATATCATAGCATGCATCTTTGAGCTTGTCTACCCAATCCCTTACAGCCTTATCCTTCACTTGTTTTCTATCTGCATCTTCAAGGACAGATTGGATAGAAAGGAGATTGCTTTTCAGCTTGTCGACTTGTTCTTCACATCCCCTACTAGGCTCACCTCTTCTCGTACCTATTAGTGTGGAAAAGATAAGGAAGTTCAAGCAGAGGAAACATTTCCATGATTTCACTACAAGTTTTTAATTTTAATTTTGGTAATTAATAGATTATATAATTTTTATTAATCTTTTTTTTGCAGTACGTAGTTGACACGTACTGTGAAATGGATTGGCTATATTAATAATTTACATATAAAATATTTATTAAAAACCAATATATTAAAAATAATAATATTTCTTTTTATCATCATCATGATGATATCTCTGTCTGCACTCTGTTACTATACAAGAAGGAAGAAACCTATATACAACATAAGCTTGGAAATATAGAGAATAAAAGGTTCTGTATTTGTTGGTATTCGTAAAATCTATTTGGAAATAAGATTATGGAACTTATTATTTTAACATTTCATTGATTATTTTACCCATTTTCCTTCTTAGAATATTTGTTTTAGATTATTTCCAGAAATATGAAAAATAATAAAACAATAAAAAGAAATTTCTTTAATAAAATCCAAATCCAAATCTAGATCTGAGGATTTGATATTTTATTTTATTTTTCTTATAAAGGAAGAAAAAGAGACTTCATTTTTATATTTCTTATTCATGTAAGGGTTAATTAGATCATTGTAAATCGTATCCAAGTAATTACCTGTTGAGCAACGACCGCGCTTAACTGCTCCAAAATTGGCGATACAAGTGCCTCTGCCATTTGTCTGTTTAATTTAATTTAATTTAATTTAATTATTTTAAAAAAAGAGACAATGATGATAGGATGAACTGAGAAAGAGAGAGAAGAGAATGTGAGTGGAAGGAGGCTGCTGGTTTAGTTAGTTTATGTACTTAGGGTTTGGTGATGAGGGTTGAGTTTTGTTTCAGTCCCTGTACTGTTTCTAACACTTCAATTCAGTCCCTATATTATTGTAGCTTTTCAGTCTAGTCCTGTTTGTATGTTTCTACTGAGAATGACATGCCATTTTGAGTTCCAAAGGTGAAACACTCGTGCTTTTCAATTCTACCGAGTTCTAGGCTAAGGATTATTATTTGTGGAAAGTAATTTCTTCTTCGATATATAGCAATTATTTTTTATTGATACTGACCTTAGGTTAAGAATGTATCTGATATGGACAACTGATTATAGCATTCTACTGAAATTCCTGCTTCTCTATTTCTTCTCTTCATTTTATGTAATATATATCTGGCCATTCAAACTAATTTACACAAACCAAAATTAGTAACCAATTAGTTCTTGTGTAATGGAAATATAAACAAGCATCTATCTATCTGGGTTTTTGAGATATGGTGATTTTATCCTGTTTTCATAGCAGGGACTGGGGTTTGATATTGATCTTTGATTTTTGGGTCTGAAAATGGATGGTCCAGATTTGTTGAGGTTGTATGATTGGATTTGTTGATGGTGCTTGAGATTATGCTGTATAGTATTTTATATATATATATATATCTTTAATGTCAAATATTTTAATATTTAGATGGGAAATAAAAATCTAAATTCTAGAATTCATTTGTCACCGTGCAAAGAATAATTCAAGTCTCCAACTCTCCATACTTTTAGAGGTTACATTTAACTTGAAAAATCATATACCTTTTGGAAGTCATGTATCTGGGTAGTTTAAGGAGTTATCAGATGAGCAGGGATGTGTTTTGGTTTATTCATGGAGAGGATGCTGGGGTTTTGTTGGCGGCAGCTACAGGCTCTGCGGTTGTGTTAACCGGGAAGGGATTGCAGGGATTGCTGGTCTGCGTGATGGAAGCTGTCTGAAGCTGGGGCTGTGTGGATATCAGTAGCGTGCTGTGGTCATGGAAAAAAGTTGGGAAGGATTGCTGGTTTGCGTGATTGGAGCTCCTTTAAATGGGGAGCTTTGTTTGTGAAGGGGAGCAAATGGGTGTGAAAAGGCCAAGAAATGAGCAAGATTTTCTGTAGGAAAGGATTCGTATTGTCTGGATTAACGTGATTTAAGGCACTTCTTTCATTGTCTTTTTCTAGTTTTTCATAATTTAAGGCACTTCTTTCTTCTTTTAGCTAGAAACATAAAGCAAGACAACTAGAAAAACAAAAGAAGAGTGTTTTCAAGATTCAGGAATCAGAGAGTGAAGAGTGGACATGCAGATGCAGGAACATAGGAAGAGAGTTGTTTGGTTACTAAAATAAGGGCTGAGGTTATGAAATCTGGAAATCGAAATTAGTGAGGAAATCAGCATGCTAGATTCAGCAGCGTTTGGGGTCAGAATGGCATTGTTGGGAATAAGACAACAAATTATGCGTAGCTTAGCAGCCATTGTTGCTGCTTCAGGAATACCAAACTCCCTTGTCAAAAAACTGCATTCATATGCATTTTGCAATTAAGTCATTAAGCTTTAAACTCATTCTATTTGCCTTCCCTTACCAGAAAAAAGCAGAGGCACGTCATTGCAGAGTGCGGGTACAAAACTAGTGTTGAGGTGAGGTCATACGTTCTACAAAAATGGATTTTGATCATAATAATTAGAAGGAAAAAAAAACATTAAAAGTGAGCATTATTGATCATCGTGGCTACAAAATGAAGTGGAACTAATAATTAATGGAGTGGATATAATAATCATAATAATTCTAAATAAAACGAATTAGCTCAGAGTACTCTGCTTGGGCTTGGGTTCCCTCATTATGACTTAGTGAATTGGGCAATCTAAATACTTTTGGGCTCCATGTTATAATGGGTTCCAAGGGGAAGAAAACACGACGATTCTTGAAGAAGGATTCGTGTGCCTTGCACTTGAACGACTGGGAATTCAAATTTAATATGCTCAACTTGAATACTTAAATTCTAGTTCATGATTTTAAATCACTCCTAAAAATTCTGTTTTTTCTTTGGTTCAGAAAATTTAATTGCAAAGTGATAGTACATGAAGAGGTGACTTGAAGATTCCAGGCTTTTATTACAAAAAACACATCTAGAAGCCACTCCAGATGCTCATGATGATATTACCCGTTTCTTCTCTCTGAATTCATACAATCTTTCTTTCATACACTTTCATATTTTCCAGAAAAGATTGAGGATGAAGATACATAAAATTTAGATTGCATCAGAGGTTGCAGTCACTATCTTTACACGGGGTTGGCTTTTTTTACTTGCTAAAGATAGCTAACTGTAATTAGAATGATGGTAACTGTTTCTTCTTTTCACAGTAATAAATCTCTGAGTCCTTACATCTCTAATTAATTATAACTACCTTACCGGTCATAATGTTTTCTGTACCTGATGAATGATATTATTTCTGAGATTTTTGAACATGTAATGACGGAAGCCTGCGTTGGACTGGTTCCCTTTGTTACGTTACTGGAGTCGCAATGTTTCTCAAGAAGTTATTGGACTATATCAACCATTTCTTATAAAACAACAATTTCCTCAACCTGTAAGATTCTTTGCCTCAAAAATTGATTTTTTGTGGGGTTAAATTTGGAAACCTTGCTCAATAATTGCACAGGGCTGTATTTCTTGTTTCTTTTGGGGGGTGAAGTATACTAAACGTAGGAAAACAGAAGATTGGTTCATGGTCTGCATATTTCTTGTTGCTACTATAATAGTAGTGATTACTACTCCTTATCTACATCACCATGCTTAGAGAATGGTTGATTAAACCAAGAGGGACCCCTTGCTAATTTAGCCAGACCGGAACTGGATTAGGCTTGAGGCTCCTGGATGACAAACTTGCTTCTGTAGCTTTCCTTTATGAAATTGCGTGGGTTATTTCTCTTCTTTTTGTGGTGGTGAAATACAGGGCATTAGTTCTGCTTTTGTGTTTCGTTATCTTATTTACACATCTCAGATTTTCATTTTTCAAGCTGTTCTGTTGATACACTTGCATGCACATTCAAGGAGTGAAAAGTGAGCGTATACTCTAATTTTGGCCAGGTGCAATTGTATACAATGCTTATATTGATGGGTTAACGAAGGCTGGAAACCCTCAAAGAGCAATTGAGATCTTTCAGCGAATGAAAAATGATGGCTGCCAGCCCTCTACTGACACCTATACACTGTTGATCAACCTTCATGGGAAGGTAAGCTCAGTGGTATTTGGTTCTGAATTATTCTTCAAATCTGATCTTCTTGAAATGCCAATGGTCCCAGTAGAAAATTATGCATAACTCGTACGTCTATGAAACAACTTGAAATATATGCATTTAATTTCAAACAATTACCAGACTAAATTCAAAGATATGGTTATTAATTCTGATAACCCTGGACAACAGTGGTGTTTAGGATCCTTAAAAACTCATTTTGCTAATCTTTTTTCCTGTACACAGGCAAGTCAATCTTACATGGCCTTGAAGTTGTTTAACGAAATGAGAAGTCAAAAATGCAGACCAGATATCTGCACATACACAGCTCTGGTGAACGCGTTTGCTAGAGAGGGACTCTGTGAGAAGGCAGAAGAAATATTTGAGCAGATGCAAGAAGATAAGCTTGAGCCTGATGTGTATACTTACAACGCGCTCATGGAAGCTTACAGGTTAGTATCATAGAATGATATGGTGTTTCAATAATCTTTCAAAGAAAATGGAAAAGAATACTGGAGGTGCTGCTTCTTGCTACCAAGAGATTCCCAATAGAACTGATGATATTTAACTATCTTGTCCTGACAGTCGTGCAGGTTTTCCTTACGGGGCTGCAGAAATATTTTCACTCATGCGGCACATGGGCTGTCAGCCGGATAGAGCTTCATATAACATCATGGTAGATGCGTATGGGAGAGCTGGCCTTCATGAGGGTAAGATGCTTGAACCAAATAATATCAATGTTCTTTAATAAGTGAGAATTGGAGAAAGATTAAGCTTTGAGAATTTGGGAACAGTTTGAGCATGTAATGGTTTAAAAACGTTCGGATCAACTATGAACTTGTAGGGATCTATATTGCAACATTTGGATTATATTTTGGAACAGTGTTCAATTTTATTCTGGAGATCTGCCATAATCTTTCTATGATTTCCTAGGAAACAGGATAAAGTTGTATGAGATATTATCAGGCTATCAGCATTTCATCCATTTGCGACACCTTTTATTACTTGGAAGAAGTTCCTCTTGTTTTTCGTGTATGCTCCTCGTAATTTTGGCTTAATGATTTGGCTGCTCCTATTTGCTTTTTAGATGCTCAAGCGGTATTCAATGAGATGAAGCGACTAGGAATAACCCCTACAATGAAATCACACATGCTACTTCTCTGTGCCTACTCAAGAGCAAGAAATGTGGATAAATGCGAAATGATGTATTTTGAAATAAAAATCATTTTAAAAATAACCGTAATTACACTTTCAAAAACATAGAAAGTCTTCGCACACGATTTCTTGTTTCAATATGATTTCTTGTTTCTTCAGCAAGCTAGATATGTGTTTTGTAAAATAAGTTTTGAAACTTCAAGCCATATCTTCATTCAATGTGTTTTTGCCTGGAAGCTTTGGATGGAATTCCTATCTTCTTTCTATTGTCTGGTCCCTGTTTTCTTCTTCCTGTTATAGAGTAGATACCGTGCTTTTATGTCTTCTTTATTTATCTTCTCTGTTGTTGCTTCTTCTTTTTTTTGGTTCTTGTTAGGCTATTCTCATTTCAGCCATTTCAAAGCTTGAAGACTTGTAGCTAGCTGGTGACTCGAAATAAGGCTAGAGGAGGTCTCTTTTTGAAATAATCAGCAAAGAGTGCTATAATTAATTACATTGAGTAATCGACTGAGTTGGCCGAGTTATCAGTAGCGTGTGCATCTTTGCGTAGGAATTCAGTGGTTCAGATTCTCGATTCAGGTTGTTCCAATTACCATAATACCCTTTTTTTCACTGAATCAGATACCATAACAAGGGTGTAATAGTCATCCGGTGTCTATTTAGGAGACAAAGCAGTATCAACTTTTCTCCCTTTTTCCCTTTCGTCGGCCTAAGCTCTTCGTAGCATATTCGTTTGCTTATATAAATGGCATGGCCTGGTGGTGGCGGAGAAGAGAATATTGGGCTTTTATGACGGCATGTTGGGCCTCTTTACATTGGGCTCAATGAAGGCTTTGAACCAGTTTTTAACCATAATTTTTAAAACTTTACTTCATCGGGTCAGAGTTTAAAAGTTTAATTATTTTTAAAAGAAAATTAAATAATATTATTTTTATTAAATTATTTATTTTTTTAAAAAATAACTTTTTACCTGAGTCTACAAGGGACGTATAAAATTTTTTTATTTAAAATATATTAAAATAATAATGTATTTTAATTTTTTTATTTTTCATATTAATACATTAAAATCATAAAAACACATAATTTAGTTACCATTTTTAAAAAGAAAAATAATTTGAAAACTCTAAATAACAAAAAATACAAAAACAAAAACACTCTTAGTATCGACACAACAACGTCTTTCATTCAAAACCCAAGTTAAGTATCTGTTTAGAATTGTGATAATGGTATCAGTTTAAAGTGTTTTTTACTTAGAAATGCATCAAAATAAAGTTTTTTTTATTTTTAAAAAATTATTTTTGATATCAGCACATCAAAATGATCTCAAAACATAAAAAAGTAATTTATTTTAAATAAAAAATATTAAAATTTTTGAAATTATGATTTACACCGCGATTCCAAATATACCCTAAATCTCAGCATCGACAATATCCATGAAAAAGACACCATTAGAGAACAAGAAGAAGAAGAAGATCACGAAAATGAAAGACAAAAAAAACACCAAAGAAGAAGAAACGAAAAGTCCCTCAATTCTTGGTATTACATGGATCATGTAACCAGGTCTATTATAAGGTATTTGAATAAGAAATTAATTGATAAGATATTACGATGTTTTTTTTTTATTATTATTATTACAATGGTTTTAGTTGAGGATTATAAAAGTACGACCGTATTTGGCAGTGAAGATATTCTTGTTGATGAGGAAATTAACAGAAAACTTAGTGAGGTTAAAATTATTGAAGATGCTTTGTTGTTAAAGATAAATAAAAAGTTGTAATCTTTAAGAGAAGGGTGGGGTGATTGGCTTAATAAATAGTGATTTTGTTTTTTTGAACCCGTATCCTTTGCTGCGAGACCCGTGGTTCACCTTGCTGCTCTCTACAAGTAAGCTCGCTTCTTGAAAATACCTCCCCCTTCTGGAATGTCAATCACAACATCTTGCTGGTTCCTGTGTGAATCTCATATAGGACACTTTACTATTACTTTGTGGTGTTTAAAATAAATAGCTTGTCTAGAAGCGGCAAATCTCATAATCTTGTAATTTTGATGCTGGCTCTTGAACTAGAAACCATGTATTAGTTGTCTCATATAGGACACTTTACTATTACATTTTGATGCTGGCTCTTGAACTATTACCCTCTTCACTCGAGTTGAGAATAATTTTTATTTTATATTCCTGATGATCATCGTTATACTATGTGATGTAGTGATTCAATCGCGCCATTTCTTATGTTTAGAAATCTATGTTTTGGTAACTTGTCTCTTGTTTTTTTTTTCTTGTTGGGTTGTTCAGGTGCTATCTATATTGATTCTGATATCATAGTTTTGAATTCATGGTCTTCACTTAATAACACGGTTGAGAATTCTACTGAGAGATTATAGCATTCTACTGAAATTCCTGAAATTGATTATAGCATTCTACTGAAATTCCTGCTTCTCATCTGTTTCTCTATTTCTTCTCTTCATTTAATGTTTATCTGATATCAGTAGCATGTGCTGGTCATGGAAAAAAGTATGGAAGGATTGCTGGTTTGTGTGATTGGAACTCCTTTAAATAGGAGGTTTGTTTGTGAAGGGGAGCAAATGGGCGTGAAAAGGCCAAGAAATGAGCAAGATTTTCTGTAGGAAAGGATTCGTATTGTCTGGACTACATCACCTTCCTTTCTTCTTCTTCTTCTTCTTCTTGTTTTCATTCCTTTATTAACGTCATTTAAGGCACTTCTTTCTTCTTTTAGCTAGAAACATAATGAAAGACAACCACAATTTATGAAGAATCATTTGGATTAAAAACCTGATCCACCCACTCAATATGGCCTCAATTGGGTTTGTGATCCCAAGCAGCGATTAGCATTGGTAGGTCTTAGTTGAAACACATTTTCTTGTCAATTTGTGATTCTAGCCAGTAAAGTATCTAAAATCCATTGTCTGCAGTGGATAATCCAGATATTAAAAAAAAAAAAAAACAGTCAATGAATTCAGACAATATTACGAGGAAACACAGATGCCTGGTACAGCTGTGGACCTTTGTCATCAAAACCAGCGACTAGAAAAGATACTACAAAAGGCCTTACTCCTCTGAGAGGAAAAACGAAGGAAGAGTGTTTTCAAGATTCAGGAATCAGAGAGTGAAGAGTTGACATGCAGAACATAGGAAGAGAGTTGTTCAGAGCTGAAAAAAAGAGATGCAGGAACATAGGAAGAGAGTTGTTTGGTTATTAGAATAAGGGCTAAGGTTATGGAATCTGGGAATTGAAATTCAGATCTAAATTAGAGAGGAAATCAGCTAAGATCGCCGGAGCTCTTCAATTATATAAAAGATGTGCCAGAACCCAGATGAAGTGAACTCTTGCATGACAGCAGCAGTTCCCCTCACAAGATCACTGGCTTGATTCGAGCCCTTCATTAAATTGTGAAAATCAACTAGGGATGGCAATTGCAAATTAAAATCCTCCATGTAAATCCAACAATAGATTACAAATGATTAGAATCCACTTACAGTAAGGAGGTGTATGAAACATACGGTGCTAAACACAACATTGAATGAAATCCTCCATGAAAACATATTATTTTACGTAGATTCGAAACTAAAGCAAATAATTAATACAATCAAAGAAGTGAATCACACGCAAGGCCAAATCGGAACCCACAGTGAAGTAGCTCTTCGGTATCTTCTAAGCCCAAGCTGTCAAACACAGACCAAAAGCAATCGTGTCATAACCAAAACAACCCAATGAACGGTAAATGTTAAAATGAGCATTCCATTTTCTCTCAATCTACTTACTCTTGCTTCTTCTTCTTTTCCGTGAAAAAACTGAGAGCCGAAAATAGATCTGTTAAAATATAGTAAAATCTTTTACCGTTAAGAATTAACACTGGTAGAAGAATTTACCTGTTCGGCTGTTCGTGCCGGTTCTAAAGAGTTGTCTTTTCTCAAACCAATGTTGTTAAAATCTCCGGTTTATATAAAAACATATAATTTTACAAGTCAATATATATATAACATATTAAATTGAGTTAAAAATTCGACAACCAGCAAACTCGATAAACTCGTACCAAATTTACGAGTTTGACAAAAAACAGAAAAATTAATTGACTCCCCTTATGAAATAATGAAATAAGGATCAGTGCTCTCAAGTAATGATGTAATATTTATTCCTCTTCCTCGTGTACGGATTTTTGCTTCTTTTTCTCTGCAATGATCGATCAACATCATTCTTGCCAATCTCTCGTCTCTCCTCACTCGCTTCGCCTTCTTTGTTTTGGTTTATTGTCGTTATGAGATTTCATCAGTAATAGATCTAATTGCTTTGATTTTAGTACTAGTTATTCTACTAGATTTGCTGCTAAACTGACTCTTCAATCTCACCATTCCTTCATCTCTATTTTATGGGTTGGTTTTAGTTTTCAATTCATTTGAATTTCTGGGTTTAACTCATCTGACCTTTTTTGGTTTGATTAGTTAATGGTTTTGAGTTTCTGGGTTGATTTCCAAGCTCTATGGTTCCACGATTCAGATCTAGCAAGCTTTGATAATTTCCTTGTTCATATAATCTATATAATGAATACTCAAAAATCTCAGCAAACTCCATCTAACCATTATTTGGAGTATGTTATTTCAATCCTTTTGTTTGGGGCTAATGGGAATAGATACGATGGGCAATGGGAAAATGAAATGTCGAAAGGGAATGGGGTGTTTGCATGGCGTGTTTGCATGGCCAGATGGGAGTTGTTGTCTTGGGAGCTGGAATAATAGCAGTAAGGATTTGAAAGGGCATCAATTGAATGGCACATTTGATTATTGAGTTCATGTGAATGGTAAATCTTTATTTTCAGATTTCATGGAGTCGCAGAGTGCTTTTATTTTGAGCATATGACTCTGATGTTTTCTTCCATGGTGTTCCATATGGGCTTGTTTAAGCTGTTATGATATGAAATATACAGGCTTAGAAGATAAAAACAGTAATATCCACTGCAACTGATATTTACTTTTGTAGGAATAATGAATTTGTTGTGGCAAGCTGTGATAATGTTATTAATGCAGCAACTGAACTCTCTGTCTCTCTTTTTCTGTAGGAATAATGATTTTATTTTATTTTTATTTTTATTGTGTTATATTATTATTTATTATTTAATTAAAATTGTTAATATATAATTAATTAAAATATTTTATCTATAATTTTATAATTTTACTATTCAAATTACTATCTAAATTTATATTATATATTTCATGTCTTATTAAAAAATATTTTTTACAACCTTGTTTTCAACTAATCAAGAAAATAAATGCCTGGGATGTGAAAATCTTTTGCCTATCCTCCTTCCCGTAACGTTTCCTTAGAATGGGGCAAGCACTTAATTATGACCAAGTCCAGTAGTGGCGCTGCCAAAACATAGTCTGGTAGTGCTCTCAACAATGGGCACTTTCCAATTATCAACTCTCGAAGTTGTGGCATAATGGATGTTGAAGTTGTGTTGGCATCTTCTTCTCCCACTCTTCTTTCAATTCCATCCCACTCTCTCTTTCTTTTTTTTCATTGTATATTTGATTTGTGAATTTTTATTGTGAAATGTAAATCTAATATATGATATTTTTTTTTGAAAAAAAATATGTATGCTTTGATTTAAATTTATTTTATTAGTTTATTCACTGGCGCAAGAGTCAAGAATACTACATTTTTTTTTCTACATAATATTTACTAACACCAGAGTTAAAAGTATTTGTAGTTGAATATTCACTGATACCAGAGTCAGGAATATTATAAGTAGACCATCGTTCATAATCCAACAAACTCATAGTAATTCAAGACAAAACAAGCAATGAAACTTATTTCAGGTAGGACACTTAAGGGGTAATAATATTTTTTTTACGTAACCAATCCCGTATAATAGAATTTCTATTGACCAATTAAGATTTCTAGTAATCATAGCACTAGATGACAACTTCTTCAACATGATATTTTTTTATTTAAGAACAAAATGTAAAAAATCTATTTTTTTTCAAAATTTTCAAGAATTATAAATTTAAAAAGATGGTAGCGATGTTTGTGGCGACAACGATACACCAAATTTAGATTGCATCGGAGGTTGCAGTCACTATCTTTACACGGGGTTGGCTTTTTTTACTTGCTAAAGATGGCTAACTGTTGTAATTAGACTGATGGTAAATGCTTCTTCTTTTCACAGTAATAAATTTCTGAGTCCTTACATCTCTAATTAATTATAACTACCTTACCGGTCATTATGTTCTTTTCTGTACCTGATGAATGATATTATTTCTGAGATTTTTGAACATGTAATGACGGAAGCCTGCGTTGGACTGGTTCCCTTTGTTACGTTAATGGAGTCGCAATGTTTCGAGGCATCAGACCAAATTAATTCTCTTGCTTTTTGCAGCAAAGTTGTATCTCTTGCCACTTGCTAGAGGCGTAATCCCTGGCTACCACTGTTTTGGTGTTGCCTCTGTAACCATTGTTATTAGGTTGAATTAATTAAATACCAGAAGATTTCTGAGCGTGTAATGACTGTATGATTAAACTTACCAATGCACTGTCAAGGCTGTGGCGCATGAACTTCATGCGCCGGCGTGCGTCACCACTGTTTCACTGTGTGCTGTCGCAGGCCTCGCGGCTCCACCAATTCCAGCAGCTATAGTTTTTTTTTACACTGCCTCCATTAAAGGTCCAATTTTCAAGCTCACAAAGCATGTCATCTTGAGTTTATTTCTCATGAATTATGTTTGTATTTTGACAAATCCATGATTTGATTTAGTTGTTTCTGGTTAAGGGATATGATGTGGTGTTTTTTATTAAAAAAAAAAAAACACAGAGAAAATGCATGAAAGAAAGTCACAGCTGCATTTGATAGAATAAATGCAAGTAGGAAATAAAATCCAATTCAAGAATAGATTACAAATTATTTCAATCCATTCACAGAAAAAGGGTATATAAAACATATGGTTGATCTCACACCAACAAACAATTGCACACTTGCATGTAAGTTGGGGTGCACAATGATTCCCAAGAGGTTCATCCCACACTTCCATGTGGGTTGGGGTGCATAATGATTCCTAGGAGGTCAATGGTCCGGGGTTTCTAATTCTCTAAAAAATTTTGAGAAACTCATTATGTTAACTATGTGTTTTTACAAGTCTTTACGGATTAATACCACAAAGACTTGGAAGACTGCTAATGGATCAAAATAAAATAAACCCAACAAAACCCTCAAAATGAACCGAAAAAACTCCCCCAGAATATCTCTTCACTCGAGTTGGGATGAATTTTTGTTTTATATTCCATGTGCTGGTTCTATTATGTTTAGAATCATTGTTTCTGCAATTTTTCCTTTTTATGTTGGGTTAAGCAAATATGGTGGTATCTATATTGATTCTGATATCATAGTTTGAATCTATATTGTCTTCCGTTATTAATGCTATTGGTCTGAAGAATCCTCTGTCTGGAAGTTCCTTGAATGGGGCTGTGATGGCATTTAGAAAGCACAGGCACTAGGGGGCTTGCCTTTCACTAGCAGAGATCATATTTATTGTTGAAGATTTTTTGTGTTAGGTTTAGATAACTTTATTTGGATTTAATCAATGGGTATCATCTCTTATAGATGAATCGATGGGTATCAAGTTATATGCCATCTCCAAAATCAAACCATCTCCACCTCATTCAACACGATTTAAAATAATCAACACCACCTTTTTATACAAAGTGGGATTAATGAGGATATAAATCTACAGACTCCAACATCCAAAGTCTCAATTTTAGAGTTATTAACTAGTATAGTAACGCCTCATTGGCAAGAACCCAAATCACTAAGCTCAAATTACTAATAAAAATTACAAATTTACACCGAATTTGAACAGATTTCTACCAGCCGATGTCACTAAACTCAAATTACTCCTAAAAGTCTCAATATAAACCCACTAACTACTAGACCATCACCTCATTGGCTAGAATCCACGTTGCTTTTCCACAACAATCATCAGCTTCTTCAATTAGAGTGCTCCAAGCCCATGTCTCTATACCTATGTTATTACTAAAAGAATATAACAAAACCAATAAAAATAATAATAAATGTTACTTACAGAAGATTCATCGACTAAAATAGATGGCAATTTCTTCTCAGTTGCAATAACAACATCGTTTGCCGCTACAACACCAAAACAAATAATAAAATCAACAACATAGTATCTAAGCACCCATCAACAACATAGTACATTCGAAAATGACAAGAAAATGAGAAAAAAAGAAGGAGAGAGAGCTTAAATTGCAACAACCTTTGATTCTGAGAGAAGTTTGGCCTGATCCAACGGCAGTCAATGCGTGCTCAATCTGTGCTAGCTTTCCGGTAGGACTGAAATGTTGGTGCAAATCAAACGGGAACTAGGAGATGCAGAAGTGGATTTGAATAAGTCTTTGATTGAGTCTTTGTTTGAGCGAGTTAGTAGGACTTGCTAAGTCATAATAATGACCTATTGTTACGGTCAATTAGTTGAGGCAGAGTGCTCATTTTGTTTCAGTATTTTTAGGCTTTCAGTTTGATGTAAAGGCTATATATAAAGCCATCTCTTGTCGTTGAATAATAGAATTAAGTATTCAGAGTCTAAACAAAGAGCATTTTATCATTCAAATTGGTATCAGAGCCTGGTTAAGTTCTCTGGATATTTGAGAGAGAAGCCGCAGCTTCAAAACACAAGAGTGAAGAAATGGGTGATGACAAGATGAAGTTGCCACAGTTTGAAGGGCACTGGGACCATTGGAGTGAAGTCATGGAAAATTTCTTCAGAGCAAAAGGATTGTGGAGCCTGATCGAGATCGGTTTCGAGGAACCGGCAAGCACAGTTGTGCTGACAACAGAACAACGGACACAGCTGGACAATGCCAAGACAAATGATCACAAAGTCAAGCATTACCTCTATCAATCCATTGATAGGGTAACGATTGAACAGATTCAGGACAGGAGGTCCTCTAAGATCATTTGGGAGTCCATGAAGAAGAAGTTCGGAGGGAACGAACGAGTGAGGAAGTCTCTGCTGCAAAAACTGAGAAGAGATTTTGAGATTCTTGAAATGAATGAATCTGAAAAGGTGGAGGAATACTTCAAGCGGGTGCTAACCATTACCAACAAGATGAGAAGCAATGGAGAAACCATGACTGAATCAAAGGTGGTGGAGAAGATTCTCAGAACTCTCAGTGAGAAGTTCATGTACATGGTTGTATCCATAGAAGAGTCCAAGGACATTGAGAGCATTTCAATAGATGAATTGCAGGCATCTCTGGTGGTCCATGAAGGAAAATTCAAAAAATCAGAAAGAGGTGATGATCAAGCTTTGAAAGTGGCCTACGGGAGAGGCAGTGGAACCAGAGGAAGAGGCAGAGGACGTGGTCGCGGCAAAACGTACTTAGACAAGAGCACTGTGGAGTGTTACAAGTGCCATAAGCTTGGACACTTCAAAAACGAATGTCCAATGTGGGAATCAGAAGCAAACTACGCTGATTTTGAAAGGGAGGAAGTACTTCTAATGGCTTACATTGAAGAAGAAGAAAATGGTGAGGAAGATGCAGAGGTTAATCTGGAAAATGCAGAGGTCAATCTGGAAAATGCAGAACTAATGATGATGACGTATTCTGGAAAGCAAGAGAACCTGAGAAAGAGGGCATGGTTTCTTGATTCAGGGTGCTCAAATCACATGAGTGGAGATCGAGAGCTGTTCTCAACATTGAGTGGCGATTTCAAGCACTCAGTCAAGCTAGGCAATGACAAACGTATGGAGGTGGTTGGCAAAGGGAGTGTAAAACTCGTACTAAACGATGTCACATACAATATAAGTGATGTGTACTTTGTGCCGGAGCTCAAAAACAACCTGTTGAGTCTTGGTCAGCTACAAGAGAAGGAGATAACCATCATCATACGGAAAGGTTTCTGTAAGATCTATCATGATGAGAAAGGGCTAATGGTTGAAAGCAAGATAAGCATGAACAGAATGTTCATGTTGATTGATCAAGGTGGTGATGAAGACAATCAACAATGCTGCTTGAAGATGGCTACGGAAGACATGGCAAAACTGTGGCATGAGCGTTATGGACACCTTAGTCACCGCGGCATGAAAACGTTACAAAGCAAAGAGATGGTGCGCGGTCTACCAAACTTCGACACACAGAAGTTTACATGTTCAGATTGCCTAGTAGGCAAACAACCGAGGAATCCCATTCCTAAGAAGAGTATGTGGAGAGCCAAAGAAGTACTTGAGTTGATTCACTCAGACATTTGTGGTCCCATTAGTCCCACAACCACCACTGGAAAGAGGTACATTCTCTGTTTCATAGACGATTATAGTAGGAAGGCATGGGTATACTTTCTGAAGGAGAAGTCAGAAGCATTCAATCAGTTCAAGATATTCAAAAAACAAGTGGAAACTGAGACCGGAAAGAGTATCAAATGCTTAAGAACTGATCGAGGAGGGGAGTATACTTCTCATGAGTTCTCTAATTACTGCAAAGAGGAGGGTATTCGGAGACAGCTAACCACGGCCTATACACCGCAGCAAAACGGTACTGCAGAAAGGAAGAATCGCACGGTTATGAACATGGTCAGGTCTATGCTTTCAACACGAAAAGTACCAAGAGTTTTTTGGGCAGAAGCTGTGAGTTGGACCTTCTATGTTCTCAACAGATGCCCTACGCTAGCTGTGAAGGACATCACTCCACAAGAAGCTTGGAGTGGAGTGAAGCCAAGTGTGGAGCACTTTCGAGTATGGGGAAGCATAGCTCATGTGCACATCTCTGATGAGAAAAGGAGTAAGCTGGATGATAAGAGCAACACCTGCATATTCTTTGGTTTCTCAGAAGAATCTAAAGGGTATCGGCTATACAATCCGCAGAGCAAGAAAGTCATAGTGAGCAGAGATGTTGTATTTGAGGAATCAAAAGGTTGGAATTGGGAGGAAGAACGTGATCATACAAATATAGAGCTGACTTGGAGTGATGACGACATGACATGGGAAGATAGTGGAGATGAAGAAAAATCAGATTATGAAGAAGAGCAGCCTGTGGAGACTGTCGAAGAAGACCAAATTGCAGACCAAGCTGCAGACCAAGCTGCCGATCAAGCTCAGTTTTCTCCACAAATCGAAGCCAGGGATGGAAGAGTGAGAAGACGTCCATCTTATCTCAGTGACTATGTTATCGGAGATGACGATGAAGAAGATGAAGTCAACATGGTGGAAATCAATTCAACCGATCCCTTAAGCTTCGAAGAAGCAGAGAAGAGTCCAAAGTGGAGAGAAGCCATGGATGAAGAGATGAATTCGATTGTGAAAAATCAGACTTGGGAGCTCTCAAATTTACCAAAAGGGGTAAAGTGCATTGGAGTAAAATGGATTTACAAAACCAAGCTCAACGAACATGGAGAAGTGAACAAATTCAAAGCGCGTTTGGTGGCTAAAGGGTACTCTCAAGAACATGGAATTGATTACACTGAAGTGTATGCACCGGTGGCACGAATGGATACTATCAGAACCCTGTTGTCTAGAGCGGCTCATAAGGGATGGGACATCTATCAATTAGATGTAAAATCGGCTTTTCTTCATGGAGTTCTTGCAGAAGAAGTATACGTTCAACAACCTAAAGGGTATGTGGTCAAAGGAGCAGAGGACAAAGTGTATAAACTCTATAAGGCTTTGTATGGATTAAAGCAAGCTCCAAGGGCGTGGTTTAGCAGAATTGAGGAGTATTTCATCAAGGAGGGTCTCGAGAAATCAAAGAACGAAGAAACTCTGTTCTTCAAGACAAACAAAATCGGTAATATTCTGCTTGTTAGTATCTATGTGGATGATCTTATATACACAGGAGATGATGAGTCAATGATGAAAGATTTCAAGGAATCAATGCAAAAGGAGTTTGATATGTCAGATCTTGGCAAGATGAGATATTTTTTGAGCATTGAAGTGTTGCAGACTCCTCTCGGGATTCACATCTCTCAAGGGAAATATGCTTTTGAAGTTTTGCAGAGATTTGGCATGGAGAATTGTAATGCAGTGTGCAATCCGATGGTGCCCGGAAACAAGCTTGATATGGACGTTGATGGAGAACGTGTTGATGAGACCTATTATAAACAAATAATAGGAAGTCTCATGTACATCACGACAACAAGACCTGATCTGCAATTTTCTGTAAGTCTTCTGAGCCGATACATGTCGAGACCCACACTTATGCATTTACAAGCTGCGAAAAGAGTGCTAAGGTACTTGAGTGGTACGATGGATTTTGGTATTTGGTACAAGAGAGGTGGAGATGGTGAGATGTTGATATACACAGATAGTGATTTTGCTGGAGACATTGATAGCAGGAAAAGCACATCCGGATACGTCTTCCTCATAGACAATGCAGCTGTTGCTTGGTCATCAAAGAAGCAACCAATTGTTACACTTTCCACCACTGAAGCAGAATATGTGGCTGCATCATCTTGTGCGTGTCAAGCTATATGGTTCAATAGGATACTTGAAGAGCTGAAATACGATGTAGAGGGAAGCACAGTCATCTTGTGCGACAATACTTCAACGATTAAGCTCTCCAAGAATCCTGTTTTTCATGGAAGGTGCAAGCACATTGGGGTACGGTTTCATTTCCTAAGAGATTTAGTTAATGAAGGAACATTACGGCTTAAACATTGTGGATCACAAGAGCAAGTTGCAGACATCTTTACAAAGCCGCTGAAGAGAGAAACATTTGAGAGTCTAAGGCACAAGCTTGGAGTTGGTTCGGTTGGAGATAAGCTAAGCCTTGTGAACCAAGGCTAGCTTAAGGAGGGTTTGTTGGTGCAAATCAAACGGGAACTAGGAGATGCAGAAGTGGATTTGAATAAGTCTTTGATTGAGTCTTTGTTTGAGCGAGTTAGTAGGACTTGCTAAGTCATAATAATGACCTATTGTTACGGTCAATTAGTTGAGGCAGAGTGCTCATTTTGTTTCAGTATTTTTAGGCTTTCAGTTTGATGTAAAGGCTATATATAAAGCCATCTCTTGTCGTTGAATAATAGAATTAAGTATTCAGAGTCTAAACAAAGAGCATTTTATCATTCATGAAAGTAGTGGGAGAAAAGGAGTACTGGCTATCACCCATGGTTTATTGCTTGAAGACGCAGAGAGGAAAAACTGAGAATGCGAGCGTGTGGGAGAGAAAGACAGGGATATTTACTTGGGGTTTGAACTTTGCTTTTCTTGTTGGAGAGGAAGGTGTTTTCTTAGGAGGGCTTTTACAATGGAGTATTTTGGGCTTTTATGACGGCAGGTTAGTTCTATTTACATTGAGCTCAATGAAGGCTTTAATTTTTTAAACTTAACTTCATCCGGTTCAGTTCACGGGAGAAGTTTAATTTTTTTTTTTAAGAAAATAAAATAACATTATTTTTAGTAATTTTTTTAAATGATATTTTACCTGAGTCCACAGGCGATGTATAAAGTTTTTTTTATTTAAAATATTTTTTTTATTTTTTTTAATATTTACTTATTATTTGTATACTAAACGTGAGATTTTCACTTTATATTTGTTACTGTGTAAAACTTTGTTTTTTAATTTGGTCCTCAAGCTTTGTTTTTGGACAATCAAATTCTATTTAAAAAGCAATTAATTTTAAATTCTTATGAAAGATTGAATTGGAAAAGGAGGAATCGAAATGAAAAACACGACAGACATGGGTAACGCACCATAAATTTTTAAAACATTCACCTTGGTCTTCCAACTTAAACAATTACGCAAATTATATAATTTTGGTTTCTCAAAATTGTTTCAATTCCATTTTGGTACAAAGATTTATTTTTGTTATTTTTTAGTTCCTGATTATGAGAGCAGAGAGAGAGGGGTCACTGGATTCCAACAGTAAAGAGAGAAACTTGCCGTTGACACCGACTTAGACCACCAAAATGAGGGATATTTATGTCAAATTATTAGGGGAGTTCCTATTAGATGTTTTTGTAACTTAAAAGTTCATGAAAAAACGAATCTAAACTCGGGTTGATTTTTTTTTATTTTAGATTGTGTTTGTTTTTTGAGACAGTTTTTTGGGTCTAGTATGGTTTCCTGATCCAAGTACCTAGGATCTGGCATAGTTGCTATAAAAATATAACTTTAAATAATGCAATTAAAAAGAAATAAAGTGACATGATTAGTTAAAAAACTAAAAATAAAAAAATGGACATAACCTCATTTTCTTTAATTTTATTCAGAAAGCCTCTTTTAAATAATATTGATTTTTTTGTTATGGGTTTAATTTTCAGAGAGGTTTTCTGGTGTATTTATAGTTTTGTTTTTGTCTTTTATATAAATTAATTATATTTTTAAAAATAAAAAATATTTATTTTCAGATAATATTTTTAATATATAGTCTTCGTAGTGATTAATGATGGCAATTGCAAAAGAATAGAGGAGGAAATATCAAGATCATTGACTTGTTTGAAGGCAAATAGACCCTTTGATCGTTAGATGATGCCGCTAAATGAGGCTCCACATTATAAAGGCATAACAGAGAGACAGAGAGAGGATGTGAGAAATAATTATAGACCAGTAAGGTGGCCGCGGGCTCACCTTTAATTTCCAAAATAAATTGGGTGTAGGATCCAAATCTATTTAGGTCCTTTCCAGATAGGACCCAAGCATATTTGGGTCCTGTCACGGCTAGATCCAAGTCTATCCTTGGGTCAAGTCAGGCAAGTGATGTGGACCAGCTCAAAAACACCAGTAAGGACCCATTACATGTTCCAAATGGTCCATTGACTCAGTCCAAGACAAAGACATTGAAGGAGGCATTAAATACATTGGTTTTGAAGATTTCAACCAAGTCATAACTTAAAGGTCCATTGGAGTATCAAGAGGAGACCCTAGTACATCTTATCCATGTGCAAGAGGGGTCCAATACAACTTTATTTGGGCCATGAAGTGAAGACAACAAAGGAAACAAAAGAATCTTACTTCAACTTGGAAACAATATGGGTGGTTACATTTTCCTTTTGTTTCTAGGATTAAGGGAATACATGGTAGGCTATAAATAAGTCTTGAATCAGTTCTGTAATATTTTACTTCATTCTCTTCTTCTCATGGCAGAACATGGATTTAATATTAGGGGCTTTATTTTATTTTGTTAGTTACAGCCCAAGGTTTATTTGGGCTTAATTAATACTTTGTTTTCAGCTAGGATCCAAAGCTTATTTGGATTAAGTTATGGGATTTTCAGTTTAGAGTTTTAGGTCAGTTTTGAGTAAACCTCATATAAGTCCAATAAGGGGTCCATTAGGGTTAATTTTTTAAGAATTATTTAAACTCATGTAAGCCAAAAATTCGGCAGCTTTGATGATTATTACTTCTGGATTTTTTTAGTTTTAACGTGTAAGAGTGATTCTTGAATTCTTCAGTCCTTGAACGAACTGAATCTGACTTATCAAAGATTAACTGGTTTCGTGACATCATTCTACTCATTCCAATAGTGTTGGTGCCTTGGGACAGGTTTTCATTGTGTCACACTCCTATCAGACCTATTTCGGCTTTCCGGGATCATATTTCAATCTTAATTGTGGATTGCGTGACTACGTGATCACAAGATTCGCATTAGCAAGACCAAAGGTTATTTAGATCGTATACCTGGTAGGACCCAATGTTATTTTTGGGTCCTGCAACTAATAATTTATATGTAATTTCTAAATGAAACTAAATGTAAAATTAAGTATAATTTGATAAAATTATTATTACAATACATTTGGTAAAATTAGTGAATGATATAACATTTTCTTTCAAATTCATCAATTATTTTATTAATAATATTAATTACAATAAAATATATTCTTATAAATTTTAATAAAAATAATAATATTTATAATACAACTAATAGCATTTTTAGTATTAATATTATTAATTAATATAAACATAATATTATTTATAACACCAAAAATAATAATATTTTTGAGATTAATACTATTAGTTAGACTAAAAAATAATATTAATAAAACAAATAATAATATTTTTAATACTAATACTATTAATTATACTAAAAAAATATATTAATAAAAAATATAATAATACTTTTAATATTAATTATACTAAAAAATAATAATATTAACAAAACAAATAATAATATTTTTAATACTAATACTCTTAATATTAATTATACTAAAAAAAGACTATTAATAAAACAAATAATAATATTTTTAATACTAATACTTGTAATTATACTAAAAGATTAGGCAGCCAAGCGCTAAGTGGCGCTTGGACTGCACTCAAGAGAAAGCATATTATTTTAAAATATTATTTGTCCACTAATTGCTATTGAATTTAAAATAAATACACTTTTAAAACTAATATAAAGTTACCAAGAGTTAATTTGATAGCTGCTTGCATAAAATCTCATTGAATTTGGCCAATGTTTTTTAGAATAAAGTGAAATAAAAAGTTATTTCAAAACATAACCAATGTAGTTTTTAGTTATTTGTCTAGAAACTTTAGTATATCCCATAAAAATCATGAGTTTTGGATGAAAGAAAATCAATTCTAAAATCAAACTCCGATTGAAGCTTCATCTGTATTTTTGAGCTAGAGAATTTAACTTATTAGGCCTGATTTGTTTTTGCGTTTTAAAGATATTTTTGAAAATTTTAAATTTTTTTTGCTTCAAATTAATAATTTTTTAGTGTTTTTAGATTATTTTGATACGCTGATATCAAAAATAATTTTTTAAAAAATAAAAAAAATATTATTTTAATACGTTTCTGAGTAAAAAATACTTTAAAAAACAACTTCAACAACACCCTCACATGTACTCTTAATGTTTGTTCAAAACTCGTGTTTTTTAAAACATGCATTCTAACGCAAAGAAAGCATATAAAACACATCAAAGTTGCAAAAGTATGTAGTTTTAATTATTAGAAAAGGTATCCTAAAATATGAAAAGATAGGTATAATACCCTAAATATCCGTAAACAACTAGAAAACAATTAATAAAAAACAATAAAACTAAAATCCAAAATTATCAAGGAGAAAATCTAAAATATGGTCTGAAATTTCAAAGGCAGTTTTTGTAGAGTGGCATTTGGAGAATTTAAGTAAGGAATAAGCTTCACGTGAGGGAGATAATATCATCTTAGATTAATTTTTTAACAGGTGAAATTTAAGTCTAATTCAATAATTAAATAAAAAATTAGCTCTTCCTGCCGGTCTTAACTATTCTTTAAATATAAACATATGAATTACATATTATTTTATATATGTTGAGAGAGAGAGGGGATGAGAGAGAGGGGTATATCACAGCTGCATTTGATAGAATAAATGGTAAGTAGAAATACAATCCAAAGTCAACAATACACAGTAAAGAGGTATCTGAAACATACCTCTTCCTGCCGGTCCTACAGAATTCCGTGTCTTAACCATAAATATCAATGTTTGGGAGGTGAGAAATCTTTTGCCAATCTTCACCGATCTCCTCCTTCCCGTAACGTTTCCTTAGATTGGGACAACTAATTATGCGTAGTTGCTGTAGAGGCGCTGCCAAAACATAGGCTGGTAGTGCTCTCAACAACGGGCAAGTATCCATCATCAACACTCGAAGTTGTGGCATAATGAATATTATTGAAGTTGTGTTGGCATCTTCTTCTCCCACTCTCCTTTCAATTCCATCCCGCTCTTCTACTTCTCTGAGATTCCGAATCTCAAGTTTTTTTAATTTGGGGAAAGCAGTGACCCTTGCAATTTCTCCTTCATTAATACTGGCATTCTCATCTTTTTCTATACCTAAAAATCCAGCATCCAACCTTCTCACCTTCAACAAGTCCAATAGCAGGCATTCAAGGTTGGGCAATCTTCCTAACGGAGGCAAGACCTCCACGTTTGCACAATAACAGAGTTCAAGCCCCTGTAATCTGGTTAATGTCATCATCCAATTTGGCAAATCCAACCCTCCGTAACTAGATATGGTTAGATTTTCCAAGTCTGACGGAGGCTGTAAAGCTTCAATTAAAATGCCGTTCTCCCGGTTGCGGTCGAAATGCAATTCCAAACGAAGCAGGCGCTTCTTATTCTTGAGTTGTGCTTCCGCAGCGTCACTCGCATCTTCTATACCTCGTCCTAGATTACTTATACTAAGACTCCCTCCAATGTGATTTAAGTTTCTTAATTCTCTTAGATTCGCTGCTTTACTTTCATTCTCACCGCCACCACACACAGTAAACACATCTAATGTTCGAAGACATGTTATCCTCTCTATTCCCTTTGGTATGAAGTCCAAACGTGAACCAGAAATTCGGAGATGCCTCAATTTGATAAGTTTTCCAATCGCCTGAGGCAATTGATTGAGATACAGACACCAAGTAACGTCTAGGGATTGCAGATTGCATAAATCACACATGGTTTCTGGCAGGGACTCCAACTTTTTACAATATGCCAAATTGAGGTGTCTCAAATGTATCAATTTCCCTACCTCGTTTGGTATTTCTTTGATTGAAGACCTTGTCAAATTCAATGACCTGATGCATGTTAACTGCTTGAACAAATCAGGCAGTGCAGCCCCAAGCGAAGGGTCTCTAGTGTCAATCAAGAGGCTGCGAAGACCTTTTGCTTTGCGAATAGACACGGGAAAAGAGGTCTCCTCTGATAACATCATGCTTAAATGACGAACGCTTTCAATTGAAGTCTCCATTGTTGCTTCTCCAAGTTTACTGGCATCCACTGTTAGACATTCATTTTTTGTCATATATTGGGCAAAATCATGCACTATATCATGCATCTTGAATTTCATTCCTTCAAACTTATCCGTCTCAAAATCTTGGAAGAAAGAGCGCGCTGCCGAGACTTGAAAGTACTGCTCTCCTACAAGCTCCATATCTCCACCTGAAGTTTCCTTGAGGTAACCTTGAGCCATCCACATCTTCACCAACTCATCTTTTCCCATCTTGTAGTCTTTTGGAAACATGGCACAATACAAGAAACATCGTCTTACCACAGAAGGTAAATCGTAGTAACTCAAAAGCAAAGGTATAAATATTCGTCTTTCAACCTGATCTCTATCAACCTCATCTAGCCTCCACAGTTCGCTAGATAAAACATGTTCCCACTCTTCTCTTGTTCTTTTAGACTGCATTAGTCCTCCTAATACCTTGGCAGCTAGAGGCAAGCCCTTGCACTTGCTTGCAATTTTGCCGCTGATATCTGTCAATCTTTCGCCCTCATCTTTGCTTCTTTTATGGAATGCCACCTGATTGAATATTAACCTGCATACCTCATTATTATGGAATGTTATTATGTATATATATTTATCTTGTATTTACCTTATATAGGTTTCTGATCATGTGTATTAGACTACATGGTTAGTATCATGTACAACCCTACATCTATATATATATATTACAGAAGGGGAGTGCTGCACATTACACATCACAGCCTCCATAATATTTTCCAATACTCCTTCTCCTTTAACTTCAACTTGGTATCAGAGCATAATATTCAAAAGAGCTTCCATCGGCGCCTCCCTCTTCTTCTCATGGATTCTACTACTGCTCAATCTTCCTCTCTTCTTACAACAAACATGCCAGCTGCAGCATTCTCTGTTCTCCTTGCAAATTCTTCACTTATGCAACCTGCGTCAGGTTCTTCAATGGCTCCTCCTGGATTTTTTGCGTCTGCACCTATTCCTTCTATTGGTTGCAGCTTTCCTCTAACAATGGCAGCAATACCTTCCTCTGCACCGATTGTTTCGGTACTGCCAGGACTCCCCTCTGCAGCATCAATTGTTCCCAACACACATCTTCATGGTGCTGCTGTAGTCCCTCTCTCAAATACTCATCAGGTTATCTCCTTGAAACTGACCACCAATAACTATTTGTACTGGAGAATGCAAATAAAACCATATTTGTTGGGTCAGGGTGTGTATGCTTTTGTTGATGGATCTTATCCTTGTCCTGCACCCTATGTTACTGCCACCAATACCACAGCTCCTGGTATAAACCCATTCTTTCTCTCATGGAAGCAACAAGACCAGTTAATTATGAGTGCACTCCTCTCTTCTTTATCTACTGAAATTCTACATCTTGTGGTTGACTGTGACACATCTCATAGCATATGACAGACACTTGAAAAATCCTTTGCTTCACTGTCACATTCAAGGATTATGCAGTTACATGGTTCCTTTCAGGATTTGCGTCAGGGAGATGATTCAGTTAGCACTTATCTACAGCGAGCTAAGGTTCTCTTTGATGAGTTGGCTGCTGCTGGTCGGCCTCTCTCCTTAGAGGACTTTAATCTTTATGTATTTCGGGGCTTGCGCAGTGATTTCAAAGACTTAGTGACCAGTTTGTCTACACGAGCAGAACCCTTATCATACTCTGATCTTCATAGTTACCTGCTCACTCACGAATACCTGAATAAGAGCTCCCTTCAATCCACTCTTGGCTCTCCTATGACAGCACCTCTGCTGCCCACACCTTCAGTATTCTCAGTTCAGCGTGGTGGTTTTGGTGGTCCTTCTGGCCATTCCTATCGTGGGCGTGGGCGCCACCGAGGTGGATGGAGAGGCTACCGTGGTGGTAACCATGGCACCTCTGGATCTGGTTGGCAGCAGATGTCTGGGTCTAGTTTTCATCATGGTTCCCGTGAGTCTGGGACTGGTTGGCAGCAACATTCCCGTGGAGTCTCTAACTCCAACCAAAATTTTCGGAATGTTAAATGTCAATTGTGTTATGGTTTTGGGCATTCAGCCAAATACTGTTCTCAATTTACCTCACAGCATTTGCAGGCTACTGCTAACTTGACATTTCAGAATCCTCAGCTCTCCTCTGCAGGTTGGTTTCCTGATACGGGTGTTAATCAGCATGTGACACCGGACCTCACTAGTATGACGAGTTCAGAGCCCTATCTTGGCAGTGATCAATTACATGTCGGTGATGGTAAGGGACTGGTTATATCACATATTGCTCAATCTAAACTCTATACTCCCAAACGCACTTTTATCCTATCAAATGTTCTGCATGTACCACATATTAAAAAACCGCTATTGTCTGTTCAGAAATTTTGCATTGAGAATAATGTATTTTTTGAATTTCATTCATCTGTGTTTTATGTTAAGGATCTAATAACCAAGGAGGTGCTCCTTTCCAGTCAGAGTAGCGATGGTCTATATGTCTTATCCGAGTCTTCTGCAACGTCCGTACCTCAAGCTTTCCTATCAACGTTTGTGTCCTCCATTGCTGATATTTGGCATCGTCGCCTTGGGCATCCTAGCTCTCGTATTTTAGGGTCTCTAGTATCAAATAATAAAGTTGCATGTACTTCCAGAGTTTTTAATTTTAATTGTTCATCTTGTCCATTAGGAAAAGCATCGCGTCTGTCGTTAGGCCTTACTGGTCATAAAACTTGTGCTCCTCTTGAGCTTGTTTTCAGTGATGTTTGGGGACCTTCCCCTATGTTATCTAATGATGGTTATCGGTATTTTGTGTTTTTTGTGGATGCTTATACTAAGTATATCTGGTTTTTTCCTTTAGCCGCTAAGTCTGATGTGTTTAAAATTTTTCTTCAATTTCAAGCTCTTGTTGAACGACAATTCACCACCAAAATTAAATCCGTCCAAACAGATTGGGGTGGTGAATATAGGAAGTTAAACACATATTTTAAAACCATTGGCATTCATCACCGTCTAATCTGTCCTCACACGCATGAACAAAATGGTACTGTTGAGCGTCGTCATCGTCATATTGTTGAAACTGGTCTTACGCTTCTTGGTCAGTGTAAGGCTCCGTTAAAATTTTGGAGTTATGCTTTTGAAACAGCCGTCTATCTCATAAATTGTATGCCTACTGCTGTTCTAAATGGTTGTTCACCTTTTGAACGTTTGTTTAAATCTTCCCCTGATTACAATTTTCTTCGTATTTTTGGGTGTTTATGTTTTCCTTTACTTCGTCCTTATAACCGACATAAACTAGATTTTCGCTCTTCCCCGTGTGTGTTTCTTGGCTATAGTTCCTCTCATTTGGGTTATCGTTGTTTTGATTTGTCATCATCTCGTATATATATTGCACGGCATGTTAAATTTCATGAAAATACATTTCCTTTTGCATGTTCTGAACAGACAACTGCCTTGCCTTCTCCATCTCTACAAACAGCCCTCCCCGCCTTCACCGTTTTTCCTACTCCCATGCCTTCTCCATCTACCCCATTTCTGCCACCTTCTCCAACGCCTGCTCACAGGGTTGTTGCCTCCTCTTCTCCACCTTGTCCCATGAGTAACAGTCCCTCTACATCATCTCCACTTTACTCTACTACTGATCACTCTCCAAGTATGGTGTCTGTTTCTCCAGGTAAGGTGATCCCATTGTCAGCGACCTCCTCTCCTATTGTGGTTTCCTCTCGGCCTCCTAGCAGTCCCACATCGAGCTCTTCCTCTGGCTCTCCTCCTGCCCTGCGTCTGGTAGTTAATTTATCTAATTTTGATCTTCAGCAGGTTTCTCATAGTTCCTCAACTTTGCCAGCTGACTCCTCTCGCAGCCACCACATGACACTTCGTCCTCGCCAACCCAAACAGGCTCATCTTAGTGTATCTCAGTCATCTGCTAATGTGTGTCCTGTTCAGTCCCCTGCTACCGTGAGTTCTTCTTCTCCTGAACATGAACCTCTCACGTTCAAAGATGCCTCTCAACATTCGGCATGGCAGCAAGCTATGCAAGATGAGCTTCGGGCCTTGCAATCAAATGGTACGTGGACTCTAGTTCCTTATTGTTCCTCTATGAATGTTGTTGACAGTCGCTGGGTTTATAAAATCAAGCGGCGAGCGGATGGTAGTATTGACAGGTATAAAGCCCGTCTTGTGGCTAGAGGGTTCACTCAACAAGAAGGAATAGACTACCTTGAGACTTTCAGTCCAGTTGTTAAGCCTGCGACTGTGAGGTTAGTACTTACTATTGCTGTGACCCGTGGGTGGTTTATTCATCAGCTTGATGTTCACAATGCTTTCTTGAATGGGATTCTTCAAGAAGAGGTGTATATGGAGCAACCACCTGGTTTTTCTCACCCTACTCTTTCATCTCATGTTTGTCACCTGCATAAATCTATCTATGGTTTAAAACAGGCTCCCCGGGCATGGTATACCAGACTCAATGATTATCTCATTTCTCTTGGTTTTCGTGTCTCTACTGCTGACACCTCTCTATTTATTTACTCTGATGGCCATGATCTTATTTACTTGCTTGTGTATGTGGATGACATTCTACTTACTGGGAACAATTCAACTCTGCTATGCCATTTGATTATCTTACTGAATTCTGAATTCTGAATTCAAAATAAGGGATTTAGGCTCTGTGCATTATTTCTTGGGGATTGAAGTCACCAAAACTGCCATGGGACTTGTGCTCTCACAGCATAAATATACTCTCGATATCATTAGGCGAGCCGGTATGTCTTTGTGTAAAGCTGCTGACACGCCTGCTTCATCCTCGTCTAAGCTATTGCTAACCTCAGATACTCTATACTCTGATCCTACCCGTTACTGACAGATTGTTGGTGCTTTGCAGTATCTCACTTTTACTCGCCCGGATATATATTATGCTGTAAATAAAGTCTGTCAGTTTATGCACTCGCCTACCGATGGTCATTGGTCTCTTGTTAAAAGAATTGTCCGGTACCTTCAAGGAACAGCATCTTATGGTCTACACATCACTCAGGGGTCCTCTCTTTCCTTACATGGTTTTACAGATGCTGATTGGGCTGGTAGTCTTGATGACAGAAAATCCACCGGTGGCTACTTGGTAAAATTAGAAAAAATATCATCAGGAACAAAATTGGGATTACGATAAAATTCTGCAAATGCTACGTCATCATGCGATCTCCTTCTAATTTATGTAGTGTCTTTGAATAATGTTAAACACTAATTTTTCGAATAAAACACAATTAAAAAAAGTGAATTAATTCACTCTGCACTGTTTCACTTAACAAAAGTGAACAATGCCGGCGAAGCTGGTGCAAGATGCTTCTCCTGAAACTGCATTTCTACCTATTTTTTTGTGGGTCCCACGGTTGCCGTGTAGACAAACGCACTTGAAAGAGGGTCAGAGCTTAGAAGTTTAATTATTTTTAAAAGAAAAGAAAATAATAGTATTTTTATTAAATTATTTCTTTTTTAAAAAATAACCTTTTACCTGAGTCTACAAGGGACGTATAAAGTTTTTTTTATTTAAAATATATTAAAATAATAATGTCTTTTAGATTTTTTTTATTTTTCATATTAATACATTAAAATTATAAAAACAAGTAATTTAATTACCATTTTTAAAAAGAAAATTAATTTGAAAATTCTAAACAAAAAAAAAACACTATTGGTATCGACGCAACGCCATCCCTCATTTAAAACTCAAGCTAAGGGCCTGTTTGAGATTGAGATAGCGATGCTGGTTTAAAGTGTTTTCACTTAGAAATGCATCAAAATAATTTTTTTTATTTTTTTAAAAATATTTTTGATATCAGCACATCAAAATGATCTAAAAACATATAAAATAAAATTCATTTTAAACAAAAAAAACTCAAAATTTTTAGAAACTCGATTTACACCGTGTTTTCAAACATACCCTAAATTTCAGCGTGTACAAGATCGATGAAGAAGACACCATTACAGAACAAGAAAAAGAAGAAAATCTCGAAAATGAAAGACAAAAAAAAACATCGAAGAATAAGAAACGAAAAGTCCCTCGATTTTTACTTAATTCTGGGTATTACATGGATCATGTAACCAGGTCCATTATAAGGTATTTGAATAAGAAATTGATAGGATATTAGGATGTTTTTTTTTTTTTATTATTATTACGATGGTTTTAGTTGAGGATTGAATGTGGAGGATTATAAGTTTGGCAGTGAAGATATTCTTGTTGATGAGGAAATTAACAGAAAACTTAGTGAGGTTAAGATTATTGAAGATGCTTTGTTGTTAAAGATAAGTAAAAAGTTGTAATCTTTAAGAGAAGGGTGGGGTGATCGGCTTGATAAATAGTGATTTTGTTTTCTTGAACCCATATCCTTTGCTGCGAGACCCGTGGTTGAATAGAGCTTATAAGGCTGTGTAGAAAACCCATATTTTCACTCCAGTTTGGTTTCAGCGGTGAAAGACATGTTTTCACTATATTGAACCGGTTCACCTTGCTGTTCTCTACAAGTAATTAGCTCGCTTCTTGAAAATACCTCCTCCTTCTGGCATGTCAATCACATGTATTGTAGCCCAGCGGCAGAGGCAAGGTTTCCTTGCCTCTGTCACCTGGGTTCGAGCCCTAGCGTGCACGCCTGTCATCCCCGTGGTGTCTTACATACCTACTGGGCTTGCAGGGTGTTCAGTGGGTCCGGGGATTAGTTGTGGTGCGCGTAAGCTGGCCCGGACACCCCGGGTTACAAAAAAAAAAAAAGAAAAAAGAATGACACTGTTGGTGGGAGGAACCACTGGTGGTGGCTTTGAAACACTCGGAGGGGATAAAACACAAAGTTTTATTTCAAGAACAAAAAGCTTACAAACACAAAAGCTTAACAATACACACCCTCTCTTTTCTCTCTAGTGTTTCTCTCTACTCTCTCACTCTCCCACACATAATAGCATAAGCTCAGCTTGCTATTTATACACGAATTCAAAACAAGAAAATTCAACCTTCAAGTATGAAGGCGGCTGGCGGCTGCGGCTGGTGGCTGGTCGGTGGCGGCTGGTCGGTGGCAGCTGGTGGTTGCCTTCCTTGACCATCTAGATTGAGTTTAATATTCAACAAATCTCCCCTTTAAACTCAATCGAGGGATGTCATGCCAAGCATGAACACTTCTCCTTTCAATGCCTTCTCTCTGCTTGTAGCCTTTATCCACTAATTTGGCTTTCGTCTTGTAGACCCTTTTGACACCTATTGCTTTCTTGTTTTCTGGTGGATGAGTCGGCTTCCAGGTATCATTCTTCTCAATGGCATGTATTTCTTCATCCATTGCTTTAATCCATTTCTCTTCTGTGATAGCTTCATCGAAGCTTAGTGGGTCACTATCTGCAAAGAAACAAAACAAATTTGTATCTTCCATTACTTGAGTGGCATCGTACAGCTCTTCAAGATTTCTCATCCTTCTTGGTTCTTCTGATGAGGATGCTGATGGTGGTGTTGATGATGATGCTCCTGGTGTGTTCCTCCTGTTGAATACAGGGAATCTGTGTACCGGACTTTGTGGTTCAGCTGCTGGCATAATCACCGGACTTTGTGGTTCAGCTGCTGGCACAATCGGTTCTTCGACAAGTACTGTTGGTACTTCTTCACCTTCAAGGATCAAATCAGTGGTGATCCATTTGACTGCTTCTTGGTCATTCTTCCATTCCCAAGATTTATCTTCTTCAAAGATAACATCTCTACTCATGATTACCTTCTTTGTGATGGGATTATACAGCTTGTATCCCATCCTTCTTTCACCATATCCCACAAAGATGCATTTCTCGCTTTTATCATCGAGCTTTCTCCTTCTTGCATCTGGGATCTTTGCATATGCCACACAACCAAATACTCGTAGATGAGTAACACTTGGTTTGTGACCACTCCATGCTTCTTCTGGAATGACACCTTGCAAACTTCTGGTTGGGCAGCGATTCAGTAGATACACTGCACATGATACAGCTTCAGCCCAGTATTGCTTGGGCAACTTCTTTGCTTTGAGCAGACTTCTTGCCATGTCAAGAATCGTGCGATTCTTCCTTTCAGCTACACCATTCAGCTGTGGTGTATAAGCAGGCGTTGTTTGATGTCTGATGCCTTGTTGTGTACAGAAGGCTTCAAAGTCATTTGCTGTATATTCTCCACCTTGATCAGATCTCACGGTTCTGATCATGTAGCCACTTTGCTTCTTCACAATTGCTTTAAAATCTTTAAAACAATTGAATACTTCTGACTTCCTCTTCAGAAAGTATATCCACGTCTTTCTACTAAAATCATCAATAAAAGTGAGGAAGTACCTATTCTGTCCAGTCGACATAGGCGTAATTGGGCCACACACATCTGTGTGTACTAACTCCAGTGGCCTCTTTGCTCTCCAGTTGACTTCTTTGGCAAAACTGGATCTGTGATGTTTGCTGAGGACACAACTCTCACAGACTTCATCTGGATGATCAATGTGGGGCAAACCTTTGACCATCTTCTTGCTTGCTAGCATCTTCAAGCTCGTGAAATTCAGATGTCCAAGCCTCAGGTGCCAAAGCCATTCTTCACTGTTGGTGATGGCACTCAAACACCTTGCTGTATCATACTGGATGTTCAAAGGAAACATCCTATTCTTGGACATTTTCACATAGGCCATTAATCTCCAATTGTTGTCTCTAATTGTCAGATGACAATTCTTCGAGTAAAAAGTATAACCTCTCTCCATAAGTTGACCTAAGCTGATCAGGTTCTGCTTTATGGCTGGGACATAATAAACATTGGCGATGTAGCTGGAATCGCCGTTCTTCAACTTGATTGGGATGCTGCCTTTACCTTTAAATGGAACCTTTGAGGTATCTCCAAAAGTAACCAGACCTTGCTTGGTCTCATCTAGATCACTAAATAACTCTCGGTAGCCGCACATGTGATTGCTGGCTCCAGTATCTAGATACCATATATTTTCCTGTTTCTCGCCAAGTTCTTGTTGGACAAGAAATGCAGCTTCTTCTCTGTCATCCTTCTCTGCATAGTTGGCGTGCTCACGTATCTCCAATGGAGCTTTCCTTCTGCATTCAGTGCTATAGTGCCCAAATTGATTGCAACTATAACATTGGATATTCCTCTTGTCGCGGTTATTGTAACCGCCTCCTCTTCCTCTAGGAGTGAATGCTTGTTGTCCTCTACCTCCTCTGGTGGTGTTTCTACCACCTCTTCCTCTAAAGCTTGTATTCCAAGAACCTCTTCCTTGGAATCTCTGAAATCCTCCTCTGGATTGTTGACTTCCTGCTTGAGTGGTATATCCACTTGTTGAAGTCTCCCCTTGCTCATATCTGTCCTTGAGAGACAGCTTTGCTTGTAAGGCATGCTCGATGGCCTTATCTCCATTTCGCTTTACAATCTTCTGCTCATGAGCTTGCAAAGAACTCATAAGCTCATCAACTGTCAACTTGTCCACTTCCTTGGACTCTTCAATAGCGACAACAACAAAATCAAATTTTGGATCTAGGGATCTCAAAATTTTCTCAGTAATTCGAGAATCGACGATGGCTTCTCCATTTCTCCTCATCTGATTGACTATCACCATAATTCTTGTGTGATAATCAGAAATAGACTCCGAGGACTTCATTTGCAATAACTCAAATTCACCTCGCAAAGATTGAAGACGAATCTTCTTGATTCTGTCAGCACCTTTGTATTTTTGTTGGAGAGCCTCCCATATATCATGTGATGTTTCAGCGGAAGCAATGATCTCGAACGTATCTTCATCAAGACCTTGGTAGATGATGGTCTTTGCTTTGTTGTCCTTCTTTTTGTTGACTTTCAGGGCTTGCTTCTGTGCCTCTTGTAAAGCTTCTTCTTCTTCTTTGGACTCTGGTTCATCATAACCATAGTGTACAATCTCCAAACACTCTTGTGAACCAAGGAATGCCTTTAATCTGATGCACCAACTATCATAGTTGTCTTTGGTCAGCTTCGGGATGAGTGTTTGTGTACTTTCTGTAGTCATTTTGCTCTTTAAATGACTATATCTCCTTCTGGGAGTTGAATTTGGCAAACGGACACTGTAGATCGATCCGGAATGGTCGAAATAGTTGGGAACCGGTCTGACTTTGTAGAAATCAGGTCAGAAAATGGGTGAACCGGTCAAAAAACCAATTCTGGGCGTCGGGCGGTTCGCTGGGTTGAACCGGGAATATTCTGTGGAATATTCTATCGGCTCGGCGCGGCTTGGATGCAGCGCGGTGTACGGCTCGGCTCGACAGGGGAATATTCTCGGGAATATTCTTCGGCGCGGCTGGAGGCTCGGCGCACGGATCGGCTCGGCTATCGGCTTGGAAGCTCGGCTCGGCGCAAATATGGCGCGCGTGTGGACCACTCGTCTTCAACCTCTGGGCGCGTCGGCTGCGCGTGGTCAAACAGTGCAGAATCTTCAGGGGGCGCGTGTGGGATACCTCCGTCTCTGATGAAGCTTATTCTTGCGTCAATGAGTTCGTAGGGATGAGCTCTACACTGTGGAATGATCAAAACTTGTTTTTGACAACTTAGAAAATTCAGCTATCCCAGAAAATACTTCTGTTTTCTGACGAACGGGGCTCTGATACCAATTGTTGGTGGGAGGAACCACTGGTGGTGGCTTTGAAACACTCGGAGGGGATAAAACACAAAGTTTTATTTCAAGAACAAAAAGCTTACAAACACAAAAGCTTAACAATACACACCCTCTCTTTTCTCTCTAGTGTTTCTCTCTACTCTCTCACTCTCCCACACATAATAGCATAAGCTCAGCTTGCTATTTATACACGAATTCAAAACAAGAAAATTCAACCTTCAAGTATGAAGGCGGCTGGCGGCTGCGGCTGGTGGCTGGCGGCTGGTCGGTGGCGGCTGGTCGGTGGCGGCTGGTGGTTGCCTTCCTTGACCATCTAGATTGAGTTTAATATTCAACAGACACGACATCTTGCTGGTTCGTGTGTGAATCTCATATAGGACACTGTACTATCACATTGAGGTGTTTAAAATAAATCTCATAATCTAGTAATTTTGATGCTGGCTCTTGAACTAGAAACCATGTATTAGTTAATACCCTCTTCGCTCGAGTTGAGAAGAATTTTTATTTTATATTCCTGATGATCGTCGTTATACTATGTAATGTAGTGATTCAATCGCGCCATTTCTTATGTTTAGAATCTATGTTTTGGTAACTTGTCTCTTGTTTTTTTGTTCTTGTTGGGTTGTTCAGGTGCTATCTATCTTGATTCTGATTTCATAGTTTTGAATTCATGGCCTTCACTTAATAACACGATTGGTCTGGAGAATTCTGCTGAAAGATCATCGCATTCTACTGAAATTCCTGAAATTGATTATAGCATTCTACTGAAATTCCTGCTTCTCATCTGTTTCTCTATTTCTTCTCTTCATTTAATGTTTATCTGATATCAGTAGCATGTGCTGGTCATGGAAAAAAGCATGGAAGGATAGATTGCTGGTTTGTGTGATTGGAGCTCCTTTAAATGGGAGGTTTGTTTGTGAAGGGGAGCAAATGGGCGTGAAAAGGACAAGAAAGGAGCAAGATTTTCTGGAGGAAAGGATTCATATTGTCTGGACTGCATCACCTTCCTTTCTTCTTCATGTTAATGAGCAAGAAATGTGTATCGTCAGTTATTATTTTCCAGTTGTATTTTAGTCCTTCATGTTAATGAGAAAGGCATGAAAACAGTTGCAATCAGTAAGTATTGGAGGCTGTGGATTTCCTCGAATTAATCCAACTCTTTTCTTCTAGTGTGAACGTGACAGATCATACCAGAACCTAAACTCTTTCCAAGGTTTTGGAAAGAGAATCTGACCCCAAGTACCAACCAATGGGTACATGAAAAGATGCGTTTCACTATCGAATTGTATTTTGTTTCCATGTTTACCTGCAATCAGCAACCAGATAAACCAAAATCACTCTCAAAAAGGTAAAATAATTCTTTTAAAAGAAAATCAGGTCAGGGGTATGTAATGAGAATTGTTGAATTAACACAATTTTCATAAAAAGGCTCTAATAAGAGACAGAAAATATTGCATATGGCACTCTCTACCAGCAAAAAAATTAATGCATGTTGTTTTTTACGTCTCATAAAATTTCCTAGACATCATAGTGGAATCAGCTTCACATATGCTTATGCAATTGCGAAATACCAAATGGAAACTTTTCAAGTTCGCATCCTATGGACACCATACATATATTTACGACACAAGCAAAAGATTACAAGATTTCAGCCTAGCAATTAACTCAAAATCCAATCCGAGATCCGATGTTAACACAATGAAAAGCCTCAAACACTACTTGTAAAGCTAGTTTTAGCATGAGAAGCACCCTACATCTGCACAAAACCCAACATAACAAATCAAGAAATCTGTAAACCTTAACACTGAACATTAAAACATCCAGTCTAACATATACAAAACCTGAAATAAGACTAGCTAGTACCTGGGACAAACCGTGGACGCTGAAGTGAAGCACCATATCATATATAAAAGGACTAAAATTCGACACATTGTAATAGCATTCAAACCCCTCGCAAATTTATAAAACAACGGCGAAACCTCCAAATCATCCTCGACAATAAACGAAAAGTCATGATCTGAAATTGGCCACCAAGCTTCTAGCCATTGAGTATATTATGTTGAATTTCTTAAAAATATAAATCTTTAATATTAAATTGTAAAATATATTAAAACTGCTCAGTGTTTCACCATGCAAGTCCACATTAAAACAATGAGCAGTCTTCTTTTTTTTTGTTTTTTTTTCTTTTTCTATGTCTTTATGGGTTTTTTTTTTTTGCTTTTTTCTTTGTGTTTTTTTCTTTTAATGAATTTTTTTTGTTTAATTTAGTTTGTTAATGTTAATTTTTTTTATTTAGTTATCAGATTTTCATGACACGGATCCCGGGTTTGACGAGTTAACTCGAATTTTTTTTTTTGCTTTTTTTCTTTTTAATTAATAACATATATTGAAATTGTTCAGGGTTTCACTGTGCAGTCCACCGTGAAACGCTAAGCTGTTTTTTTTGTTTTTTTTTTTGCTTTCTATGCCTTTATGGGTTTTTTTTTTTGCTTTTTTTGTGTTTTTTTAATGAATTTTTTTGTTTAATTTAGTTTGTTAATGTTATTTTTTTTTTAGTTATCAAACTTTCATGACACAGATCCCGGATTTGACGGCTTAACCTAGTTTGACGAGTTAACCCAAATTTTTTTTTTCTTTTTTTCTTTTTAATTAATTTTTTTTCGTTTAGTTTAGTTTTTTAATGTTAAATTTCTTTCTATTTAATTATCAAACTTTCATGACACGTATCCCGGGCTTGATAGGTTAACCCGTCAATTTTTTTTTATATTTAGTTATCAAACTTTCATGACGCGAATCCCAGATTTGACGGGTTAACCTGATTTGAAGGGTTAACCCAGTTAATTCAGATTCTTTTCTTTTCTTCATTAGTTTTTTTCTTCCTATTGGTTTTTTTTTCTTTGTTTTTTTTTAACTAATCTATTTAATTATCACACTTTTATGACACGACCTTGCAAACAGACTCACATTCAAGGCTCTTGGGTCCGGTGTTGCAGCCAGACTCACTTAAACTTGAGTCATGTAAGTTTAATATTATTATTAATATTATAAATATTACTCTTGGGTCAAGCGTTGCAACTAAACTAAATACTTTTGGATATATCTTTCAGAAAAACCTAACACTCTTAGATCTTAGCATTTTTTGATTTTTTTTTTGCAAGAAAAAAAATTTAACCTTTGTTTTTTTTTCTTTTTCTTTTTAAGCCTTTTACTGTGGATTGCACAGTACAGTCCACAGTGAAAAAGCTGATGCCTTTAGTTTTTTTTGTCTTTTTTTTAATTATTTTTTTTAATTTAGTTTCTTAATATTAAATTTTTTCTATTTAATTATCAGACTTTCATGGATCCCAGGTTTGACGGGTTAACCCAGTTTATTCAGATTTTTTTCTTTTTCTTGATTAGTTTTTTTTCTTCCTGTAGAATTTTTTTTCTCTTTGCTTTTTCCTTTTTAATTAATCTTTTTTTAATTTATTTCATTAATAATAAATCTTTTTTCTATTTAGTTATCACACTTTCATGACACAAATTCCAGGTTTGTCATGTTAACCTAATTTGGCGGGTTAACCCGGTTGATTCAGATTTTTTTTCTTTTTCCTCATTAGTTTTGTTCTTTCGATTTCATCTTTTAATATTATATGCAGTCCACAGTGACAAGGCTGAAGCCTTTAGTTTTTGTTTTTTTTTTTGCTTTTTTTTATGCCTATCACTGTGGACTGCACAGTGCAGTCCACGATGAAAAAGCTGATACCTTCTTTTTTTAATTAATTTTTATTTATTTAGTTTGTTGATATTAAATTTTTTTCTATTTAATTATTAGACTTTCATGACACGGATCTCAGGTTTGACGGGTTAACCCAGTTAATTTAGATTTTTTTTCTTTTTCTTCATTAGTTTTTTTCTTCTTATAATTTTTTTTCTTTTATTGTTTCTTTTTATTTAATATTTTTTTATTTAATTTAGTTCATCAATATTAAATTTTTTTCTATTTAGTCATCGACTGATGCATTTATTTTTTTTTCTTTTTTTCTTTTTCTGTTTTTATGTCTTTAACTATAGACTGCATACTGAGTCCACAGTGAAAAGGCTGATGCCTTTTTGTTTGTTTTTTTTTCTTTTTAATTAATTTTTTTTGTTTAATTTAGTTATCAAACTTTCATGACACAGATCCCGGGTTTGACGGGTTAGCCCAGTTAATTTTGTGGTAACCTGTCAATTTTTTTTGTATTTGCTGCTACCCAATTTTTGACCCATGTTTTCATAAATTTTCAGAAAAAAATCCAAAAATAGCAAAAAACATTGAAAATCCAAAAAATACGTTTTTAATTCATTTGCATCGTTTTTAGCATTTTTAGCATCGTCTCAAAAGAATTTAAATTTTCAAAGATATTTGAAACGCGTTCAAATTTTAACGCGTTATTTTTAAAAATCACCGATTTTCCTCACTCGAGACGATATTGATAAGAAAAATCCAAACAAATAAGAAAAATCAAAATTTACAAAAAGAAAGAAGTTGAAGGACCAAGTTTGGAAACATAACAATATTTTTGCCTATAAATACTGGTCTTCAACACACACAAATAGGGGGGCAATTTTGCACAATTAAGGGAATCACAAAAAGCCCTAAACCACAAAAAACTCTAAAAATCATAACCCTTTCTTCTCCTTAACCCGAAGTCGCCGCCTCCTCCTTGAAAGAAAAAAAAACCTAAGCCGGTCGCGCCCCCCCACTTGGCCAAACAAGAGAAGCCACAACCTCCCCCATTTCCAGACCTTCCCTCTCCCAGCCAACTGTAGCCCTCTGCTCCGCCAGCCTCAACTTCTCTGTAAACCAAACACCTCATTTTTTTCCTTCAACCAGCAGACCATAACAAACCAGCCACACACCAAGTCTTCCCTCTCGCAGCCGACTTCCTCTCCTCCCCCACGATCGAACACGGCTGCAACCAATACACGGCCGCCCACAGAGTCATCAGCGCCAGCCTCAACCAAGCCACACAACAGCAGCCGATCCCCTCCACCACCAGCTTGGGAGACGCCATCCTCACCTTCCCAGCAGGAGTCCCCTTCACAGCCTCCTCCTACCGAAGAACCCAGCGGCGGCCGACAGTAGCAGCGCCCACAGACGCCGTCCCCTTCCTCATCCATCGGCTCTCCTTTGCACAGACCGGCCTCCAGCAGTAGTCCCCGCTGTCTTCTTCATCTCCTCTCACCAGTCTTGTAGCGGCGTCTCCTTCCCATCACAGCGACGTCAGCCACGGCAGCACCGCTCGATCTGCCACCTGAAGCAGAGGAGAAGAAGACGAAACCCATGACAAACTGACCCGCAGTGAAGCAGACCCGAAGAAGAAGGGAGAAATGCAAATCTAAAAAAAACAAAGAAAGAGAGCTAAAATCAACTGTTTGTGGCCCTTTTTTGTGTTTCTTGTTGCAGGTAGAGGTAGCAGTCACCGTCGGCGAGGAATAAGAGAGGAAGACGGCCCTGATCCACCGGTTCTGCCACCTTCAACAGTGGTAGCGCGTGAATCCACGCGCCACCAGTGGCGGGGCGCGTGGAACAACGCGCCACCAGTGTTCCTGGTGTCCATGGCTTCACAGAAACGTTCCCAGGAAATTCCAGGATTTTTTAGAGGCTGTTTTTGTAATTTCCAAAGTGTAATGTAATTTTTTTTAGTGGTTTTTGAATTTGTATTATTTGTAGTGTGGATGTAACCAAAAAAAAAAGGAAAGGAAAAGAAAAGAAAAGAAAAATATAGTAAAAGTGTATGAGAGTGTTTGTATTTTTTTTTTATGAATGTTTTTATTATTATGATAAAATTGTAAAGATGAAAGAAGAATTTAATATTTTGATTGGATTACGGTTAAGAATTATTAACTTATACGTAAGTTGTATTTCTCATATCCGATGAAAAGACAATTATTAAAACTTCTTTAAACACATTAAAGTCACGAAGCAGCTTACCTAAGGTAGGGTGCGTTAGGGGTGCTAATACCTTTCCTAATCACAATCAGTCCCTTACCCGTGAATCTCTGACAAGACCAGTACATCCGGTTTCCTAGTAGCCCTTAATAAATTACTAGGTGGCGATTCCAACAAACTAATCAAATCAAGCAATGCATAACTAGAAAAATCGTCAGCCGATGCCGCGTGGATTTTGATGTGCGACACTATTTAGTTATCAAACTTTCACGACACGAATCCAAGGTTTGATGGGTTAACCTAGTTTGAAGGGTTAACCTAGTTAATTCATATTTTTTTTCTTTTTCTTCATTAATTTTTTTCTTCCTTTTGGTTTTTTTCTTTGTTTTTTTCTTTTTAATTAATCTATTTAATTAACACACTTTTATAACACGACCTTGCAGCCAGACCCACATCTAAGACTATTGGGTCTGGTATTGCAGTCAGACCCATTTAAACTTGGGTCATGCAAGTTTAATGTTATTATTAATATTATAAATATTACTCTTGGGTCAGGCGTTGCAGCCACACCCAAGACTCTTGGGTATAGCTTTGCAAAAAAACTTAATACTTTTAGATCTTAATTTTTTTTGATATTTTTATGCAAAAACCATTGATCCGCGACATCGCGCGGGTCATGTAACTAGTTTAAAGCTAAAACGTGTGACTTTTTTACTGTTCATTAAATTATTGTTACTCTCTTATATTTTACGATGGATTTGAGCAATGAAATTTTTAAAAAAATTTAATTTAATCCCTAAATTTTTTTAAAAAACAATTAAACTGAAATTAAAGTCTAATTACTTGAAAGAAAATAAATTAAGATGACAAAAGCAAGTAAAGTTGTGGCAGGTATGCAATTTATTTAAAAATTTCATTTAAACGTAATCATAAGTCCCTTTTAACAGTGAAAATATAGTGTTTGGTTATGAAATCAACCGTGATTTTTGTACGTGGGCCCTACCATTAACAGCGTCGAAAACGTTGTTTTGTTGAAGCAGAAATTATCTGCTTCTCTCGTCGCGTTCCTGCCTTTCTGCTGCATGCGCACATCTTGCTAATTAATTAGCGTGAACAGTGCAGCATGATGCACTGTTCCTAATTAATCAGCAGGAATAGTGCAGCTTGCTGCACTGTTCGCGTGCTGCACTATTTCCGCCGAACCGGTTCCGGTCCAAAATTTAAAATGTATTTAAATAGGTTTGATCTAGTAAAATAAAAAATAAAAATTATTTTTTATTTTTTTAATTGTATTTTATTTAAAAAAATTAGTGTTTAACATTATTCAATGAAACTACATAAATTAAACAAAGATTGCTTGATGATGTAGCATTTGCAGAATTTGATCGCAATTCCAATTTTGTTCCTGATTATATTTTACCTGATGTTGTTGCGTGCTTAAGAAACCAAAAAAACTGTAGTCCTTGTCGGATGTATTTCATACATGATGGAATTGTAGATTTTATAATGGAACAATAAAAAATATTTTATATAAAGTATTATTTATTTTATGATGTAATAGCAATAGTTAAATCTATAACATTTAAATTAAAAACCATCAATGTTAATATATAATTTTTTAAATTATTTTATAACGTCAATTCCAAAAGCATTCTTAACCAAACACATTAAACTACTTTTTGTTTAACCTTAATTTCAACCACAGTTTTAACCAAACACCAATTTTTTCAAACTAACCTCAACTAAAAGTACTTTTTATAAAATAATTTTTTTCAAATTACAACCACAACAGCTATCACAATACTAAACACACACTTAATTGGACTTTTTCCAGCTTTTGTGCAATATTTCAGCTAAAAATACTAATAATTGAACTTATTAAAGTGCGTGATAGCTAGTACTTAAGAAGTGTCTACCTCTGTTACACCTAAATTCTACATGTTGCTTTTCAGGGGAGCTCCTTGCCTGGCCATGGGCGTGCTGGCCCATGGTACTTGGTGGCTGGTGATAGGTGCCGTGTGATTTTATTTTCTTTCATGGTTTAGTTATATTTTCAAAAGATTTTAATTTTTTTTAATTGTGAACTAATTTTTTTATTCTTCAAATATGTATTGGGATCATTAAAAAAAATAAAAAATAAATCTTAAAGAGTTACATTCAAGTCTCTCCGAGTTTAATAATTCGTTGACTCAAATTCTAAACTAATTTAAAAGAGAAGTTTTGACAATTGCCATTATGTAACATAAAAATAATTTTATTGTTATTTTTAGAATTAATTAATTAAATTTTTAAAATTAATTAATCTAATAATTGTCCATAACATTTCCTATCAAGTTATTCAAATAATTTAAATAAAGAATTAATTTTTAAATTCTATAAATATATTAGTATGAAGAGATATATGATATGACTGACATTATAATAATAAATGCACAACACAATCTTGGGGCTGATAAGGTTCATATACCTTCTTAATTTTACTTTTGAAATTGTGTTTTGATGTATTTTAAAAGAGCATTTGGCTTAAAAAACATTAAATTAATATCTTTTTAGTGTTTTTTTTTTCATGGTTTTAATGTATTAATATAAAAAATAAAAAAATCTAAGAAAATATTTTAATATATCTTTAGATAAAATTAAAAACATTTTTTAAAATTACAATGTGGCCCGGTATTAAACAGCAGCTAGGGCCCCTCCAAGGGCAATAAATTATTTCATGCATTGGAAGTGACACTAACACCTTCCAAGAAGGGCAGCAACAAATTATAGTTACAATGTGCCTCAGCTGCCACCATGGCTTACTTAGCATTCTAAATTCAATTCCTTTCTTCTTACTTCAATAATAAATAATTAATACAATCAAAGAAGTAAATCACAACGCAGAACCAAATCGGAAGCCACTCTGAACAAAATAAAAATATATCATGTAATGGTAAAATGATCTGGTTAACAAATGAAGAATTAGTAAATCAAAAACAAAGTCAAGAATAAAAAACATTGACCTACAAAGTTAAAATGACTATTCCATTTTCTGAATGACAAAAATGGAGAGCCCAAAATAGATTTGTTAAAATAGATTTGGTAAAATCTTTTAACGTTAAGAATTAACACTGGTTGAATAGTTTTTTTAGAGTGGCATTTGGAATAAGCTTCACGTGAACTTACCAAAAAAAAAAAAGCTTCACGTGAGGGAGATAATATCATCTTAGATTAATTTTTTAACATGTACAATTTAAGTCTAATTCAATAATTAAATAAAAAATTACCTCTTCCTGCCCGTCTTAACTATTCTTTAAATATAAACATATGAATTACTTATTATTTTATATATGTTGAGAGAGAGAGGGAGGGAGGGAGAGAGAGCGAGAGAGAGAGAGGATGTGAGAGAGAGAGGGGTATATGATTAACAGCTGCATTTGATACAATAAATGGTAAGTCGGAAATACAATCCAATTACAGTAAAGAGGTCACATAGAGTAAATGGTAAGGCTTACATATTATTTTACACTAAACCTTAGCAAACACCAAAGCAAATAATTAATACACTCAAAGCAGGTTCTAAATATCAATCTGTGGGATGTGAGAAATCTTTTGCCAATCTTCACCCATCTCCTCCTTCCCGTAACGTTTCCTTAGATTGGGGCAAGCTCTTATGTGTAGTTCCTGTAGAGGCGCTGCCAGAACATAGTCTGGTAGTGCTCTCAACAATGGGCAATTAACAATCATCAACTCTCGAAGTTGTGGCATAATGGATATTATTGAAGTTCTGTTGGCATCTTCTTCTCCCACTGATCTCCTTTCAATTCCATCCCAATCTTCTACTTCTTTGAGATCCATAATCAAAAGTTTTTTTAATTTGGGGAAAGCAGTGACCCTTGCAATTTCTCCTTCATTAATACTGGCATTCTCATCTTTTTCTATACCTAAAAATCCAGCATCCAGCCTTCTCACCTTCAACGAGTTCAATGCCAGCCTTTCAAGGTTGGGCAATCTTCCCAGCGGAGGCAAGACCCCCACGTTTTCACAACGATCAAGTACAAGCTCCTGTAATCTGGTTAATGTCATCGTCCAATTTGGCAATTCCAACCCTCCGTACCTAGATATGATTAGATTTTCCAAGTCTGACGGAGGCTGCAAAGCTTCAATTAAAGACTCTTCATTCGCTTGCAACTCTGTTTTCTCTCTGTTGAAATGCAATCCCAAACGAAGCAGGCGCTTCTTATTCTTGAGTTGTGCTTCTGCAGCGTCACTCGCATCTTCTTGAACTCCTCCTAGATTCAGTATCCTAAGACTCCCTCCAATGTGATTTAAGTTTTTTAATTCTCTTAGATTAGCTTCTTTACTTTCATTCTCACCACCACCACACACAGTAAACACATCTAATGTTCGAAGACATGTTATCCTCTCTATGCCCTTTGGTATGAAGTCCACACCTGAACCATCAATCCGGAGATGCCTCAATTTGATAAGTTTTCCAATCGCCTTGGGCAATTCCTTGAGAGAACGACACCAAGTAACGTCTAGGGATTGCAGATTGCATAAATCACACATGGTTTCTGGCAGGGACTCCAACTCTTTACAATCTGCCAAATTGAGGTGTCTCAAATGTATCAATTTCCCTACCTCGTTTGGTATTTCTTTGATCGAAGGCCCTGTCAAATTCAATGACCTGATGCATGTCAACTGCTTGAATAAATCAGGTAGTGCAGCTCCAAGCGAAGGGTCTCTAGTGTCGATCAAGAGGCTGCGAAGACCTTTTGCTTTGTGAATGGACTTGGGAAAAGAGGTCTTCTTTGACAGCATCATGCTTAAGTGACGAACCCTTTCAATTGAAGTCTCCATTGTTGCTTCTCCAAGGTTATTGACATCCACTGTTAGACATTCATTTTTTGTCATATATTGGACAAAATCATGCACTATATCATGCATCTTGAAACTCATTCCTTCAAACCGATCCCTCATAAAATCTTGGAAGAAAGAGCGCGCTGCTAAGACTTGAAAGTACTGCTCTCCTACAAGCTCCATATCTCCACCTGAAGTCTCCTTGAGGTAACCTTGAGCCATCCACATCTTCACCAATTCATCTTTGCGCATCTCGTAGTCTTTTGGAAACATGGCACAATACAAGAAACATCGTCTTACCACAGAAGGTAAATCGTAGTAACTCAAAAGCAAAGGTATAAATATTCGTCTTTCAACCTGATCTTTATCAACCTCATCTGGCCTCCACAGTTCGCTAGATAAAACACGTTCCCACTCTTCTCTTGTTCTTTTAGACTGCATTAGACCTCCTAATACCTTGGCAGCTAGAGGCAAGCCCTTGCACTTGTGTGCAATTTTATCGCCGATATCTGTCAATCTTTCGCGCTCATCTTTGTTTCTTTCCTGGAATGCCACATGATTGAATATTGACCTGCATATCTCATCGGACAATTTCTCAATGTTGATCCGGTGGTCAGTTCCCATCATCGTTGCCACAGCGTCCTTACGAGTGGTTACTAGAATTCTGCTTCCTCGTGCACAACCTGTGAGAGATGGTTTCAGTTTTTCCCATTGTCCATGATTTTCTGTCCAGACATCATCAAGGACAAGAAGGAGCCTCTTTCCAGTAATGGATTCAGAAACCCCTTGCAAAAGGGATTGCAATTCAACCAAATTCGTTGGTCTCCCTTCAAGCTGCTCAAGGATTGCTTTGGCTATTCTAACCTCATCAAATGGTTCTGAAACACACACCCATATCTTTTTCTCAAAATGAGCCGTAACCTCAGCATCATTAAAAGCTAGTTGGGCGAGAGTTGTTTTTCCAATTCCGCCCAGCCCTACTAGAGAGATGACATCCACGTCCCGTGCTTTTTGACTACTTTCAGCCAGCAACTTGCTTACAACATTTTTCTTTTCACCATCTCGACCAATCACGCTTGATTCATCAACAAAGGAGGTAGTTGTTAGTCGCTGGAGTTCATCAGTGGCTTTGTACAGATCAAAGCCATACTTAGCTCTCTCTTTGGCAATGTCATCCACTTTTTCACTAACTTCTTTGATTTTCAGGGCAATGTCGCGACGTCGAACCACTTGATTGAAAAAAAAGCAAGGAGATCCCAGGAAGGAACACCGTATCTTCTGTCGGCTGGGAGTATTTTCGTCAGCTTCCTCCATTTTCCATCTAAGAATTGCCGTGCTCCATTCATCTAGCACGTCATCCATATCATAACATGCATCTTTGAGCTTGTCTACCCAATCTCTTACAGCCTTATCCTTCACTTGTTTTCTATCTGCATCTTCAAGGACAGATTGGATTTCAAGGAGATTGCTTTTCAGCTTGTCACATTGTTTCTTCACACCCACTACTAGGTTCACCTCTTCTTGTACCTATTAGTGTACAGAGGAAAAGAAACGTTAAGCATAGGAAACATTTCTATGATTTCAATACAATTTCTTAATTTTTAGCAATTAATAGATTACAATTTCTTAATTTTAAAAAAGAACTTTTTCACACACACACACACACACATATATATTGTTAATTATATTCAATTTACATATAACAAACTCTCAAAAATAAAATGACTCGTAAATAATGTAATGCTAATGCCACTATTATTGTACTTAAATTTACTAGATGCGTGAATTAAAATATATTTTATTTGAATAAAGGATTTCTTTAGATAAAAGATAGAATTCATATATATTATAATAATCATATAATTGTGGAGCGCAATACATCGCAATTTCACAATATTATTAGGTGACTTTTAATAATTATCATAGTCTATTTTAAAAAAAAAATCTGTGAGGTTGATCAAAATAAAACAGAAATATTAGAATTTCTATAATCATGTTTGTAATCGAATATTTGACTATATTTATTTTAATCATTTTATCATAATAATTTTATAACAAATATATATAGTTATTTATGCATTCAAATATGATAAGGAATTATGAAAAAGGGAATTATGCCATCACAATAACCATATTTTGTATAGCACAAAAGATATAAAGAAAAAGAAAGAGAATAGTAAGAACCCGCTATCTTGTAAAATTAGATAATATATATATATATATATATATATATATATATATATATATATATATATATATATATATATATATATATATATTTGAGAATTAAAAAGCTTTATTTTATTTTTTAAAAGACATATTTTTTATGATGGGAAAAAGTGTGGCCATAGATCTGACTAGCCATTTGTGATAGGTGGGGTGAGGATATATCTGCGATTAAGAAAACATTTATTGCAAAATAAAAATAACAAAATAATTAATATGCATATGCTTTTATATCATTTATTTCTCAATATAAATTTATTCGTATAAGAAGACATGAATGGTGACAACACATTATTTTTTAACTAATTTTATTTGATAACATGCAATGTGATAATATATAAATTAATCAAGCTACTGATTTAGCTTCTGACAAATTAACAGATATTCTATAAGATAATGAAATCAATGTATAATGAACTATAAATGTTAGGATAATTGCAAAATTGTAGAAAAGTAATTAAGTAACTGTTGATTATAAAAAAGAAAAAGAAAAAAAAGAGTACCTGTTGAGCAACGATCGTGGTTAACTGCTCCAAAATTGGGGATACAAGTGCGCCAGCCATTGCTGTTCTTACTACTGAATGTGTCAAGAAAAAGGAGAGACAAAGTAATGGGGGGTTGTTGACTGATGAAATGAGAAGTTGATGAAGATAGGAAGGATAGTGATCTACTCTGTGGAGTGCAAGAGAAAATTAATTTGAGGTTATTCTCAATGAAGTTTAGGCAAATATATACTGCAAATTAAGATAATTTGCTTAAGACTGGGGTTAGAGTATGATTCTGAAACTTCAGTATAAAGCAACTAATTTCCTACAAGGTTGATGCAAGCAAATGTCACTGAAACAATGAGAAAATATGTGTAAAAAGGAAAAAGGCAAAGGCAAGTCTATACTTGGCCATTGCTTCACATTGGGTTTAAGTATTATGCATCGGTCATTTTTCTATTTGTATGTTTCTATGGAAATGACTTGTCATTTTGAGTTTCAAAAGTGAAACAAAATGTAGAGGTTAATTTGATGTGAAACAATTTATTTGGCATTAATTATAGATGAATAAGGAAAATCTTTTTGAAAATTAAATGCATATCTAAAAAATCATGATCTTTAAAAAAAGGCTCTTAAAACAAAATAAAAAAGAAAAAGTGTATTAATATAAATATAATAAAGTTTTTTTAAAATAAAAAAAAGAAGCATTAATTGAAATAAAAAAAATTAAAAAAAAAGGTTAGGCGTTGCTGGGTCTACCTAACCCCTTTCATCAAGGCCCATGCACGGGCCTGCCAAGGAAGGACCACGTGACTAGGTCCTTTTTTAAAATGTACCTGGGTGGACGACATGTCATTCGCTTTATTTTTTTGAAAAAATAAATCAAACGACATGTTGTTTGCCAAAATAAACAACGTGTCGTCTGTTTTGCTCAAATTTCAGCCACTGTGGTGGCTAGAAAATTGAGCTCAAGGTTCTTTTGACCCAAAACACCTTAGAAACGTTGCTAAACGATACACCTGATTTTTAAATATAAATTAATTAATTGTTGATTTGATAATAAATTAAATTATTTAATTCTATTTAATTACAATTATAATTTATATTTGGACCAACATATTAGAAACTCAATAGGTCATACACATTAAGAATCATTAGTCAGAAATTAAATTAAAATAATTAATCAAATATGATTTGATTAAAATAATTTTATAAATCAAGTACTAAAATTTATTAAATTCAAGAATTTACTTGTAGGATAAAAAAAGGATTTTGGTGGCGACAATAACAGTAATAGTGGATTTTTAAGTCAAAAACATCCAAGGATATTTAAAGAATATGATGAATTCAATTTTTTATAACAAATCAAGAAATCTGGAAACCTTAACATTGCACATTAAAACATCCAGTCTAACAAGTACAAAACCTGAAAAAAGAGCAGTACCTGGGACAAACCGTTGACGCTGAAGTGAAGCACCATATATAAAAAGGACTAAAATTCGACACATTGTAACAGAAATTAACAATCAAACCCCTCACAAATTTATAAAACAGCGGCGAAACCTCCAAATCATCCTCGACAATAAACGAAAACTCATGATCTGAACTTGGCCACCAAGCTTCTAGCCATTCAGTATATTATGTTGAATTTATTAAAAATATAAATCTTCAATATTAAGTATAAAGCTAAAGCGTGGGGTTTTTTTTACTGTTTATTAAATTATTATTACCCTCTCACATTTCATGCGGGTTGGAGCAATGAAATTTTTGAATATTTTTAATTTAATTTTTAAATTTTTTTTTAAAGCGTGGGGTATTTTTACTGTTTATTAAATTATTATTACCCTCTCACATTTCATTGCGGGTTGGAGCAATGAAATTTTTGAATATTTTTAATTTAATCTTTAATTTTTTTTTAATAATTAAGTTGATAATTTTTTTTGGGTGAAAGTTGAATTGAAAGAAAAGAAATTAAAGTGAAAAAAGCAGGTAAAAGTTGGTGCAGACATGCAATTTATTTAAAAAATTCATTTAAACATAATCACGAGTCCCCTTTACACAGTTCCACTGGTTTACATAGTTACACATACTTTTAACTTTATGCAACATTTTAGTATTGCAAAATCAAAATCTGGGTTTCTCTATAGCAGTTTTTGTGCAATATTTCAGCTAAAAATACTAATAATTGAACTTATTAAAGTGCGTGATAGCTAGTACCTGAATTCTACATGTTGCTCTTCAGGGGAGCTTTTCGCCTGGCCATGGGAGCGCTGGCCCATGGTACTCGGTGCTAGGGCTTTGTGTGAATTTTTTTTTCATGGTTTAGTTGAAGTCTTTAACAATCTTCCCTCTGAGAAAAGCATGGACAAAATTGTTGTTAAAATATAGTTTTATATACGAGATACATTAACTCAATAGATTTAGATGTTAAAAAAAAAAATTGACAATTTACATTATATAACATAAATAATTTTTATTGTTAATTTCAGAATTAATTAATTAAATTTTAAGAATTAATTAATCTAATAATTATGTATGATATATCTCATATCAGGTTATTTAAATAATTTGAATGAAGAGTTAATTTTTAAATTTTACAAATATATTGGTTTAGAAAGACGTGTCTCACATTACAATAATAAATGTACAATACAACCTTGGGGCTGATAGGATTCATAAACTTTTTTGTTTTTGCATTTGAAATTGTGTTTAGATGTATTTTAAAGTGTATATTGGCTTTAAAAAGTCAAATTAATATTTTTCTAGTATTTTTTATATAATTTTAATGTATTAATATAAAAAATAAAAAAATCTAAGAAGATATTTTAATATATCTTTAGATAAAAAAAAAACATTTTTAAAAATTGCAATGTGCCTCGTTATTAAACAGCAGCTAGGGGCCCCTGCTCCTCCTCCAGCAATAAATTATTTCATGCATGAAGCCTTCGATACAAAGATTAAAAATTGTAGAGAACTTGCATTGGAAGTGACACTAATAACTTCCAAGGGCAGCAATCTAGCTAGATTACTTGCTTAATTACTACCTCTGTGCTTCAGCTGCCCCCATGGCTTACTTTTAGCATTCTAAATTCAATTCCTTTCTCCTTACTTCAATAATAAATAATTAATACACTCAAAGAAGTAAATCAGAACGCAGAACCAAATCGGAAGCCACTCTGAAGTAGCTCTTCAGTATCTTCTAAGCCCAAGCTGTCAAATACATACCAGAAGCAAACTTGTCATAACCAAAACAACCCAATGAACGGTAAATGTTAGAAGGAGCATTCCATTTTCTTTGGGGTTGCTTCAAATAAAATCTAGATAGTTGATGAAAAATCATGAATCGATTAGTTTTACATTAGAAAAAAAAAAGCTCTTAATTCAATTGTCGGATTGGGATGTAATGTTACATGAAGTCTATTAATATATTTTTCTAATTTTGTTAAAGACCTCATCCCAATCAGAGTTTGGTAAAGACTAGTGATTTAAGCAGAAACAAACCAAATAGTTTACATGAAAAAAAAAAATAAAATACATAAAAGCATAAATAAGAGACACAATTATAATTAATGAAAAATATGCCTTTAAAATAGCAGCTAACCAGTCCAAAAAAAAAAGGTGAGAGACAATAGAGCAAATTCAGCTAGAAAGAGATGTGTAGAATTTGAAGGAGCTGGTGACCATATCTCTGGCAAACACCGTTGAATCATGCTGATTTGTGGATATATTGTTCTTCTCATACTCCTGTACTAACTGACCAGAGGGATTTGAAAGCACACAATCCGTTTGACAGAAATCATCATCGGAAATTTCCTAGAAAACAAAAGGAAATACACTTGCAGGGAAGTTTTGGTTGCCGACTGATTTCTCTCTCTTCCACCGTTGGATCATATCTATTTTTGGATATGTGGTGCGCCTAAATATTGTCTTCATTCTGGACGGTGGAGATAGGAAACACACTCTCCGGTAAGGTGTCGTTTATGTTGAACAATAGCTCGTTAATTTTTAAGTTAGCTTAGTTTTATTCAGATCTAGGGAGATCCAACTGTTAGATAATTTTGATTTTGAGATATATTGTGCACAATTTCGAGATCTATATTTTGATCGTTGGTTTTGAAAATAAAATATAAGATGAATGACTTATTACTTTTTGAATCTATTGCTAGTTTTGACAAAATTTAGAAAAACTTGATTAAATATATGTTTTGATGAAATTAAAATTGTGTGGGTATTAAGGTTTATGGAAGATGTAATGGTAAAATATGTTCTTATTATTAATATTGTTGTAGATTAATTGTGTATTCTTTATATGAAGGGAAGAATGATTATAGATTAATTGTGTATTCTTTATAAAATGAAAGAAATTTGAAAAATAAAATATATTTAAGGCTAGTTATAAGTATATTTTTAACAAATTGATTAGGTAATGAAGATTATTATGAATTCCAACTAATATGATGAAATTATTGTTGTGATAATGATATAAAAATATTAATTATTATGGTTGGTTATATATGTTTAAATGAACCAGGAGAAAGTAAAAGAAATAATTATATCCAATTCAACAAATGATTAATTAATTAATTTGTATCTTTCACTTATTTTTGAATTAAATTACATTAATTAAAAAATGGAGAGCCGAAAATAGATTTGTTAAAATACAGTAAAATAGAAGAATTTACCTGTTCCTGCCGGTTCTAATTAAAGAATTCTGTCTTTCTCACCTATATATCATGAAAATAAATGTTTGGAATGTGAGAAATCTTTTGCCAATCTTCACCCTTCTCCTCCTTCCCGTAACGTTTCCTTAGATTGCGGCAACCACTTAAGAATAATTCCTGTAGAGGCGCTGCCAAAACATAGTCTGGTAGTGCTCTCAACAATGGGCAATTAACAATCATCAACTCTCGAAGTTGTGGCATAATGGATATTATTGAAGTTGTGTTGGCATCTTCTTCTCCCACTCTCCGTTCAATTCCATCCCACTCTGCTACTTCTTCGAGATAACTAATGCCAAGCTCTTTTAATTTGGGGAAAGCAGTGACCCTTGCAATTTTTCCTTCATTAATACTGGCATTCTCATCTTTTTCTATACCTAAAAATCCAGCATCCAGCCTTCTCACCTTCAACGAGCTCAATACCAGGCTTTCAAGGTTGGGCAATCTTCCCAACGGAGGCAAGACCTCCACGTTTGTACAATCATCGAGTTCAAACACCCGTAATGACGCTGTCAAAACATAGTCTGGTAGTGCTCTCAGCAATGGGCATTTATGAATTTTCAACTCTCGCAGTTGTGGCATAATGGATATTGAAGTTGTGTTGGCATCTTCTTCTCCCACTCTCCTTTCAATTCCATCCCACTCTTCTACTTCTTCGAGACCCTCAATCCAAAGCTTTTTTAATTTGGGGAAAGCAGTGACCCTTGCAATTTCTCCTTCATCAATACTGGCATTCTCAGCTTTTTCTATACCTAAAAATCTAGCATCCAGCCTTCTCACCTTCAACGAGCTCAATACCAGGCTTTCAAGGTTGGGCAATCTTCCCAACGGAGGCAAGATCTCCACGTTTTCACAATAACGGAGTGTAAGCACCTGTAATCTGGTCAATGTCATCATCCAATTTGGCAAATTGAACCCTCCGTAACTAGATATGGTTAGATATTCCAAGTCTGACGGAGGCTGTAAAGCTTCAATTAAAATGCCGTTCTCCTGGTTGTAGTCGAAACCCAATTCCAAACAAAGCAGGCGCTTCTTATTCTTGAGTTGTGCTTCTGCAGCGTCACTCGCATCTTCTATACCTCCTCCTAGATTCCGTATACTAAAACTCCCTCCAATGTGATTTAAGTTTTTTAATTCTCTTAGATTAGCTGCTTTACTTTCATTCTCACCACCACCACACACAGTAAACCCATCTAATGTTCGAAGACATGTTATCCTCTCTATTCCCTTTGGTATGAAGGCCACACCTGAACCATAAATCTGGAGATGCCTCAATTTGATAAGTTTTCCAATAGCCTTGGGTAATTCCTTAAGAGAACGACACCACGTAACGTCCAGGGATTGCAGATTGCATAAATCACACGTGGTTTCTGGCAGGGACTCCAACTCTTCACAATCTGCCAAATTGAGGTGTCTCAAATGTATCAATTTCCCTACCTCCTTTGGTATTTCTTTGATTGAAGACCATGACAAATTCAATGACCTGATGCATGTCAACTGCTTGAATACATCAAGTAGTGCAGCTCCAAGCGAAGGGTCTCTACTGCCTATCAAGAGGCTGCGAAGACCTTTTGCTTTGCGAATGGACGCCGGAAAAGAGGTCTCCCCTGATAACTTCATGCTTAAATGACGAACCCTTTCACATGAAATCTCTGTTGTTACTTCTCCAAGTTTACTGGCATCCACTGTTAGACATTCATTTTTTGTCATATATTGGGCAAAATCATGCACTATATCATGCATCTTGAATTTCATTCCTTCAAACTCATCCGTCTTAAAATCTTGGAAGAAAGAGCGCGCTGCTAAGACTTGAAAGTACTCCTCTCCAACAAGCTCCATATCTCTACTTGGAGTCTCCTTAAGGTAACCTTGAGCCATCCACATCTTCACCAATTCATCTTTGACCATCTCGTAGTCTTTTGGAAACATGGCACAATACAAGAAACATCGTCTTACCACAGAAGGTAAATCGTAGTAACTTAAAAGCAAAGGTGGAAATAGTCCTCTTTCAACATGTTCTAGCTCCCACAGTTCGCTAGATAAAACATGTTCCCACTCTTCTCTTGTTCTTTTAAACTGCATTAGACCTCCTAATACCTTGGCAGCTAGAGGCAATCCCTTGCACTTGTTTGCAATTTTATCGCTAATTTCTGTCAATCTTTCGCACTCATCTTTGCTTCTTTTATGGAATGCCACCTGATTGAATATTGACCTGCATACCTCATCAGACAGTCTCTCAAGGTTGATCATGTGGTCGGTTCCCATCATGGTTGCCACAGAATGTTTACGACTGGTCACTAGAATTCTGCTTCCTGGTGCACCGCCTTTGAGAGAGAGTTTCAGTGGTTCCCATTGTCCATGATTTTCTGTCCAGACATCATCTAGGACAAGAAGGAACCTCTTTCCCTTAATGGATTCAGAAACCCTTTGCAAAAGGGATTGCAATTCAACCAAATCCGGTGCCCTCCCTTCAAGCTGCTCGAGGATAGCTTTGCCTATCCTAACCTCATCAAATGGATCTGAAACACACACCCATATCTTCTCAAAATGAGCCGTAACCTCAGCATCATTAAAAGCTAGTTGGGCGAGAGTTGTCTTTCCAATCCCGCCCATCCCTACTATAGAGATGACCTCCACGTCCCCTGCTTCCTGAATACTTTCGCCCAGCAACTTGCTTACTACAGCTTCCCTTTCATCATCTCGACCAGTCACGATTGATTCATCAACAAGGGAGGTACTTGTTATTCGTTGGAGTTCATCAGTGGCCCTGTACAACTCAAAGCCATACATAGCTCTCGCTTTCGCAATGTCATCCACTTTTTCACATACTTCTTTGATCTTGAGGGCAATGTCTCGACGTCGAACCACTTGATTGAGACAAAAGCAAGGAGATCCCAGGAAGGAACATCGCATCTTCTGTAGGCTGCGAGTATTTTCTTCAGCTTCCTCCATTTTCCATGTAAAAAAAATCTGTGAGGTTGATCAAAATAAAACAGAAATATTAGAATTTCTATAATCATGTTTGTAATCGAATATTTGACTATATTTATTTTAATCATTTTATCATAATAATTTTATAACAAATATATATAGTTATTTATGCATTCAAATATGATAAGGAATTATGAAAAAGGGAATTATGCCATCACAATAACCATATTTTGTATAGCACAAAAGATATAAAGAAAAAGAAAGAGAATAGTAAGAACCCGCTATCTTGTAAAATTAGATAATATATATATATATATATTTGAGAATTAAAAAGCTTTATTTTATTTTTTAAAAGACATATTTTTTATGATGGGAAAAAGTGTGGCCATAGATCTGACTAGCCATTTGTGATAGGTGGGGTGAGGATATATCTGCGATTAAGAAAACATTTATTGCAAAATAAAAATAACAAAATAATTAATATGCATATGCTTTTATATCATTTATTTCTCAATATAAATTTATTCGTATAAGAAGACATGAATGGTGACAACACATTATTTTTTAACTAATTTTATTTGATAACATGCAATGTGATAATATATAAATTAATCAAGCTACTGATTTAGCTTCTGACAAATTAACAGATATTCTATAAGATAATGAAATCAATGTATAATGAACTATAAATGTTAGGATAATTGCAAAATTGTAGAAAAGTAATTAAGTAACTGTTGATTATAAAAAAGAAAAAGAAAAAAAAGAGTACCTGTTGAGCAACGATCGTGGTTAACTGCTCCAAAATTGGGGATACAAGTGCGCCAGCCATTGCTGTTCTTACTACTGAATGTGTCAAGAAAAAGGAGAGACAAAGTAATGGGGGGTTGTTGACTGATGAAATGAGAAGTTGATGATGATAGGAAGGATAGTGATCTACTCTGTGGAGTGCAAGAGAAAATTAATTTGAGGTTATTCTCAATGAAGTTTAGGCAATATATACTGCAAATTAAGATAATTTGCTTAAGACTGATGCAAGGTTGATGCAAGCAAAGAATGATTCTGAACTTCAGTATAAAGCAACTAATTTCCTACAAGGTTGATGCAAGCAAAGAATGTCACTGAAACAATGAGAAAATATGTGTAAAAAGGAATAGGCAAAGGCAATATGCAAGTCTAGAATTAGCCATTGCTTCACTGTGGGTTCAAGTATAGTGCATCAGAAAATATATAGTTAGGGTAAAATTTAAGATAAATCCTAGGAACACATTCAAAATGCACTGTGTACTGGATTCTCAATGTTTATTTTACAGTTTGACTTGCACTGTGTACTGGATTCTCAATGTTTATCCTAGAGAATCTTTCCTTCACTTTCATTTGCACGATTTTTTTTTAAAAAAAAAATTTAGTCTTTTTTTTTTCCAAATCTTTTGTCACTATGTATCCATTATTTGTTTGGTTTATATTAATGTATCTATATAAAAAATATTATAGGCATACTATATAGAAAATATTGTAGTCATACTCCTGTGTTATAACCTCCACTATTATTATTGTATATTGCACTACACATATATATAGAGAAGGTTGGCTAACCAATATGCCAAGCCTTCTAATTATTCTTTATTTGGTATCAGAACTCTTTTCTTCGTCTCCCCCTTGCAGCCAGAACTCTTTTCTCCCTCTCCCCCTTGCAGCCAGCTTTCTCTTTGCTTTTCCTAAATGGATTCTACTACTGCTGCAGACTTCTCCCTCACCACCGGTGGTGCAGCCCAGCCGGTCAGCCATCTACAAGCTGCTGCTAGTGGTGTCTTTCCTCCACAACAACACCCTCCACTTGTAGAGAATGTCTCTAACTCCTTCTCGCAAGTTTCTGTCGTTCCTCTGCACATTATGGGAACACAAACTCCAACCATCGTTACTTTATCAAACACCCACCAAGTTGTTTCGTTGAAACTTACGAACACAAATTATATCTATTGACGAATGCAGATGAAGCCATATTTCCTTGGTCAATGTGTTTTTCACTTCGTTGACGGCTTAATGGCGTGTCCTTCGTCTCATATTTTAGAGAGTTTTGTTGGTCTTCCTCTACAATCAGCCCTTTTTTTCTTCGTTGGAAGCAATAAGATCAACTTATTTTGAGTGCATTACTCTCCTCTCTCTCCGTGGATGTATTGCATCTCGTGGTAGATTGTGGCACACTCTTGAGAAAGCCCTTGCATCTCCGTCCAATTCTTGCATGATGCAACTCCATGGTTCCTTCCAAGCTCTTTGGCAAGGTGACTCATTGGTAAGTACCTACATGCAGCAAGTCAAATCGTTATTTGTTTGGTTTATGATGGCTTTTTTCTTAATACCTTATAAGAGCCAAAATCAATAACAACATCAATTGTATAATTTTTTTTGCCTCATTTTTGCCTTAATATTAACTGCAAAACAGCTACCTTACCACACCAGCAAACCAGAACGAAAAAGCTCACAAAGATGCTCTCTTTGAAAAGATTCTCAATGAGTCATTGACATTTAAGTTTGTGTTTGGTAGTGTAGTTGCGATTACTTTACAAAGTGTTTTTTTATAAATGCATGAAAATAATGTTTTTTTTAATTTTTAAAAAATTATTTTTGATATCAGCGTATCAAAATTATCTGAAAACATCAAAAAATATTAATTTAAAGCAAACAAAAAAATAAAATAAATTCAAATTTTTTCAAAAGCATTTTTCAAACACCAAACCCGAAAAGCCTATTGTTCACACTTGTATCCGTTGCTTTGATGTATTGTGAATAGTAAATGTCAGTGTTTTTTTAATATAAATAAAAATGCTCGATGTTGCTAATATTTTTTTCTAGTGAAAAAAAATAAAATATGTAGAGCTTAACTTGATGTAATACATTTTACTTGACAAATCTAAAAATGACCTGAATAACCAATAAAAAAAAGTTTGACTAAAAAGAAATTAAGTTGATATTTTTTTTAATATTAAGATGACAATTTATTGAATCGACTTGGGTTAACCCGAATTAATATACCAAATTAGTAACCTAGGTTATAAGACTATGATAACTTCATAAAAAGCAAATCAAAACAAATTATGAAGCTCAATTTCCAATGTTAAAGAATAAAATTAAAAAAAAAATCAAAATAACCTTAGTTAACTTTCCAATCCCAACCGACCTAATTGAATTATGAATTTTTTTTAAAAAAATCAATTAAAGAAGTGACATAAAAATATAACTCAAGTCAACTCAGGTTAACCCACCAAGCATTATTCTCAGGTCATGTGGTCGGGATAACTTAGTAAAAAGAAAATCAAAACTAATCATGAAATCTAATTTTCAATCAAACTCAATATTAAAGGATGGAATTGAGAAAAAAACTAGTTAAGAAAAAAAAACAAAGTCAATTGGGTTAACCTGTTAAACCCAAGGCCTATGTCATAAGACTAGGACAACCGAATAAAAAGAAAATCCAATATTAAAGTTGAAGGATGAAATTGAAAAAAAAACCATTAATTAAAAAAAAAACATTGTTATAGTGAATAATGCTTTATGAGGAGGGGTACAATAAAATCTTCTCCTCTTCTAGTGTATACTAGTTATGTGAGCTGTGGTTCACCTTGGGTCAAATATTTTTATTTTCTATAAAAAGATTGTATATGCATGTTTTTTCAACGCATTTTTGTGCTTCAAAAAATTTAAATGCAAATCAAAAATTTTATGTACACATGTAATTAAATAAAATGAGAGCTATGTGCGCTAATAAACAAATAAATAATCATTAACAAAACCTAAAAATAAAACTTAAAAAACTAAAAGACAAATGCAGATGAAGATATTTAATTTCGTAAGATAAGACATTTACTTGATTATGTTTGCTAATTTTTTTATCAAATTTTTTTTCTAATTTAATCAAAGGATAATAGAAATAGACAAACATATTAAATTGATTGAATAAAATAAAAAGAAAACATAAATAATATGTAAGGCTACACATATTAGAAATATCATCTAAAAATAAATATTTTTTATTTTTAAAAATATAGTTTATTTATATAAAAAACAAAAATTATAGATAGATGAGAAAAACATCTTTGAAAATTAAATATATAACCACAAATCATTATCATTTAAAAGAGATTATCTAGATTGAGTTTTATTTCAAATTATTTTAAACATTAATAATGACTTAGCAAATGCTGTGTGCACGTACCCATTATTTGTTTGTTTTATGATGGCTTTTTTTAATACTTGGTATCTTATATATTAGCCTTTTAGAGAGCCAAAATCATCAAATTTTTTTGCCTCATTTTGCCTTAATTAATTTAAACTGCAGAACTGCTAGCTTGGTACCGCACCAGCAAACGAGAATGGAAAAGCTCACGAAGATGTTCTCAAATTAATGGAGGCAATGGAGAAAAAAACAGGAGCTGCTGGAGGCTACGACGGCACATGGTGGAACAGTTCATGCACCGGCATGCGTCGTCACTGTGCCACCATGTGCCATCACGACCTCCATAGAAGGTCGAATTTTCAAGCTCACAAAGCATGACATCTTGAGTTTATTTTTCATGAATTATGATTGTATTTTGACAAATCCAACAATTATATAACGCGCTCTCTCTCTCTCCACACACACAAATTTAGCTTCATTTCTTTATAGGAGAATTTTATAAATTATAATAAGTCTCATCAAAAAAATAAAATGCAATGAATATATAGCTCCAGACTGTTGGGGTTATGAGTTCATATAAATCGGTGATTCTCGTGATCAACTAAGGATCAAATAATATGTATACAAAGACTAATACTATATTATTAGTATTGATATTCTAACTAGTATGCTATAGAATCATAATTAAACAAATAAAATTATTTTTTAAAGGCTCAATTCATATAATCAATTAAATAAGGAGTTATCAATTCAGAAATATATAATAGCTCAAACCAAGAAATCAATCTTAATAAATAATCATGTTTTATTAAAGACAAGAGATAATAAACATTATATAAATTACCAAGAAGTATAAATAATTTTATATTAACAACTCAAATATTTATATTTTTTTAATGAGAAAGTAAGTGATAGAATGTTCCCCATGTTATGGTTTATATTCTGCATTAAACAGAGTATAGTTGTATTAAAAATACACCCCTTTCCCCGAAAGGAAGGGGAAGAACACAATCAAGGGATTTCTAGTTGTTTAACTTCTCATGTGTCTCTTCCACCACGGGCAACTGTTTATTTTCGCCAAGGTGAATTGAGGCGTCAAGTAGATGAAATTATTTACTGCTTAGAAACTTGGTCGATTTCACTGTTGTCTTTGAGACAAATGAAACTGAGGTTTTTGGTTTGCGATTTGGGCATATAAGGATAATCTTTATTGCTCGGTGTTTGAGAATTTGGTGCTAAATCTTCCCAAAATTTGTTTGATGAGGATAATCTAGAGCCAGAAAGTCTGTCTACTGGCTTATTGATCAACACTTGTATCATATTGTGAACAAACATGTCAATTTCCAGAACTTTATTGAGTAGGATGACTGTATAGAATTACTATGATTTTTTTTTTTGATAGTAATCGAGTATATTATAAATAGGCGACCCCATTAAGAAAATGAGGGCTGCAATAAGAAAGATTACAGGGGGGAATTAAAACATAAAGAGAGCGAGGAATTTACAACCCCGACTAGTTAGTCCAGTTCATGATACATTCAGGATTTCTATAAAGATCGGAACCTGTGTAACTGAAATTTTTAACAGAGGACTTCAACCAAAAGGCCAACCGATGAAAGGTGAGGTCAAAAATCACATCCCAGTCTGGAGTTTTGGAGCCGAAGATCATATTGTTGCGCGCTATCCAAATTGACTAGTATAATCCTTTACAGAGAAGGGTAATTGCTTGACATTGAAAATTTCCTTTTAACAGGCCGGACCATTCCTGAAGGTTATGATTTGGGTCTTTTGGCAGACAGCCTACACACCCAAACCAACTATAGAGTCTACCCCAGAGAGACCAAGATGTAGGACAGAGATGGAAGAGATGATGTATAGTCTCAATCTCCTTGTAGCAGAAAGGGCAAAGAGCTTCCTCATAATTGATGATTCTTCTCTTAGCTAAGAAATCTTTTGTGCAAACACTGCCGTTTAGGAGAAGCCATATGAACACATCTATTTTCGGAGGAGCAAACCCTTTCCAAAGCAGAGCAGGGGAGTGAAGGTTTGTTGAAACAATTAAACCATCAAGAAGATGGCATCCTGAGGAGACTGTGTAAACGTTGGAGCTGTGGGATTTCCAAATCTTGTTGTCTTCACCATTAGAGAAGACTAGACCACGTTCCACTTCTGCTATCAAGCTTTCCCGCATACAGAGCTCGCGGGATCGAAGGGGCCTTCTCCAAGAAAGATTGAATGAGTTATCACTTTGGTTATGGACTTCTGCAATGCTTAAAGATTGCTGCAGGGAGAGGTTGTAAAGCCTAGGAAACATGAACTGAAGAGGGGCTGCGTGGCCTAGCCAGGAATCAGACCAGAACCTGATGTTTCTCCCATCGCCCACCTTGAACCCGACATTGGATTGGAGGGGAGCCGATATGCTGTGATTTAAGGAAATTGCAGATACCAAGCCACGCCAAGTTGGAGATAAAGAGCCTGCAAACACAGGAAGGCCATTTACGAAGTATGGCCAGTGCTTTCGTAGGATAAGATATTGCCAACCTCCTACCACTCTTTTATCAAGGTTCCAGAGCCATTTAAACATCAGAGCCAGATTTTTGTTGTGAATAGAACCCAACCCAAGACCTCCAAGCAGCTTACTCTTAATTACCTTGTGCCAAGCAACCTTACAAATACCATGTGAATTTGAGGTGCCCTTCCAGAGAAAACAACGATTGATGGAGGATATAGCCTTTGTAATGCCCTTTGGCATAGTAAAAACAGACATGTAGTATAGAGGTAGAGAGTTTAAGACAGATTTAATAAGACATATTCTCCCAGCCATGCTCAGAAACTTCCCTTTTCATTTGCTTAACTTTGCTCTGATTGTTGACAATACCGATTTCCAAGTGGAGAGCCTAGTTGGGTTAGCACCAAGAGGCAGCCCAAGGTATGTGACTGGGAAAGTGTCACTGCGACAGAAAATTGCGTTAGCCAGACCTGAAGTGTATTCGTTGTCCAAATTAATTCCTATAAGTGAGCTCTTATAGAAATTAACTTTCAGTCCGGAAATGATCTCAAACCAGCGAAGGATCCTCTTTTATCAACACATATCAAATTCTTGCTGCTGCTGAGGAAGATATCCAGCACTTAGCCATCATAGAGGGTAGCAAGGTTTTGTGTTGATAGTATTTGTTGGTATTTGTAAAGTCTATTTGGAAATAAATCCATTATAAAAAGATTATGTGAACTATAGTTTTAAAGCGAAAAATATTCTTCCTTTAAAACACTCACTAATTATTTTAACATTTGATTGATTATTTTACAGATTAATGAGAGGATCGACAACTCCTCCTTTTTCCTTCTAAGAATATTTGTTTTAGATTATTTCCAGAAATATGAAAAATAATAAAACAATAAAAAGAAATTTCTTTAATAAAATTCAAATCTAGATCTGCGGATTTGATATTTTATTTTATTTTTCTTATAAAGGAAGAAAAAGAGACTTCATTTTTATATTTCTTACTCATGTAAGGGTTAATTAGATCATTGCAAATTGTATACAAGTAATTACCTGGTGAGCAACGACCGTGCTTAACTGCTCGAAAATTGGCGATACAAGTGCCTCTGCCATTTGTCTGTTTAATTTAATTTAATTTAATTATTTTAAAAAAAGAGACAATGACGATAGGATGAACTGAGAAAGAGAGAGAAGAGTGTGAGGGGAAGGAGGCTGCTGGTTTAGTTAGATTATGTACTTAGGGTTTGGTGATGAGGGTTGAGTTTTGTTTCAGTCCCTGTACTGTTTCTAACATTTCAATTCACTCCCTATATTATTGTAGCTTTTCAGTCTACTCCTGGTTGTGTGTTTCTACTGAGAATGACATGCCATTTCGAGTTCCAAAGGCGAAACACTCGTGGTCTTCCAAAGGATTATTATTTGTGGAAAGTTATTTCTTCTTCGATTTATATGGACAATTTTTTGTTTCTTTTTCCTTTTTTTTCACTCATGCCCCCAATCATCATCTTATAATATTTGTTGTGTCTTTTCTCAATTAAAATATCTCAACCCTTTTTGTTTAGGGTTTGTTCTACTTTTGACCTTTCCACAAATTTTTTCAAAGTTTTTTTAGATGCTCTTGGTCTAGGACTTTTTCACTTTTGACCCTATTTCAATTGTTGGGTCTCCGTTTTCAATATTCTGTTTACTATTGATTCTGTTAACGTTTTCATCTTTTTAACAAAAAAAAAAAATTCTCAATTGCACCCCAGCTTGGGGTATGATCTAAATCTAGGTTTTTTTTTCTTTTAAAAAAAGATTATGTCAGGTTTATACTGGAACTGCAAAGGATTTATATTTTAAAAATTGTGAAAAAAAAGAATAAATATAGTTTTTTTTATTTCAAGGAAGATCGGGTAGAATTAATAAATTTTGATTTTATCTAATGTAATGGTTTGGACTTGCAAAGAATTATGATTTGTGAGTCTATCATTACCAAATAAATTATTACATGTCATTATACATACTGTTAAAGCTCAATTTCATTATATATGGTTCAAATTTATATATGAGTTTAAAATTTGTTTAGTCAATTTATATTGTTTTTCCATGCTATTTTAATACACATTGAGTTATTTATGTAATCAAAATTTTTAATTTTCAGGATTGATTAGTTTTAACTTTGTATGTTAAAGTTTAATTAAAATATTTTGTTGAAATAAAATGTTAAACATCTATTAACTTAAAAAAAACAATGAGATAAAAAAACATTTCATTAAAAAATAAGATACGATCTCAAAACAAAGTAATGAAAAATAAAAATCCCATAACAAAATTGTTGATATTACTATCCCCCAAACAAAGTGGAGGTTATTGTCTTGGTTCATCGGTGTTGATGGCGTAAAGGAGAAAAAAAAAGGGAAGTGAGGGAACTGTTACCGGTAAAAATAAAAATGAAAGGGAAAAGGTCGAAGGCTATGCAGCAGAGATGGGGCTTTTAGGGCTGTTTTGCGAGGTTTTAAGGTTGACTGCTACCTGGCGGCTAGGCTTCTTGAAAATGGATCTATTGTGGTTTTTTTTTTTCAGGAGAGATTGTATGAGGTGGAGTGAGTTCTGTCGATTTTCTTATGTTATCATTATAAATTTATATATAGTTTTATTTTTATAATTATTATTTTTTATTTTTTATTTTTTTAATTGAAATTTTTATCTATAAAATTTTATCATATTTCAAAAAATTTATATATTAGTTTTGATTTTTATTATTTTTATTATTTTTTATTTTATTTGAGATAATTTATGAAATTAATTTTTTTTTTCAATATCATTCTCATTCAACTTTTTAATTTGTAAGATTTATTTCTCATTATTTTCATAAACTTAAAAAATATTAATAAGTTATTTTCCAGCTCATTTTTCATAACATAATCAAATACTGAAAAGTGTTTTCTAACTTATTTTTTATGACACTATTAAATATTAAAAAATAATTTATTTTTTTAAAAATATATTTTTTTAAAAAATATTTTTTAATAAATAAATGAGTCATGAGAAACATCTAGCTAAATGTGCCACGGTGCTACCATAAATAAAAGAGAGAACAATTACATATATTTTCTCAAGAATATAGTGTGTGGTTAGGATTTAGTTTGGTAATGTTTTTGAAATTATGTTTTTTTAAAATTTAAATATTTTTTAATTAAATTTATTTTTTTATTTTTAGATTATTCTAATATAATAATATTAAAAATATTTTTTTAAAATTAAAAATATTATTTTAACATATTCTTAAATAAAAATCATTTTAAAAACAAATAGCGCGGTAATAAAATATCCTTTTGCTTTTGCAAAGTAAACAACGGTCGTATGGTCACTTAGTCAAGATGATTTAATTAATGAACTAACAACCTGAGTGGCGAATCCCCAATTCTTCTCATCCAAGAGTTTGACGACTGAGACCGAGGAGACAAACACGTGTCAAGATTCGAAAACGTCTTCTTCACTGCATTCCCCTCCCTTGTGTCCTTGTTATACTTGTCCTTTTCTTATACCATTTGGAGTGTTTTTAAAACATTATTTGAAACGGTTTTTACTTGAAAAATACTAAAATTGATGGTTTTAGATAATTTTGGGAAAGTATTAAAAAAATTTAAATAATCCAAGTAAAAAATATATTTTAGGATGCCACTTGTTTGATTGGTTACTTGGAATTTAAAAAAATATAAATAATATAAATATAATTTGACCGAGAGAAATACAAAAACAAATCTTTTTTAAAAATAAATTCATATAATGTTTTTTAAAAATAAATTCAATCCTCGTAATGTACCCTGAGAATAACTCAAAACAAAAAGGTTTAAGTTAAGCTTAAAGAATGAATAAGCATCCACGTGGCAAGAACAACATATGAGGTTAGAGGTGGAGGATGATACGATACCTCGGTTGTTGTTTCTTTGTTTTTTTTTTAATCATGAATCAAGAGTTATTAAAAATCAGGTTACGAGTTACATGAATTAACTGGTATTAATTTGTATTTTTTTTTTAAATCAAAATAATATTATTTGAAAAAATAAAAGAAAAATAAACTAGATTTTGAACTATATCCATCAAATCAGCTCAGATTATAAATCACAAATCACATGAGTAGCGTGATTTTTTATGGGACACAGTTGAGAAAATGGACTGTTTTTGTGTCTTTTCCCCTTTCAAATGTTCTTGACCAACTTGGTACCGGGCATGGAATGGTTAATGTGGTTGAGCCTAGATGATGGCATGCACAAATTTCACTGGAGAAAATCAAAATCAACCTAGTTTAGCCCATCATCCACTCAAGGACGAGGAGTTTATGAAAATAAATAGCCTGTATAGAAGCGGCAAATCTCATAATCTAGTAATTTTGATGCTGGTTCTTGAACTAGAAACCATGTATTAGTTAATACCGTCTTCACTCCAGCTGAGAAGAATTTTTATTTTATATTCCAGATGATCATCGTTATACTATGTAATGTAGTGATTCAATCGTGCCATTTCTTACTGTTATCATTGAATTGTAATAAATTGTGAAAATCAACCTTACAAATGATGGCTTGATCTAAACTAGGATGGCAATTGCAAATTAAAATCCAAGTCAACAATAGATTACAATTACAGTAAAGAGGCTTACATATTATTTTAGAATAAGGGCCAAGGTTATGGAATCTGGAGATTGAAATTCAGATCTAAATTACAGAGGAAATCTGGAGATTGAACCCAGATGAAGTGAATTCTTGCATGACAGCAATTTCCCTCACAAGATCACTGGCTTGATTCGAGCCCTTCATTAAATTGTGATAAATCAACCAGGGAATGCTTGATCTACAGTACTAGGATGGCAATGGCAAATGAATGGAGGAAGCATCAGATCTCATCCTGTCTTTTCACATATCGAAGCAAGATGCAGTTGAAGAAATTATGGAAAATCATGTACATTAGCACAAATATAATCCATGGCATCAGGCCCAAAGCATTTCCTTTTCACAAGGTTCCATACCCATTGCACCAGGAACCTCCTCCCTTTCATCCCCTTTTTTCACAGGGGTTCCATACCCGCTGCTGCATCTATTTTTTTTTTAAAAAAAAGAGAGGATGTGAGAAAGGTATATCACAGCTGCATTTGATAGAATAAATTTTAAGTAGGAAATAAAATCCAAAGTCAGCAATAGATTACAAATGATTTGAATCCATTTACAGTAAAGAGGCATATGAAACATATATACGGTGCTTAACACAGCATTGAATGAAATCCTCCATGTAAACAAGGCTTACATCTTATTTTACGTAGAGTCGTCTCTTCTCTCACAACCTTACCAAACACCAAAGCAAATAATTAATACACTCAGAACCAAATCGGAACCTTACCAAACTCTGAAGTAGCTCTGAAGTATCTTCTAAGACCAAACTGTCAAACACAGACCACAAGCAAACGTGTCATAACCAAAACAACCCAGTGAATGGTTAACAAAATCTTCGATTTGATTCCAAAAAATATTATCACTTGGAAAATCTTCAAATGCACAAATTAAATATATCATGTAATGGTAAAATAACCAAAACAAGAATTATTAAATAAAAAAAACAAAGTTTATTAACTTGTATCTCTTTTTTTTCCCATGAAAAAATGGAGAGAAGAAAATAGATTTGTTAAAAATTAAAATTAAAATCTCTACGAAATTCAATTATGCTAATAATTCTAGTTGTAAAATCTTTTACCGTTAAGAATTAACACTGGTAGAAGAATTTACCTACTCCCAGTTCAGAAAAATAAATGTTCGGGATATGAGAAACCTGGTGCCAATCTTCACCCATCTCTTCCTTCCCGTAACGTTTCCTTAGATTGGGACACAATGTGGTGCTTTTTATTAAAAAAAAAAACAGAGGAATGCAAGAAAGAAAGTCACAGCTGCATTTGATAGAATAAACGTAAGTAGGAAATAAAATCCAATTCAAGAATAGATTACAAAGGATTTCAATCCATTTACAGAAAAAGGGTATATAAAACATATGGTTATTAATACTATTGGTCTGAAGAATCATTCGAATGGGGATGTGATGGCATTTAGAAAGCACAGGTACTGGGGGCTTGCCTTTCACTAGCAGAAATCATTTTTATTGTTGAAGATTTTTTGTGTTAGGTTTCGATAACTTTATTTGGATTTAATCAATGGGTATGATCTCTTATAGATGAATGGTTTAGCTTCCAAGTCTACCATTCTCTCATTTATTTGCATTTAATCCACTGAAACTGAGGTTTAAGAATTTCTTGTTGTGAATTGCAGAAAGCAGTTGCTTGATCTTCACTAGGATGGCAATTGCAAATGAATGGAGGAAGCATCAAGATTAGTGGCTTGTTTGAAGGCAGATAGACCCTTTGATCGTTAGATGATGCCTTTAGATGAGAAAGGATGTGAGAAAGGTATATATATCAGCATCATTTGATAGAATAAATGGCAAGTAGTTTGTTTTTTAATCAAGTACTTCAATTTGGCAAAGATAGTGTGTAATTTACCATACTTTATTCTTATTCCATACAATATAATTATGGATACTATAGAGCATATACTTTGATCATAGTCCTTGGCTTAAAACGAATTTGGTGCAGATACAGATTCTATAGACGTCCAACTCCAACAAGCCCTAAAAGGACATCAATATTGGATAAATACCAAGGAGCTAGTAAAGAAAAAATATAAAAGAGAATATTTGTGAGAAAGCTTCTCATGCAAAGCGTGAGTTAATAGTTCTTGATTACTAATGTATATATAGACTTTACAACGTAGGAGAAATATTCAGAAGGAAAGTTACAAATAAAGTAATAAATTTGTACAGATTATAATTTCTATCTTAGTGCTGTTACATAGCTATTTTACAGGAGTAAATTGCTGGAGTAGATTGCTGAACTGATTTCCTATTATGCAGTGATTGGATTCAACAAGACTCCTTGAATTACTCTTCATGATTCTTCTATTTCTGGAAAGACAACCACATCTTGGTCAACTGCCTTATCACTCCATGCTGTAGACTCAAGATGGTTGTTAGTGGGTGAATTATGTTTAATATCCTCCCTCAAACTATGCCGAGGCTGAAGGCAAAGTTTGTTGCGGAAGTGGTGTAAGACAGCTTTACAAAGGGGTTTAGTAAAGATATCCGCAATTTGTAGAGTAGAAGAAACATGGCGAGTAACAAGAAGACCCATGGAGACCCTTTCACGAACAAAATGGTAGTCCAATTCAATGTGCTTACTTCGAGCATGAAAAACAGGATTAATAGTCATATGTAATGCACTTAAGTTGTCGCAAAATAGAATTGGTGGTTGTGATTGAGGAACACGAAGATCACGTAAGAGAAAAGTGAGCCAAGTTAATTCTGCAGCAGTGTTGGCCATAGCACGATACTCGGCCTCAGTGCTTGATCGAGAAATGGTTGGTTGTTTCTTGGCACACCATGATATAATATTCCGCCCTAAGAATGTACAAAAGCCAGTTGTGGATCGTCGAGTAGTTGGACAACCTGCCCAATCTGCATCAGAGAAACCACAAAGATCAAGTGTAGTATCACCAGTTAAATGTAAACCAAAATGGATGGAGCCTTTGACATATCTTAAAATACGACGAACCATTTTCATGCTAGCAACAGATGGGGCTTGTAGAAATTGAGAAACATAATTGACACAAAAGGAGAGGTCAGGTCTTGTAAGGGTCAAATATTGTAGGGCACCGACAATGCTACGATAAAAGGAAGGATCTGAATAAGGTGTGTCATCATGAAGACCTTTAGTTTTAGACTCCATTGGTGTGTTCATGGGTTTGCAATCAAGCATTTGTGCTTTATCTAGAATTGAATAAGCATAATGAGCTTGAGAAAGATGTAAGGAATTATTACGCCGCTGAATTTCAATCCCAAGGAAATGGTGTATGGGGCCAAGGTCTTTCATTGCAAATTCAGAATGTAAGAGTTGAATAAATTCATCAAGTAACCGTGAATTGGATCCTGTCAAGAGCATGTCATCAACATAGAGTAATAAAATTAGTGTACCAAGTGATGAGTGCAGGATAAAAAGTGATGGATCAGCCAAACTACAAGAGAAACCATGTGCAAGCAAAAAGGAGCTGAAACGATCAAACCAAGCTCGTGGTGCTTGTTTAAGACCGTAAAGAGCTTTTTGAAGTTTACAGACATGAGAGGGAAAGAGTGAATCATGCATACCAGGGGGTTGTTCCATAAAAATATCTTCACTTATGAAACCATGGAGAAAGGCATTTTTAACATCAAGTTGTCTTATATCCCATTGGTGAACTAAGGCCAGACTAAGAACTAAACGAATGGTACCTGGTTTGATAACTGGAGAAAAAGTTTCTGTATAGTCGACACCATCAACTTGATGATACCCTTTTGCGACTAACCTGGCTTTTAGCCTATCAAGGGTACCATTAGCAGTCAATTTAGCTTTAAACACCCACTTTGATCCCACCACATTCATATAAGGTTCTCTGGGAACTAAGGTCCATGTTTTATTTTGACGTAGTGCATCAAGTTCCTCAAGCATGGCGCGTTTCCAGCCATCATGTTGTAGAGCCATTTTGACATTACGTGGTTCTTCAGGAATATCACCACGTTCAAGAACTAAGGCATAACGTGGATTTGGTTTGTGTATGCCATGTTGAGCTCTAGTGACCATAGGATGAGGTGTCAGCTGTACCTGTTCAAAATGTAGAGGAGAGTCAAAATTTAAAGAAGAAGAGATGGGTGAGGAACTACCTGTGTCAGGTATTATGTTAGCTGTAGGAGATGGAGGTGTTGCATTCATTGAAGTATCATCATATGGAGCAGAGTCTGTGACAGGCGATTGTTGAGGTGCAGGAGTGTGGTCATGATCAGACGGGGAATCAGAAGGAACATCTTCAACCACTGGAACGGGTGGAGGTGAAGATTCATGCAAAGGATTGCATGAAGGTGCATCTACTGGTGGAACAGTGTTTATCATCGTAGGTAAGAATGGAAAAATACCGAAGGATTTAGTTGAGCTAGTGTGTGAAGAAGGTGAATTTTCTTTCGTCCTACAAGGGAAATGATTTTCATCAAACACTACATGTCTCGAAAGAAACATCCTATTTGTTTTCAGATCAAGACAACGATACCCTTTATGTTGGTTACTGTAACCTACAAAAATACAAGGAACAGTTTTAGCATCAAATTTATTTCTCTTTGTATTCCATGTATATGGATAACATCGAGATCCAAACACACGTAAAGTAGAGTAGTTTGGGTGAGAACCATATAAGCGAGAGTAAGGAGTATCAAATGCTAGTGAAGAAGAGGGCAAACGATTAATTAAAAATACTGCTGTAGAAAAAGCCTCAACCCATAGAAACTTAGGCACACCGCTATGAAAAATCATAGTCATCCCAAGTTCTCTAATAGTGCGATGGCGACGTTCAACAATCCCTGTCTGTTCGGGAGTATATGGACATGAGAGATGATGAATGATTCCTTGTTGCTGAAAATGAGATTCAAGTCTTTTATTTACAAACTCTCCTCCACCATCAGTATGGAAAATTTTGATTTTTCTGTTAAACTGTCGCTGCACATAATTCTCAAATGCCAAATAAACATAAAAAAATTCAGATTTAGCACGAAGAGGAATTATCCACATATAATGAGAATAATCATCAACAAAGCATGCATAGAATCGAAATTTGCCAAGAGATAAAACAGGGGCCGGTCCCCAAATGTCACAATGAATTCTTTCAATAATATCAGTACTAATAGAACTAGATGAATTAAATGGTAACTTGCTAAGTTTGCCCAGTTGACAACTTTCACAAAGAGTATCAACTCTTTTATTGGAATTAACATCAATTAACTTCTTTGTGCGCAAAATCTTGAAGGCACAGTTTTGTGGGTGTCCAAGACGTTGGTGCCATAACTCCTCGGTTCCTGAGTTTTGCCTGTTGGAGAAATTTGCTTCCTTCATCTTGGATAAAACATAAAGGTCTCCCTTACGCTGACCCATTAGTAGGGTGCGCCCTGTTACTCGTTCCTTAACATAAAATAGCTCATCAGTAAATTCACAATTCAAGGGGTATTGTCGTGTTAATTGACTAATGGAGAGTAAGTTCCTTGTTAATTGTGGGACTAATAAGACATCACGTAGCATCAGTTTATTCTTACCATCAGAAACTAAGGTGTCCCCAATTGCATCAATCGTTAAGGGTGAACCATCACCAATAAATACAGAATCACAACCAACATATTTTTTAAGATTAGAAAGTATACCTGAGTTTGCAGTCATGTGATTCGAAGCACCAGTGTCAGTAGTCCATTCAGTATCAGCGATTGTGGTGTCCATTGTAAGAGCCGCAAGTGCTTGAGGAAGTTCATCATTGCTTGATTGTTCTGGTAGACTCCAACATATTTTGGCTATATGGCCTTGCCTGCCACAGAGCTGACAATATTCATTCTTGTATACCTCTCTCTCTGTAAGTGTCATGCGTCGTTTACCAGGTGGTGGTGGTCGAGAGACACGATTGTTATTCCTTTGGGATGATGGTTGTGAGCCTGAGTTATTACCTGCAAAAGTAGAATATTGAAAACTGTTGTTTGTAGCATGAAATCCTCTACCTTTTGATGTGAATTGATGGTTGTGAGGACTGCGATTATTATGATTGTGTTGCTGCTGTCTGTGGTTGCGTTGTCCATAGAACGCATAAGATGGAGAATGTGATGCTTCAATCCATGAATTTCGCTGTTCAAAGCCCTGTAAGAGTGAAACCATTTCTGAGTAGGATGGCATTGGAGGTTTAAGCATTGTGGTTGTGAAAGATTCATATTTCGGGCCAAGATTTGCAAGTAAAGAGTAAACTTTTGTTTTGTCAGGTATGGGGTTGCCTATGGCTGCTAGGCTGTCACATATACTTTTGAATTTTCTCAAGTGTTCTGATAAGGATTGACTTGGTTCCTTTTTGAGGTATGTGAGTTGTTGTCGGAGAGTAAACTCTCGTTCTTGGGAGTCTTGGGCATATGCTTCTTTCAAAGCATTCCAAACTGATTGGGATGAATCAAGACCAATAACCAGACCCAAGGTTTCTTCTGTAAGTGTCCCGATGATCCATCCACGTAGGAGACGATCTTCCTTTCTCCATTTGAGAAAGTCTTCTGAGATTTGTTGTTCTGTTGCTTCACTTGTTGATGTCCTTTCTGTTGTGACATTGATGTACATGGTAGGTTTTATTTTTTCTCGCCTGTGAGAAGCCCGACCATGTCTTGGCTCTCGGCTAAAGCAAGCATTTGTTCACGCCACAGAGGGTAGTTGTCTGGTGTGAGTTTGAGGGTAACAAAATTGGCAACATTGAGAGAGATTGTGGAAGCCATTGAAAAAGAAGAAAAAATGGAACTCTCTTGTCTCACAAGAAGCTCTGATACCATAAAGAAAAAATATAAAAGAGAATATTTGTGAGAAAGCTTCTCATGCAAAGCGTGAGTTAAGAGTTCTTGATTACTAATGTATATATAGACTTTACAACGTAGGAGAAATATTCAGAAGGAAAGTTACAAATAAAGTAATAAATTTGTACAGATTATAATTTCTATCTTAGTGCTGTTACATAGCTATTTTACAGGAGTAAATTGCTGGAGTAGATTGCTGAACTGATTTCCTATTATGCAGTGATTGGATTCAACAAGACTCCTTGAATTACTCTTCATGATTCTTCTATTTCTGGAAAGACAACCACATCTTGGTCAACTGCCTTATCACTCCATGCTGTAGACTCAAGATGGTTGTTAGTGGGTGGATTATGTTTAATAGCTAGTGCATGAGCATTGTTTGTTCTCTCTGTGGCAGAGGCCTCTCCACAACTTCTCAGCAGGAAAGCTGAAAATTATGTGGAGCTCCATGCAAATTGATGCGCATGCTTATTATTTCTGGCCACCTGAATGTTTTCTTTTACATTTTTTTTTTATTTAAGTTGCAACGCAGTGCGGTTCTATAACCTAACTAGTTTCAACTCGATAAAACTGACTGTATTAATTTTCTCAAATGAAAGCTCGCTGTGAACTTTTAATGCCAGCAAGGAGCAGATATGAATTTTTGTAAATAGCTAAAATAAAAAAAATCAAGATTTTCCTCGATTCAGTATTATTTTCTTGATTGATGTCTAAATATTATTTTTTTCATTTCTTTCTCAGCATAACGCCAAACAATTTAATTTCTCCGTCAAAGAAAACAAGACTAATTTATCTGATCTCCGAACTTGATTTGTTTTCTTTTCTAAAACTTCCTAATCGTGTATACGAGCATAAAAGAATAATAATAATAATAATAATAATAATTACTGCATTTTTCTTGGAAAATGTTTTGATGGGCACCTTTACATATTTTCCATAGAAAGTGTCTAAGATGCTCTATGATTCGATTTCAATCCAATTACATATTTTACATATTCTTTGAAAATCCTCTCCTTGAATTCTTTTTTCCTTTATATCATAAATTAAAAAAAAAACCCTATTCATGTTAAAACAAACTTTTCTATTTTAATTTTTAAGAATACAATGTTTAATAAGAGAGATTATTAAATAATCATATAATATTATAAATATTATTATTATGAATTTCACTTTTCACATCAACAAGAAAGTATTGCATTAAAAATATCTAATGATAATAAAAATCTCTTATTATACAACGTAATTGGAGTTTCTCTAACTCAATATATGCTGATAAATACATGGATGTAATTATACTGTTATTTGTGGATATAATTAATTAATTAGTAAAAAAAATAGATTCTCATGATTAAAAAAAATGAGGAAACTTTGAAAAAAGAGAGACAAAAAGAGACATGATATTAATGTCTTTGATTATTTATTTAAAAATTGATATTTATTAACATTTTGATACTTGATAAGAGGAACTCCTTTTGTCCTGAGGAGCCTAAATTTTTTGTTCATCTAATGATTGTTTATTTGAAAAATGGGGGATCTAATTGGAAATGTATATTGTTTGTAACCCAAATGAGAATGACATGATAATTAGAGAAAAAACAAGATGTCATTTTCCCAAAATAAAAATAAAAGAGAGGATATGGTGGTGGGTCAACGTGTCAACAAACCCATTAGGCCGAGAGTTGGTGAGTGCTGACTTTTCGAGGTGGTCCCACTTGCTAGTGACTGGTGCTCAGTGATGGCCCTCGGATGGGCTAGTGGGCTGCCGGTGGGGGATGTTTTCTTTTGACGGTAAATTATGGTAGTTTCCTTGCAACTCTTGGAAATGAAATTTTCAGTTTGTTGAAATTTCCATGCAATTCTTGGAAAAAATTCGTCCAGAGATGATCGATCCTTGTTGAAAACAGAGCAGTTTGTAAATGCGTTCCAAGAGTTTCACGGGATTTTGAATTTTTTTGTTTAATTTTTTTTATTGTTTTTAAATAATTCTAAGATACTAATATAAAAAACAAATAGGAGCAGCCAAATCATTAAGCCAAAATTAAGAGGAGCATATACGAAAAACAAGAGGAACTTCTTTTTTTTTTTTTTTTTTAAGATTAACGTGGATGTCCGGGCCAGCTTGCGCGCACCTCGACTAATCCCACGGGCCTTGAAGTTAACGACCATGTAAGCCTCCAGTGGCCATCATATGAGCAACCACAGGGTTCGAACCTGAGACCACAGAGGGAGCAAACCTCTTAGTCCCAAGTTCTTACCACTGGGCCACCACCTAGATGATTAACAAGAGGAACTTCTTCCAAGTAGGAAAGGTGTCGCAAATGGATGAAATGCTGATAGCCTGAAAATATCCCATACAACTTTATCTTGTTTCCTAGGAAATCTTAGAAAGATTATGGCAGATATCCAGAATAAAATTGAACACTGTTCCAAAATATAATCCAATGTTGCAATATAGATCCCTTCAAGTTCGTAGTTGATCCGAACGTTTTTAAACCATTACATGCTCAAACTGCTCCCAAATTCTCTGGAGCTTAATCATTCTACAATTCTCACTTAATGAAGTACATTGATATTATTTGGTTCAAGCATCTTACCCTCATGAAGGCCAGCTCTCCCATATGCATTTCAAGAAGATCAGATTTGCAGAATAATTCAGAACCAAATACCACTGAGCTTACCTTCCCATGAAGGTTGATCAACAGTGTATATGTGTCAGTAGAGGGCTGGCAGCCATCACTTTTCATTCGCTGAAAGATCTCAATTGCTCTTTGAGGGTTTCCAGCCTTCATTAACCCATCAATATAAGCATTGTATACAAGTGCACCTGGCCAAAATTAGAGTATACGCTCACTTTTCACTCCTTGAATGTGCATGCAAGTGTATCAACAGAACAGCTTGAAAAATGAAAATCTGAGACTTGTAAATAAGAGAACGAAACACAAAAGCAGAACTAATGCCCTGTATTTCACCACCACAAAAAGAAGAGAAATAACCCACGCATTCTCATAAAGGAAAGCTACAGAAGCAAGTGTCATCCAGGAGCCTCTAGCCTAATCCAGTTCCGGTCTAGCTAAATTAGCAAGGGGTCCCTCCTGGTTTAATCAACCATTCTCTAAGCATGGTGATGTAGATAAGGAGTAGTAATCACTACTATTATAGTAGCAACAAGAAATATGCAGACCATGAGCCAATCTTCTCTTTTCCTACGTTTAGTACACTTCACCCCCGAAAAGAAAAAAAGAAATACAGCTCTGTGCAATTATTGAGCAAGGTTTCAAAATTTAAAACGAATTTAACCCCACAAAAAGTCAATAACTTCTTGAAAATACAATTTCCCTAAATTGAAGAAATGAATTGGTAAACACATACTTGGAGGAAGGCCATACTTTCGCATATCAACAAAGGCAGCTTCAGCTTTTTCTAACAATCCACATGCACAGTAAGCCTTTATAAGAAGGGCATAAGTGTCTTCAGTAGGGATACACCTGGCTTGAAGAAGATCAACATATGTTTCTTCTGCCTTCTTGTACAAAGATTTTTCCCCATAAGCATCTATTAGTAAATTGGAGCACATGACATCAGTCCGGAAGGAGCTATTGTACAATATCCATTGACATATCTGGAAATTTTAGAGTTACACCCAACAAGATTATTAAGAATTAACTATTAAGAACTCACAATTTAAAAATGTCGATATAATAAATAGAGACAGTAAAGAGATTTGTTTCATTTAGTTGTAGGAAAATGCTGGTTTATGAGAATTCCAAACACCAACTGCAGCACAAACCACTTAATGATTGAAGAGAAAAATGTTGTGTGAACATCCTGCCACAAAACTATGTCCGTGCAATGTGGTTTAATCCATCGCCTACCACCTTACACGATGAAAGAAATAAAGCACGATTTACTGACCAATGCAATTGGATCCCATTGTTTATTCAAACGAAGTTGGACGGCTATATTAACAAGATCATCCCAAGTCTCGTGAGTGACAGGAAGAGTATCAAGAGCAGCCCAGACATTATTCGGATCCACTTCTTTCCGCACAAAGTTCAGAATCTGATGAGCAACAGGACTTAGCACTGGGAAAATTCCATCAACAAATCCAGATCCATATTTCCATCCTTGTCCCCTCAAAGAGCCACCTAGGTATAAAAGATGACTTAATAATTAAAGTCATATTTGCTTGAGCAGTTATATGTATGAGCACAAAGTGAATTACTCCGTATTACATCGTTTCCTGGACATCTTTTTGTGATCAAAGATTCGCCATTTGCCATGTTCGTCGATATAGACCCTGTCGCTTTTCCACTTTTTAACATTTCCACTACTGGAATTCTTTTCTCTGCGTCTGAAATGACCATTCCAGATTCTTGATTCTATAAAAATATGATTCAGTGTGCATCTAACAAGCAACCTGCAAACACTAATCAAGTAAACACACAATTGCCAGCAACAAACAGACACACCTCTTAATTTAAAGCCATTACACAGAGGAAGCAACGAAATAAAATCCATATAAAGGATGCTTTAGACTTCAAAATAATTGGACAAAGAGAGACACTAAAACTACTTTTAATCACAATAGCAAACACATGAAATGCAAACCAGAAAACCTAGTTAAAAAAGAAGAAGAAAAGTTGTCAACTTTCCCTTTCTAAACCAAATATCTTCTCCCTTTCTTCCGCAATAATTCTTAACTGCTGTGAGTATAGGTTGTATTTTCATTACAGAATGAAATATTAGTCTAAACTATCTGATTAAACTACAAAAATCAAAATTTGCAACATTAAACTACAAAAAACGCAAAAAAACAAAAGGGTTTCCGGCAACAACACAGTACATTCGAAAATGACAAGAAAATGAGAGAGAGAAAACAGAGAGAGAGAGCTTAAATTGCAACAACCTTTGATTCCGAGAGAAGTTTGGTCTGATCCAACGGCAGTCAATGCGTGCTCAATCTGTACTAGCTTTCCGGTAGGACTGAAAGTAGTGAGAGAAAAGGAGTACTGGCTATCACCCATGGTTTATTGCTTGAAGACGCAGAGAGGAAAAACTGAGAATGCGAGTGTGTGGGAGAGAAAGCCAGGGATATTTACTTGGGGTTTTAACTTTGCTTTTCTCGTTGGAGAAGAAGGTGTTTTCTTACGAGGGCTTTTACAATGGAGTGTATTGGGCTTTTATGACGGCAGGTTGGTCCTCTTTACATTGAGCTCAATGAAGGCTCGGAACCAGTTTGTTTTTAAGTATTATTAACAAAATTTTATTTATTTATTAATATACATAATTTTTAATTTATTTAATTACATTTATATATAAAATTATTAATTAATTATATTTTTTTGAACTAGAAAAATATATTTAAAGAACTGCATGTTTAAATTTTTTTAAAAAATAAAAATATTTGACTCACAATAAATCATCCATATTTTATAAAAAATAAAGATGGGTAAACTCTTAATGAGGCCTTGCTGCTGAATTTTGTTGTTGATTTGTAATTTAATTATTGTTGAAGATTTTTTGTGTTAGGTTTGGATAACTTTATTTGGATTTAATCTCCAAAATCAATGGGTATCATCACTTATAGATGAATGGTTTAGCTTCTCTCATTTATTTGGATTTAATCCACTGAAACTGAGGTTTAAGAATTTCTTGGATTTAATCCACTGAAACAGTTGCTTGATCAAGATCATTGGATTTAATCCACTGAAACAGTCACTGAAACATATTATTTTACACTCAACCTTAGCAAACACCAAAGCAAATAATTAATACACTCAAAGCAAAATAATAATAATAATAATACACTCAAAGCAGGTTCTAAAGAGTTCTGCCTTCCTCACCTAATCATCAAAACAAATGATTGGGATGTGAGAAATCTTTTGCCAATCTTCACCCATCTCCTCCTTCCCGTAACGTTTCCTTAGATTGGGGCAACTCCTTATGTACAATGCCTGTAGAGGCGCTGCCAAAACATAGTCTGGTAGTGCTCTCAACAACGGGCAACTAAAAATCATCAACTCTCGAAGTTGTGGCATAATGGATATTATTGAAGTTGTGTTGGCATCTTCTTCTCCCACTCTCGTTCCAATTCCATCCCACTCTTCTACTTCAAAGAGATGGACAATCGCAAGTCCTTTTAATTTGGGGAAAGCAGTGACCCTTGCAATTTCTCCTTCATTAATACTGGCATTCTCATCTTTTTCTATACCTAAAAATCCAGCATCCACCCTTCTCACCTTCAACGACCTCAATACCAGTCTTTCAAGGTTGGGCAATCCTCCCAACGGAGGCAAGACCTCCACGTTTTCACAATCAAAGAGTCTAAGATTCTGTAATCTGGTTAATGTCACCATCCAATTTGGCAAATGCAACCCTCCGTAACCCCGTATGGTTAGATTTTCCAAGTCTGACGGAGGCTGTAAAGCTTCAATTAAAATGCCGCTCTCCTGGTTGTAGTCGAAAACCAATTCCAAACGAAGCAGGCGCTTCTTATTCTTGAGTTGTGCTTCTGCAGCGTCACTCGCATCTTCTTTACCTCCTCCTAGATTCCGTATCTCAAGACTCCCTCCAATGTGATTTAAGTTTTTCAATTCTCTTAGATTAGCTGCTTTACTTTCATTCTCACCACCACCACACACAGTAAACACATCTAATGTTCGAAGACATGTTATCCTCTCTATTCCCTTTGGTATGAAGTCCACACCTGAAAATACAACCCGGAGATGCCTCAATTTGATAAGTTTTCCAATCGCCTTAGGTAATTCCTTGAGAGACTCACAAGAAGTAACGTCTAGGGATTGCAGATTGCATAAATCACACATGGTTTCTGGCAGGGACACCAACTCTCTACAATATGCCAAATTGAGGTGTCTCAAATGTATCAATTTCCCTACCTCGTTTGGTATATCTTTGATTGAAGACCATGACAAATTCAATGACCTGATTCATGTCAGCTGCTTGAACAAATCAGGTAGTGCAGCTCCAAGCGAAGGGTCTCCAGTGTCGATCAAGAGGCTGCGAAGACCTTTTGCTTTGTAAATGGACACGGGAAAAGAGGTCTTCCTTGACAGCATCATGCTTAAGTGACGAACCCTTTCAATTGAAGTCTCCATTGTTGCTTCTCCAAGGTTATTGACATCCACTGTTAGACATTCATTTTTTGTCATATATTGGGCAAAATCATGCACTATATCATGCATCTTGAATCTGATATCTTCTCGACCATAAGTCTCAAAATCTTGGAAGAAAGAGCGCGCTGCTAAGACTTGAAAGTACTGCTCTCCTACAAGCTCCATATCTCCACCTGAAGTCTCCTTGAGGTAACCTTGAGCCATCCACATCTTCACCAATTCATCTTTGCGCATCTCGTAGTCTTTTGGAAACATGGCACAATACAAGAAACATCGTCTTACCACAGAAGGTAAATCGTAGTAACTCAAAAGCAAAGGTATAAATATTCGTCTTTCAACCTGATCTCTATCAACCTCATCTAGCCTCCACAGTTCGCTAGATAAAACACGTTCCCACTCTTCTCTTGTTCTTTTACACTGCATTAGACCTCCTAATACCTTGGCAGCTAGAGGCAAGCCCTTGCACTTGTTCGCAATTTTATCGCCGATATCTGTCAATCTTTCGCGCTCATCTTTGCTTCTTTCCTGGAATGCCACATGATTGAATATTGACCTGCATATCTCATCGGACAATTTCTCAATATTGATCCGGTGGTCAGTTCCCATCATCGTTGCCACAGCGTCCTTACGAGCGGTCACTAGAATTCTGCTTCCTCGTGCACAACCTGTGAGAGATGGTTTCAGTTTTTCCCATTGTCCATGATTTTCTGTCCAGACATCATCAAGGACAAGAAGGAGCCTCTTTCCAGTAATGGATTCAGAAACCCCTTGCAAAAGGGATTGCAATTCAACCAAATTCGTTGGTCTCCCTTCAAGCTACTCAAGGATTGCTTTGGCTATTCTAACCTCATCAAATGGTTCTGAAACACACACCCATATCTTTTTCTCAAAATGAGCCGTAACCTCAGCATCATTAAAAGCTAGTTGGGCGAGAGTTGTTTTTCCAATTCCGCCCAGCCCTACTAGAGAGATGACATCCACGTCCCGTGCTTCTTGACTACTTTCAGCCAGCAACTTGCTTACAACATTTCTCTTTTCACCATCTCGACCAATCACGCTTGATTCATCAACAAAGGAGGTAGTTGTTAGTCGCTGGAGTTCATCAGTGGCTTTGTATAGATCAAAGCCATACTTAGCTCTCTCTTTGGCAATGTCATCCACTTTTTCACTAACTTCTTTGATCTTCAGGGCAATGTCGCGACGTCGAACCACTTGATTGAAACAAAAGCAAGGAGATCCCAGGAAGGAACACCGTATCTTCTGTCGGCTGGGAGTATTTTCTTCAGCTTCCTCCATTTTCCATCGAAGAATTGCAGTGCTCCATTCATCTAGCACGTCATCCATATCATAACATGCATCTTTGAGCTTGTCTAGCCAATCTCTTACAGCCTTATCCTTCACTTGTTTTCTATCTGCATCTTCAAGGACAGATTGGATATCAAGGAGATTGCTTTTCAGCTTGTCACATTGTTTCTTCACACCCACTACTAGGTTCACCTCTTCTTGTACCTATTAGTGTACAGAGGAAAAGAAACGTTAAGCATAGGAAACATTTCTATGATTTCAATACAATTTCTTAATTTTTAGCAATTAATAGATTACAATTTCTTAATTTTAAAAAAAACTTTTCACACACACACACACACACACACACCACACACACACACACACACACACACACACACACACACATATATATATATATATATATATATATATATATATATATTGTTAATTATATTCAATTTACATATAACAAACTCTCTAAAATAAAATGACTCGTAAATAATGTAATGCTAATGCCACTATTATTGTACTTAAATTTACTAGATGCGTGAATTAAAATATATTTTATTTGAATAAAGGATTTCTTTAGATAAAAGATAGAATTCATATATATTATAATAATCATATAATTGTGGAGCGCAATACATCGCAATTTCACAATATTATTAGGTGACTTTTAATAATTATCATCGTCTATTTTTAAAAAAAATCTGTGAGGTTGATCAAAATAAAACAGAAATATTAGGATTTCTATAATCATGTTTGTAATCGAATATTTGACTATATTTATTTTAATCATTTTATCATAATAATTTTATAACAAATATATATAGTTATTTATGCATTCAAATATGATAAGGAATTATGAAAAAGGGAATTATGCCATCACAATAACCATATTTTGTATAGCACAAAAGATATAAAGAAAAAGAAAGAGAATAGTAAGAACCCGCTATCTTGTAAAAATTAGATAATATATATATATTTGAGAATTAAAAAGCTTTATTTTATTTTTTTAAAGACATTTTTTATGATGGGAAAAAGTGTGGCCATAGATCTGACTAGCCATTTGTGATAGGTGGGGTGAGGATATATATGCGATTAAGAAAACATTTATTGCAAAATAAAAATAACGAAATAATTAATATGCATATGCTTTTATATCATTTATTTCTCAATATAAATTTATTCGTATAAGAAGACATGAATGGTGACAACATATTATTTTTTAACTAATTTTATTTGATAACATGCAATGTGATAATATATAAATTAATCAAGCTACTGATTTAGCTTCTGACAAATTAACAGATATTCTATAAGATAATGAAATCAATGTATAATGAACTATAAATGTTAGGTTAATTGCAAAATTGTAGAAAAGTAATTAAGTAACTGTTGATTATAAAAAAGAAAAAGAAAAAAAAAGAGTACCTGTTGAGCAACGATCGTGGTTAACTGCTCCAAAATTGGGGATACAAGTGCGCCAGCCATTGTTGTTCTTACTACTGAATGTGTCAAGAAAAAGGAGAGACAAAGTAATGGGGGGTTGTTGACTGATGAAATGAGAAGTTGATGAAGATAGGAAGGATAGTGATCTACTCTGTGGAGTGCAAGAGAAAATTAATTTGAGGTTATTCTCAATGAAGTTTAGGCAATATATACTGCAAATTAAGATAATTTGCTTAAGACTGATGCAAGGTTGATGCGAGCAAAGAATGATTCTGAAACTTCACTATAAAGCAACTAATTTCCTACAAGGTTGATGCAAGCAAAGAATGTCACTGAAACTATGAGAAAATATGTGTAAAAAGAAATAGGCATGCCAAATGCAAGTCTGAGAAATAGGCATGCCAAATGCAAGTCTTAGAATTAGCCATTGCTTCACTGTGGTATAATGCATCAGCCATTTTCCTATTTGTATGTTTATATGGAAATGACCTGTCATTTTGATTTCCAAAAGTGAAAGGCCCGGTGACTTGGTAATCTAAAGCTTGATCTAAGCTGAGTTTTATTTCAAAAATTGTTTTTGAATATTGATAATGACTGATTAAATCTGACATCGGGTTAACTCAATTTTAAAAAAAACAAAAATAATATTATTTAGGATAAATTAATTTAACCGGATTAATCTAATAATGTGCGGGTTGACCTAGTAATTCAATAATCAAAGTCTTAAATCAAGTCATACCTGAAATGGTCCAATAAAAAATATGGTATGTTTTACTCTTTGGATAATGATAAACTTTAGTGTTTGGGGTTTAATTCTTGGGGATAAGTTTCTTGTTGTAAATTGCAGAAAATATATAGTTAGGGTAAAATTTAAGATAAATCCTAGGGAACACATTCTCAATGTTCATTTTACAGTTTGACAAGAGAATCTTTCCTTCACTTTCACTTGCACGATCTTTCTTTTTTTCAAAATTTACAATCTTTTTTTTTTCAGATCTTTTTTATCTTTTTCCACTGTGTACCCATTATTTGTTTGGTTTATGATGGGTTTTTTTTCAATACCTTATAAGAGCCAAAATCACCAACACCATTAATTGCATAATTTTTTTGCCTTAATTTTAACTGCAAAACAGCTACCTTACCGCACCAGCAAACGAGAACGAAAAAGCTCACCAAGATGCTCTCTTTTAAAAGATTCTCAATGAGTCACTGACATTTAATTTTTGGAATTGCTTGACTTCTACTCTCACTCCAAAGCCAAAAAGTCTTGTCGCCCGGCCTATTCGTCACACTTATTGCTTTGTTGGATGAGATTAAAAAAAATAAAATAAAATCTAAATTAATCTATCTATATAATAAAAAAAATAAAAAATTTAATTTAAACCAAGTTAACTTGTCAAATTTATGATCTTGAACATGAGATTGAAATAATCTCATAGAAAATAATTTATAAAATCCAATTCTCAACTGATCTAATTGAATCATGAAATTTTAAAAAATCAATTAAAAAATGATATAAAAAATAACCCGACTCAACTTAGGTTAACTTACCAAGCATTATTCTCAGGTCATGTGGTCAAGATAACCTAATAAAAAACAAATCAAAATAAATCATGTAATTCTCAATCAAACCAAACATTAATGGATGAAACTGAGAAAAAAAACCAATTACGAAAAATTAAAAAATAAAGTCAATCGAGTTAACCTGTTAAACTCAAGACCTAGATTATAAGATTGAGACAACCCAATAAAAAAAAATCTAATGTTGAAGTTGAAGGATGAAATTGAAAATAAAAATCATTGATTAAAAAAAAGCAATGTTATAGTGAATAGTGCTTTGTAAGGAGCGGTATAATAAAATTCTCTTCTCTTTTATTGTATATTAGTTATGTGAACAGTGCTCCATAGCGGGTCAAATATTTTAATTTTCCACAAAAAAGATTGTATATGCAGGTTTTTTCAACGTATTTTTGTAGTTCAAAAAATTTAAGTGCAAATAAAAAAGTTTATGAACACATGTAATCAAATAAATTGAAAACTATTTGCTCTAATAAATAAATAACAAATCATTAACAATACCTAAAACTAAAACTTAAGAAACCAAGAGACAAATGTAAATCAAGAATAATTTTTACCCAATCATATTTGCTAATTTTTTTATTAAAACATTTTCTAATTTAATCAAACGATAATAGAAATAGACAATCATATTAAATTGATTCAATAAAATAAAACGAATACATGAATAATATGCAAGGCTACACATATTAGAAATATCATCTAAAAATTATTATTTTTTATTTTCAAAAATAAAGTTCATCTATACAAAAGATAAAAATTTTTATAGATTAATAAGAAAAACCTCTTTGAAAATTAAACGCATAACAAAAAATAATCATAATTTAAAAGAGGCTTTCTAAATAAAAAATAAAATAAAATAAGTATTAATATAAATATAATTAAGTTGTTGATTTTTTAAAAGCATTAATTGAAATAAAAAAAATTAGAAAAAAAAGGGGTTAGTTAGGCCTGGCAAGCCAGACCAACCCACCTTACCTATTTCATTAGGACCCACGCAACTGGGTGTTTTTTTTTTTAATTGCACCTGGGGTGAACGACATGTCATCCACCCCATTTTTTTGAGAAAAAATAAGAAGACATGTCATCTGTTTTGCCTATATTTTAGCCATTATAGTGACCGGAAAATCAGGTTCGAGGTTTGTTTTACCCAAAAACCCATTTTCAACTCGTTTTTTATTCAAAACACTTATAAAACACCCCATAAACCATGATAAATTTATTTATGACCTTGAAAACCAAACTCAACCCAAAATCAAAAATCAACCAGAGCTCAGATCTATTTTATCATGAACTTTAAAGGAACAAAAACACCTAATATGAATTTTTCTCATCAAATGGAACAATTTAACACAAATATTGTCTATTTTGGTGGCCCAAATCGGTGTCAACGACATATTTCTCTCCTTACCACTAGAATTCAGCGATTTCTCTATACTCTTTCAATTAGGGACAAAAAATTAACAAAAAATAAATTTTTTTACCAAAATAGAATTGGATAAATGTTGAGGAACCCGAATTATATAATTTGCGTGATTATTTAAGTTGAATGATCAAAGTGCATCTTTTTTTAAACTTACAGCACGCCACTCATGTTTGCCATGTTTGTCATTTTGATCCCTTATCGATCTTCCAATCCCACCCTTTCAATATAATTCAAAATCAATTACTTTTTAATTAGGACTAAATTGCCCCCAAAAAAGTTTGATGATCAAATTAAAAAATATAAATTTTGCACAGTCCATCCATAGTAAAATATGAGAGGATGAACAGTGGAGATAATGCACGGTGAAAACACCACACCGTTTAGATTATACATGATTAATAACCTAATAAAAAGTAAATCAAAATAAATCATGAAGCCTAATTCTCAATCAAACTAAATATTAAAAGATGAAATTTAGAAAAAAAATGCTAATTAAAAAAAGAAAAAGAAACTAAGTCAACCAAGTTAACATGTTAAACTGAAGACTTAACCGAGTTAACATGTTAAACTCAAAACTCAGGTCATAAGACTAGAACAACTCAATAAAAAAAATTTCAATATTAAAAGATAAAATTAGAAAAAAATTCACTAAAAATTAAAATTTTAAAAAATATTATTCTAGTGAATAGTGCTTTGTGTAGAGAGTTATAATAAAGTCCCCTTCTATTTGAGGTTTTCTTAGTAATATCTTATTGATTTTTACACTAATATGTGTTCTTAAATATATTTTAAAGAGTCATTGTAGACTCTTTTTTTTTTTTAGAGCAACAAATATAAATTACGATGTTACTTTTAGCGCACCATATAAACGTGAACGAGGATACATATATTTTATGAAGAATCAAAATAATAAAATAAATCACATATGCTTTTATATCATTATAATTCCTCAATGTAAAGTTATTTGTATGAGAAGACATGAATGTAACATCATACTATCTTTAACTAATTTATTTCATGATATAAAAATGAGTAAATTATTAATTTAATTTAGCTTATGACAAACTGACAATTATTCTACAAGATAAAGAAACCAATGTGTAAGAAAGTATAGGTGTTAGGGGTGTTCACGGTTCGGTTTGGTTCGGTTTTTATCAAAAAAAGTAACCAAACCGAATTTTTTTTTTTAAAAAAAAAAACCGAAACCGGTTCAAACCGACCGGTTTCGGTTCGGTTCGGTTTTTTAGAGCAAAAACCGGTTCAAACCGGTTTGGCTCGGTTTTTTCGGTTTGGCTCGGTTTATCGGTTTGGCTCGGTTTGGCTCGGTTTTTTTCGGTTCGGTTCGGTTCGGTTTTTCCGGTTCCAGGCTTAAAAAACCAAAACCGAACCGAACCGGTCGGTTTTTTCAAAATTTTAATCGGTTTAATCGGTTTTTTTTCACGGTTTGGTTTTTTCGGTTATTTTTTTTCCGGTTTTCTCGGTTTAATCGGTTTTTTGGTTTTTTTGAACACTCCTAATAGGTGTTGCGAAAAAAGTGAGAAATAAAAAAATATAAGATAAAACAATGATAATGACCTGATTACATATGAGACTAGCTCAACTTAAATTCTTTTTAAGAAAAATTAAAATAATATTATTTAGGATAAATTAATTTAACTGGATTAATTTAATAATGTGTGTGGGTTGACCTAGTAATTCAATAAACAAAGTCTTAAATCATCAGGTCATATCTAAAATGGTCCAATGAAAAATATGGTATGTTTTACTCTTTGGATAATGATAAACTTTAATGTTTGGGGTTTAATTCTTGGTGCTAAGGTAGTTTCTTGTTGTAAATTGCAGAAAACGGTCCAATAAGCTGGTTTTTGAAGAGGGAGACAATATTTCTGTGTGTTGTTACTCTCTGTGTTCTTTCATTTTAAAAGTTTAAATTTTAATTAATATCGCAATTTTGATTTTTCAACGTGTACTATTTCACGCAATTTTATTGAATCAGTATTATTCTGTCAAAATTTTAAATTTATTATGCTAATTTAAAAAAAAATAGAAAAAACTCATGACTCGTGATGACAAACAGTATTGTGCAGGTTTTCCAGTGTCTCCTCCCTCTCTTCTGGAGCTGCAAAAGTCAGTATCTTCTACTGTTTATCTTTTTTTTTTTGGATTTGAGGAAACCCATCATTTGGAAAGCATACTTTGTAGGTTTAGGTGAGCGAGTAAAACCCCGGCTGTCCCAAACTTTTACAAGAGATGCACGTCCTGACTTGAACTCGAGACTGCTGTGCAGATTTTGTTGTGTGTGGTCCCGCACCATGTGATGGGTGGACCACCACATTAATCAAGAAGAGAGGCAGCTGGCTGCCTCTTTAATTTAAATGTGTCTGCCACTGTAGAAGGCAGACGAGAGAGAGGGAGAACAGAATTAAAAGAGAGCAAAAACCGAGGAGAAAAACGTGAGAAAGAAAGAAGAGGAGGCAGCAGAGCAGTCTGTCTTCTTTCTTCGATTTCCAGTTCGTTCACCGTTGGATCGGGCTGAGATTTGGACAGCAGCTTCCAAACACGTTACTCTTCATTCTGAACGGTTGGATTGAAGATTGGTGGTGTGAAAGCTGGTCGTTTTGATAGAAAACAGGGCTGTCAGTGTTGTGAGCTTTTCTCTAACATTTCTCTCTTTAATCTTGTTATATTCCGAGAATAAGTAGTTCTTGATGATATATATGTTGTAGCCCTTAGTTGAATATGAGGAAGAACAATTGTGAACCCATTATTTGTGATAGTAGAAGTTTTTAGGTGGACTACGGTCCCGTGGTTTTTTCCCGCATCGGGTTTTCCACGTAAAAATCTCGGCGTTGATTTGTGTGATTGTTGCATTATATTTGTTCATTGTTTGATTCTGTTTTTACTGCACAAAGAGGGAAAGGATTCGGACTTGTGAATTGTATTCCGCTGAATTGATCCGGTTAGTTGTTCCTAGTTTTCCCAACAGATTTCAAGCCATTTTCCATCACGCTTTGTCTTTTAGGGACTTCTACTGTTTATCCTTACAATACCAGAAGCACTCAGACATGTGGCAGCCAGCAGATTGCAGTGATAATTCTCATAAAGAGTTTGTCCATTAGTGACCATAACCTGCATGATAATTGATACGCATCACTGAATGCAACCCTAAAAAGGTTCATTCATCCACTTGAAAAATCTCTCTAAAACTTTGTTCATACATTGCCAGAGACACCACCGACACAACAACAACTCAGATATTTAATCATGACATTGAATGAGCAATATTTATATAAATAAAAATGTTTTACCTGTTTTTTTATTTATTCAGGACAAATTATTGCTTCAAATTTAAATTTAATAGAGGTAACAATTATATTGAGACTGTCATAACCTTTAAATTCAAAGGTTGCGGCGTTAATGTTGTCGCATCTCTTAAATTACAAAATGTTATGATATGTCTCTTGTTGTCGGAATGATGCTGCCGCTTCAAATAAAGTTTAATTAATTTGATTAATGAACTATGTTTTTTTCTCAATTAAGTGCTATTTCCTATAAGAATCCTGGAAAAGTGCTGGTTTAAAAAAAAATAAAAAATCAAAAGAAAGAAAAGCTTGATATTGAAATTCCTTTGTATTTTCCATTTCCAAATGAGAGAAAAGTAAATAATTCCCTCTCCACCAGCCACTGCCATTCACGTCTCCCTCGTAATATCACAGTTCCCATAAAATAAAATAGTTTTAAAAAAACATCCCATCGTTTTCTCTTTCTCTCTGTTTTTTTTTTTTTTATAATCATCTATAGTATATTGAAAAGACCATAAAATTAATAGTCCAAATGATATTGTTTTCTCTTTTTCTCCCTACCTCCTACGCAAATCAACCTCTTTTATTTTGTTTTCTCACTTTCATTTGAAGATATTGTTCTCTTTTGATGTTAAGATAAAATAAATTCATGGTTTTTTTAAGACTGTAGGGGTTGATGTTTAGCTGTTTGAATTCTAAGTAGTTGATATATAGCAATGAACAAATAAATGATTTCACTCAAACCCTGCTTGTCATGTGGGTGTTTGAAGCAATCCATAGAGACAGCAACAGGGGATTAACGTCAACTTCGAAAAAAACTATAAATGAGATATTTTAATTATTTAAGAATTTTATTTTTATATTATTTAACAAATAATCTTCATTTTATACTCACAGCATTTAAGAAATCAAATTCATAAAATATAATTAAGAATCCGGTGAGATGAAGAGCAGCGAAAGTTTCATGGTAATAAATTTAAGATGAGAAGACGTGGAAGCATCATACCTCTGATGGTGATAATCATCCAGGATTTTCCAATCGCAATAAATGGGAGGTTTGTTTGTGAAGGGGAGCAAATGGGTGTGAAAAGGCCAAGAAATGAGCAAGATTTTCTGCACTACACCATTAAACAGTTTTATCGATGGATTAATTTCGTCGGTGTAAGGCATGACATCTATCGGTGAAATTATTACCGATGGTCTCATCGACAGAATCAGTCTGTCGGTATACTAATTGTCAGTAATTTCTCATTCCGTCGCTAATTATGTCGGAAATAAAAAAAATCAACCATCGACTGTCTTACAGACGGCGACGCATGGCAAAAAAAATTCCCACGAGAACATTACCGACTAAATAGATCAATTTGAGTGTTCAATGGTAATTACCGACGGATAGTCCGTCGGTAATAGTAATGGTAAACACTGATAGAATATGTCTGTGGGTAATTATGGCATGGTTGGTAATTGTTTGGCAACTCTCGGTAAAATACCGACGGTAGGGATTCGTCGGTATTTATTTAAAATATATATAAAAAATAATTTTTAATAGTAAAAAAGCTTAATAAACAAATAAAATTGTATTAAACATTAAAAATATAAAAATAATGTTAAATAATATTCATCCAAATATTCATTACAAATTTAATGTGTTTAAAAAACAAAATTAAACTAGAATAGCGGCGGAGCTGGAGAAGGAGGAGGAGGAGGCTAGTTGTTCCCGGAACCGTACAACCAAAAAGGAGTTTTACATGTATCATCACCCATCCTTGATCTAATCTCCATGATCATTTGACGGAGTTGATCATAATTTGTCGAGAGTTGTTCATATTGTTGTTTTAAGGCCATGAAATCCTCAGATTGGGTACTCGATACTGATGGAGAGCTCCCAACAGTTGAGACACTACGGGCCGACCACAAGTTTTGGCTGTAGTATTGGAAAGCCCGTAGACCCGATTTTTTTCAGGTCCACCAGATGATCCCACCTCCATCCACAAATCCGGATCGAAATCCAGATGGGTTGAAGGATCGTCCCCATATCTCTCCCTCAACCGGCTATTATAGGTTTCCTGAATTTTTTTTAAAAAATCATCATATTCAATTCAAGAAAAATAATAACTTACAAAATAAAATGATTGAATGAACATACCATGAAGTGCTGAGCACAGTTGTCCACGAACTGCTGCACCCCCTTTTGGCGGTCTTGACTCCGCACATGCGTCTCTACAAACAGCTCCATTGGACTCGGCTCACGTCCAAGAGACGTAGCCTGTAAGGAAAAAATAGGTTGCAAGTTAAATATATTTATAAGCAACGACAAATTAATTAACGATATATTTCATTAAAATTAATCTTACCATCCGCTTTGCATGTGCGCTGAACGAGACGGAGCCGCCGGTGTGCGTGGTCACCGAACCATGAATTTGCCGGTTCTGGTTGTCGGCGCCGGACTGTGAGCGTTGTGAGAACCGCTTTGAGGTCACGTACTCAATATATGTCGTCCATATATCTCCCGAGATGAATGGTGGTTTGAATTCCCGCCAAACCGCCACCTCATTCCATCCTTCAAAACCGTTATCCCTCGCGTGTCTTTTTGATTTTTTTTAGGTGTCATACCAAAAATCACGCAACCTACTTCTATAGTAACAAATTAGAATTTAGAACATAAAATTATAAAACAAAAATAAATATTGTTTTTGATGTTACCTAGTTGTCACATGATTCTCCTATACCCTCCTCACAACATTGTTGTTCGCCCTGTCTCACTCAAATTTATGTTGTGTATATAAATAATTCATTTAAAATAAAAATAGTACAATATATGAAATTATAAAAATAATTTATTAAAAATAAGCTGGAAATTAAAAGTTAACACCGATCTGAAATCGTTGAAACCATGCATCGATGTTAGGTCTCCACTCAGGATGTCTGGAAACTTGACTCCATTGAAACAATGGAATCTCCATCGACGATTTAAACACCGATGTTATTGTCCTGACAGCCTCAATGTTTGTGAACCTGAAATTAAATAAAATTAATAAAATATTAATTAGTTGTTCATAAATTATGTTATAAGTATATAAAAAAACTAAAACCTAAACAAACTTACATTGAGAGGTCATCCTTCCATTGTACTTGGTACTTGCGGGTGAATTGACCCCACTGTGAATATACACCGCTTCTACTCTGTGAAACCGCGCTAGAAGAGGCAGCATCACAAGTTGGCGCAGATGCCTCGCCGTGATCAACACCTAAGGATACATCCTCCTCGCTGCTAGAAAAACTAGCTGCAACCGTCTGCTGACGACGTGCTATAGATTTCATTTAACGCATCTATACAAATGTAAACGAATTATTACATAATTAACTTTGATTATTTTAAAAAAATTAGCAACACCTTCCCTATATTGGAGACTACCCACAGTTTTCAAACCTGCAATCTTTACAATAACCACAATCCAATTGACTCCAACAACATCATATATACAACCTAATATCTATAGAAATTCAATCATTTAAAAAAATTCGACAGCACCTCCCCTATATTAGAGACTACCCACAGTTTTCATACCTACAAATATTGATAATTACACAAATATTGCAAAATCAACTCTATACAACCTAACATCTATAGAAATTCAACATCTATATATTTTCAACTAACATCAATACAAATTCATAAATAACAATTAAAATTAATCAAAATAATAAACAACATAACAAACAATAATATCCTAAAATTAAGGTAAACTAATTAAATTTAATTCTATATTTCAATTAACATTTAAAACATGAACTCAACAATAATAATTATGGCAATACAAACAATAATATCCTAAAATTAAGATAAACTAAATAAATTTAATTCTATATTTCAATTAACATTTAAAACATAAACTCAACAATAACAATTATGGCAATACAAACAATAATATCCTAAAATTAAGATAAACTAAATAAATTTAATTCTATATTTCAATTAACATTTAAAACATAAATTCAACAATAACAATTATGGCAATACAAACAATCATATCATAAAATTAATATAAACTAATTAAATTTAATTCTATATTTCAATTAACATTTAAAACATAAATTCAACAATAACAATTATGGCAATACAAACAATAATAAAATAAAATTAATAAATAAAATGAAAAACTAAAGAACACTACACAAAACATCCTAAACACACCCTAAACAATACACAAAACTAAAAAACACTACATCAATTGACAATGAATTTAGGAATAAAAAATACTTACCTTAATAGTGTGTTGATTTTAAGATTTTATCTACAAACAATACACAAAACAAAGAACACCAAAAAAATAATCATAATTAAAATTAAAAAAAATACGAAGATAAAAAATTAAAAAACATACGTTTTAATATGTTTAAAACTACCACCAAAACAATAAAACCTCTTCCAAAAACTAAATACAAATGGAGAGGAGAAGAGAAATAGAGATGAAGAGCCAAGAGACAAAATGAACCAAATAGGGGGCGGGGGGGTTTATATAGCAATTTTTCGACAGTATTACCGACGAAACATCTATTATTGTCGGTGGCATTAAATTCCGTCGGTAATTTCTGTCGGTAATTAATTGATGAATAGCACCAAAAAATTTGAAAATCCCGCAAGACTTTTTAATCCGCCGGCCAATTCGTCGGTAAACGTGTTGTCGGCCCATCCATCGGTGAAAGTGCAAAAAATTCATCAGTAAACATGTCTACCGACCGGACCTCTGACAGGCGTGCGCTTCGGGATGTACGCCAACCGTCGGTATGGCCGTCGGTTAATCCGTCGATGTACCCATCGGTGATTGTGACATGGACCGTAAATGTTTTTCAACTCTCGGTAAAATACCAACGGTTACTATTCTGTCGGTGTACTTGTTGGTGAAACTGTCAATATTTCTACAACTGCTCCATGTATTTTTGTCTATCCTCCTGCACAAAATCTTGAATTGCAAACTTACAGCACACACAACACAATAACAAGACCTGACAATTAAAGAAGAATACATTTTTCATGTTCCAAAATATTACATTATAAAAATAAGGCTTTACAGCATGTTTAGTCAGAATTTTCATCTTCGTCCTCAATTGAATTGTTATCATCAGCTTCATCGCACTCTTTAATGTGATTATCATCTTCTTCATCAACATTCTCTAGTCCACTAGTAGAGCTTAAAATAACATTCAACTCCTTTGCGTCAACATCAATAAGACTATCGTTGAAAACATGAAAATTAAAATTTTCTTCTAAGTCAATCGAAGGAGCAACTCGGTATGGTTCAACCAACTCACTAGCTTGAAAGACTTCATCTATCACACTTATGTCTTTGTACTCACCCTGAACAACCTCAACACGACCCCTGGGTTTTGTTTTTAAAACAGATAACCAATCAACTCTTGATCGGTCCTTTCTAAAGGAAGGGGTGTATGTGTCCTTGATGTTGTCCTTTGTCTTCCCCTTCACATCCATGACGGTATTGAAAATGTTCTCAAACACGTTCTTTTCAATGTGCATGATGTCAAGGTGGAGAAGATTGGTCTTCTAATAAGGAAGCTCCCAAAAGATACTTCGCTTCACCTAGTTATAGGTCAAACCAAAACCAGGAAACTTCTGCTTACCTGATTGGAGACCAAACATAATCATGCATGTTGCTAGCACTAGAAGTTAACCCAACCACCCTTTCTACCATACTCTCATTAGGAGCAAATAGTTTTCCGTATGCATACCAACACATGTAATCCTTCATGAACCCTTTGGTTAGAAGATGCATTGTTACAACATCTTGATGCAGAAACTTTAAATTTTAACACTTCCTGCATGGACACCTAGTACCGCCATCAGTAAAATTCCTCGGGATAGATGTTGTGAAATTAATAAAATCCTAAACACCGTTACAATAATCCATCATTCTCAATCCTTGGGGTGAGTCCTAATACATCCATGAACGATCATCCATGACTTCTATTGAATCTCTATAAAACATAACAAAAATATTGGTTTTCCCTGACATTATCTAACAAACTAAAAAAACACTTATGTTAAATATTCATTATATATCAATTATCAACTATCAACATTCACACATATAAGTTTATACATATATAAATTTACAGAAATCACAACTTCGCAATAGAATTGACAACAATTAAAACAGACCCGTTAAACAACCTATTATTTATTTCATCACAACACATCTAATTCGGTGTAATTCAAACAAAATTTCAACAATTTACAAACAAATATAATTTGAAAAAATCTAAAACAAACTATAGAAACTACAAAATTATATATTCATACTACAAGTTTCTTTCACAAATAACAATCAAACAAGTACATACGTTAACAAAATACATATACTAAAAAAACAATAAAATTCACATTTAAATGTTAAAACTAAAAAGGATAGATTTACTTACAAAAAATAATAAAATCCACAAGAACAAATGTTGTGACCACGTACAAAAGTATAAGAAACTTGAGTGCTTGTGTTGAGAAGAGGGAAGAGTTGGGATGGGTGGTTGGCTGCAGTTTGGGAGGGGAGAGGTGGGGTGGGGAAGAAGAAGGAGAAACAAAGAAAGAGTGTTGGCAGATGGGTCTATAATGGCTTTTACCGATGGAATCACTGATGGATCGTTCTGTCGGTATACCCGTTGGTGATTCCACCGGTGAAAGTGTCACATCACTATACGGCTATCCCGGTTTGAATCCCTCAGTAATTCTGTCGGTAAAAACGTCTGAAAAAATCCACATCATCACACTGTTACAACTTTCCAAAAAAACTGTGTCATCCGTCGGCGATACGGTCGGTATATACCGACAGATTTTGAGACGGAATTATTTCCGTCGGTAAAAATGTTCGATGAAAAAATTTCATCGGTAATTCCATTGGTTTTCTTCGATTTTCTGGTAGTGCTGGAGGAAAGGATTCATATTGTCTGGACTACATCACCTTCCTTTCTTCTTCTTCTTCTTCTTCTTTTTTCATTCCTTTCTTAACGTGATTTGAGGGCCTTTTTTTATTGTCTTTTTCAACTTTTATAATTTAAGGCACTTCTTTCTGTTTTTGGCTAGAAACATAATGCAAGACAACTAGAAAAACAAAGGAACAATGTTTTCAAAAGTCAGGAATCAGAGAGTGAAGAGTTGACATGCAGATGCAGGAACATAGGAAGAGAGTTGTCTGGTTATTAAAGTAAGGGCTTAGGTTATGGAATCTGGAAATTGAAATTCAGATCTAAATTAAAGAGGAAATGAGCATGCTAGATTCAGCAGCATTTGGGGTCAGAATGGCATTGTTGGGAATAAGACAACTAACAACAAGTCTTGTGATACAGACAACCTCAATAAGTACTTTCCAGATGTATTATCTTAACCAGGTCATCAAGCTTTAGAGGTATTATGTACATGAGTTTGTTTACAAAAGGATGCCCATACACCATTCATAATTATCACTTATCTGTGACATTAAAAGAAAAGGTGAAGAACAAAGGTGAAGCAAAACAATAAGGAAAATCTTGAAGATCGGTACCTTGTACAGTCTATGATATTGGTCTGCTTGCTTCCTACTTTTCCGAACCAAAACTCGAAAGTCAGGACCCATTCCACTGCAACAAAATAAGTGTGATTCAGCACTGTTAAGAAAAAAGTAGAGTAGAACAACCATTTTTGACAGAGGCTAATAAGTTGCAAAAGTTTGTAAGAAGGGGCTCATTGAGCAACCAAAAGTGTGATTCTGCAAGATGTCTTCTTTCAAACCCAAGTACAGAGGAATGCCGTGTTTTTATTTTTCCAAGGAACTGCATCTTTGTCCCCCTTTTCTTCTTTTTTCCTGTTGAAACAGCAACAGGGTACTACATGTCAAAGTCACGTCCATAACCAGACCAGTAAAGAACATTGACCTACAAGGAGTTCCATTGAAGTTCCGATTATGAGCAGGCATGCTTCTATCTCAATTTACTACTCTGGGTCAAATTTCATATTTATCAGAGCACTACGACAACAGCAGAAATTATCTAATTTCCCACCAAACATAAAGAGAGCTTTGAATCTACACACCCGCCAGTTATAATCATTGAAGACAGATATGTTAGCTATAGAAGGCCAGAGAGAAACACAAGCTAAAAAAAAAATGCTCCTTCCTAATTACTGAGAAGCATGCAGAAACAAACATGTAGACAACTCCAATATTGGGTGTCAGATTCTGTATTTTCTGAACCTGAACAAGCAATTAAATTCCATCAACAACCATCTCAAGTTCTATACCATATTGCAAGTTATATACCATCAATGAAATAGTTTTTATTAAAAGGGATTAAAATGACATCTTTTTTACCGAAATTAATTTTTCCAAAAAAAATCAATAATATTTAACCAAATTTTACCCAAGTCCATATAATTTGAAAGCAAAGTCATATCAAATTTCTTTAAATTATTAAATTGCATCCTTAATTTTCAATTCATCAAATTATTAAATTGTATCTTTAATCTCTTTTATAGGAGGTTTGGTGTCGCTGCATCAACTTAATTATGATACTATATATAGTGATCATTTGTGATAATTCATTAGGGGTTGAAAATATTTAGCGACACTAAAAAGTGTCCTTCAATATATTTTGAAAGCCATTACATATGTTGTTTTTGGTTTTTGTAGTGCAACAATAGTAAAATATAATATTAATTTTAGCAGCACACCATGACTAATGCAACGAAGAGAGTTGCCATTTAAACCATCTACGTGGTGGTCCAGTGGTAAGAACTTGGGACTAAGGGGTTTGCTCCCTTTGTGGTCTCAGGTTCGAGCCTTGTGGTTGCTCATATGATGGCCACTGGAGGCTTACATAGTCGTTAACTTCAGGGCCCATGGAATTAGTCGAGGTGCGCGCAAGCTGGCCTGGATACCCACGCTAAAAAAAAAAAAAAAAAAAGTTGCCATTTAATAATTAAAAATTCTTAAAATTGATATTGGTTTTTCAAAGATTCAGATATCAAGTTAATATCATCCTTATCATATTTTTTCAAATGAAAAATTACCGTTGCCTATATTTTTCTAAATTATTTTATGCTATTATAAATATTCTGATTTTATTTATGATTTATTTAAGAATAGACACCAGGTTTTTAGAATAGAAAACTTGTCAAAATAACACTAATCCCTAAAAACCAAAGATTCCATAGCTTGACATTTAATGGCACTAGCCTTACTATATATATATATAATCTCTACGGTTATATAAAAAAAAGAGTTTTAATGAAAACTTTGTCATCACCCATCTCAAAAATAAGAGATATCATTAATTTTTTTCCTTAAAGACAATAGATTTTGCAATTTCTTGAATTTTAATAAAAACTTTTCCGTTAATCCCTTAAAATAAAAGATTTTATCACTTTTAAGATTTAATAAAAATTTTGATGTTATTCACTAAAATAGAAGATTTCATTAATTGTTTTAATTTCTAACAAAATTTTGATGTTATCTATAAAAATAGGACATTTCACAATTTTAACAAAAAAAAATTAAACGCTTTATTCTTGATGATATTAATTTTCTAGATAATGTTTTCAATACTTAATCAATCATGACCTGCAGTAGATATGTATGCTGTTAATTTTTCGTTGTACAGTAAAATGGTTTTTATATAGTAAAATCAAGTTCCCATCTCTTGGGTTAATTGCTTTACAGTGATGTACAACCTTTTCAGTCTTCAGTGTGGTTAAAAGATGCCCCCCCAAAAAAAAGTTCAATTGTTTCTTTGGCTGCTTGTCCAAGATAAAGTCTTCACCCGTGATTTCTTGTTTCAGCATGATTTCCTTTCTCTTCAGCAAGCTAGATGTGTGTTTTGTAAAAGAAGTTTTGAAACTTCAAGCCATCTCTTCATTCAATGTGTTTTTGCCTGGAAGTTATGGATGAAATTCCTATCTTGATGGGGTATTAGTGGTTGTTTCTCAAATTCTGTTGATGATATGTGCTACCGATAGTGCAAGGAAAATTTCAGAATTTTGCATGACAACTTCTCTTTTCATATATTGCGTGGAGTCTGTGGCTACATCAGAATGATGTAATCTTAAATGATGCGACTCCAGATCTTCAAGGTTATTTTTACTTGATTGATGGTTGAAGTTTGATAACACAACTTTTGCTTACATTGGTTTGGATTTAGGGATCAACTCTGATGGGATCCTTTTCGGGGAGAACAGAAGTTGACTTCTAGTTTTTATCTATTGTTTGGTCCCTGTTTTCTTCTTCCTGTTGTAGATACCGTGCTTTTACGTCTTCTTTATTTTATCTTCTAGTCATTTCAAAGCTTGAAAACTTGTAGCTAGCTGGTGACTCCAGATAAGGCTAGAGGAGGTCCCTTTTTGAAATGATCAGCAAAGAGTGCTATGATTAATTACATTGAGTAATCGACTGAGTTGGCCGAGTTACTGCTGCATGCGGATTTCGCTTTTAAGTTTCTGCGAGTCGCCTCTCCACTAAGGTTCACTGTTGGGTTTCTATGCAAGGCAAGATTGAAAGTTCTGTGAATATGAGTTGGAAGGTTAGAGTAAAGGCTGGATGATATTTTTTATTTTCCCCTTCCATTGGCGCTGCTCACCAATAGCTCGGGTGCATTTGATGCTGATGGAGATGGAACCGAAGCTTATTCAGCCACTTCAGATGCTTATGATGATATTACCTGTTTCTTCTCTCTAAAGTCATACAATCTTTCTTTCATACACTTTCTTATTTTTCAGAAAAGATTGAGGATGAAGATGCACCAAATTTAGATTGAATCGGAGGTTGCAGTCACTATCTTTACACGGGGTTGGCTTTTTTTACTTGCTAAAGATGGCTAACTGTAATTAGAATGATGGTAACTGTTGTTGGTGGGAGAAACCACTGGTGGTGGCTTTGAAACACTCAGAGGGGATAAAACACAAGGTTTTATTACAAGAACAAAAGTTACAGAAGCAAAAATAAACACAAAAGCTTAACACACGCCCTCTCTCTCTCTTTCTAGTGTTTCTCTCTATTCTCTCAACACATAATAGCATAAGCTCAGCTTGCTATTTATACACGAATTCAAAAACAAGATATTTCAACCTTCAAGTGTGAAGGCGGCTGGCGGCCAATGGTGTGAAGGCGGCTGGCGGCTGCGGCTGGTGGCTGGCGGCTGGTCGGTCACAGCTGGTGGCTGGCTGGCCGGTGGTTGTCTTCCTTGACCTTCTAGATTGAGTTTAATATTCAACAAATCTCCCCTTTAAACTCAATCGAGGGATGTCATGCCAAGCATGAACACTTCTCCTTTCAATGCCTTCTCTCTGCTTGTAGCCTTTATCCACTAATTTGGCTTTCGTCTTGTAGACCCTTTTGACACCTATTGCTTTCTTGTTTTCTGGTGGATGAGTCGGCTTCCAGGTATCATTCTTCTCAATGGCATGTATTTCTTCATCCATTGCTTTAATCCATTTCTCTTCTGTGACAACTTCATTGAAGCTTAATGGGTCACTATCTGTAAAGAAACAAAACAAATTTGTATCTTCCATTACTTGAGTGGCATCGTACAACTCTTCAAGAGTCCTCATCCTTCTTGGTCCTTCTGATGAGGATGTTGATGGTGGTGTTGATGATGATGCTCCTGGTGTGTTCCTCCTGTTGAATACAGGGAATCTGTGTTCCGGACTTTGTGGCTCTGCTGGTACTATTGGACCTTCTGCAAGTACTGTTGGTACTTCCACTTCATCTTCAAGGATCAAATCAAAGTTGATCCATCTGACTGCTTCTTCATCATCAGTCCATTGCCAAGATTTATCTTCTTCAAAGATAACATCTCTACTCATGATTACCTTCTTTGTGATGGGATTATACAGCTTGTATCCCATCCTTCTTTCACCATATCCCACAAAGATGCATCTCTCGCTTTTATCATCGAGTTTGGTCCTTCTTGCATCTGGGATCTTTGCATATGCCACACAACCAAAGACTCGTAGATGAGTAACACTTGGTTTGTGACCACTCCATGCTTCTTCTGGAATGACTCCTTGCAAACTTCTGGTTGGGCAGCGATTCAGTAGATACACTGCACATGATACAGCTTCAGCCCAGTATTGCTTGGGCAACTTCTTTGCTTTGAGCAGACTTCTTGCCATGTCAAGAATCGTTCGATTCTTCCTTTCTGCTACACCATTCAGCTGTGGTGTATAAGCTGGTGTTGTCTGATGTCTGATGCCTTGTTGTGTACAATAGGCTTCAAAGTCAGTTGCTGTATATTCTCCACCTTGATCAGATCTCACGGTTCTGATCATGTAGCCACTTTGCTTCTCCACAATTGCTTTAAAATCTTTAAAACAATTGAATACTTCTGACTTCCTCTTCAGAAAGTATATCCACGTCTTTCTACTAAAATCATCAATAAAAGTGAGGAAGTACCTATTTTGTCCAGTCGACATAGGCGTTATTGGGCCACACACATCTGTGTGTACTAACTCCAGTGGTCTCTTTGCTTTCCAGTTGACTTCTTTGGCAAAACTGGATCTGTGATGTTTGCTGAGGACACAACTTTCACAGACTTCATCTGGATGATCAATGTGAGGCAAACCTTTGACCATCTTCTTGCTTGCTAGCATCTTCAGACTTGTGAAATTCAGATGTCCAAGCCTCAGGTGCCAAAGCCATTCTTCACTGTTGGTGATGGCACTCAAACACCTTGCTGCATCATACTGGATGTTCAAAGGAAACATCCTATTCTTTGACATTTTCACATAGGCAATTAATCTCCAATTGTTGTCTCTAATTGTCAGATGACAATTCTTCGAGTAAAAAGTATAACCTCTCTCCATAAGTTGACCTAAGCTGATCAGGTTCTGCTTTATGGCTGGGACATAATAGACATTGGCGATGTGGCTGGAATCGCTGTTTTTCAACTTGATTGGGATGCTGCCTTTACCTTTGAATGGAACCTTTGTGGTATCTCCAAAAGTAACTAGACCTTGCTTGGTCTCATCTAGATCACTAAATAACTCTCGGTAGCCGCACATGTGATTGCTGGCTCCAGTATCTAGATACCATATATTTTCCTGTTTCTCGCCAAGTTCTTGTTGGACAAGAAATGCAGCTTCTTCTCTGTCATCCTTCTCTGCATAGTTGGCTTGCTCACGTATCTCCAACGGAGCTTTCCTTCTGCATTCAGTGCTATAGTGCCCAAATTGATTGCAACTATAACATTGGATATTCCTCTTGTCACGGTTATTGTAACCGCCTCCTCTTCCTCTAGGAGTGAATGCTTGTTGTCCTCGACCTCCTATGGTGGTGTTTCTACCACCTCTTCCTCTAAAGCTTGTATTCCAAGAACCTCTTCCTTGGAATCTCTGGAATCCTCCTCTGGATTGTTGACTTCCTGCTTGAGTGGTATATCCACTTGTTGAAATCTCCCCTTGCTCATATCTGTCCTTGAGAGACAGCTTTGCTTGTAAGGCATGCTCGATGGCCTTATCTCCATTTCACTTTACAATCTTCTGCTCATGAGCTTGCAAAGAACTCATAAGTTCATCCACTGTCAACTTGTCTACTTCTTTGGACTCTTCAATAGCGACAACAACAAAATCAAATTTTGGATCTAGGGATCTCAAAATTTTCTCAGTAATTCGGGAATCGACGATGGCTTCTCCATTTCTCCTCATTTGATTGACTATCACCATAATTCTTGTGTGATAATCAGAAATAGACTCCGAGGACTTCATTTGCAATAACTCAAATTCACCTCGCAAAGATTGAAGATGAATCTTCTTGATTCTGTCAGCACCTTTGTATTTTTGTTGGAGAGCCTCCCATATATCATGTGATGTTTCAGCGGAAGCAATGATCTCGAATGTATCTTCATCAAGACCTTGATAGATGATGGTCTTTGCTTTGTTGTCTTTCTTTCTGTTGACTTTCAAGGCTTGCTTCTGTGCCTCTTGTAAAGCTTCTTCTTCTTCTTTGGACTCTGGTTCATCATAACCATAGTGTACAATCTCCAAACACTCTTGTGAACCAAGGAATGCCTTTAATCTGATGCACCAACTATCATAGTTGTCTTTGGTCAGCTTCGGGATGAGTGTTTGTGTGCTTTCTGTAGTCATTTTGCTCTTTGAATGACTATATCACCTTCTGGGAGTTGAATTTGGCAAAACGGACACTGTAGATCGATCCGGAATATTCGAAATAGTCGGGAACCGGTCTGACTTTGTAGAAATCAGGTCAGAAAATGGGTGAACCGGTCAAAAAACCAATTCTGGGCGTCGGGCGGTTCGCTGGGTTGAACCGGGAATATTCTTTGGAATATTCTATCGGCTTGGCTTAGGCTAATATCGGCTCGGCTTGAAAAGGGAATATTCTCGGGAATATTCTTCGGCTCGGCTGGAGGCTCGGCTTGCGGCTCGGCTCGGCGCGGCTTAACGGCTCAAATATGGCGCGCGTGTGTCTCAGTCGTCTTCAACCTCTGGAGCGCGTGGCTGAGACTGGGCGAACAGTGCAGAATCTTCAGGCGGCGCGTGTAGATCACCCCGGTGTCCGATTGAGCTGATTTTTGCGAAAGTGAGTTCGTATGGAGGACCTCTACACGGTGGAATGATCAAAACTTGTTTTTGACAACTTTGAAAATTCGGCTATCCCAGAAAATACTTTTGTTTTCTGACGAACGGGGCTCTGATACCAATTGTTGGTGGGAGAAACCACTGGTGGTGGCTTTGAAACACTCAGAGGGGATAAAACACAAGGTTTTATTACAAGAACAAAAGTTACAGAAGCAAAAATAAACACAAAAGCTTAACACACGCCCTCTCTCTCTCTTTCTAGTGTTTCTCTCTATTCTCTCCACACATAATAGCATAAGCTCAGCTTGCTATTTATACACGAATTCAAAAACAAGATATTTCAACCTTCAAGTGTGAAGGCGGCTGGCGGCCAATGGTGTGAAGGCGGCTGGCGGCTGCGGCTGGTGGCTGGCGGCTGGTAGGTCACAGCTGGTGGCTGGCTGGCCGGTGGTTGTCTTCCTTGACCTTCTAGATTGAGTTTAATATTCAACAACTGTTTCTTCTTTTCACAGTAATAAATCTCTGAGTCCTTACATCTCTAGTTAATTATAACTACCTTACCGGTCAAAATGTTCTTTTTCTGTACCTGATGAATGATATTATTTCTGAGATTTTTGAACATGTAATGACGGAAGCCTGCGTTGGACTGGTTCCCTTTCTTACGTTACTGGAGTCGCAATGTTTCTAGGTATCAGACCAAATTAATTCTCTTTCTTTTTGCAGCAAAGCTGTATCTCTTGCTACTTGCTAGAGGCGTAATCCCAGGCTACCACTGTTTTGGTGTTGCCTCTCTCACCATTGTTATTAGGTTGAATTAAATACCAGAAGATTTCTGGGTGTGTAATGACTGTATGATTAAACTTAGCAATGCACTGTCAAGGCTGTGGCGCACGAACTTCATGCGCCGGCGTGCATCACCACTGTTCTACCGTGTGCCATCGCGGCCTCCACCAATTCCAGCAGCTCCAGTTTTTTTCTCCATTGCCTCCATTGAAGGTCCAATTTTCAAGCTCACAAAGCATGGCATCTTGAGTTTATTTTTCATGAATTATGTTTGTATTTTGACAAATCCAACAATTATGTTTTGATTTAGTTATTTCTGGTTATGGGACACAATGTGGTGTTTTTTATTAAAAAAAAAAACAGAGAGAATGCAAGAAAGAAAGTCACAGCTGCATTTGATAGAATAAATGTAAGTACGAAATAAAATTCAATTCAAGAATAGATTACAAATGATTTCAATCCATTTACAGAAAAAGGGTATATAAAATATATGGTTTTAAAACAACATTGAATCAAATCTACCATGTATACAAGGCTTACAAATTATTTAACATAGTCTCAAACTCAATAACACCAAAGCATGCATGTAATACACTCAAATAAGAGAATCACACCGGACCAAACTCGAACCGACTCTGAAATCAGCTCTTCAATATTGGGTGTTAGATTCTGTACTTTCTGAACCTAAAACAACAAGCAATTAAATTCCATCAACAACCATCTCAAGTTCTATACCATCTTGCAAGTTATATACCATCACCAACATAGTTTTTTTTTTCTTTTAATTAAGATGTTCGGGTCAGCTTTCGCGCACCTTAACTAATCCCACAGGTTCTGAAATTAACTACCATGTACGCCTCTAGTGGCCCTGAGGTTTGTAAGACTCAAACCAGTGACTTGAATTATGTCTCAATATAGGAGGGTTAATCTAATTTTTATTATAAAAAAATTAAAATAACATCGTTTTACTGAAATTGTTTTTTCCAAAATAAAAACCAACAATATTTAAGCTCTTCAGTATCTTCTAAGCCCAAGCTGTCAAACACAGACCACAAGCAAACGTGTCATAACCAATAGATGCCCTTCGATTTGATTCCAAAAATATTATCACTTGTAATGGTAAAATGATTTGGTTAACGAAACAAGAATCAGTAAATAAAAAACAAAGTTAAGAATGACAAAAATGGAGAGCCGAAAATAGATTTGTTAAAATATAGTAAAATCTTTTAGCGTTAAGAATTAACACTGGTAGAAGAATTTACCTGTTCCTGCCGGTCCTACAGACTTCCGTAGTGGTGTCTTAACTATTCTTTAAATAGAAATGTAGGGGATGTGAGAAATCTTGTGCCAATCTTCACCCATCTCCTCCTCCCCGTAACGTTTCCTTAGCTTGGGGCAACCACGTATGTGTAATTCCTGTAGAGGCGCTGCCAAAACATAGTCTGGTAGTGCTCTCAACAACGGGCAATTTTCAATCACCAACCATTGGAGTTGTGGCATAATGGATATTGAAGTAGTGTTGTCATCTTCTTCTCCCACTCTCCTTTCAATTCCATCCCACTCTTCTACTTTTTTGAGATTCCAAATCTCAAGTTTTTTTAATTTGGGGAAAACAGTGACCCTTGCGATTTCTCCTTCCTTAATACTGGCATTCTCATCTTTTTCTATACCTAAAAATCCAGCATCCACCCTTCTCAGCTTCAACGACCTCAATACCAGGCTTTCAAGGTTCGGCAATCTTCCCAGCGGAGGCAAAACCTCCACGTTTCTACAATCAACAAGTTCAAGCTCCTGTAATCTAGTTAACGTCATCATCCAATTTGGCAAATCGAACCCTCCGTACCTAGATATGGTTAGATTTTCCAAGTCTAACGGAGGCCGTAAACCTTCAATTAAAGAACCTTCATTCGCTTGCAACTCTGTTTTCTCTCCGATGAAATCCAATACCAAACAAAGCAGGCACTTCTTATTCTTGAGTTGTGCTTCTGCAGCGTCACTCGCATCTTCTATACCTCCTCGTAGATTCCATATACTAAGTCTCCCTCCAATGTGATTTAAGTTTTTTAATTCTCTTAGATTAGCTGCTTTACTTTCATTCTCACCACCACCACACACAATAAACCAATCTAATGTTCGAAGACATGTTATCCTCTCTATTCCCTTTGGTATGAAGGCCACACCTGAACCATAAATCCGAAGATGCCTCAATTTGATAAGTTTTCCAATCGCCTTAGGCAATTCCTTGAGAGAATCACACCAATTAACGTCTAGGGATTGCAGATTGCATAAATCACACATGGTTTCTGGCAGGGACTCCAACTCTGCACAACGTGCCAAATTGAGGTGTCTCAAATGTATCAATTTCCCTACCTCGTTTGGTATTTCTTTGATTGAAGACCTTGACAAATTCAATGACCTGATGCATGTCAACTGCTTGAATACACCAGGTAGCGCAGCTCCAAGCGAAGGGTCTCTAGTGTGGATCAAGAGGCTACGAAGACCTTTTGCTTTGTGAATGGACACGGGAAAAGAGGTCACGTTAGACAGCATCATGCTTAAATGACGAACCCTTTCAATTGAGGTCTCCGTTGTTGTTTCTCCAAGATTATTGACATCCATGGTTAAACATTCATTGTTTGTCAAAAATTGGGCAAAATCATGCACTATATCATGCATCTTAAATCTCATATCTTCTCTCAAATCATCTCGATTATACTTTTTAAAATCTTGGAAGAAAGAGCGTGCTGCTAAGACTTGAAAGTACTCCTCTCCAACAAGCTCCATATCTCTACTTGGAGTCTCCTTAAGGTAACCTTGAGCCAGCCACATCTTCACCAATTCATCTTTGACCATCTCGTAGTCTTTTGGAAACATGGCACAATACAAGAAACATCGTCTTGCCACAGAAGGTAAATCGTAGTAACTCAAAAGCAAAGGTGGAAATAGTCCTCTTTCAACATGTTCTAGCTCCCACAGTTCGCTAGATAAAACATGTTCCCACTCTTCTCTTGTTTCCTTACACTGCATTAGACCTCCTAATACCTTGGCAGCTAGAGGCAAGCCCTTGCACTTGCTTGCAATTTTATTGCCGATTTCAGTCAATCTTTCGCACTCATCTTTGCTTCTTTTATGGAATGCCACCTGATTGAATATTGACCTGCATACCTCATCAGACAATTTCTCAAGGTTGATCACGTGGTCGGTTCCCATCATGGTTGCCACAGATTGTTTCCGAGTGGTCACTAGAATTCTGCTTCCTGCTGCACCGCCTTTGAGAGAGAGTTTCAGTGGTTCCCATTGTCCAAGACTGTCTGTCCAGACATCATCAAGGACAAGAAGGAACCTCTTTCCCTTAATTAATTCAGAAATACTTTGCAAAAGGGTTTCCAACTCAACTAAATTCGGTGCACCCCATTGAAGCGCCTCAAGGATAGCTTTTGCTATCCTAACCTCATCAAATGGATCTGAAACACACACCCATATCTTTTTCTCAAAATGAGCCGTAACCCGAGCTTCATTAAAACATAGGGGGCGAGAGTTGTCTTTCCAATCCCACCCATCCCTACTATAGAGATGGCCTCCACGTCCCCTGCTTCCTGAATACTTTCGCCCAGCAACTTGCTTACTAAAGCTTCCCTTTCATCATCTCGACCACTCACGATTGATTCATCAACGAGGGAGGTACTTGTTATTCGTTGGAGTTCATCAGTGGCTCTGTACAACTCAAAGCCAAACATTGCTCTCTCTTTGGCAATCTCATCCACTTTCTCACATACTTCTTTGATCTTGAGGGCAATGTCTCGACGTCGAGCCACTTGATTGAGACAAAAGCAAGGAGATCCCAGGAAGGAACACCGTATCTTCTGTCGACTGGGAGTATTTTCTTCAGCATCCCCCATTTTCCATGTAAGAATTGCAGAGCTCCATTCAACTAGCACGTCATCCATATCATAACAAACATCTTTGAGCTTGTCTAGCCAGTCCCTTACAGCCTTATCCTTCACTTGTTTTCTATCTGCGTCTTCAAGGACAGATTGGATAGAAAGGAGATTGCTTTTCAGCTTGTCGACTTGTTTCTATTGGGCGGAATCCGGACCGGTGATATACTGATCATTGCTCATAGGAGAGTTAAGCACACTGAAACACAATATTTAACGTGGTTCGGTAAATCGCCTACATCCACGGGAGAGACAATATTATTAGAGATAGAGAAAGATTTACAAAAAAAATACATGGAGGAGGAGGATCACTTCACTCTACTCTACTCCCAGCTCTCATTGCTGCCCTTGCAGCTGCTGCAATGGCAGCAAGGCTGCTGCCATTGCAGCCCTTTACTTTCTCTCTACACTCTTCACATTCTCACTACTCTCTACTCTCACATTTTGCTCTCTCTCCCGGTGCCCTTTTATAGGCAACAATGGTGCCACCAACTCCAGCTCTTCTTCAACAAAGGTGGCTGCCAACTTCAGCTCTTCAATAATGGTGGCTGCCAACCTTTGACATCTTGGATGGTTGCACATGGTTGGTGCAACTCCAGCTGCAGCTGCTGCAATTGTCAATGGTTGTTGCACATTAATGGCAACCAACCCAACAATCACCCCCTTTGCCATTCATGTGAGGCAACTATCCTCTTGCTTCTTCAGCACAAGCTTACATCTTGCAGCTCTTCCAAGCTTACCATTCCGAGAGCATCTGTGGCCAAGTTTACAGGTACTTGCCACACCTTTCAATCACCAGAGTCACCAAAGCACACCTTTTCTCACACAAAAGGATCACTACAACCAGATGGTTTGCCACTTCACATCTGAAGAGTGTTAACGCTTGTCTCCGGGACACAACATTCCCCTTCGAGCGTATCAACCATGCTCGGTCCGGAATGATTCATCAAGCCTCATACCAAGGCTTACAACACCCCCTCAAACGGAAATTTCTATTTCCAAGTGCGACAGTCATTATCTGAGTATCTCAATATGATCACGAGCTCACCACTCTTCCAAGAGTCTACTCATCCAGGAGTTGCGCCTGCCCTCTGTTCCACCCTAGGAACCACGCCTTATTTCTCCGTGAGTCTCTCGCTCTTAGTCTCAAGAGTCCAGGTAGCTTTCCACCTTTAACCATGGGGGCAGCCCATTAAAGGTTGATCCATATATGTCTTGATACTGAGTATTATAATGCTTTCACCGAGCTCACCACCTTGACAAGAGTCAACTTGTTTCCGAAACCTGCGCATGCCCTCTGCTCCTTCATAGCAGCCGCGTCTTAATGCTCCACAAGTCATCCACTTATTGTCCAAGGCAAATGTCTTCTAGCTCATTGATCTTTAGCATGGGGGCAATATCCATGAAAGTCAATCCTGCATTTGTCTCCATACTCATCATAACCACTTCATTGGCTATACACTTGTCCACTCATATCTAGCCATCTCATTGGCTCTGGGGTTGTTCTGAACTGGGCTCCTGTCATGGCCCATACACCTTTTTCCGAGGTGTCTTCACCCGTTGTCATGAGGCGGTCTGATTTGGGGCTCTTCTCCTGGCCCTCACACCTTCTCTAAGGTGTCTTCGCCCGTTGACATAGGGCGGTCTAAAATGGGGCTCCTATCATGGCCCTCACACACCTTCCATCTAAGGTGTCTTCGCCTTTCATAGGCGGTCGCATCCTCCTTCAGCTGAGATGCTTTAAAGTGGCTCCAAAAGTCTCTACCACCGTGTGGACTATGGGAGATCACTGCCACTGATTACATAGAAAGAGAAACTTGCGGTATACTCCTCGCAATCCTCCACCTCGATTTCTATGTTTGGAGCTTCTACGCCTTTCTGCTTGGCAGCTCCACCTACACCAACTTTCTTTGGTGTCTTCGCCTTTCATCACAGGCGGTCGCCTTTTATCATAGGCGTTCGCACCCCCTCAATTAGGTGCTTCTACAACAGCTCATCTTTCCATCCTTGCATGCATTGGAAAGGTCTTTGCCTGTTGTCTTCATCAAGAGCATAAGGGACTTCCTGTTGTACAACTTCTACGTAGTCTCTGCTCTGAGCTTCATCTAGGAACACTTCTTCTCCTTGCACCTGTTGTCTCAATACAGTACCTCGTTGGATCCTACGGGTACTCCTGCACAATCTCTATGTGCCCTTGTGCAATTTCTGTTCTCCAGATTTCTCCCTATTCCTTGCTTATGTTTGACAGCAGCTCATCCTGTCACAACACCTATCCAAGTCAAAATAGGGTGCCAATCTTCATCCCCTTGCTGTATTTCTCTTCCATTATCAGGGTCTTCATCAATTCCCCCCTTGAGAAATTACAGTCACCGAATCTAACTTCTTTGGAGAAATCACCACTCCATCAGATCCTTGATCATTCGGAACCCAACTGTTCCTTCGTGCCGTCGTCTTGCTAGTCTTCAACCGTTTCATTACAAACTGCTATATATACGAAAATAGTACCGTATGGATAATCCTTCCACTAAGCAAGTTCCCAGGAAAGATTGGAGGGGTCACACTGGTCCCGCTTAAAACCCAATCTCCTAGACAGAACTTCTTAGGCCATATCTATCCATCGTACTGTCTTTCTGTATATACAACCATTTGCTAGCTTTGTTGCGGCTTTCCTTTACAAGTGATCTGGAATATACTGGTTAAATACATGATTTCTCAACATCTGGCGAGACTACCAGTGCTTAGATTCGTCAAGATTGGTCTTCATCAGTTTTCACTCTCCACCTCAAATTGTCCACATAACCGGGTGTCCAGAGTGTCCCAATTTTGCCTTCCATCAAGGCATTAAATTTTCCCATTTAATAGTTCAGCACATGAAATTGGGTAAACATGTGCTCCTCCTTCTTCTTCATCTCCACCGACCTCCATCAAGACCTTCAGATGCCTCCTAATCGGGCAATCTCTCTTTCATAATTCACCACCGCCATTTTTGGTCTCGAATCTCAACGATCGGACCGTACCATTGCATCCGGAATGATCAAATTAGCTGGAAACATGTCTTGAATCGTCCAAATCGCACATCAGACGACTAACATTTGATCAAAACAATTCTGGCCTGATCAACGGCTCAGATTCAATCTCAGATCCGGTTGCACGTAGACTCTGATGCACAGAATCCTATCCCTCGGCTCGAGGCTCGGCTCGGCTCCAACACAGCTCGGCTCAACTCGGCTCAGCTTGGCTCGGCTCGAGGCTGATGACGTGGCAGGTGGGTCCCACTGTGCTGACGTGTCTACTGACTGGACGCTGACATGGCATGTTGACTGTGTATGCTGGCGTCATGATTATGTCATAATGATGTCATCCTTATTCGGGTCTGGCACGTGGGTTGGGTCGTCTGTGCGCGGGGGCAGTCTTCCCGCCGGCGCGTGACGGCGCGTGCGGACGTGTCCAACGTCCGATTTCGACGCGGTTTTCAACAGTGGCTTCGTCTCTTCCTCCTCTACACAGTGGTATGGTCAAAACACAATTTTGACAACTTTCATTTTTGAGCAAAAATCAAACACCACTTTAAACCAAATGCTTTGATACCAATTGTTGGGCGGAATCCGGACCGATGATGTACTGATCATTGCTCATAGGAGAGTTAAGCACACTGAGACACAATATTTAACGTGGTTCGGCAAATTGCCTACATCCACGGGAGAGACAATATTATTAGAGATAGAGAAAGATTTACAAAACAAATACATGGAGGAGGAGGATCACTTCACTCTACTCTACTCCCAGCTCTCATTGCTGCCCTTGCAGCCCTTTACTTTCTCTCTACACTCTTCACATTCTCACTACTCTCTACTCTCACATTTTGCTCTCTCTCCCGGTGCCCTTTTATAGGCAACAATGGTGCCACCAACTCCAGCTCTTCTTCAACAAAGGTGGCTGTCAACTTCAGCTCTTCAACAATGGTGGCTGCCAACCTTTGACATCTTGGATGGTTGCACATGGTTGGTGCAACTCCAGCTCCAGCTGCTGCAATTGTCAATGGTTGTTGCACATTAATGGCAACCAACCCAACAGTTTCTTCACATCCCCTACTAGGCTCACCTCTTCTCGTACCTATTAGTGTGGAAACGATAAGGAAGTTCAAGCAGAGGAAACATTTCCATGATTTCACTACAAGTTTTTAATTTTAATTTTTGGTAATTAATAGATTAGATAATTTTTATTAATCTTTTTTTCGCAGTAGTTGACACGTACTGTGAAATGGATTGAATATATTAATAATTTATATATAAAATATTTATTAAAAACAAATATATTAAAAATAATAATATTTCTTTTTATCATCATCATGATGATCTCTCTGTCTGCACTCTGCTACCATACAAGAAGGAAGAAAATGAATCTTAAATTGTTCGACGTCAAACCTACATATAACACACGCTTGGTGGATCAAAGAAATATAGTGAATAAAAGGATTTGTAAAGTCTATTTGGAAATAAATCCATTATAATAAGATTATGTGAACTATAGTTTTAAAGCGAAAAATATTCTTCCTTTAAAACATTCACTAATTACTTTAACATTTGATTGATTATTTTACAGTTTAATGAGAGGATCGATAACTCCTTTTTCCTTCTAAGAATATTTGTTTTAGATTATTTCCTGAAATATGAAAAATAATAAAAAAATAAAAATAAATTTCTTTAATAAAATCCAAATCTAGATCTGAGTAATTGAGATTTTATTTTATTTTTCTTATAAAGGAAGAAAAAGAGACTTTATTTTTATATTTCTTATTCATGTTAGGGTTAACTGCTCCAAAATTGGCGATAAAAGTGCCTCTGCCATTTGTCTGTTTAATTTTATTTTATTTCTTAAAAACAGAGAGACGATGATGATAGAGTGAACTGAGAGAGAGAAGGAGGCTGCTAGTGCTGGTTGTGAAATGAAGAGAGAGGGTTAGTTTATGTACTTGGGGTTTGGTGATGAGGTTGAATTTTGTTTCAGTCCCTGTACTATTTCTAACTTTTCAATTCAGTCCCTATATTATTGAACTTCTCAGTCTAGTCTCGGTCAGGGGTTACTCACTGCGGATGGCTTTCCCTGGTTGTATGTTTCTACTGAGAATGACATGTCATTTTGAGGCTACACAAAAGCCTTGAATTATTTGTAATGAACTTTTCAGTCTAGTCTCGGTCAGGATTATTATTTGTCTAAAACCCATATAAGCAAAGATTAAAACCAAACAAAAGCCATTGAGTTCTAGGCTACACAAAAGTTAATGTCTTAATGTTAAAAATAAAAATAAAAATAAAAATAAAAAAGCCTTGAATTATTATTCTTGCATGACAGCAGCAGTTTCCCTCACAAGTTGTCTGACAGGAATTGGTTCCTACAAGGCGTCTAGTTTTTTTTAATTGACTAGAAAACATGAAAGGTCCTTGTAGTTTTTTTATTTTATCAAATTAAGCCTTTATATTTTAAAATAACTTTTTACAAGAAGATACACAAATCTTTTGTAGATGATCACGGTTGCATATGGATCGCATCTTCTGTCGGCTGCGAGTATTTTCTTCAACTTCCTCCATTTTCCATCTAAGAATTGCAGTGCTCCATTCATCTAGCACGTCATCGATATCATAACATACATCTTTGAGCTTGTCTAGCCAATCCTTTACAGCCTCATCTTTCAATTGTTTTCTATCTGCATCTTCAATGCGAGATTGGATAGCAAGGAGATGTCTTTTCAGCTTGTCGACTTGTTTCTTCACACCCACTACTAGGTTCACCTCTTCTTGTACCTATTAGTGTACAAAGGAAAAGAAACGTTAAGCATAGGAAACATTTCTGTGATTTCAAGACAATTTCACACCCCCTACTATAGGTTCATCTCTTCCTGTACCTATTAGTGTAGAAAAGACAAGGAAGTTCAAGCATAGGAAACATTTCTATTTTGTATTAATATATTTTATTGTGAAATGGATTGACTATATTAATAATTTATATATAAAATATTTATTAGAAATAATAATATAATTTTTTTTTTTTATCATCATGATGATGATATCAGTCTGCACTATGCTACTGTATAAGAAGGTATAAAATGAATCTTAAATGGTAAAATGTTAAACCTGTACGTATAGATATATATAATTAATATAGGTATGGAAAGAGTTCAATGTTCTCACGAGAGAAGGATTTCTCCTTTGAACCGACATAAAATCTGGTTTTCATTTTACATTAAACTATAGATATTTTACCTTATATATATATAAATACTCGCTCGCTAATCCTTTGAACTTTTTATTGATTATTTTACCCTTAATAGTTCAGTTTAAAGAGAATTGGCAACTCTTGTTTTGCCTTTTTCGGTTTTCCTATATTTGGAATGATATATTTTCTTTATGTTATTTTAGGAATTATGAAAAATAATAAAACAAGAAAAAGAAGATTCTTTAATTCAAAAATCCAAATATATACTTGAGGATTTAAATGTATTCTTTTTATGATAGGAAGAAAAAAGGCTTGAACTTTATATATATTTCTTATCTCTGCTAGGTAAATCAGGTTATTGCAGATGGTAGAAAAATACCTGTTGAGCAACGATCGTGGTTAACTGCTCCAAGATCGGAGATACAAGTGCCTCAGCCATCGTCTGTTTAGTTCTGATTGGAAAGAGAGAGAGAGAGAAGCAATGATGCTGGGATGAGCAGAGAGAAAGAGAGGGTGAAGGGAAGGAGGCGGCTGATTGTGAATGGAAGTTAGTTTATATACTTAGGGTTTGGCGTTGCAGGTGAAGCTTGTATTTTAGTGTCTCAACATTTTTTTATTAGTTTTTGTAGGGCTGCGGTAAAGGGAGATCAGCACAACTTGTAATTTTAGCTGACAGTAAACCTGAAGTAATGAGAAAATAATTTTAGCCAGCCGGCCAAATCTGTTTTGCGACAAGAGTGTGTTAGGTAAAACACATATAAGTCTTATTTTTTTATTTTTTTTATTTTGTATTTTGATATTTAGCTAAATAAATTTTTTTAAATATAAAAATTTTCAAAAAATAATTATAAATCCTTTTGAATTTATTTATGGATCCCTCATTTTTATTTATTTATTGTATATTTATATATTTGATTTTGTAGGTTTTTATGGTGAAATATAAATCTGGTATATGATATATTTGTTTTTTTAAAAAAAAATATATATGCTTTAATTTAAATTTATTTTATTCATTAATCTAACGACTACGTAAGTTTCTAATGACCTTAAAGTTTGTAAGACTCGAACCAGTAACTTGAGATTTAACATCCCAGTCGAGAATTAAATCTTAATATGAAATCTTAATATGAAAGGGTTAATCCAGGTTAACCTAAATTCAGAGTCCTTACATCTCTAATTAATTATAACTACCTTACCGGTCATAATGTTCTTTTCTGTACCTGATGAATGATATTATTTCTGAGATTTTTGAACATGTAATGACGGAAGCCTGGGGATGCCTGCGTTGGACTGGTTCCCTTTCTTACGTTACTGGAGTCGCAATGTTTCGAGGTATCAGACCAAATTAATTCTCTTTCTTTTTGCAGCAAAGCTGTATCTCTTGCTACTTGCTAGAGGCGTAATCCCAGGCTACCACTGTTTTGGTGTTGCCTCTCTCACCATTGTTATTAGGTTGAATTAAATACCAGAAGATTTCTGGGTGTGTAATGACTGTATGATTAAACTTAGCAATGCACTGTCAAGGCTGTGGCGCACGAACTTCATGCGCCGGAGTGCATCACCACTGTTCTACCGTGTGCCATCGCGGCCTCCACCAATTCCAGCAGCTCCAGTTTTTTTCTCCATTGCCTCCATTGAAGGTCCAATTTTCAAGCTCACAAAGCATGGCATCTTGAGTTTATTTTTCATGAATTATGTTTGTATTTTGACAAATCCAACAATTATGATTTGATTTAGTTATTTCTGGTTATGGGACACAATGTGGTGTTTTTTATTAAAAAAAAAAACAGAGAGAATGCAAGAAAGAAAGTCACAGCTGCATTTGATAGAATAAATGTAAGTAGGAAATAAAATTCAATTCAAGAATAGATTACAAATGATTTCAATCCATTTACAGAAAAAGGGTATATAAAACATATGATTTTTAAAACAACATTGAATCAAATCCACCATGTATACAAGGCTTACAAATTATTTAACATGGTCTCAAACTCAATAACACCAAAGCATGCATCTAATACACTCAAAGAAGAGAATCACACCGGACCAAACTCGAACCCACTCTGAAATCAGCTCTTCAATATTGGGTGTCTGATTCTGTATTTTCTGAACCTGAAACAACAAGCAATTAAATTCCATCAACAACCAACTCAAGTTCCATACCATCTTGCAAGTTATATACCATCAATGACAAAGTTTTTAAAACTTTACTTGAGGTTCAACGTACCGGGTCAAGAATTATGTCTAATATAGGAAGGTTAACCCAAATTAATCTAATTTTTTATAAAAAAAATTTAAAATAATATCATTTTGATCAAAATTATTTTTTCAAAAAAAAAAACCAGGTCTACCAATATGTTTTAACTACGTCAGGCCATATTAATTCATTTTTTTATTATATTTTTTGAAGTTCTTATCTTAATTACCAAAACAATCTACTTAATTTTGAGATATATTAAATTTGTTCTTATAAACAGTACCTTTTATTTAGCTAATCCATTGAATATTTGGTAATTTGTAGGTCAAAATAGATTTGGTAAAATCTTTTATATACCGTTAAGAATTAACACTCGTAGAATAATTTTTTTTAGAGTGGCATTTGGAGAATTTAAGTAAGGAATAAGCTTCACGTGAGCGAGATAATTTCATCTTAGATTAATTTTTTAACATGTAAAATTTAAGTCTAATTCAATAATTAAATAAAAAAAATTACCTCTTCCTGCCGGTCTTAACTATTCTTTAAATATGAACATATGAAGAGAGAGAGAGAAAGAGAGATATGAAACAATAAATGGTATGTCGGAAATACAATCCAAAATTATCAAGCATATAAATCTCTTGATCTTAGTATATATATCACAGCTGCATTTGATAGAATAAATGGTAAGTAGGAAATACAATCCAAAGTCAACAATATACAGTAAAGAGGTATATGAAACGAAACATACCTCTTCCTGCCGGTCCTACAGACTTCCGTACGTAGTGGTGCCTTAACTATTATATAATAGAAATGTTTGGGATGCGAGAAATCTTTTGCCAATCTTCACCCATCTCCCCCTTCCCGTAACGTTTCCTTAGATTGCGGCAACCACTTATGTATAATTCCTGTAGAGGCGCTGCCAAAACATAGTCTGGTAGTGCTCTCAACAATGGGCAATTAACAATTATCAACTCTCGAAGTTGTGGCATAATGGATATTGAAGTTGTGTTGGCATCTTCTTCTCCCACTCTCCTTTCAATTCCATCCCACTCTTCTACTTCTAAGAGATCATCAATCCAAAGTTTTTTTAATTTGGGGAAAGCAGTGACCCTTGCAATTTCTCCTTCATTAATACTGGCTTTCTCATCTTTTTCTATACCTAAAAATCCAGCATCCACCCTTCTCACCTTCAACGAGCTCACTTCCAGGCTTTCAAGGTTGGGCAATCTTCCCAACGGAGGCAAGACCTCCACGTTTTTGCAAATATCAAGTCTAAGCACCTGTAATCTGGTTAATGTCATCATCCAATTTGGCAAATCCAACCCTCCGTACCTATATATGCTTAGATCTTCCAAGTCTGACGGAGGCTGTAAAGCTTCAATTAAAATGCCGTTCTCCTGGCTGTCGTCGAAACCCAATTCCAAACAAAGCAGGCGCTTCTTATTCTTGAGTTGTGCTTCTGCAGCGTCACTCGCATCTTCTTTACCTCCTCCTAGATTCCGTATCTCAAGACTCCCTCCAATGTGATTTAAGTTTTTTAATTCTCTTAGATTAGCTGCTTTACTTTCATTATCACCACCACCACACACAGTAAACCCATCCAATGTTCGCAGACCTGTTATCCTCTCTATTCCCTTTGGTATGAAGGCCACACCTGAACCACCAATCCGGAGATGCCTCAATTTGATAAGTTTTCCAATCGCCTTAGGCAATTCCTTGAGAGAATCACAACAATTAACGTCTAGGGATTGCAGATTGCATAAATCACACATGGTTTCTGGCAGGGACTCCAACTCTGCACAACGTGCCAAATTGAGGTGTCTCAAATGTATCAATTTCCCTACCTCGTTTGGTATTTCTTTGATTGAAGACCTTGACAAATTCAATGACCTGATGCATGTCAACTGCTTGAATAGATCAGGAAGTGCAGCTCCAAGTGAAGGGTCTCTAGTGTTGATCAAGAGGCTCCGAAGACCTTTCGCTTTGTGAATGGACACGGCAAAAGAGGTCTCGTTTGACAGTATCATGCTTAAATGACGAACCCTTTCAATTGCAGTCTCCACTGTTGCTTCTCGAAGGTCATTGACATCCACTGTTAGACATTCATTTTTTGTCATATATTGAGCAAAATCATGCACTATATCATGCATCTTGAATATCATTCCTTCATCCTCATCTGTCTCAAAACCTTGGAAGAAAGAGCGCGCTGCTAAGACTTGAAAGTACTGCTCTCCTACAAGCTCCATATCTCCACCTGAAGTCTTCTTGAGGTAACCTTGAGCCGTCCACATCTTCACCAATTCATCTTTGTCCATCTCGTAGTCTTTTGGAAACATGGCACAATACAAGAAACATCGTCTTACCACAGAAGGTAAATCGTAGTAACTCAAAAGCAAAGGTGGAAACAGTCCTCTTTCAAAATGTTCTAGCTCCCACAGTTCGCTAGATAAAACATGTTCCCACTCTTCTCTTGTTCTTTTAGACTGCATTAGTCCTCCTAATACCTTGGCAGCTAGAGGCAAGCCCTTGCACTTGCTTGCAATTTTGCCGCTGATTTCTGTCAATCTTTCGCCCTCATCTTTGCTTCTTTTATGGAATGCCACCTGATTGAATATTGACCTGCATACCTCATCAGACAATTTCTCAAGGTTGATCACGTGGTCGGTTCCCATCATGGTTGCCACAGATTGTTTCCGAGTGGTCACTAGAATTCTGCTTCCTGCTGCACCGCCTTTGAGAGAGAGTTTCAGTGGTTCCCATTGTCCAAGACTGTCTGTCCAGACATCATCAAGGACAAGAAGGAATTTCTTTCCCTTAATTGATTCAGAAACACTTTGCAAAAGGGATTCCAATTCAACTAAATTCGGTGCACCCCCTTGAAGCGCCTCAAGGATAGCTTTTGCTATTCTAACCTCATCAAATGGATCTGATACACACACCCATATCTTTTTCTCAAAATGAGCCGTAACCCGAGCATCATTAAAAGCTAGTTGGGCGAGAGTTGTCTTTCCAATCCCGCCCATCCCTACTATAGAGATCTCCACGTCCCCCGCTTCCTGAATACTTTCGCCCAGCAACTTGCTTACTACAGCTTCCCTTTCATCATCTCGACCACTCACGATTGATTCATCAACGAGGGAGGTACTTGTTATTCGTTGGAGTTCATCAGCGGCTCTGTACAACTCAAAGCCATACATAGCTCTCTCTTTGGCAATGTCATCCACTTTTTCACATACTTCTTTGATCTTGAGGGCAATGTCTCGACGTCGAACCACTTGATTGAAACAAAAGCAAGGAGATCCCAGGAAGGAACATCGTATCTGCTGGAGGCTGTGAGTATTTTCTTCAGCATCCCTCATTTTCCATGTAAGAATTGCGGAGCTCCATTCATCTAGCACGTCATCGATATCATAGCATGCATCTTTGAGCTTGTCTACCCAATCTCTTACAGCCTTATCCTTCACTTGTTTTCTGTCTGCATCTTCAAGGACAGATTGGATAGCAAGGAGATTGCTTTTCAGCTTGTCGACTTGTTTCTTCACACCCCCTACTAGGCTCACCCCTTCTTGCACCTATTAGTGTAGAAAAGATAAGGAAGTTCAAGCAGAGGAAACATTTCTATGATTTCACTACAAATTTTTATTTTTAATTTTTTTGTAATAAATAGATTAAATATTTTTTATTAATCTTTTTTCACAGTAGTCGACACGTACTGTGAAATGTATTGGCTATTTTAATAATTTATATATATAATATTTATTAAAAACCTATATATTAAAGATACTAATATTTATTTTTTTCATCATCATGATGATATCTGTCTGCACTATACAAGAAGGAAGAAACCTATATATAACATAAGCTTGCTGGATCAAAGAAATATAGGGAATAAAAGGATCTGTATTTGTTGGTATTTGTAAAGTCTATAGTTTTAAAGTAAAAAATATTCTTCCTTCATAACACTCACTAATTATTTTAACAATAGATTGATTATTTTACAGTTTAGTGAGAGGATCGACAACTCCTTCTTTTTCCTTCTAAAGATATTTGTTTTAGATTATTTCCGGAAATATGAAAAACAATAAAACAATAAAAAGAAATTTCTTTAATAAAATCCAAATCTAGATCTGAGGATTTGATATTTTATTTTATTTTTCTAATAAAGGAAGAAAAAGAGACTTCATTTTTATATTTCTTATTCATGTGAAGAAAAACTGAGGTTTTATATTGCAAATCGTATAAAAGTAATTACCTGTTGAGCAACGACTGTGGTTAACTGCTCCAAAATTGGCGATAAAAGTGCCTCTGCCATTTGTCTGCTTAATTTAATTTAATTTAATTATTTTAAAAAAAAGAGACAATGATGATAGGATGAACTGAGAAAGAGAGAGAAGAGAGTGTGAGTGGAAGGAGGCTGCTGGTTTAGTTAGTTTATGTACTTAGGGTTTGGTGATGAGGGTTGAGTTTTGTTTCAGTCCCTGTACGGTTTCTAATACTTCAATTCAGTCCCTATATTATTGTAGCTTTTCAGTCTAGTCCTGGTTGTATGTTTCTACTGAGAATGACATGCCATTTTGAGTTCCAAAGGTGAAACACTCGTGCTTTTCAATTCTACCGAGTTCTAGGCTAAGGATTATTATTTGTGGAAAGTTATTCTTCTTCGATATATAGCAATTATTTTTTATTGATACTGACCTTAGGTTAAGAATGTATCTGATATGGACATCTGATTATAGCATTCTACTGAAATTCCTGCTTCTCTATTTCTTCTCTTCATTTTATGTAATATATATATCTGGCCATTCAAACTAATTTACACAAACCAAAATTAGTAACCAATTAGTTCTTGTGTAATGGAAATATAAACAAGCATCTATCTATCTGGGTTTTTGAGATCTGGTGATTTTATCCTGTTTTCATAGCAGGGACTGGGGTTTGATATTGATCTTTGATTTTGGGTTTGAAAATGGATGGTCCAGATTTGTTGAGGTTGTATGATTGGATTTGTTGATGGTGCTTGATATTATGCTGTAAAGTATTTTTTATATATATATTTTTGTTTAAAAATATATTAAAATATCTTTAATGTCAAATATTTTAATATTTAGATGGGAAATAAAAATCTAAATTCTAGAATTCATTTGTCACCGTGCAAAGAATAATTCAAGTCCCCAACTCTCCATACTTTTAGAGGTTACATTTAACTTTAAAAATCATATACCTTTTGGAAGGTCATGTATCTGGGTAGTTTAAGGAGTTATCAGTGGATGAGCAGGGATGTGTTTTGGTTTATTCATGGAGAGGATGCTGGGGTTTTGTTGGCGGCAGCTACAGGCTCTGCGGTTGTGTTAACAGGAAAGGGATTGCTGGTCTGGGTGATGTAAGCTGTCTGAAGCTGGGGCTGTGTGGATATCAGTAGCGTGCTGTGGTCATGGAAAAAAGTTTGGAAGGATTGCTGGTTTGCGTGATTGGAGCTCCTTTAAATGGGGAGGTTTGTTTGTGAAGGGGAGCAAATGGGTGTGAAAAGGACAAGAAATGAGCAAGATTTTCTGGAGGAAAGGATTCATTTTATATGGACTACATCACCTTCCTTTCTTCTTTTTTTGTTTTCATTCCTTCCTCAACTTAACGTGAGTTAAGGCACTTCTTTCATTGTCTTTTTCTACTTTTTCATAGTTTAAGGCACTTCTTTCTTCTTTTAGCTGGAAACATAATGCAAGACAGCTAGAAAAACAAAGGAAGAGTGTTTTCAAGATTCAGGAATCAGAGAGTGAAGAGTCGACATGCAGATGCAGGAACATAGGAAGAGAGTTGTTTGGTTAATAAAATAAGGGCTAAGGTTATGAAATCTGGAAATTGAAATTCAGATCGAAATTAGTGAGGAAATCAGCATGCTAGATTCAGCAGCGTTTGGGGTCAGAATGGCATTGCTGGGAATAAGACAACAAATTATGCGTAGCTTAGCAGCCATTGTTGCTGCTTCAGGAATACCAAACTCCCTCGTCAAAAAACTGCATCCATATGCATTTTGCAATTAAGTCATTATGCTTTAAACTCATTCTATTTGCCTTTCCTTACAAAAAAAAAATAATAATAATAAGGTTATTTGCTGTCTTCACTGGATTGGTTTCAAACCCAAAAGTTTCGTTGCGTTCCGTTTCAATTCAGTCAGTCTTTACTAGTCAATGCGTCGCTGCACTGAAAAAACAGAGGCACCTCATTGCAGAGTACAAAACTAGTGTTGAGGTGAGGTCATACGTCCTGCAAAAATGGATTTTGATCATAATAATTAGAAGGAAAAAAAAAAACAACATTAATAATTGATCATCGTGGCTACAAAATGAAGTGGAACTAATAATCAATGGAGTGGATATAATAATCATAATAATACTAAATAAAATGAATTAGCCCAGAGTACTCTGCTTGGGCTTGGGTTCCCTCATTATGACTTAGTGAATTGAGCAATCTGAATACTTTTGGGCTCCATGTTATAATGGGTTCCAAGGGGAAGAAAACACGACGATTCTTGAAGAAGGATTCGTGTCCCTTGCACTTGAACGACTGGGAATTCAAATTTAATATGCTCAACTTGAATACTTAAATTCTAGTTCATGATTTTAAATCACTCCTAAAAATTCTCTTTTTTTCTTTGGTTCAGAAAATTATTTATATACTACGTACTATATATTTGAAATCTTTCATTCACTCAATAAAATTAGATTTATGAGAAAATCAAAATTACTAGGGATTACTTTAAAACATCTTGAATTTTTGACCTAATACTTTAAAATGGTTTTTCTTTTATAAGTAGTATTGAATTATTTTGCATGTATTTTTTTTATGAAATAATTTATTGTGTTTCATTTCTAGATGGAAAGCAATAATACTTCATTCGATAAAGAATAGTTTAGTTCAAATTAAAATTTTATCAAAGACAAAAAAATACATATATAAAACTCAAAATCTTGAAAAATTAATAAACTAATTAAGTAAGTTTAATCCAAGTTGAAAAATACTTTTACATCATGGAATTGCATTGCAATATAATTCAACAACTCCAATTAGCATTACCACAACCACCCTACCAACTTCTACACAACTTTCATTGTGTCAAAATCATTATTGCGGCCATTATAACCATTACCATCTCTTCCTCAATATTGCCTTTACTACCTGCTCTTATAACACTCGTCGTTTTATCACCTCAGCAAATCAATATCATTCTTCTTACCTTATTATACTTGTCAAACAGTACAAGTCTTGTTTTATGTAAAAGAAGTCTCAAAGTTATATATTTGATTGTAAAATATCTTATACAAAAGAAATACAAAGAAGAACATTTCTTCTATAAAATAGTTAGAATACGCAAAACAAATGACCCCTTTCAATTAAGATTATAAGAGTATGAATCTACGAATAAAAACAAGAATGACTCTAGAGTGGTAGATCATAATGCTATATATAAAATAGGTTAAAAACATGTTACGTGAAGAGAATAGACTGAAAAATAATTTATATATTGCAAAATCAATTATGAAACTTTTTGGCTTAAGATATCAAAAAATTAATTTGTAAAAACTTTCATATTTTATATTATGGTGAATGTACAAATTTTAACAAGTAGAAAACTTGTCAATATAATTAGTATAAACCTAATTAGGATAAGAGAATGACACGTGTCGCATATAAAAAACTGAAAATCTGCAAGAAAGAAAGTCACAGCTGCATTTGATAGAATAAATGCAAGTAGGAAATACAATCCAACTCAAGAATAGATTACAAATGAGTTTAATCCATTTACAGAAAAAGGGTATATAAAACATATGGTTTTTAAAACAACATTGAATCAAATCCACCATGTATACAAGGCTTACAAATTATTTAACATAGACCATGTTTATTTATTGGAAAGTAGTTTTTTTTTTAAAGTGAATTCTAGGAAAGTAAATTATTTTCCGATGTTTAGTAGTGTAATGAAAAATAAGTTTGAAAACACTTTCCAGTGTTTAGTTATGTCAAGGAAAATAAGCTGAAAAATAACTTATTAATGTTTTAATTTTTTCAAGTTTATTAAAATAATAAGGAACAAATCTTACAAATTAAAAACTTAAGTGAGAATGAAATTGAAACAAAATATAATTTCATGTATTATCTCAAATAAAATAAATAATAATCAAACTAATAGAGATCAAATCTAACAAAGAAAAAAATTGAAAGATGAAGAAATTAAAATAATAATAATTACCATTTCATAAATTATTTCAAATACAATAAGTAACAATTACAAGAATGAGGATCAAATTTGATAGATAAACAATTTAAAAAAAATGATAAGGGAAAAGCAAATTAAAAATATAAAAATAAGGACCAAAGTTAATATAAAAATCAAATTCTAAGGGATGAAATTAAAAAAAATATTCAAAACAAAATATATATATAGCAATCAAAACTTTGAGGATCAAATTTGATATAATCAACAAATAATATGATATTTCTAAATTTTTCACAACTTCTGGAAAGTATTTTCCTCTTAAAATAAAAAGAAAACACTTTCCTGAAAACTAAGCCAAATTTTTCTTTAACTAGAAAATATTTTCCGTTGATAAATTTTTCTAATGACAAGCAAACATAAAAAAGTTTGGAAAATAATTTCTAAAAAACCATTTTTCATCAAACAAACAAACAAGATCATAGTCTCAAACTCAATAACACCAAAGCATGCATATAATACACTCAAAGAAGAGAATCACACAGGACCAAACTCGAACCCACTCTAATAACAGCTCTTCAATACTTCAATATTGGGTGTCAGATTCTGTACTTTCTGAACCTGAAACAACAAACAATTAAATATCATCAACAACCATCTCAAGTTCTATACCACCAACGACATAGTTTTTAAAACTTGACTAGAGGTTAAACATCCTGGGTCAAGAATTAGGTTTCAATATGGAAGGATTAGCTCAGATTAATCTAGTTCTTTTTTATAAAAAGAATTTAAATGATATTATTTTGATCGGTATTGTTTTTTCCAAAAAAAACCAACAATATTTAATCAAGTTTTACTCGAGTCTACCGAGATGTTTTAACCAGGTTAGGCTATATTAATTCGTTACTTTATTAATATTTTTGAAGCTCTTACCTTAATTAAAAAAAAAATCCGCTTAATTTTGAGATATATTAAATTTGGTCTTGTAAAAAGTACCTTTTATTTTAGCTGATCCATTGAATATTTGGTGCTATTCAATTCAATTTAATTAAACTTTTATTTAGTTGAGAAGAGTTTGACACTCAAAATCTTGCTTGTAATTTTGATGATGGCTCTTGAACGGGAAACCATGTATTAGTTAATATCTCTTTTTTTAGTATCATGCATATATTCTTGGACACCACCCACACGGGTGAGTAGTTGGGTACTTTCAACAACCAAACCATAGAAAAGAGCCCGTTAACCGAGGTCTATCAGCAATTGTACATTTACATGTGAGTTGGGGTGTACAATAATTCCCATGAGGTTGATCACACACTTTCGCATGGATTCGAGTGCACCATATTTCCTAGGAGAGAACCCATCCTACTGCTCTAGTTCAAGCACGCAACTTTGAAATTCTTATGGCATGAGGTGTAATCCTCTGCTAACTTTATTATGATTTAATCCACTAAATTAATGAGTATCATCTTTAATATAGGAAACATACGGTGCTTAATACAACAATGAATGAAATCCTCCATGTAAACGAGGCTTACATATTATTTTACGTAGTGTCTCTCTCAATCTTAGCACACACCAAAGAAAATAATTAATACACTAAACAAGTGAATCACACGCAGAACCAAATCGGAAGCCACTCTGAAGTAGCTCTTCAGTATCTTCTAAGCCCGAGCTGTCAAACACAGACCACAAGCAAACGTGTCATAACCAATAGATGCCCTTCGATTTGATTCCAAAAATATTATCACTTGTAATGGTAAAATGATTTGGTTAACGAAACAAGAATCAGTAAATAAAAAACAAAGTTAAGAATGACAAAAATGGAGAGCCGAAAATAGATTTGTTAAAATATAGTAAAATCTTTTAGCGTTAAGAATTAACAGTGGTAGAAGAATTTACCTGTTCCTGCCGGTCCTACAGACTTCCGTAGTGGTGTCTTAACTATTCTTTAAATAGAAATGTTTCGGATGTGAGAAATCTTTTGCCAATCCCCGCCCATCTCCTCCTCCCCGTAACGTTTCCTTAGAATGGGGCAACCACTTACGGTTAATTCCAGTAGAGGCGCTGCCAAAACATAGTCTGGTAGTGCTCTCAACAATGGGCAATTTTCAATTCTCAACTCTCGAAGCTGTGGCATAATGGATATTGAAGTTGTGTTGGCATCTTCTTCTCCCACTCTCCTTTCAATTCCATCCCACTCTTCTACTTCTTCGAGATTCCAAATCTCAAGTTTTTTTAATTTGGGGAAAGCATTGACCCTTGCAATTTCTCCTTCATTAACACTTTTTATACCTATAAATCCAACACCCAAACTTCTCACCTTCAATCCGCGTAATTCTAGGCTTTCAAGGTTGGGCAATCTACCCAACGGAGGCAAAACCTCCAGGTTTACACAATAACCGAGTGTAAGCACCTGTAATCTGGGTAATGTCATCATCCAATATGGCAATTCCAACCCTCCGTAACTAGATATGGTTAGATTTTCCAAGTCTGACGGAGGTCGTAAAACTTCAATTAAAATGCCGTTCTCCCGGTTGAAGTCAAAATCCAATACCAAACGAAGCAGGCGCTTCTTATTCTTGAGTTGTGCTTCTGCAGCGTCACTCGCATCTTCTATACCTCGTCCTAGATTCCATATATTAAGACTCCCTCCAATGTCATTTAAGTTTTTTAATTCTCTTAGATTAGCTGCTTTACTTTCATTCCCGCCACCACCACACACAATAAACTCATCTAATGTTCGAAGACACGTTATCCTCTCTATTCCCTTTGGTATGAAGGCCACACCTGAACCATCAATCCAGAGATGCCTCAATTTCATAAGTTTTCCAATCGCCCGAGGTAATTCGTTGGGAGAACGACACCAAGTAACGTCTAGGGATTGCAGATTGCATAAATCACACATGGTTTCTGGCAGGGACTCCAACTCTCTACAAGATGCCACATTGAGGCGTCTCAAATGTATCAATTTCCCTACCTCGTTTGGTATTTCTTTGATTGAAGACCTTGACAAATTCAATGACCTGATGCATGCCAACTGCTTGAACAAATCAGGCAGTGCAGCTCCAAGCGAAGGGTCTCTAGTGTCGATCAAGAGGCTGCGAAGACCTCTTGCTTTGTGAATGGACACGGGAAAAGAGGTCTCGTTTGACAGCATCATGCTTAAATGACGAACCCTTTCAATTGAAGTCTCCACTGTTGCTTCTCGAAGGTTATTGACATCCACCGTTAGACATTCATTTTTTGTCATATATTGGGCGAAATCATGCACTATATCATGCATCTTAAATCTCATATCTTCTCTCAAATCATATCGATTATACTTTTTAAAATCTTGGAAGAAAGAGCGTGCTGCTAAGACTTGAAAGTACTCCTCTCCAACAAGCTCCATATCTCTACTTGGAGTCTCCTTAAGGTAACCTTGAGCCATCCACATCTTCACCAATTCATCTTTGACCATCTCGTAGTCTTTTGGAAACATGGCACAAAACAAGAAACATCGTCTTGCCACAGAAGGTAAATCGTAGTAACTCAAAAGCAAAGGTGGAAATATTCCTCTTTCAACATGTTCTAGCTCCCACAATTCGCTAGATAAAACTTGTTCCTACTCTTCTCGGGTTCTTTTAGACTGCATTAGACCTCCTAATACCTTGGCAGCTAGAGGCAAGCCCTTGCACTTGTTTGCAATTTTATCGCCGATTTCTGTCAATCTTTCGCACTCATCTTTGCTTCTTTTATGGAATGCCATCTGATTGAATATTGACCTGCATACCTCATCAGACAGTCTCTCAAGGTTGATCATATGGTCGGTTCCCATCATGGTTGCCACAGAATGTTTACGAGTGGTCACTAGAACTCTGCTTCCTGGTGCACCGCCTTTGAGAGAGAGTTTCAGTGGTTCCCATTGTCCATGCTTTTCTGTCCAGACATCATCTAGGACAAGAAGGAACCTCTTTCCCTTAATGGATTCAGAAACCCTTTGCAAAAGGGATTGCAATTCAACCAAATCCGGGGCCCTCCCTTCCTAACCTCATCAAATGGATCTGAAACACACACCCATATATTTTTCTCAAAATGAGCCGTAACATCAGCATCATTAAAAGCTAATTGGGCGAGAGTTGTCTTTCCAATCCCGCCCATCCCTACAATAGAGATGACCTCCACGTTCCCTGCTTCCTGAATACTTTCGCCCAGCAACTTGCTTACCACAGCTTCCCTTTCATCATCTCGACCACTCACGATTGATTCATCAACAAGGGAGGTACTTGTTATTCGTTGGAGTTCATCAGTGGCTCTGTACAACTCAAAGCCATACATAGCTCTCGCTTTGGCAATGTCATCCACTTTTTCACATACTTCTTTGATCTTGAGGGCAATGTCTCGACGTCGAACCACTTGATTGAGACAAAAGCAAGGAGATTTCAGGAAGGAACATCGCATCTTCTGTAGGCTGCGAGTATTTTCTTCAGCTTCCTCCATTTTCCATGTAAGAATTGCCGAGTTCCATTCATCTAGCACGTCATCCATATCATAACACACATCTTTGAGCTTGTCTACCCAATCTCTTACAGCCTTATCCTTCACTTGTTTTCTATCTGCGTCTTCAAGGACAGATTGGATAGCAATGAGATTGCTTTTCAGCTTGTCGACTTGTTTCTTCACACCCCCTACTAGGTTCACCTCTTCATGTACCTATTAGTGTAGAAAAGATCAGAAAGTTCAAGCAGAGGAAACATTGCTATGATTTCACTACAAGTTTTTTATTTTAATTTTTGGTAATTAATAGATTAAATAATTTATATTAATAAATTTTTTTCGCAGTAGTTGACACGTGCTGTGAAATAGATAGGCTATATTAATAATTTATATATAAAATATTTATTAAGAACCAATATATTAAAGATAATAATATTTATTTTTATCATCATCATGATGATATCTGTCTGCACTCTGCTACTATACAAGAAGGAAGAAAATGAATCTAAAATTGCTCGACGTCAAACCTCTATATAACATAAGCTTGGTGGATCAAAGAAATATAGTGATTAAAAGGATCTGTATTTGTTGGTATTTGTAAAGTCTATTTGGAAATAAATCCATTATAATAAGATTATGTGAACTATACTTTTAAAGTGAAAAATATTCTTCCTTTAAAGTGAACTAATTATTTTAACATTTGATTGATTATTTTACCCTTAGCAGTTCGGTTTAATGAGAGGATTGACAACTCCTCCTTTTTCCTTCTAAAGATTATTTCCGGAAATATGAAAAATAATAAAATAATAAAAATAAATTTCTTTAATAAAATCCAAATCTAGATCTGAGTATTTGAGATTTTATTTTATTTTTCTGGTAGAGGAAGAAAAAAAGACTTCATTTTTATATTTCTTATTCATGTTAGGTTAATTGGATCATTGCAAATTGTAGAAAGGCAAGTACCTGTTGAGCAACGATCCTCGTTAACTGCTCCAGAATTGGCGATAAAAATGCCTCTGCCATATGTCTGTATACCTTTATTTTATTTCTTAAAAAAAGAGAGACAATGATGATAGGATGAACAGAGAGGGAGAGAGAAGAGACTGTGAGGGGAAGGAGGCTGCTGATTTTAGTTGGTTTACATGTGCTTAGGGTTTGGTGGTGAGGGTTGACTTTTGTTTCAGTCCCTGTGCTGTTTCTAACATTTCAATTCATTCCCTATATTATTGAACTTTCCAGTCTAGTCTCGGTCAGGGTTTTGTTAGCGACAGTTACAGGATCCGGGGTTGTGTTAACAGGAAAAGGATTGCAGGGATGGCTGGTCTGAGTGATGGAAGCTGGCTGAAACTGGGGCTGTGTGGATATCAGTTGCGTGTGCTGGTCATGGAAAAAAGTATGGAAGGATTGCTGGTTTGTGTGATTGGAGCTCCTTTAAATGGGAGGTTTGTTTGTGAAGGGGAGAAAATGGATGTGAAAAGGACAAGAAATGAGGAAAGGATTCATATTGTCTGGACCACATCTTTTTTTTTTGTTTTCAATCCTTTTTTATTGTCTCTTTCTACTTTTTCATAATTTAAGGCACTTCTTTCTTCTTTTAGCCAGAAACATGATGCAAGACAACTAGAAAAACAAAGGAAGAGTGTTTTCAAGATTCAGGAATCAGAGAGTGAAGAGTTGACATGCAGATGCAGTAGGATAGGAAGAGAGTTGTTTGGTTATTAAAATAAGGGCTAAGGTTATGAAATCTGGAAATTGAAATTCAGATCTAAATTAGAGAGGAAATCAGCATGTTAGATTCAGAAGCGTTTGGGGTCAGAATGGCATTGTTGGGAATAAGACAACAAAAATATGTGTAGCTTAGCAGCCATTGTTGCTGCTTCAGGAACACCAAACTCCCTTCTCAAAAACCTGCATCCATATGCATTTTGCAATTAACTCATTATGCTTTAAACTCATTCTATGTGCCTTTCCTTACAAAAAAAAAAACATGGTTATTTGCTGTCTTCACTGGATTAGTTTCAAACCCAAAAGTCTCGTTGCGTTCTGAAAAAACACCATATCCATATGCACCTCACTGCAGAGTGCGGGTACAAAACTAGTGTTGAGGTGAGGTCATATGTCCTACCAAAATGGATTTTGATCATAATAATTAGAAGGGAAAAAAAAACAACATTAAAAGTGAGCATAATTGATCATCGTGGCTCCAAAATGAAGTGGAACTAATAATTAATGGATTGGATATAATAATCATAATACTAAGTAAAATGAATTAGCTCAGAGTATTCAGCTTGGGCTTGTGTTCTCTCATTTTGACTTGGTGAATTGAGCAATCTAAATACTTTTGGGCTCTATGTTTTAATGGGTTCCAAGAGGAAGAAAACACAACGATTCTTGAAGAAGGATTTGTGTCCCATGCACTTGAACAATGGGGGTCTGTTTGCATTTTGTCAAAAGAGAAGAAATTCTAATCAATGATGATGATGAAAAATTAAATATATAAATTACTATATGCATTCTATAATTTAGTTATATAATATAGTAGATCTTTACTAATTAGTAATTTCAACTTACCAATAAAAAAATTATATTAGATCTTTCACTATGATATAATCAAAATAAATAAAATAAAATAGGTATGCTTCACAGCATTAATAAATTTTTAGTTTTTGTCAATCAATATCAATACGTGTATGAGTTATGTTTAAGCTGTTGAAAATAATAAAAACAAAGTAATTAAAAGAGATAATATATTTCAAATAGAATTATTAGTTAATCCATATGTTGTTTTATTTATTAAATTAAAAAATTTAAATTTTTATATCACTTAGAATATTTAAGTTGGATTTAATCCACAAAATCGATTGGCATCATCTCTTTTTGATGGATTGATGGGTATCAAGTTACATGCCATCTTGCAAATTAGAATAAAACTGGCTCCAAAATCAAACCATCTCCACCTCATTCAACACGATTTAAAATAACCAACACCACCTTTTTATACAATGTGGGATTAATGAGGATATAAATCTACAGACTCCAACATCCGAAGTCTCAATCTTAGAGTCATTAACTAGTACAGTATCGCCTCATTGGCAAGAACCCAAATCACTGAGCTTAAATTACGAATACAAATTACAAATTTACACCGAATTTTAACAGATTTCTACCAGCCGATGTCACTAAACTCAAATTACTCCTAAAAATCTAAATATAAACCCATTAACTACTAGACCAACACCTCATTGGCTAGACTCCACGTTGCTTTCCCACAACAATCATCAGCTTCTTCAATTAGAATGCTACAAGCCCATGTCTCTGTACCTATGTTATTACTAAAAGATCATATGGCCAACCCGAAAAGTTCACAAAGAAAACACAATAAAAAACGCAAAAAAAAAAAGAACAAAAGGGTTTCATGAATTTAAACCAGAGAATATAACAAAACCAATAAAAATAATAATAAATGTTTGCTTACAGAAGATTCATCGACTAAAATAGATGGCAATTTCTTCTCAGTTGCAATAACAACACCGTTTGCCGCTACAACACCAAAAAAATAATAAAATCAACAACATAGTATCTAAGCACCCATCAACAACACAGTACATTCGAAAATGACAAGAAAATGAGAAAAAAAGAAGAAGAGAGAGAGCTTAAATTGCAACAACCTTTGATTCCGAGAGAAGTTTGGCCTGATCCAACGGCAGTCAATGCGTGCTCAATCTGTACTAGCTTTCCGGTAGGACTGAAAGTAGTGAGAGAAAAGGAGTACAGGCTATCACCCATGGTTTATTGCTTGAATTAGGCCTTGCTGCTGAATTTTGTTGTTGATTTGTAATTTAATTATTGTTGAAGATTTTTTGTGTTAGGTTTGGATAACTTTATTTGGATTTAATCTCCAAAATCGATGGGTATCATCACTTATAGATGAATGGTTTAGCTTCTCTCATTTATTTGGATTTAATCCACTGAAACTGAGGTTTAAGAATTTCTTGGATTTAACCCGCTGAAACAGTTGCTTGAGCAAGATCATTGGCTTGTTTTACGGCAGATAAAGGCATAGAGAGAGAGAGAGAGGAAGTGAGAAACAATTATAGATATGAGTTACAGTAGTTGAAACATATGAATTACATATCATTTTAAGTTGGGGGGGGGGGGGGTTTCTCACTTACAGTAAATGGTAAGGCTTACATATTATTTTACACTCAACCTTAGCAAACACCAAAGCAAATAATTAATACACTCAAAGCAAAAAGAAAAGTTGGAGATCCAAGGCGAGTCCAGATTACGAGTTGAAGGACCCATTAACCTTTAAACCTTAGCTACTCCGTCCTCCATTCGTGTCCGATAGATTGAGATTTTCTTTTCTTAAATAAAAAAAAAAACACAACCATTTTGAACAAAGCAGGCGATTTGATCCGAAGGATAAAAATAAACAGAAGGGTCGGACCTTCCAGCTATCGGGGACCAAGTTCGAGAGGCTTTTGTTCGGGATGAATAATAATGCATCACATATTATGCCACGCGCTAAGGACACCCTTCACATTTATTGCATTATAGCGCGTGTATTGATCACCAACCAGCCATGTTCTTGAAAGTCTCGCCTATTTTATATATATATATATCATAAATTCAACCATATCTCTTATTTTCAATTAATCAGGGAACCAAATCGCCATCACTATCTTCAAACGCAAAAAAAAAAAAAAAAGTAATAAATAAAAAGAGGACTGGAAAATGAATGGAGGAGAGCACCCACGTGATCGCTTGGATGGAGCGTATGAATGAGGAGTGAGAAATAATTATATCATCTTAGATTACATATCATTTTGAGAAAATCTAAAAGAAAATATCATCTTAAATTAATTATAGATATGATGAGTTACAGTAGTTGAAATTTCAAAGGCAATTTCTTAAGAGCGGCATTTGGAGAATTTAAGTAAGGAATAAACTTCAAGTGAGCGAGATAATATCACAGGTGCATTTGATAGAGTGAATGGCAAGTAGGAAATAAAATCCAATTACAGTAGAGAGAGAGAGAGAGAGAGGGAGGGAGAGACATCACAGCTGCTTTTGATAATGGTAAGTGGGAAATAAAATCCAATTACAGTAAAGAGGTCACATTGAATGAAATCCTCCATGTAGTAAAGAGGTCACATCGAGTAAATTGTAAGAATTAACACCGAAGCAAATAATTAATACACCCAGAACCAAATCTTTTACCGTTAAGAATTAACACTGGTAGAAGAATTTACCTGTTCCTGCTGGTTCTAAAGACTAAAGAATTTACCTATATATCATCAAAATCAATGTTTGGGATGTGAGAAATCTTTTGCCAATCTTCACTCATCTCCACCTCCTTCCCGTAACGTTTCCTTAGAATGGGGCAACCACTTATGAATAATTCTTGTAGAGGCGCTGCCAAAACATAGTCTGGTAGTGCTCTCAACAACGGGCAATTACGAATTCTCAACTCTCGAAGTTGAGGCATACTGGATATTATTGAAGCTGTGTTGGCATCTTCTTCTCCCACTCTCCTTTCAATTCCATCCCACTCTTCTACTTCTTCGAGATACCTAATGACAAGTTTTTTCAATTTGGGGAAAGCAGTGACCCTTGCAATTTCTCCTTCATTAATACTGGCATTCTCATCTTTTTCTATACCTAAAAATCCAGCATCCAGCCTTCTCACCTTCAACGAGTTCAATACCAGGAATTCAAGGTTGGGCAATCTTCCCAAAAGAGGCAAGACCTCCACGTTTGTACAATCATCAAGTTTAAGCTCCTGTAATCTGGTTAATGTCACCATCCAATTTGGCAAATCCAACCCTCCGTAACAAGATATGGTTAGATCTTCCAAGTCTGACGGAGGCCGTAAAGCTTCAATTAAAGAGCCTTCATGCTCTGGCAACTCTGTTTTCTCTCTGATGAAATCCAATCGCAAACGAAGCAGGCGCTTCTTATTCTTGAGTTGTGCTTCTGCAGCGTCACTCGCATCTTCTATACCTCCTCCTAGATTCTGTATCTTAAGACTCCCTCCAATGTGATTTAAGTTTTTTAATTCTCTTAGATTAGCTGCTTTACTTTCATTCTCACCACCACCACCACACACAGGAAGCGAATCTAATGTTCGAAGACAAGTTAACCTCTCTATTCCCTTTGGTATGAAGGCCACACCTGAACGATAAATCCGGAGATGCCTCAATTTGATAAGTTTTCCAATCGCCTTAGGTAATTCCTTGAGAGAACAACACCAAGTAACATCTAGGGATTGCAGATTGCATAAATCACACATGGTTTCTGGCAGGGACTCCAACTCTCTACAATATGCCAGATTGAGGTGTCTCAAATGTATCAATTTCCCTACCTCGTTTGGTATTTCTTTGATTGAAGACTCTGACAAATTCAATAACCTGATGCATGCCAACTGCTTGAACAAATCAGGCAGTGCAGCTCCAAGCGAAGGGTCTCCAGTGTCGATCAAGAGGCTACCAAGACCTTTTGCTTTGTGAATGGACCTGGGAAAAGAGGTCTCCTCTGACAGCATCATGCTTAAATGACGAACCCTTTCAATTGAAGTCTCCACTGTTGCTTCTCCAAGTGTATTGACATCCACTGTTAGACATTCATTTTTTGTCATATATTGGGCAAAATCATGCACTATATCATGCATCTTGAATGTAATATCTTCTCGATCATACGTCTCAAAATCTTGGAAGAAAGAGCGCGCTAATAAGACTTGAAAGTACTGCTCCCCTACAAGCTCCATATCTCCACCTGATGTCTCCTTGAGGTAACCTTGAGCCATCCACATCTTCACCAATTCATCTTTGTCCATCTCGTAGTCTTTTGGAAACATGGCACAATACAAGAAACATCGTCTTACCACAGAAGGTAAATCGTAGTAACTCAAAAGCAAAGGTGGAAATAGTCCCCTTTCAACATGTTCTAGCTCCCACAGTTCGCTAGATAAAACATGTTCCCACTCTTCTCTTGTTCTTTTAGACTGCATTAGACCTCCTAATACCTTGGCAGCTAGAGGCAAGCCCTTGCATTTGCTTGCAATTTTGTCGCCGATTTCTGTCAATCTTTCGCACTCATCTTTGCTTCTTTTATGGAATGCCACCTGATTGAATATTGACCTGCATACCTCATCAGACAATTTCTCAAGGTTGATCACGTGGTCGGTTCCCATCATGGTTACCACAGAATGTTTACGAGTGGTCACTAGAATTCTGCTTCCTGTTGCACCGCCTTTGAGAGATAGTTTCAGTGGTTCCCATTGTCCATGACTTTCTGTCCAGACATCATCAAGGACAAGAAGGAACCTCTCTCCCTTAATGGATTCAGAAACCCTTTGCAAAAGAGATTGCAATTCAACTAAATCCGGTGCCCTCCCTTCAAGCTGCTCAAGGATAGCTTTGGCTATCCTAACCTGATCAAATGGTTCTGAAACACACACCCATATCTTTTTCTCAAAATGAGCCGTAACATCAGCATCATTAAAAGCTAGTTGGGCGAGAGTTGTTTTTCCAATCCCGCCCAACCCTACTAGAGAGATGACATCAACGTCCCGTGCTTCCTGACTACTTTCACCCACCAACTTGCTTAAAACAGTTGTCTTTTCAACATCTCGACCAATCACGCATGATTCATCAACAAAGGAGGTACTTGTTAGTCGTTGTAGTTCATCGGTGGCTCTGTACGGATCAAAGCCATACGTAGCTCTCTCTTTGGCAATGTCATCCACTTTTTCACTAACCTCTTTGATCTTAAGGGCAATGTCGCGACGTCGAACCACTTGATTGAGACAAGAGCAAGGAGATATCAGGAAGGAACATCGCATCTTCTGTCGGCTGCGAGTATTTTCTTCAGCTTCCTCCATTTTCCATCTAAGAATTGCAGTGCTCCATTCATCTAGCACGTCATCCATATCATAACATACATCTTTGAGCTTGTCTAGCCAACCCTTTACAGCCTCATCCTTCAATTGTTTTCTATCTGCATCTTCAAGGACAGATTGGATAGCAACGAGATTGCTTTTCAGCTTGTCGACTTGTTTCTTCACACCCACTACTAAGGTCACCTCTTCTTGTACCTATTAGTGTACAAAAGATAAGGAAGTTCAAGCAGAGGAAACATTTCTATGATTTCACTGCAAATTTTTAATTTTCATTTTTTGTAATTAATAGATTAAATAATTTTTATTAATCTTTTTTTCGCAGTAGCTGACACGTACTGTGAAATGGATTGGCTATATTAATAATTTATATAAAAAATATAAAACCTATATATTAAAGATAATAATATTTCTTTTTATCATCATCATGATGATATCTGCCTGCCCTCTGCTACTATACAAGAAGGAAAAACCTATATTGAGAATATTGAGAATAAAAGGATCTATTTGGAAATAAATATTTGTTGGTATTATAATAAGATTATGAAACTTATTATTTTAACATCTGATTGATTATTTTACCCTTAGTAGTTCAGTTTAATGAGAGGATCGACAACTCCATTTTCCTTCTAAGAATATTTGTTTTAGATTATTTCCAGACATATGAAAAATAATAAAACAATAAAAAGAAATTTCTTTAATAAAATCCAAATCTAGATCTGAGGATTTGAGATTTTATTTTATTTTTCTTATAAAGGAAGAAAAAGAGGCATTATTTTTTATATTTCTTATTCATGTTAGGGTTAATTAGATCGTTGCAAATTGGATAAAGTAATTACCTGTTGAGCAACGACCGTGGTTAACTGCTCCAAAATTGGCGATAAAAGTGCCTCTGCCATTTATCTGCTTAATTTAATTTAATTATTTTTAAAAAAGAGACAATGATGAATTATAGGATGAACTGAGAAAGAGAGAGAAGAGAGTGTGAGTGGAAGGAGGCTGCTGGTTTAGTTAGTTTATGTACTTAGGGTTTGGTGTTGAGGGTTGAGTTTTGTTTCAGTCCCTGTACTGTTTCTAAAATTTCAATTCAGTCCCTATATTATTGTAACTTTTCAGTCTAGTCTCGATCAGGGGTTACTTACTGCGGATGGCTTTTCCTGGTTGCATGTTTCTACTGAGAATGACATGCTATTTTGAGTCCCAAAGGTGAAACACTCGTGGTTTTCATTCCTACCGAGTTCTAGGCTAAGGATTATTATTTGTGGAAAGTAATGTCTTCTTCGATTTATATCAATTATTTTGGATTGATACTGACCTTAGGTTAAGAATGCTGTAGTTTCTACTGAAATGTATCTGATAGGGACAGCTGATTATAGCACTCTACTGAAACTCCTGCTTCTCGTCTGTTTCTCTATTTCTTCTCTTCATTTTATGTTATTCCACTAATCTTCCAAACTGGATCATGGTAATATATATCTGTCCATCCAAACTAATTGCAAAGAAACAGAGTCCAACTTGATTAAAACGAAAGCTAGGTTATAAAATATAGTCAGACAAAGTGTTGATTCGAATGATGATCTTGGGGATTTGTTCAGTTGGGGATACACTCAGATATGTCAAGTCGTGGACCATTTCAAGCAGTAGTTTGCTGATTGAAATGACTGTAAATGGATCCCAATTGGAAACTGTCATAATTGCACTGCGAGCTCCGTTTTATGTTTCTTCAGAACATCAGTTTCCATCGTGATGCCTTCTTCCTTCATCAAAAAGTGGGCAAAATCATAGGAGTATGTCTCGCATCTTCAACTTTAAAGAGTCCTCCTTCATTTCTTGAAAATCCTGGACAAAAAGCTAAGATTTTGAAGTACTCCTTACCAGCCAGCTCCATTTGATCTGTTGGAAACGGACAGCTCTCCACCAATCAGCAACAGAGGGGTAGGGAGGTGAAGAAGAGAGGGAATAGATGAAATCCCTGATAGTAGCTTGGTGGTTTTTGTTCCACTGACCATACCAGATAATGTACGAGTTGACAGGTGCAGCCAGAACAGGCCCCTAGAAAAGCACTGAAGTTCTACTGCATCAGATGACTAGGCCTGGTTGAATAGGTTGTCTTGGCTCCCAGAAAAGCCCAGAAGACAAACAAAACAGAGACAGCAAGAGTACATTGTGTAGCATAAGCTTATTATGCATTAAGTCTTTAGTCTTTAGTTCTGTGGGTTGTGACTTCTGGTAGTGTCTTAACTATTCTTTAAATAGAAATGTAAGGGATGTGAGAAATCTTTTGCCAATCTTCACCCATCTCCTCCTTCCCGTAACGTTTCCTTAGATTGGGGCAATCACTTATGAATAATAACTGTAGAGGCGCTGCCAAAACATAGTCTGGAAGTGCTCTCAACAACGGGCACTTACGAATTGCCAACTCCCGAAGTTGTGGCATAATGGATATTATTGAAGTTGTGTTGGCATCTTCTTCTCCCACTCTCCTTTCAATTCCTTCCCACTCTTCTACTTCTATGAGACCCGCAATCCAAAGTACTTTTAATTTGGGGAAAGCAGTGACCCTTGCAATTTCTCCTTCATTAACACTGGCATTCTCATCTTTTTCTATACCTAAAAATCCAGCATCCAGCCTTCTCACCTTCAACGAGCTCACTTCCAGGCTTTCAAGGTTGGGCAATCTTCCCAACGGAGTCAAGACCTCCAGGTTCGCACAATAACCGAGTTTAAGCACCTGTAATCTGGTTAATGTCATCATCCAATTTGGCAAATCCAACCCTCTGTAACCCCGTATGGTTAGATTTTCCAAGTCTGACGGAGGCTGTAAAGCTTCAATTAAAGAGCCTTCATGCTCTGGCAACTCTGTTTTCTCCATGATGGAATCCACTCCCTTGAACTCCAATACCAAGCAAAGTAGGCGCTTCTTATTGAGTTGTGCATCCACGGCGTTACTCACATCTTCTATATCTCTTACTTTCTCTATTATGAGTCTCCCTCCAATGTGATTTAAGTTTTTTAATTCTCTTAGATTAGCTGCTTTACTTTCATTCTCACCACCACCACACACAGGAAACCAATCTAATGTTCGAAGACATGTTATCCTCTCTATTCCCTTTGGTATGAAGGCCACACCTGAACCATAAATCCGGAGATGCCTCAATTTGGTAAGTTTTCCAATCGCCTTAGGCAATTCCTTGAGAGAACGACACCAAGTAACGTCTAGGGATTGCAGGTTGCATAAATCACACATGGTTTCTGGCAGGGACTCCAACTCTCCACAAGATGCCAGATTGAGGTGTCTCAAATGTATCAATTTCCCTACCTCGTTTGGTATTTCTTTGATTGAAGACTCTGACAATTCTTTGATTGAAGACTCTGACAAATTCAATGACCTGATGAATGTCAACTGCTTGAATAGATCAGGAAGTGCAGCTCCAAGTGAATGGTCTCTAGTGTTGATCAAGAGGCTGCGAAGACCTTTTTCTTTCTGAATGAACTCGGGAAAAGAGCTCTCCTCTGACAGCATCATGCTTAAATGACGAACCCTTTCAATTGAAGTCTCCACTGTTGCTTCTCCAAGGTTATTGACGTCCAGTGTTAGACATTCATTTTTTGTCATATATTGGGCAAAATCATGCACTATATCATGCATCTTGAATCTGATATCTTCTCGACCATAAGTCTCAAAATCTTGGAAGAAAGAACGCGCTGCTAAGACTTGAAAGTACTCCTCTCCAACAAGCTCCATATCTCTACTTGGAGTCTCCTTGAGGTAACCTTGAGCCATCCACATCTTCACCAATTCATATTTGTCCATCTCGTAGTCTTTTGGAAACATGGCACAATACAAGAAACATCGTCTTACCACAGAAGGTAAATCGTAGTAACTCAAAAGCAAAGGTGGAAACAGTCCTCTTTCAACATGTTCTAGCTCCCACAGTTCGCTAGATAAAACATGTTCCCACTCTTCTCTTGTTCTTTTAGACTGCATTAGTCCTCCTAATACCTTGGCAGCTAGAGGCAAGCCCTTGCACTTGCTTGCAATTTTGCCGCTGATTTCTGTCAATCTTTCGCCCTCATCTTTGCTTCTTTTATGGAATGCCACCTGATTGACTATTGACCTGCATACCTCATCAGACAATTTCTCAAGGTTGATCACGTGGTCGGTTCCCATCATGGTTGCCACAGAATGTTTACGAGTGGTCACTAGAATTCTGCTTCCTGGTGCACCGCCTTTGAGAGATAGTTTCAGTGGTTCCCATTGTCCATGACTTTCTGTCCAGACATCATCAAGGACAAGAAGGAATTTCTTTCCCTTAATTGATTCAGAAACACTTTGCAAAAGGGATTCCAATTCAACTAAATTCGGTGCACCCCCTTGAAGCGCCTCAAGGATAGCTTTTGCTATTCTAACCTCATCAAATGGATCTGATACACACCCATATCTTTTTCTCAAAATGAGCGGTAACCCGAGCATCATTAAAAGCTAGTTGGGCGAGAGTTGTCTTTCCAATCCCGCCCATCCCTACTATAGAGATCTCCACGTCCCCCGCTTCCTGAATACTTTCGCCCAGCAACTTGCTTACTACAGCTTCCCTTTCATCATCTCGACCACTCACGATTGATTCATCAACGAGGGAGGTACTTGTTATTCGTTGGAGTTCATCAGTGGCTCTGTACAACTCAAAGCCATACATAGCTCTCTCTTTGGCAATGTCATCCACTTTTTCACATACTTCTTTGATCTTGAGGGCAATGTCTCGACGTCGAACCACTTGATTGAAACAAAAGCAAGGAGATCCCAGGAAGGAACATCGTATCTGCTGTAGGCTGTGAGTATTTTCTTCAGCATCCCTTATTTTCCATGTAAGAATTGCGGAGCTCCATTCATATAGCACGTCATCGATATCATAGCATGCATCTTTGTGCTTGTCTACCCAATCTCTTACAGCCTTATCCTTCACTTGTTTTCTATCTGCATCTTCAAGGACAGATTGGATAGCAAGGAGATTGCTTTTCAGCTTGTCGACTTGTTTCTTCACACCCCCTACTAGGCTCACCTCTTCTTGCACCTATTAGTGTAGAAAAGATAAGGAAGTTCAAGCAGAGGAAACATTTCTATGATTTCACTACAAATTTTTAATTTTAATTTTTTGTAATAAATAGATTAAATATTTTTTATTAATTTTTTTTCACAGTAGTCGACACGTACTGTGAAATGTATTGGCTATTTTAATAATTTATATATAAAATATTTATTAAAAACCTATATATTAAAGATACTAATATTTATTTTTTTCATCATCATAATGATATCTGTAATGCTACTATAAAAGAAGGAAGAAAATGAATCTTAAATTGTTCTACGTCAAACCTATATAAAAAATTATTATATAACCTATAATAAATTGTGCTACCATTCAAGCAGAAGAAAATGAATATTTTACAGTTTAATGAGAGGATCGACAACTCCTTTTTCCTTCTAAAGATATTTGTTTTAGGTTATTTCCGGAAATATGAAAAACAATAAAACAATAAAAATAAATTTCTTCAATAAAATCCAAATCTAGATCTGAGGATTTGATATTTTATTTTATTTTTCTTATAAAGGAAGAAAATAAGACTTCAATTTTATATTTCTTATTCATGTTAGGGTTAATCAGATCATTGCAAATTGTATGAGAGTAATTACCTCTTGAGCAACAATCCTCGTTAACTGCTCCAAAATTGGCGATAAAAGTGCCTCTGCCATCTGTCTGTTTAATTTAATTTAATTTTTTTTAAAAAAAGAGAGAGAGAGACAATGACGATAGGATGGACTCCAGAAGAGTGTGAGGGGAAGGAGGCTGCTGGTTTAGTTAGTTTATATGTACTTAGGGTTTGGTGATGAGGTTGACTTTTGTTTCCGTCCCTGTACTGTTTCTAACATTTGAATTCAGTCCCTATATTATTGTAACTTTTTAGTCTAGTCTCGATCAGGGGTTACTTACTGCGGATGGCTTTTCCTGGTTGTATGTTTCTACTGAGAATGACATGCCATTTTGAGTTCCAAAGGTGAAACACTCGTGGTTTTCATTTCTACCGAGTTCTAGGCTAAGGATTATTATTTGTGGAAAGTAATGTCTTCTTCGATTTATATCAATTATTTTGGATTGATACTGACCTTAGGTTAAGAATGCTGTAGTTTCTACTGAAATGTATCTGACATGAACACCTGATTATAGCATTCTACTGAAATTCCTGCTTCTCTATTTCTTCTCTTCATTTTATGTTATTCCACTAATCTTCCAAACTGGATCATGGTAATATATATCTGTCCATCCAAACTAATTTACACAAACCAAAAGTAGCAACCAATTCAAAGAAGCAGAGTCCAACATGATTAAAACGAAAGCTAGGTTATAAAATATAGTCAGACAAAGTGTTGATTCGAATGATGATCTTAGGAATTTGTTCAATTGGAGATACACTCGGATATGTCAAGTCGTGGAGCATTTCAAGCAGTAGTTTGCTGAATGAAATGACTGTAAATGGATCCCAATTGGAAACTGTCATAATTGCACTGCGAGCTCCGTTTTATGTTTCTTCAGAACATCAGTTTCCATCGTGATGCCTTCTTCCTTCATCAAAAAGTGGGCAAAATCATAGGAATATGTCATGCATCTTGAACTTTAAAGAGTCTTCCTTCATTTCTTGAAAATCCCGGAAAAAAGCTAAGATTTTGAAGTACTCCTTACCAGCCAGCTCCATTTGATCTGTATGGAAAAGGACAGCTCTCCACCAATCAGCAACAGAGCGGTAGGGAGGTGAAGAAGAGAGGGAATAGATGAAATCCCTAATAGTAGCTTGGTGGTTCTTGTTCCAATGACCATACCAGATAATGTACGAGTTGACAGGTGCAGCCAGAACAGGCCCCTAGAAAAGCACTGAAGGTCTACTACATCAGATGACCCTTCATAGTTCTTGGCCTGGTTGAATAGGTTGTCTTGGCTCCCAGAATAGCCCAGAAGACAAACAAAACAGAGACAGCAAGATTACATTGTGTAGCATAAGCTTATTATGCATTAAGTCTTTAGTCTTTAGTTCTGTGGGTTGTGACAGTTGAGGGAAGTTCTTGTATAAAAGATCAGCAGGTCTATTAAGGGAGGAAGAGGGGTATGTGACTTGGTGAGATTCTTCATTTATTATTATTTCCTTGTGGTGGACACAGTGGTTTGCATTGCTTCATCATTGTCTCGTTCTTTATGATGACTAAATTTCTCCTTGTATTGTTTCTTACTCTTTATTCCTTTGCTATATTAGATAAATGTTTTAGGCTATCAAACCTTATAATGTATTTTGTTCCTTCCCCAATAATGTAATGGCGGAACCTGGAATCATTCTAATACAATCATGCATAAAATTAAAAAGAGGAAAAAAGACCAAAAAAAAAACAACTACGAAGGAGAGAAACCGATACTAAATGCGGGTTGATTTCTGCTGCGAGTTCGTTTCTAGAGGATGATCAGAATACCATGGAAGAAGAGAAGAAGTTTAGAAGAGGGAAGGAAGAACGTGTCATGCGTTCTGCATGGGTTTTTCCCTAACACACTGAAGGAGAACGAGGGAAAATAGGAGAGAATACTGGATTCTGTTATATTGATTGATTCTCTCTGTTACATTCTTAGGTTATTTAACATAATCCCAAAACGTTCCTTTGCTTCTATATTTCACCTAGCCATTACACGTGGCTTCAACTAGTTTTATTTAGAAACATCCGGGCTGCTTGAAACGCAACCGTTTAACTAATGTTTAAATTCCTTGCCGCTTCCTCCCAACGCTGTCGTTTTATGCTTGATTTGAATTAAATCCCTCTTCTTCTGCGTTAGCCCCCATCTTCTTAGGTTCCAGTCGTGACAATGCCCCCTCCATGATCACCACCTTGTCCTCAAGGTGAAACTCAGGAAATCTGCAGCAGAAATCATCAATATTTTCCCAGATGGCTTCTGTCAGGGGTTGGTCCTTCCATAAAACTAGTAATTGAGTGACTGCTGTATTTCCTCTTTTAATCATTCTTCTCTTGATGATCTGTAGAGGCTGCAGCAGGGATAGATGCGGAGGATTGGGAAGATCGGAGTGGACTGCATGATGGCCCACGTGTTTCTTCAGCTGAGAGACGTGGAAGACGGGGTGAATAGCCGCTGTGGCAGGTAATTGTAATTCATATGCTACGGTGCCAATTTTCTTAGTGACTGTATAGGGACCATAGTATTTTGTTGATAGCTTGTGGGAAACTCTCTTGTGAACTGAGTGCTGTCTGTAGGGTTGTAGTTTGACATAGACTGAATCCCCCACTGCAAAACTTCTTTCACTTCTTTTCTTGTTGGCTTGTTGGGTCATCCGGTGTTGAGATTGTAGAAGATTACTTCTGATTTCCTTGAACATTTCCTCTCGTTGTGTGAGATAGTGATCCACGGCCTCGACTGGAGAGTCCTTGTGAGTGTAGGGAATGTGAATTGGAGGCACCATGCCATAGAGTATCTCATAAGGCGTCTTCTTGGTTGAAGTATGGTAGTTGGTGTTGTACCACCACTCGCAAGCACTCAACCATTTCCCCCACGAAGTTGGGGCAGTCCCTGTCATGCACCGTAGGTATCCTTCTATACACTTGTTAACCACTTCGGTTTGGCCATCCGATTGGGGATGATAGGCAGTAGAGTATTGCAGGTTGACGCCCTGATGTTTGAACAATTCCTTCCAAAATTGACTGAGAAAAATGTTGTCCCTGTCGCTCACAATGGTGGCTGGCATTCCATGGAGTTTGTAGACATGCTCCATGAAGACTTTAGCTACTGTCAGGGCAGAGTAGGGGTGGGAGAGAGCCATGAGGTGTGCATATTTGCTAAACCGATCGACTACTACTAGGATGACTTCCTTCCCTTCTGATTTGGGTAGGCCTTCAATGAAGTCCATGCTGATGTCAATGAAGGGGGCAATAGGGATGGGTAGAGGCTGTAAAAGTCCTGGAAGCTTCACATTCTCTGTCTTGTTTTGTTGGCAAATGGAGCATTCTCGGACATATTGCCTTACTATTTTCTGCAGCTTACGCCAATAAAACACCTGCCCGAGTCTCTTGGTAGTGACAGTGGCTCCTGAGTGCCCTCCAGCTGCAGAGTCATGGTACAAACTGATGAGCTTAGCTTGGAGTTGTGAGTCTCTACCCACAACTACCCTTTCTTTTCGAAGAAGAGTGTTATTGACCCATGCATAGGCAGGATGCGAGTTGGCATCCTTTCTCAATTCCTCAATGATCTTCTGTAAGTTTGGATCAGCTGTCCAAGTCTGTCTGATTTCCTCCATGAGGTTGGTGGGAATCGAGGATAGAGTTAAGGCACTCAATTCAGCACTTGAGATCCTGGAGAGGGCATCTGCTGCTAAGTTGTCTTTGCCCTTCCTGTACTCTATCTCATAATCAAAGCCTAAGAGTTTAGTTAACCAAACCTGTTGTGCCTCATGAGTCGCCTTGTGATCGAGTAGGAATTTGAGGCTTGAGTGATCTGTTCTGATTAAGAAATGCCTTCCTCTTAGGTAATGCTTCCATTTATTGACAGCATAGACAATAGCTAATAACTCACGTTCATATGCTGATAGATTTAGCTGTCGAGGTCCCAGCGCCTTGCTTATAAAAGCGAGTGGATGTCCTTCTTGCATCAAAACCGCCCCCATTCCCACTCCTGATGCATTTATCTCCACAACAAAAGTCTTGTCGAAGTTAGGCAGTGCCAACACCGGGGGATTAGACAGGGCTCTTTTTAATTGCTTGAAGGCCATAGTGGCTGAGTTTGTCCAGTTGAAGGAGCCTTTCTTCAACAGTTGAGTAAGGGGCCTGCAGAGTTCCCCATATCCCTTCACAAATTTTCTATAGTATCCGGTTAACCCCAAAACCCCCCTCAATTGTTTGATGTTAGTGGGAATAGGCCAATTAACCATTGCTACTACCTTATTAGGGTCGGTGGCCACTCCTTCTTTGGTGATCACGTGGCCCAAATATTCCATCTGACTGCTGCCAAATACACACTTCTCTTTCCTTGCAACCAGTTGGTTTGCATATAATAGTTCAAACACCACAGTGAGGTGATGCAAATGGTCTACCCTGTTCTTGCTATAAATCAATATATCGTCAAAGAAAACTAGAATGAACTTCCGTAAATGTTGCATGAAGATGTCATTCATTAAACTTTGGAAAGTTGCTGGGGCATTAGAGAGGCCAAAGGGCATGACAAGGAATTCAAAATGGCCATTATGAGTGCGAAATGCTGTTTTAAACACATCTTTAGGGTCCATCCGAATTTGGTGGTATCCTGCCCTTAAGTCAATTTTAGAGAAAATGGCTGCTCCTTCCAATTCTTCTAATAATTCATCAATAATGGGGATATGATACTTATCTTTCACAGTCAGTCTATTGAGAGCTCGAAAATCCACACAGAACCGCCAAGTCTGGTCTTTTTTCTTGACTAGCACCACTGGAGAAGCAAAAGGACTATGACTTGGTTGAACAATCCCAGCGTCTAGCATTTCGGCCACCATTTTCTCTAAGGTATCCTTCTGCAACCCTGAGTATCTGTATGGCCTTAGATTGACTGTCAGGTTTTCATCCTTCAGGGGTATCCTGTGGTCATGTCCTCTAACAGGAGGTAATCCCACCGGTTCTCTGAAAACATGGTGATATGTGTCCAACAATGTCTGCAATGGAAAATCCTCTGCATCCTGGGTAGGAGGGTACCCTTCCTGGGAGTTGAGTGCTTTACCATCCACCTCCAGTACTCGTAGACTGCAAATGTTCACCTCTGCCAACAAGGTTTTATTGGTGAGTAGGCCATTTAACTCTTCTAGTCGAATGGATTGAGTAAGCTTAGGGTTGTCCCCTTTTAGAGTCACTTCTTTGCCCTGCCACCAAAAAGTCATCCATTTATCTTTGTAATTGGCTAACACATTGCCTAGTAACTTCAACCATTGTATGCCCAGGACCATATCATAGTTTTGTAATGCCATTACAAAAACATCAGCCTGAAACTGAACGCCTTGCATTTTCCACTGCAGGTTCTTACAGAGTTTAGCACAGGACATGGTGCCACCATTGGCTGCTTCTACTAGCATGGTTTTGATGGGGGTCAAGAGACAATTCTGTTTGTTGGCGAGGTTGGCATTAAGGAAGTTGTGAGTGCTGCCTGAGTCAATCAAAATGAATATAGGGCATTTGTCCAGTTTGCCCTATACTTTGATGGTGTGACATCCTGTGGTGCCCTGCAATGCATGTAGTGATAGATGAGGGGTAAGGGTTTCAACATTCATGGTTTCAATGGTTTCCTCCTCCTCCGAGTCTTCCTCTTCATCTTCGATGATGCATAGTGAGTATAGCTTTCGATTTTTGCACTTATGTCCTGGTACAAATTTTTCATCACACCAAAAACATAATCTCTTGGCTCTTCGCTCGTCCATCTCCCTGGTTCTAATAGGTCTGGAAGGTCTGGGGTTAGGGTTAGCAGTAGTGTTGTTGAATGGTGTCCTGTTAGGAGTGGGTAGTAAGGCAGCTTGGGGGGATTTAAACGCAGTGAAGGTGGAGCTGGCAGTTGATTTATTGGAGATTGTGGGGTATGCTGGTCTTGGGGTCTGTTGGTAAGTGTTTGCCTGAGCTGGAAGCTTAGTGTAATGGGGGGTGTTTTTTCTGTAGGTGAGGGTGTTATCATGGAGTCTAGCTAGGTTATATGCTTGTCTGAGAGATTTGGGTTCAAACATTTTCACCAAGTTCTTAATCTCAGTTTCTAATCCTCCCAAGAAAAATACTAAGGCTTGTTTTTCTGATACCCGAGCTCTATTCCATAGCATATCGAACTCCTTGATGTAGCTTTCTAGATCACCAGCTTGTTTGTGTTCAGTTAACTCCTCCAAGGGGTCCTTTTGTCCTCCAAACCTACAGCACAGGGCTTCAACATAATCTGCCCAAGTTGTTTCTTGTCCTTCCAAGTTTCTTATGAAGTTCTGGTGCCAGTACAGTGCCAATCCATCTAGGTAGTAGGATGCTAGCTTCAGTTTGTCTGGTTCTGCTATTTCTTCAAGGTCGAAATATTGGTTGCATTTATACAACCATTGATGCACATCTTCGCCTTCAAAGGTAGGAAAGTTTCTCTTGGGTTTGTGGAATCTGTATGATCCTTGCTAACCCTCTCCACTCCACCCCTGACTGCATGTTGTTGTAGGCGGTTGAGGAGCATGAGGCTGTTGGGAGGAACTGGTCTCTCCCGTGAGAGTTTGCAAGGTATGTTTTATGGCAATCTGCTGGGTAGCTATTTATTTTATCATAGCTTTGAGTTGGCCAAGATCATCCGACTGTGTATTCAGTTTAATTTCTATCCCATTGATTCTTTGGTTAGCAGCTTCCAAGGAATCGTCACACCTTCTCACATCTTGGGACCTGGTCTCTGGAGGCATGTTGTGGAGGTCCAAAGATGAGGCTCTGATACCACTTTGCTGCGAGTTCGTTTCTAGAGGATGATCAGAATACCATGGAAGAAGAGAAGAAGTTTAGAAGAGGAAAGGAAGAACGTGTCATACGTTCTGCATGGGTTTTTCCCTAACACACTGAAGGAGAACGAGGGAAAATAGGAGAGAATACTGGATTCTGTTATATTGATTGATTCTCTCTGTTACATTCTCAGGTTATTTAACATAATCCCAAAACGTTCCTTTGCTTCTATATTTCACCTAGCCATTACACGTGGCTTCAACTAGTTTTATTTAGAAACATCCGGGCTGCCTGAAACGCAACCATTTAACTAATGTTTAAATTCCTTGCCGCTTCCTCCCAATGCTGTCGTTTTATGCTTGATTTGAATTAAATCCCTCTTCTTCTGTGTTAGCCCCCATCTTCTTAGGTTCTAGTCGTGACAATTTCTCCCCTCGACTAGCTGTGATCTATTTGACTGCAAAGTGCCTGTGTATATAAGCTACTAACATGGAATTGCATTGCAATATAATTCAACAACTCTAAATAGCTTTACCACAACCTGCTGTGATTATAACCATTACCATCTCTTCCTCAATATTGCCTTTACTACCTGCTGTTATAACACTCGTCGTTTTATCACCTCAACAAATCAATATCATTCTTCTTACCTTAGTGCTTATCAAACAATATAAGTCTTGTTTTATGTAAAAGAAGTCTCAAATTATATATTTGATTGTAAAATATCTCATACAAAAGAAATATAAAGAAGAACACTTCTTCTATAAAATAGTTAGAATACGCAAAACAAAAGACCCCTTTCAATTAAGATTATAACAGCATGAATCTACGAATAGAAACAAGAATGACTCTAGAGTGGTAGATCATAATGCTATGTATAAAATAAAGAAAATCTATGTGGTAAAGTATTCCATAGAATCCTATCAATAACCAAAAGCAAAGAAAGGAGGTGGTAATTAATTGAGTTAAGATCATATATACAAGATTTTGATAAACCATTATATTTACACTAACTCACAACAAGTTTTTTTGTCATTGCATGAATTTTTACCTTCAAGTCAGATTATAAGTTGAGTAAAGCTGGTTATAATAACATTATAAAATAGACTAAAAACATGCTACATGAAGAGAACAGACTAAAAGATAACTTATATATTGCAATATCAAATGATAAAATCTTTTAGCTTAAGATACCAAAAAATAATGTATCAAAACTTTCACATTTTATATTATGGTGAATATGCAAATTTATATTATATTATACAAAACTTGTCAATATACTTAGTATAAATCTAATTGTGGCAAGGGAATGATACTTGTTGCATATAAAAAAACTGAGATATTTCATAAAGACAACTTTCATCGTGTCAAAATCTTGAAGATGAGTTATGTACAGTATATGATATTGTTCTGCTTGCTTCCTACTTTTGCGAACCAAAACTCGAAAGTCAGGACCCATTCCACTGCAACAAAATAAGTGTGATTCAGCAATGTTAAGAAAAAAAAGTAGAGCAGAGCAACCCTTTTTGACAGAGGCTAACAAGTTGCAAAAGTTAGTAAGAAGTGGTCCATTGAGCAACCAAATAGCCAAGATGTCTCATGTCAAACCCAAGAACAGAGGAATGCGGCCTTTTTATTTTTCTAAGGAACTGCATATTTGCCCCACTCTTCTTCTTCTTCTTTTCCTGTTGAAAAAGCAACAGGGGACATGTACTCCACGTCAAAGTCAAGTCCATAACCAGACCAGTAAAGAACATTGACCTACAAGGAGTTAAATACCATCAACAACCAGCTCAAGTTATATACCATCCTGCAAGCCATGTACCATCAATAAAATAGTTTTTAAAATTTTACCTGAGAATTGACTGGGGTCAAGATCCATGTTCGGAACGGAAGGAAGGATTAATTTAGATTGATCTATTTTTTTAAAAAAGAAATTAAAATGATATTGTTTTGACTGAAATTTTTTTTTTCAAAAAAAAATCAACAATATTTAACCAAAATTTACTTGAGTTTACCGGGATATTTTAACCAAGTCAGGCCATATTAATTCTTTTCTTTATTTTTTTTTGAAGTTCTTACCTTAATTACCAAAAAGATCTGCTTAATTTTGAACTATATTAAATTTGGTTTTATAAGCAGTACCTTTTATTTGAGCTGATCCATTGAATATTTGGTGCTATTCAATTCAATTTAATCAAACTTTTATTTGGTTGAGAAGAATTTGGCAATCAGAATCTTGTGATTTTGATGATGGCTCTTGAACTGGAAACCATGTGTTAGTTTATATCCCTTTTTTTCTTATATCGCGGACATACTCCTTGACACCACCCATGGGTGAGCAGTTAGCCACTCTAAAAAACAAAACCACAAGTGAGAGCCTGCCATCTCGAGGTCCACCAACAATTGCACAGTTGCATGTGAGTTGGGGTGCACAATGATTCTCAAGAGTATGATCTCACACTTCCACGTGGGTTGGGGTATAATGATTTTTAGGAGGTCACTGGTCCGGGTTTTAACCTCTCTTTTTCATATGAAATTTTATATAGATAAACTTGTTAACTAGATATTTTTACAAGTCTTTATGGATTAATATCATAAAATTGCTAATGGATCAAAATAAAATAGACCCAACAAATTAAACCCTCAAAATGGACAGAAAAAACTCCCCAGAATATCTCTTCACTCGAGTTGAGATGACTTTTTGTTCTATATTCCATGTGCTGGTTCTATTATGTTTAGAATCATTGTTTCTGCAATTTGTCCTTTTCATGCTGGGTTAAGCAAATATGGTGGTATCTATAATGATTCTGATATCATAGTTTGAATCTATATTGTCTTCCGTTATTAATGCTATTGGTCTGAAGAATCCTCTGTCTGGAAGTTCTTTGAATGGGGCTGTGATGGCATTTAGAAAGCACAGGCACTGGGGGCTTGTCTTTCACTAGCAGAAATCATATTTATTGTTGAAGATTTTTTGTGTTAGGTTTAGATAACTTTATTTGGATTTAATCCACAAAATCAAGTTATATGCCATCTTGCAAATTAGAATAAGAGACCAATCGACTAGCTCCAAAACCAAACCATCTCCACCTCATTCAAACACGATTTAAAATAATCAACACCAATAAAAATAACAAAACAGGGCCAACCCGAAAAGTTCACAAAGAAAACACAATAAAAAACGCAAAAAAAAAAAATAACAAAAGGGTTTCTTGAATTTCAACCAAAGAACATAACAAAACTAATAAAACTAATAATAAATGTTTACTTACAGAAGATTCATCGACTAAAATAGATGGCAATTTCTTCTCAGTTGCAATAACAACACCGTTTGCCGCTACAACACCAAAAAAATAATAAAATCAACAACATAGTATCTAAGCACCCATCAACAACACAGTACATTCGAAAATGACAAGAAAATGAGAAAAAAGAAGAAGAGAGAGAGCTTAAATTGCAACAACCTTTGATTCCGAGAGAAGTTTGGCCTGATCCAACGGCAGTCAATGCGTGCTCAATCTGTACTAGCTTTCCGGTAGGACTGAAAGTAGTGAGAGAAAAGGAGTACTGGCTATCACCCATGGTTTATTGCTTGAAGACGCAGAGAGGAAAAGCTGAGAATGCGAGCGTGTGGGAGAGAAAGACAGGGATATTTACTTGGGGTTTGAACTTTGCTTTTCTTGTTGGAGAAGAAGGTGTTTTCTTACGAGGGCTTTTACAATGGAGTATTTTGGGCTTTTATGACGGCAGAGGTTGGTCCTCTTTACATTGTTGAAGATTTTTTGTGTTGGGTTTGGATAACTTTATTTGGATTTAATCTCCAAAATCGATGGGTGTCATCACTTATAGATGAATGCTTTAGCTTCTCTCATTTATTTGGATTTAATCCACTGAAACTGAGGTTTAAGAATTTCTTGGATTTAACCCGCTGAAACAGTTGCTTGAGCAAGATCATTGGCTTGTTTTACGGCAGATAAAGGCATAGAGAGAGAGAGAGAGGAAGTGAGAAACAATTATAGATATGAGTTACAGTAGTTGAAACATATGAATTACATATCATTTTAAGTTGGGGGGGGGGGTTTCTCACTTACAGTAAATGGTAAGGCTTACATATTATTTTACACTCAACCTTAGCAAACACCAAAGCAAATAATTAATACACTCAAAGCAAAAAAGAAAAGTTGGAGATCCAAGGCGAGTCCAGATTACGAGTTGAAGGACCCATTAACCTTTAAACCTTAGCTACTCCGTACTCCATTCGTGTCCGATAGATTGAGATTTTCTTTTCTTAAATAAAAAAAAAAACACAACCATTTTGAACAAAGCAGGCGATTTGATCCGAAGGATAAAAATAAACAGAAGGGTCGGACCTTCCAGCTATCGGGGACCAAGTTCGAGAGGCTTTTGTTCGGGATGAATAATAATGCATCACATATTATGCCACGCGCTAAGGACACCCTTCACATTTATTGCATTATAGCGCGTGTATTGATCACCAACCAGCCATGTTCTTGAAAGTCTCGCCTATTTTATATATATATATATATATATATATATATATATATATATATATATCATAAATTCAACCATATCTCTTATTTTCAATTAATCAACCTTAGCAAACACCAAAGCAAATAATTAATACACTCAAAGCGAAAAAAAAATTAATACACTCAAAGCAGGTTCCAAAGAGTTCTGCCTTTCTCACCTATATATCATTAAAAAAAATCTTAGGGATGTGAGAAATCTTTTGCCAATCTTCACCCATCTCCTCCTTCCCGTAACGTTTCCTTAGATTGGGACATCTATTTATGCGTAGTTGCTGTAGAGGCGCTGCCAAAACATAATCTGGTAGAGCTCTCAACAACGGGCATTTATAAATTTCCAATTCTCGAAGTTGTGTCATAATGGATATTATTGAAGTTGTGTTGGCATCTTCTTCTCCCATTCTCCTCCTTTCAATTCCATCCCACTCTTCTACTTCTTCGAGATTCAAAATCCGAAGTTTTTTTAATTTGGGGAAAGCAGTGACCCTTGCAATTTCTCCTTCATTAATGCTGGCATTCTCATCTTTTTCTATACCTAAAAATCCAGCACCCAACCGTCTCAGCTTCAACCAGCCCAACTTTAGTCTTTCAAGGTTGGGCAATCTTCCCAACGGAGGTAAAACCTCCAGCTTTGCACAATCACCGAGTTGAAGCTCCTGTAATCTGGTTAATGTCACCATCCAATTTGGCAAATCCAACCCTCCGTAACCCTGTATGGTTAGATTTTCCAAGTCTGACGGAGGCCGTAAAGCTTCAATTAAAGAGCCTTCATGCTCTGGCAACTCTGTTTTCTCCATGATGGAATCCACTCCCTTGAAATCCAATACCAAGCAAAGTAGGCGCTTCTTATTGAGTTGTGCATCCACGGCGTTACTCACATCTTCTATATCTCTTACTTTCTCTATTATGAGTCTCCCTCCAATGTGATTTAAGTTTTTTAATTCTCTTAGATTAGCGGCTTTACTTTCATTCTCACCACCACCACACACAATAAACTTATCTAATGTTCGAAGACATGTTATCCTCTCTATTCCCTTTGGTATGAAGCCCACTCCTGAACCATAAATCAGGAGATGCCTCAATTTGATAAGTTTTCCAATCGCCTTGGGCAATTCCTTGAGAGACCGACACAAAGTAACGTCTAGGGATTGCAGATTGCATAAATCACAAATGGTTTCTGGCAGGGACTCCAACTCTCTACAATATGACAGATTGAGGTGTCTCAAACGTATCAATTTCCCTACCTCGTTTGGTATTTTTTTGATTGAATACGCTGACAAATTCAATGACCTGATGCATGTCAACTGCTTGAACAAATCAGGCAGTGCAGCTCCAAGCGAAGGGTCTCCAGTGACGATCAAGAGGCTGCGAAGACCTTTTGCTTTGTGAATGGACTTGGGAAAAGAGGTCTCCTCTAACAGCATCATGCTTAAATGACGAACCCTTTCAATTGAAGTCTCCACTGTTGCTTCTCCAAGTGTATTGACATCCACTGTTAGGCATTCATTTTTTGTCATATATTGGGCAAAATCATGCACTATATCATGCATCTTGAATTTCAATCCTTCAAACCAATCCGTCTCAAAATCTTGGAAGAAAGAGCGCGCTGCTAAGACTTGAAAGTACTGCTCTCCTACAAGCTCCATATCTCCACCTGAAGTCTCCTTGAGGTAACCTTGAGCTATCCACATCTTCACCAATTCATATTTTCCCATCTCGTAGTCTTTTGGAAACATGGCACAGTACAAGAAACATCGTCTTACCACAGAAGGTAAATCATAGTAACTCAAAAGCAAAGGTATAAATATTCGTCTTTCAACCTGATCTCTATCAACCTCATCTAGCCTCCACAGTTCGCTAGATAAAACACGTTCCCACTCTTCTCTTGTTCTTTTAGACTGCATTAGACCTCCTAATACCTTGGCAGCTAGAGGCAAGCCCTTGCACTTGTTTGCAATTTTATCGCCGATATCTGTCAATCTTTCGCGCTCATCTTTGCTTTTTTCCTGGAATGCCACATGATTGAATATTGACCTGCATATCTCGTCGGACAATTCCTTAATGTTGATCCGGTGGCCAGTACTTCCCATCATCGTTGCCACAGCGTCCTTACGAGTGGTCACTAGAATTCTGCTTCCTCGTGCACAGCCTGTGAGAGATGGTTTCAGTTTTTCCCATTGTCCGTGATTTTCTGTCCAGACATCATCAAGGACAAGGAGGAGCCTCTTTCCCTTAATGGATTCAGAAACCCTTTGCAAAAGGGATTGCAATTCAACCAAATTCGGTGCACTCCCTTCAAGCTGCTCAAGGATAGCTTTGGCTATTTTAACCTCATCAAATGGATCTGAAACACACACCTATATCTTTTTCTCAAAATGAGCCGTAACCTCAGAATCATTAAAAGCTAGCTGGGCGAGAGTTGTTTTTCCAATTCCGCCCAGCCCTACTAGAGAGATGACATCCACGTCCCGTGCTTCTTGACTACTTTCAGCCAGCAACTTGCTTACAACATTTTTCTTTTCACCATCTCGACCAATCACGCTTGATTCATCAACAAAGGAGGTAGTTGTTAGTCGCTGGAGTTCATCAGTGACTCTGATATCAGTGGCTCTGTACAACTCAAAGCCAAACATTGCTCTCTCTTTGGCAATGTCATCCACTTTTTCACTAACCTCTTTGATCTTAAGGGCAATGTCGCGACGTCGAACCACTTGATTGAGACAAAAGCAAGGAGATTTCAGGAAGGAACATCGCATCTTCTGTAGGCTGCGGGTATTTTCTTCAGCTTCCTCCATTTTCCATCTAAGAATTGCAGTGCTCCATTCATCTAGCACGTCATCCATATCATAACATACATCTTTGAGCTTGTCTACCCAATCCCTTACAGCCGTATCCTTCACTTGTTTTCTATCTGCATCTTCAAGGACAGATTGGATAGAAAGAAGATTGCTTTTCAGCTTGTCGACTTGTTTCTTCATATCCCCTACTAGGCTCATCTCTTCTCGTACCTATTAGTGTGGAAAAGATAAGGAAGTTCAAGCAGAGGAAACATTTCCATGATTTCACCACAAGTTTTTAATTTTAATTTTTGGTAATTAATAGATTAGATAATTTTTTATTAATCTTTTTTTCGCAGTAGTTGACACGTAAAGTGAAATGGATTGGCTATATTAATAATTTATATATAAAATATTTATTAAAAACCAATATATTAAAATAATAATATTTCTTTCTATCATCATCATGATGATATCTCTGTCTGCACTCTGTTACTATACAACATAAGCTTGGAAATATAGAGAATAAAAGGATCTGTATTTGTTGAGAATAAAATCTATTTGGAAATAAGATTATGGAACTTATTATTTTAACATTTCATTGATTATTTTACCCTTAGTAGTTCAGTTTAATGAGAGGATCGACAACTCCATTTTCCTTCTTAGAATATTTGTTTTAGATTATTTCCAGAAATATGAAAAATAATAAAACAATAAAAAGAAATTTCTTTAATAAAATCCAAATCTAGATCTGAGGATTTGATATTTTATTTTATTTTTCTAATAAAGGAAGAAAAAGAGACTTCATTTTTATATTTCTTATTCATGTAAGGGTTAATTAGATCATTGCAAATTGTATACAAGTAATTACCTGTTGAGCAACGACCACGCTTAACTGCTCCAAAATTGGCGATACAAGTGCCTCTGCCATTTGTCTGTTTAATTTAATTTAATTTAATTATTTTTAAAAAAGAGACAATGATGATAGGATGAACTGAGAAAGAGAGAGAAGAGAGCGTGAGTGGAAGGAGGCTGCTGGTTTAGTTAGTTTATGTACTTAGGGTTTGGTGATGAGGGTTGAGTTTTGTTTCAGTCCCTGCACTGTTTCTAACACTTCAATTCAGTCCCTATATTATTGTAGCTTTTCAGTCTAGTCCTGGTTGTATGTTTCTACTGAGAATGACATGCCATTTTGAGTTCCAAAGGTGAAACACTCGTGCTTTTCAATTCTACCGAGTTCTAGGCTAAGGATTATTATTTGTGGAAAGTAATTTCTTCTTCGATATATAGCAATTATTTTTTATTGATACTGACCTTATGTTAAGAATGCTGTAGTTTCTACTGAAATGTATCTGATATGGACATCTGATTATAGCATTCTACTGAAATTCCTGCTTCTCTATTTCTTCTCTTCATTTTATGTAATTCCACTAATCTTGCAAACTGGATCATGGTAATATATATCTGGCCATTCAAACTAATTTGCACAAACCAAAAGTAGTAACCAATTAGTTCTTGTGTAATGAAAATATAAACAAGCATCTATCTATTTGGGTTTTTGAGATCTGGTGATTTTATCCTGTTTTCATAGCATCTATCTATTTGGGTTTTTGGGTTTGATATTGATCTTTGATTTTGGGTCTGAAAATGGATGGTCCAGATTTGTTGAGGTTGTATGATTGGATTTGTTGATGGTGCTTGAAATTATGCTGTAAATTATTTTTTATATATATATTTTTGTTTAAAAATATATTAAAATACTTTAATGTCAAATATTTTAATATTTAGATGGGAAATAAAAATCTAAATTCTAGAATTCATTTGTCACCGTGCAAAGAATAATTCAAGTCCCCTTTTGGAAGTCATGTATCTGGGTAGTTTAAGGAGTTATCAGTGGATGAGCAGGGATGTGTTTTGGTTTATTCATGGAGAGGATGCTGGGGTTTTGTTGGCGGCAGCGACAGGCTCTGCGGTTGTGTTAACAGGAAAAGGATTGCAGGGATTGCTGGTCTGGGTGATGGAAGCTGTCTGAAGCTGGGGCTGTGTGGATATCAGTAGCGTGCTGTGGTCATGGAAAAAAGTTGGGAAGGATTGCTGGTTTGCGTGATTGGAGCTCCTTTAAATGGGGAGCTTTGTTTGTGAAGGGGAGCAAATGGGTGTGAAAAGGCCAAGAAATGAGCAAGATTTCTGGAGGAAAGGATTCATTTTGTATGGACGACGTCACCTTCCTTTCTTCTTCTTTTGTTTTCATTCCTTTCTTAACTTAACGTGAGTTAAGGCACTTCTTTCATTGTCTTTTTCTACTTTTTCATAATTTAAGGCACTTCTTTCTTCTTTTAGCTAGAAACATAATGCAAGACAACTAGAAAAACAAAGGAAGAGTGTTTTCAAGATTCAGGAATCAGAGAGTGAAGAGTCGACATGCAGATGCAGGAGCATAGGAAGAGAGTTGTTTGGTTACTAAAATAAGGGCTAAGGTTATGCAATCTGGAAATTGAAATTCAGATCGAAATTAGTGAGGAAATCAGCATGCTAGATTCAGCAGCGTTTGGGGTCAGAATGGCATTGTTGGGAATAAGACAATAAATTCTGCGTAGCTTAGCAGCCATTGTTGCTGCTTCAGTAATACCAAACTCCCTTGTCAAAAAACTGCATTCGTATGCATTTTGCAATTAAGTCCTGATACTTTAGCACATTTTTGTTTTCCTAAATGTAATTTTTGAAAAATTATTTTTCAAATTTTTCTATGTTTGTTTGCCATTTAAAAAGTTGATCAACGAAAAACACTTTTCGGTTAACAGAAAACACTTTTCAGTCAAAGAAAAATCTGGCTTGGTTCTCAGGAAAGTTTTTTTCTTTTTAGCTGTGTTTGTTTTTCGGAAAGTGGTTTCTGGGAAATCACTTCCCAAACTTTCCTGTGTTTATTTGCCGTTAGGAAAGTTGGTCAACGAAAAACACTTTCCAGTCAAAGAAAAATTTGGCTTGGTTTTCAGGAAAGTGTTGTCCTGGAAAATTTGGGCGGAAAACACTTTCCAGAAATTGTGAAAAATTTAAAAATATCATTATTTGTTGATTATATCAAATTTGATCCTTAAACTTTTGATTGCTATATATATTTTGTTTTGAATATTTATTTTTCAATTTTATCTCTTAAAATTTAATTTTTATATTAACTTTGGTCCTTATTTTTATAATTGCTATTTGCTTTTTTCTTATCATTTTTTTATTGAAATTTTTTATCTATCAAATTTGGTTCTCATTCTTTTAATTGTTACTTATTTTATTTAAAATGTTGATTATTATTATTTTAATTTCTTCATCTTTTATTTTTTTTAATTTTAGATTTGATCTCTATTATTTTGATTATTATTTATTTTATTTGAGATAATTTATGAAATTATATTTTTTTAATTTTATTCTCATTCAACTATTTAATTGGTAAGATTTGTTCCTTATTATTTTAATAAACTTGAGAAAAATAAAATATTAATAAATTATTTTCCATGACATAACAAAACATTGGAAACTGTTTTCTAACTTATTTTTCATTACATTACCAAACATCAGAAAATAATTCACTTTTCTGAAATTTACTTTTTCAAAATTCATTTTTTTAAAAAAACTACTTTCCAGCAAATAAACATAGTATTAAACTTATTCTATTTGCCTTTCCTTACAAAAAAAAAAAAAATTAATAATAAGGTTATTTGCTGTCTTCACTGGATTGGTTTCAAACCCAAAAGTTTCGTTGCGTTCCGTTTCAATTCAGTCAGTCTTTATTAGTCAATGCTTCGCTGCACTGAAAAAACACCATATCCATATGCACCTCACTGCAGAGTGCGGGTACAAAACTAGTGTTGAGGTGAGGTCATATGTCCTACAAAAATGGATTTTGATCATAATAATTAGAAGGAAAAAAAAACATTAAATGTGAGCATAATTGATCATGGTGGCTACAAAATGAAGTGGAACTAATAATTAATGGAGTGGATATAATAATCATAATAATACTAAATAAAATGAATTAGCTCAGAGTACTCTGCTTGGGCTTGGGTTCCCTCATTATGACTTGGTGAATTGGGCAATCTAAATACTTTTGGGCTCTATGTTTTAATGGGTTCCAAGGGGAAGAAAACACAACGATTCTTGAAGAAGGATTTGTGTCCCCTGCACTTGAACGACTGGGAATTCAAATTTAATATGCTCAACTTGAATACTTAAATTCTAGTTCATGATTTTAAATCACTCCTAAAAATTCTGTTTTTTCTTTGGTTCAGAAAATTATTTATATACTACGTACTATATATTTGAAATCTTTCATTCACTCAATAAAATTAGATTTATGAGAAAATCAAAATTACTAGGGATTACTTTAAAACATCTTGAATTTTTGACTTGATACTTTAAAATGGTTTTTCTTTCATAATTAGTATTGAATTATTTTGTATTTTTTTATGAAATAATTTATTGTGTTTCATTTCTAGATGGAAAACAATAATACTTCATTCCATAAAAAATACTTTAGTTGAAATTAAAATTTTATCAAAGAGAAAAATATACATATATAAAACTCAAAATCTTGTGTGAGAGAGAACATGATACTAGATGAAATTATGAGTTGAATTACTATTTGTAATTTTTATTTTATGAGATTTTATGAAATAAAACTATTTTTGTACAAATTAATAAACTAAGTAAGTTTAATCCAAGTTGAAAGATACTTTTACATCATGGAATTGCATTGCAATATAATTCAACTCCTGTAATTAGCATTACCACAACTTTCATTGTGTCAAAATCATTATTGCCGTGATTATAACCATTACCATCTCTTCCTCAATATTGCCTTTACTACCTGCTGTTATAACACTCGTCGTTTTATCACCTCAACAAATCAATATCATTCTTCTTACCTTAGTACTTATCAAACAATATAAGTCTTGTTTTATGTAAAAGAAGTCTCAAATTATATATTTGATTGTAAAATATCTCATACAAAAGAAATATAAAGAAGAACACTTCTTCTATAAAATAGTTAGAATACGCAAAACAAATGACCCCTTTCAATTAAGATTATAACAGCATGATTCTACGAATAGAAACAAGAATGACTCTAGAGTTGTAGATCATAATGCTATGTATAAAATAAAGAAAAACTATGTGGTAAAGTATTCTATAGAATCCTATCAAGAACCAAAAGCAAAGAAGAAAGGAGGTGATAATTAATTGAGTTAAGATTAAGGGTGTTTAAAATAACCGATTAACCGAGAAAACCGATAAAACCGAAGAAAAATTAACCGAAAAAACCGAACCGAAATGAAAAACCGATTAAACCGATTGTCAAAACCATAAATTTTAACAGGTCCGATTCGGTTTCGGTTTTGAACCAAAAACCGGCACAAACCGAACCGGACCTATAAAAGCCAAAAGTTACAAAAGTCACCGCCTTGCCCAGAGAAAAAACCAATCTTCCTCTCAAATAATTCTCAATCTTCCTTTCCCAGTTTCCCAATCTTCCTTTCTGGTGGGTTGTTGAATGAGCTTTTAATGAGAAGATTACATTTTTCAATGTCACATACACATCCAAAGCCAAAGAAAATTGATGTACAGTGATCTTTGCCCATCTTTGTCACTTTGCTTATCTTTGTCACCTGTATCTTTTTCTTATTCTTATCTTTCCTTCCTTTTCATTCTTAGCTGTACCTCAGACTCCGTTACTTTGAGTTCTTGGTCGAGAATTTCACTCCTGCAACTGGAGGCTCTCCTTTCTAAAGCTGCGAAAGGCGCCCCCCTCAGAACAAAGCCCCACCCTCTTTACCCCCTTTAATGAAAGACCCTCGCCCCGCTTCCTATTCATTTGTGGGTCGGGACCCGAGGCCTTTTTTTTCTCATTTTCAAGAATCTCCCAACCGATCTTTCTTGTGGTAAGTATTCGTGATAATGGCTGAGATCGATGGGATTAATGGCAATGGAAACCATGAAGGAGTTGTTTTGGCTGAGATCGTGAAAATTTTAAAGCCTGATTTAACGTAAACCAATTTTAAAAAATCCAAAAAATAACCTATACATGATGAGATTAGGTTTCCAGTTTTTTACCAAAAAAACTGGATGTAACTGAACCGGACCGGTGCGGTTTGAACCGGTTTTCGGTCCGGTTCGGTTAATATTTCACAAAAATCATGTAATTCGGTTCGGCTGGTTTTTTGAGTCTAAACCGAACCAAACTGAACCGTGAACACCCCTAGTTAAGATCATATATAAAAGATTTTAATAAATCATCCAATAATAAGTGCACAACTTACAACAAGTTGTTTGCCATTGGATGAATTTTTACCATTAAGTCAGATTATAGGTTGAATAAAACTGATCAAATAGGCTAAAAACATATTATATAAAGAGAATGAAGAGAATAAACTGAAAAATACTGCAAAATCAATAATGAAATCTTTTGAAGATACCAAAAAAATTAAGTGTCAAAACTTTTACATTGTTATATTATGGTGAATGTACAAATTTTAATAAGTATAAAACTTGTCAACATACTTAGTATAAATCTAATTGTCGCATATAAAAGACTGAAATATTTCTTAAACACAACTTTCATTGTGTCAAAATCTTGAAGATGAGTTATGTACAGTATATGATATTGCTCTGCTTGCTTTCTACTTTTGCGAACCCAAACTCGAAAGTCAGGACCCATTCCACTGCAACAAAATAAGCGTGATTCAGCACTGTGAAGAAAAAAGTAGAGCAGAGCAACCCTTTTTGACAGAGGCTAATAAGTTGCAAAAGTTTGTAAGAAGTGGCTCGTTGAGCAACTAAATAGCCGGAATAATTCTTTTCTTTATTTTTTTTTAAGTTCTTACTCTAATTTCCGAAAAGATCCACTTAATTTTGAGCTATATTAAATTTAATTTTATAAACAATACCTTTTATTTTAGCTGATCCATTGAATATTTGGTACTATTCAATTCAATTTAATCAAACTTTTATTGGTTGAGAAGAATTTGGCAATAGAATCTTGTGATTTTGATGACGGCTCTTGAATTGGAAACCATGTGTTAGTAAATATCCTTTTTTTTTTCTTATATCGCGGACATACTACTTGACACCACCCATGGGTGAGCGGTTAGCCACTCTAAAGAACAAAACCACAAGAGAGAGCCTACCAACTCGAGGTTCACTAACAATTACACACTTGCATGTGAGTTGGGGTGCACAATGATTCCCAAGAGGTTGATCTCACACTTCCATGTGGATACCCATGGGTGAGCGGTTAGCCACTCTAAAGAACAAAACCACAAGAGAAAGCCTACCAACTCGAGATTCACCAACAATTACACACTTGCATGTGAGTTGGGGTGCACAATGATTCCCAAGAGGTTGATGTCACACTTCATGTGGGTTGGGGTGCATAATGATTCTTAGGAAGTCACTAGTTTGGGGTTTCAACCTCTCTTTTTATATGAAAAAAATTTGACAAATTTGTCATAATAACTAGGTATTTTTACAAGTTTTTACGGATTAATACCACAAAGACTTGGAATGCCACTAATGAATCAAAATAAAATAGACCAACAAACCCCTCAAAATGGACCAACACATCAAGTCTTTATGGATTTTTTGTGTTAGGTTTAGATAACTTTGTTTGGATTTAATCCACTAAATCGATGGGTATCATCTCTTATAGATGAATCGATGGGTATCAAGTTATATGCCATCTCCAAAATCAAGCCATCTCCACCTCATTCAACACGATTTAAAATAATCAACACCACCTTTTTACACAATGTGGGAATAATGAGGATATAAATCTTTACAGACTCCAACATCCAAAGTCTCAATCTTAGAGTTATTAACTAGTATAGTAACGCCTCACTGGCAAGAACCCAAATCACTAAGCTCAAATTACTAATAAAATTACAAATTTACACCGAATTTGAACAGATTTCTACCAGCCGATGTCACTAAACTCAAATCAGTCCTAAGAATCTCAATATAAACCCATTAACTACTAGACCAACACCTCATTGGCTAGAATCCACGTTGCTTTTCCACAACAATCATCAGCTTCTTCAATTAGAGTGCTACAAGCCCATGTCTCTATACTTACGTTATTACTAAAAGATCACAGGGCCAACCCGAAAAGTTCACAAAGAAAACACAATTAAAAACGCCAAAAAACAAAAAACAAAAAACAAAAGGGTTTCTTGAATTTCAACCAAAGAATATAACAAAACCAATAAAAAGATTTATAAATGTTTACTTACAGAAGATTCATCGACTAAAATAGATGGCAATTTCTTCTCAGTTGCAATAACAACACCATTTGCCGCTACAACACCAAAAAAAAATAATAAAATAAAAAACATAGTCTAAGCACCCATCAACAACACAGTACATTCGAAAATGACAAGAAAATGAGAGAGAGAGAAAAAGAGAGAGCTTAAATTGCAACAACCTTTGATTCCGAGAGAAGTTTGGCCTGATCCAACGGCAGTCAATGCGTGCTCAATCTGTACTAGCTTTCCGGTAGGACTGAAAGTAGTGAGAGAAAAGGAGTACTGGCTATCACCCATGGTTTATTGCTTGAAGACGCGGAGATGAAAAACTGAGAATGCGAGCGTGTGGGAGAGAAAGACAGGGATATTTACTTGGGGTTTTAACTTTGCTTTTCTTGTTGGAGAAGAAGGTGTTTTCCTACGAGGGCTTTTACAATGGAGTATTTTGGGCTTTTATGACGGCAGGTTGGTCCTCTTTACATTGAGCTGAATGAAGGCTTTGAACCAGTTTTGTTTTTAAGTATTATTAATAAATTTTTATTTATTTATTAACATAAATAATTTTTAATTTATTTGATTAGTTGTATATAAATTTTTTAATTTATTATATTTTTAAACTAGAAAAATATATTTAAATAATTAAATTTTATAAAAAATAAAAATATTTAACTTGCAATAAATCCTCCATGTAAGTAAAGAGGTCACAATAATGGTAAGGCTTACATATTATTTTACACTCAACCTTAGCAAACACCAAAGCAAATAATTAATACACTCAGCCTGTGGAAAGTTTTTTTTTTTTAACAAGTAAATTTCAAAAAAATAAATTTCAGAAAAATAAATTATTTTTTGATGTTTAATAATGTAATAAAAAATAAATTGAAAAATACTTTCTAGCGTTTGATTATGTTATAAAAAATAAGCTGGAAAATAACTTATTAATATATATATTTTTTAAGTTTATTAAAATAATGAGGAACAAATCTTACAAATTAAAAAGTTGAATAAGAATGAAATTGAAAAAAAATATAATTTCATAAATTATCTCAAATAAAATAAATAATAATCAAATAATAGAGATTAAATCTAAAAAATTAAAAGATAAAAAAATTAAAATAATAATAATTAACTTTTCATAAATTATTTCAAATAAAATAAATAACAATAAAACAAATAAGGATCAAATTTGATAAATAAAAAATTTCAATTAAAAAATGATAAGGAAAAAGCAAATAACAATTATAAAAATAAAAACCAAACTTAAAATAAAAATTAAATTTTAAAAGATGAAATTGAAAATTAAATATTCAAAATAAAATATATATATATATATATATATATATATATAAAACAATAAAAAATTTGATGATCAAATTTGATATAATCAGCAAATAATATGATATTTCTAATTTTTTCATAACTTTCAAAAAGTGTTTTCCGTCCAAAATAAAAGGAAAATACTTTTCTGAAAACCAAAACAAATTTTTCATTGATCAACTTTTCTAATGATAAACAAACACAAATAAATTTAAAAATTATTTTTTAAAATATCACTTTCTGAAAAATAAAAACCCTCTAAAGCGAAAAAATCATGTGAGAAATCTTTTGCCAATCTTCACCCATCTTCTCCTCCCCGTAACGATTCGTTAGAATGGGGCACCTTCTTATGCGTAGTTCCTGTATAGGCGCTGCCAAAACATAGTCTGGTAGTGCTCTCAACAACGGGCAATCAAGAATCATCAAATCTCGAAGTTGTGGCATAATGGATATTATTGAAGTTGTGTTGGCATCTTCTTCTCCCACTCTCCTTTCAATTCCATCCCAATCTTCTACTTCTTTGAGATCCATAATCAAAAGTTTTTTTAATTTGGGGAAAGCAGTGACCCTTGCAATTTCTCCTTCATTAATACTGGCATTGTCAGCTTTTTCTATACCTAAAAATCCAGCATCCAGCCTTCTCACCTTCATCGACCTCAATACCAGGCTTTCAAGGTTGGGCAATCTTCCCAACGGAGGCAAGACCTCCACGTTTGTACAGAGACCGAGGGTAAGCACCTGTAATCTGGTTAATGTCATCATCCAATTTGGCAAATCCAACCCTCCGTACCTTATGGTTAGATTTTCCAAGTTTGACGGAGGCTGTAAAACTTCAATTAAAATGTTGTTCTCCCGGTTGAAGTTGAAATCCAATTGCAAACAAAGCAGACGACTCTTATTCTTGAGTTGTGCTTCTGCAGCGTCACTCACATATTCTTCACCTCCTCGTAGATTCCATATAACAAGACTCCCGATGCGATTTAAGTTTTTTAATTCTCTTAGATTAGCTGCTTTACTTTCATTCGCACCACCAACACAAACAGTAAACCCATCCAATGTTCGCAGACCTGTTATCCTCTCTATTCCCTTTGGTATGAAGGCCACACCTGAACCAGAAATCCGGAGATGCCTCAATTTGATAAGTTTTCCAATCGCATTAGGCAATTCCTTGAGAGAATCACACCAAGCAACGTCTAGGGATTGCAGATTGCATAAATCACAAATGGTTTCTGGCAGGGACTCCAACTCTCTACAGGCTACCAAATTGAGGTGTCTCAAATGTATCAATTTCCCTACCTCGTTTGGTATTTCTTTGATTGGAGACATTGACAAATTCAATGACCTGATGCATCTCAACTGCTTGAATACATCAGGTAGTGCAGCTCCAAGCCAAGCGTCTCTAGTGTCGATCAAGAGGCTGCGTAGACCTTTTGCTTTGTGAATGGACACGGGAAAAGAGGTCTCGTTGGGCAGCATCATGCTTAAATGACGAACCCTTTCAATTGAAGTCTCCACTGTTGCTTCTCTAAGGTTATTGACATCCACTGTTAGACATTCATTTTTTGTCATATATTGGGCAAAATCATGCACTATATCATGCATCTTGAATCTAATATCTTCTTGACCATACGTCTTAAAATCTTGGAAGAAAGAGCGCGCTGCTAAGACTTGAAAGCACTGCTCTCCAACAGCCTCCATATCTCCACCTGAAGTCTCCTTGAGGTAACCTTGAGCTATCCACATCTTCACCAATTCATATTTGCGCATCTCGTAGTCTTTTGGAAACATGGCACAGTACAAGAAACATCGTCTTACCACAGAAGGTAAATCGTAGTAACTCAAAAGCAAAGGTAGAAATATTCGTCTTTCAACCTGATCTCTATCAACCTCATCTAGCCCCCACAGTTCGCTAGATAAAACACGTTCCCACTCTTCTCTTGTTCTTTTAAACTGCATTAGACCTCCTAATACCTTGGCAGCTAGCGGCAAGCCCTTGCACTTGTTAGCAATTTTATCACCGATATCTGTCAATCTTTCGCGCTCATCTTTGCTTCTTTCCTGGAATGCCACATGATTGAATACTGACCTGCATATCTCGTCGGACAATTTCTCAACATTGATCTGGTGGTCAGTTCCCATAATCGTTGCCACAGTGCCCTTACGAGTGGTCACTAGAATTCTGCTTCCTCGTGCACAGCCTGTGAGAGATGGTTTCAGTTTTTCCCATTGTCCATGATTTTCTGCCCATACATCATCAAGGACAAGAAGGAACCTCTTTCCCTTAATGGATTCAGAAATCCTTTGCAAAAGGGATTGCAATTCAACCAAATTCGGTGCACTCCCTTCGAGCTGCTCAAGGATTGCTTTGGCTATTTTAACCTCATCAAATGGATCTGAAACACACACCCATATCTTTTTCTCAAAATGAGCCTTAACCTCAGAATCATTAAAAGCTAGTTGGGCGAGAGTTGTTTTTCCAATTCCGCCCAGCCCTACTAGAGAGATGACATCAACGTCCCGTGCTTCCTGACTACTTTCACCCACCAACTTGCTTACAATAGTTTTCTTTTCACCATCTCGACCAATCACGCTTGATTCATCAACAAAGGAGGTAGTTGTTAGTCGCTGGAGTTCATCAGTGGCTCTGATATCACTGGTTCTGTACAGAGCAAAGCCATACCTATCTCTCGCTTTGGCAATGTCATCCACTTTTTCACATACTTCTTTGATCTTAAGGGCAATGTCGCGACGTCGAACCACTTGATTGAGACAAAAACAAGGAGATTTCAGGAAGGAACATCTCATCTTCTGTAGGCTGCGAGTATTTTCTTCAGCTTCCTCCATTTTCCATCTAAGAATTGCAGTGCTCCATTCATCGAGCACGTCATCCATATCATAACATACATCTTTGAGCTTGTCTACCCAATCCCTTACAGCCTTATCCTTCACTTGTTTTCTATCTGCATCTTCAAGGACAGATTGGATAGAAAGGAGATTGCTTTTCAGCTTGTCGACTTGTTTCTTCACATCCCCTACTAGGCTCACCTCTTCTCGTACCTATTAGTTTGGAAAAGATAAGGAAGTTCAAGCAGAGGAAACATTTCCATGATTTCACTACAAGTTTGTAATTTTAATTTTTGGTAATTAATAGATTAGATAATTTTTATTAATTTTTTTTCGCAGTAGTTGACACGTACTGTGAAATGGATTGGCTAGCTATATTAATAATTTATATATAAAATATTTATTAAAAACCAATAAATTAAAAATAATAATATTTGTTGGTATTCGTAAAATCTATTTGGAAATAAATCCATTATAATAAGATTATGGAACTTATTATTTTAACATTTCATTGATTATTTTACCCTTAGTAGTTCAGTTTAATGAGAGAATCGACAACTCCTTTTTCCTTCTAAGAATATTTGTTTTAGATTATTTCCAGAAATATGAAAAATAATAAAACAATAAAAATAAATTTCTTTAATAAAATCTAAATCTAGATCTGAGGATTTGATGTTTTATTTTATTTTTCTTATAAAGGAAGAAAAAGAGATTTCATTTTTATATTTCTTATTCATGTAAGGGTTAATTAGATTATTGCAAATTGTATAAAAGTAATTACCTGTTGAGCAACGACCGCGCTTAACTGCTCCAAAATTGGCGATAAAAGTGCCTCTGCCATTTGTCTGTTTAATTTAGTTTAATTTAGTTATTTTAAAAAAAGAGAATGATGATAGGATGAACTGAGAAAGAGAGGGAAGAGAGTGTGAGTGGAAGGAGGCTGCTGGTTTAGTTAGTTTATGTACTTAGGGTTTGGTGATAAGGGTTGAGTTTTGTTTCAGTCCCTGTACTGTTTCTAACACTTCAATTCAGTCCCTATATTATTGTAGCTTTTCAGTCTAGTCCTGGTTGTGTGTTTCTACTGAGAATGACATGCCATTTTGAGTTCCAAAGGTGAAACACTCGTAGTTTTCATTTCTACCGAGTTCTAGGCTACGGATTATTATTTGTGGAAAGTAATTTCTTCTTCGATATATAGCAATTATTTTTTATTGATACTGACCTTAGGTTAAGAATGCTGAAGTTTCTACTGAAATGTATCTGATAGGGACAACTGATTATAGCATTCTACTGAAATTCCTGCTTCTCGTCTGTTTCTCCATTTCTTCTCTTCATTTTATGTTATTCCACTAATCTTCCAAACTGGATCATGGTAATATATATCTGTCCATCCAAACTAATTTACACAAACCAAAAGTAGCAACCAATTCATAGAAGCAGAGTCCAACTTGATTAAAACGAAAGCTAGGTTATTAAATATAGTCAGAAAAAGTGTTGATTCGAATGATGATCTTTGGAATTTGTTCAATTGGAGATACACTTTGAAGCAGTAGTTTGCTGATTGCGGTGTAGTTAAAAGACCTGATCAAGTGGTTGCAACTTGCAAAGCTTTCTTGTACTGTAAATGCACTTAGGAAACGGATCCCATTTGGAAACTGTCATAATTGCACTACGAGCTTCGTTTTATGTTTCTTCAGAACATCAGTTTCCTGTGAAGTTAGCACTAAGTGGAGACCATTGTGAGGATGGAGATATAAAGCTCTTAGATGGGCTTTGACAGCAGTTTTGATGATGAATTGCATTGCTAAAGAGACTCTAGAGTCGTATAACTCTCCAGACAAGACAAAGTTTCCTGTCACATTTGATCCTGTTTGATCTGTATGGAGACGGACAGTTCTCCACCAATCAGCAACAGAGGGGTAGGGAGGTGAAGAGGAGAGGGAATAGATGAATGGCCAAACAGCCAAGATGTCTTATTTCAAACCCAAGTACAGAGGAATGCCGTATTTTTATTTTTCTAAGGAAGCAAGCAGGACAATATCATAGACTGTAGAAGATTCTATGAAGGAGTTCCATTGAAGTTCCGATTATGAGCAGGCATGCTTCTATCTCAATCTACCACTCTGGATCAGATTTCATACTTATCGGAGCACTATGATGACAACTGCAGAAACCATCTAATTTCCTACCAAACATAAAGAGAGCTTTGAATCTACACACCCGCCAGTTATAATCATTCAAGATAGGTATGTTAGCTATGGTTAAGGCCAGAGAGAAACACAAGCTAAAATGAAATGCACCTTCCTCATTACTGAGAAGCATGCAGAAACAAACCTGTAGACAACTCCAATATTGGGTGTCCGATTCTGTATTTTCCGAACCTGAAACAACAAGCAATTAAATTCCATCAACAACCATCTCAAGTTCTATACCATCTTGCAAGTTATGTACCATCAATGAAATAGTTTTTATTTAAAGGGAATAAAATGACATTGTTTTTACTGAAATTGTTTTTTCCAAAAAAAATCAACAATATTTAACCAAGTTTTACCCGAGTTCATATAATTTGAAAGTAATAAATCATATCTAATTTCTTTAAATTATTAAATTAAATCTTTAATTTTCAATTCATCAAATTATTAAATTGGATCTTTAATCTTTTTTATAGAGGGTTTAGTGTCGCTGCATCAACTTAATTATGACACTATGTATAGTGACCATTTGTGATAATTCTGTTGCGGGTTGAAAATATTTAGCGACATTAAAAAGTGTCCTTAAATATATTTTGAAGAGCCATTACATGTTGTTTTCTGTTTTTTTTTTATTTTTTTGTGCAACGATAGTAAAATTTGATGTTAATTTTAGCAATGCACACCATGACCAATGCAATGAAGAGAAAAAAAGAAAAAGAAAAAGAGAGAGTCGAAACCTAAACCTTGAGGGGTGTAGTTCAACTAGTCAAGTACTAGATCTGCTCCTTAAAGATCACCAGTTCGAGTTCCACAAACCTCAGGGCCATTGGAGGCTTAGATGGTCGTTAACTTCAGGGTATGTGGAATTAGTCGAGGTGTGCGCAAGCTGACCTGGACACCCACGTTAATAAAAAAAAGAGAGATAGAGAGAGAGTTGAAACCTAATAACCCTGAGGGGTGTAGCTTAACTGATCAAACCCTGAGTTTGCTCCCTATAGATCACTAGTTCGAGTCTCACAAACCTTAAAGTAACTAGAGGCTTATATGATCTTTAACTTCAGGACTCATGGGATTAGTTGAGGTGCGTGCAAGCTGGCTCGAACACCCACGTTAATCTATAAAAAAAAAAAGGAGAATCAAAACCTCATAATCAAATAAAATTAGAAATTCAAAAATTGGTATTGGTTTTTAAAGATTCAGATATTAGGCTAACATCACCTTTACTGTAACCTTTCAAATGAAAAATTATCACTGCTTATGTTTTTTTAAATTATTTTATGCTATTATATTTTGATTTTATTTATAATTTATTTAAGAATAGACACCGGTTTCTTAGAATAGAAAACTTGTAAAAAATAATGCTAATCCCTAAAAATCAAAGATTCCATAGCTTGTCATTTTATGGCCCTAGCCTTATTATATATATATATATATATATATATATATATATATATATATATATATATATATATATATATATATATATAATCTCGACTGTTATAAAAAAAAAGAAGGAAATTTATCGAAAAGTTTTTCATTGCCAATCTTTGAAATAGAAGATTTCATTATTTTTTTAATTTCTGACAAAATTTTGATGTTATCCCTAAAAAAAGGACATTTCACCGTTTTTTGAATTTTAACAAAATTTTTGAATGGTTTATTCTTGATGATATTAATTGTCTAGATAATTTTTTCAATACTTAATCAATCATGACAGTATATATATATGCTGTTAATTTTTTGTTGTACAGTAAAATCCAGTTCCCATCTCTTAGATCAATTGCTTTATGGTGGTGTACAACCTTTTCAGTCTTTAGTATGGTTAAAAGATGCCTCCCATAAAAAAATAAAATTCAATTGTTTCTTTGGCTGCTTATCCAAGATAAAGTCTTCACCCGTGATTTCTTGTTTCAGCAAGATTTCTTTTCTCTTCAGCAAGCTAGATGTGTATTATGTAAAAGAAGATTTGAAACTTCAAGCCATCTCTTCATTCATTGTGTTTTTGCCTCGAAGTTATGAATGAAATTCCTATTTTGGTGGGGTATTAGTAATTGTTTCCCAAATTCTATTGATGATATGTGCTCCAAATGATGCAAGGAAAATTTCAGAATTTTTCACGACAACTTCTCTTTTCTTGTATTGCTTGGAGTCTATGGCTACATCGAAATGATGTAATCTTCAATGATCCTCCACAGGTTCTCCTTATGGTTGAAGTTTGATAGCACAATTTTTGCTTACACCGGTTTGGATTCAGGGATCAACTCTGAGGGGATTTTTTTCGGGAATAACAGAAGTTGACTTCTAGTTTTTATCTATTGTCTGGTCCCTGTTTTCTTCTTCCTGTTGTAGATTTATGTCTTCTTTATTTTATCTTCTCTTTGTTGCTTTTTTTTTTTGTTATTAGGCTATTCTCTTTTTAGCCAATTTTTTTAATAAAATCTATTAATTTTAAATTAATAGATTCTCAATGTTCATTTTAGAGTTTGACAAGAGAATCTTTCCGTCACTTTCACTTTGCACTATCTTTTTTTTGGGCAAATGCAGTGTGCAAGTACCCATTATTTGTTTGGTTTATGATGGCTTTTTTAATACTTGATATCTTATATATTAGCCTTTTAAGAGCCAAAATCATCAATTTTTTTGCCTTAATTAATTTTAACTGCAAAACAGCTAGCTCAGTACCGCACCAGCAAACGAGAATGGAAAAGCTCACCAAGATGTTCTCAAATTAATGGAGGCAATGGAGAAAAAAACTGAGCTGCTGGAGGCCACGACGGCACATGGTGCAACAGTTCATGCCCCGGCATGCGTCATCACTGTTCCACCATGTGCCGCCGCAACCTCCATTGAAGGTCTAATTTTCAAGCTCACAAAGCAGGTCATCCTGAGTTTATTTTTCATGAATTATGATTGTATTTTGACAAATTCAATAATTATAACATTCAATATACATATACAACAAAATAATACAACAATGAAAAACATATATGAATTTAGCTTCATGCCTTTATAGGAGGATTTTATAAACAAACTATAACAAGAAATATCATAAAGTAAATCTCGTCAGAAAATCAAAATGCAATAAACATGTGACTCTAGACCGTGGGATAAGCAGTTCGCATAGGTTGGTGACATCCTCGACCAACTAAGGATCAAATATGATATGTACAAAGACTAACACTACCTTGTTAGCATGAATATTTTAACTAGTATACTATAGGGTTATAATCAAACAAATAAAATCATTTCTTGAAGGTTCAACTCATACAATTAATTAAATAAAAAGTTATCAATTCAGAATTACATAATAGCTTAAATCAAGAAATTAGTCTCAATAAATAATAATATTTTATCATAAATAAGAAATAATAAACATTATATAAATTACTAAGAAGTATGATCAATTTTATATCAATAATTTAAATATTTATACTATTCTTCTAGCATATGAGATAGCAAGTGATAGAATGTTCCCCATGTTATGGTTTATATTTTGCTTTAAACAGAATATAGTTGTACTAAAAATACACCCCTTTCCCCGAAAGGAAGGGGAAGAACACAATCAAGGGATTTCTTGTTGTTTAGCTTCTCATGTTTCTCTCCCACCACGGGCAACTTTTTATTTTCGCCAAGGTGAATTGAGGCTTCAAGTAGAAGAAATTATTTACTATAATAGTTGAAATTATCAATTCAACTGTTTATTTTCAACTGTTAGAAACTTGGTCGATTTCACTGTTGTCTTTGAGACAAATGAAACTGAGGTTTTTGGTTTGCAATTTGGGCAGATAAGGATAATCTTTATTGTTTGGTGTTTGAGAATTTTGGTGCTAAATTTCTTGTTGTAAATTGCAGAGAATAGTCAGGGTAAAAATTTAAGATGAATCCCAAAATGCACTGGGTCGATTTCACTATCTTCCCAAAATGCACAATTTTTTTACCTCATTTTTCCTTGAAAATTTCTAACTACAAAACAGCTACTTCACCAACAAGATGGAAAAGGCTCACCAAGATGTTCTCTTTGAAAAGACTCTCAGTGAGTCGTTGACATTTCATTTTTGGAATTTCTCCAATAGCTTGATGTCTACTCTCACTCTAGAGCCAGAAAGTCTGTTTCCTGGCTAATTGATCAACACTTTTATCATATTGTGAACAAACATGCCAATTTCCAGAACTTTATTGAGTAGGATGACTGTATAGAATTACTCTGATTTATCAACACATATCAAATTCTTGCTGCTGCTGAGGAAGATATCTGCACTTAGCCATCAGAGGGTAGCAAGGTTTTGTGTTGATGGTAATTACACTGACTTATCGTATATCATCTAGAATTCAATTTTAAAAAATATTGCAAGAAATGTTTTTTTCCTAAATACATCAATCGGGTGTGGATAGCTTGATTACAATGCGACTTACTAAAAAGTCTTGGTCTTGATATGCAAAGATGATCCAAGTATACCATAAATTTTTTAAAAATAAAACCCACAGATCTAGTCCATGCAAAGGTACTGGAATATGGATTGGTAAAAATAAAAATGAAAATTTGTATGAAATTGAATTACGCTAATAAATTAGGGTAGCAAGAATTTAACCGTTAGCTTTCTTAACTATTCTTTAAATAAAATGTTTGGGATGTGAGAAATCCTGTGCCCATCTTCACCCATCTCCTCCCTATTGTAACGTTTCCTTAGATTGGGGCAATACTCTATGGAGAATTTCTGTAGAGGCGCTATCATAACATAGTCCGGTAGTGCTCTCAACAATGGGCATTTGAGAATTCTAAACTCAACAAGTTGTGGCATGATGAATATTGAAGTCGTGGTGGAATCTTCTTCTCCCACTCTCCTTTCAATCCCATCCCACTCCTCTAGTTCTTTGAGATGCCATATGCTAAGTTTTTTCAATTTGGGGTAAGCAGCGACTCTTGCAATTTCTCCTTCATTAATATTGGTATTGCCAACATTTTCTATGCCTAAAAATCCACCATCCAACCTTCTCAGCTTCAACCCTGTTAAAGAAAGGCTTTCGAGGTTGGGCAATCTTCCCAGCGGTGGCAAAACATCGACGTTTCTACAATTTACGAGCACAAGGTTCTGTAATCTGGTTAATATCATCATCCAATTGGGTAAAAATATCCCTCCGTAATCAGATATGATTAAATTTTCCAAGTCTGACGGCGGCTGTAAAGCTTCAATTAAAGCATCCTCATTCGCTTGCAACTCTGTTTTCTCCCCATCGAATTGCAATTCCAAACGAAGCAAGCGCTTCTTATTCTTGAGTTGTGCTTCCACAGCTTCACTTACATCTTCTATATCTCTCAGATTACATATCGTGAGACTCCCTCCAATGTGATTTAAGTTTTTTAATTCTCCTAAATTAGCTGCTTTACTTCTAGCCTCACCACCACCACACACAGTAAAACGATCTAATGTTCGAAGACAAGTTATCCTCTCCATTCCCTTTGGTATGAATGCTACACTTGAATAAACAATCTTCAGATGCCTCAACTTGGTAAGCTTTCCAATCGCATGAGGTAATTCCTTGAGAGACCAACACCCAGACACGTTTAGGGATTGCAGATTGCATAAATTACACATGGTTTCTGGCAGGGACTGCAACTTTACACTACTTACCAAATTGAGGTGTCTTAAATGTATCAATTTCCCTACCTCGTTTGGCATTTCTTTGATCGAAGACTCTGCCAAATTCAATGACCTGATGCATGTCAACTGCTTGAATACGTCAGCTAGTGCAGCTCCTAGTGAAGGGTCTCTACTGTCAATCAAGAGGCTGCGAAGACCTTTTGCTTTGTGAATAGACATGGGAAAAGAGGTCTCTTCTGACAGCTTCATGCTTAAATGATGAACCCTTTCATATGTAGTCTCCGTTTTTTGTTCTCCAAGGTTATTGACATCTACTGTTAGACATTCATATTTTGTCAGAAATTGGGCAAAATCATGCACTATATCATGGATCTTGAATGTCATACCTTCATGCTCATCCATCTGAAAATCTTGGAAGAAAGAACGTGCTACTAAGACTTGAAAATACTCCTCTCCAACAAGCTCCATATCTCTACTTGGAGTCTCCTTAAGGTAACCTTGAGCCATCCACATCTTCACCAATTGGTCTTTTCCCATCTCGTAGTCTTTTGGAAACATGGCACAATACAAGAAACATCGTCTTGCCACATAAGGTAAATCGTAGTAACTCAAAAGCAAAGGTGGAAATAGTGCTCTTTCAACATGTTCTAGCTCCCACAGTTCGCTAGATAAAACATGTTCCCACTCTTCTCTTGTTCTTTTAGACTGCATTAGACCTCCTAATACCTTGGCAGCTAGAGGCAAGCCCTTGCACTTGCTTGCAATTTTGCCGCCTATTTCTGTCAATCTTTCGCGCTCATCTTTGCTTCTTTTATGGAATGCCACCTGATTGAATATTGACATGCATACCTCATCAGATAATCTCTCAAGGTTGATCCAGTGGTCCGTTCCCATCATTGTTGCGACAGCATGTTTACGAGTGGTCACTAGAATTCTGCTTCCTGGTGCACCGCCTTTGAAAGATAGTTTCAGTGGTTCCCATTGCCCATGACTTTCTGTCCATACATCATCAAGGACAAGAAGGAACTTCTTTCCCTTAATTGATTCAGAAACACTTTGCAAAAGGGATTCCAATTCAACTAAATTCGATGCACCCCTTTGAAGCGCCTCAAGGATAGCTTTTGCTATCCTAACCTCATCGAATGGATCTGAAACACACACCCATATCTTTTTATCAAAATGAGCCGTAACCTCAGCATTATTAAAAGCTAGTTGGGCGAGAGTTGTCTTTCCAATCCCGCCCAACCCTACTAGAGAGATGACATCCACGTCCCGCGCTTCCTGACTACTTTCGCCCAGCAACTTGCTTACTAAGGCTTCCCTTTCATCATCTCGACCACGCACGATTGATTCATCAACAAGGGAGGTACTTGTTATTCTTTGTAGTTCATCAGTGGCTCTGTACAACTCAAAGCCAAACATAGCTCTCTCTTTGGCAATCTCATCCACTTTTTCACATACTTCTTTGATCTTCAGGGCAATGTCGCGACGTCGAGCCACTTGATTGAAACAAAAGCAAGGAGATCCCAGGAAGGAACATCGCATCTTCTGTAGGCTGCGAGTATTTTCTTCAGCTTGCTCCATTTTCCATCTAAGAATTGCAGTGCTCCATTCATCTAGCATGTCATCCATATCATAGCATACATCTTTGAGCTTGTCTGCCCAATCCCTTACAGCCTTATCCTTCACTTGTTTTCTATCTGCATCTTCAAGGACAGATTGGATAGCAAGGAGATTGCTTTTCAGCTTGTCGACTTGTTTCTGCACACCCCCTACTAGGTTCACTTCTTCCTGTACCTATTGGTGTAGAAAAGATCAGAAAGTTCAAGCAGAGGAAACAGTTCTATGATTTCACTACAAGTTTTTAATTTTAATTTTTGGTAATTAATAGATTAAATAATTTTTATTAATCTTTTTCCGCATAGTTCACACGTACAGTGAATTGGATTGGCTATATTATAAATTTATATATAAAATATTTATGAAGAACCTATATATTAAAAATAATAATATTTCTTTTTATCATGATCGTGATGATATCTCTGTCTGCACTCTGCTACTATACAAGAACGAAAAAAATGAATCTTAAATTGTTCGACGTCAAACCTATATATAACATAAGCTTGGCGGATCAAAGAATATATAAAAGGAATAAAAGGAAAGTGAATAAAAGGATCTGTATTTGTTGGTATTTGTAAAGTCTATAATAAGATTATGGAAGAAAAAAAAGACTAAAATTTTTATATTTCTTATTCATGTTAGGGTTAATTAGATCATTGCAAATTGTATTAAAGTAATTACCTGTTGAGCAACGACCGTGGTTAACTGCTCCAAAATTGGCGATAAAAGTGCCTCTGCCATTTTTCTGTTTGGTTTAATTTTATTTTTAAAAAAGAGATAATGATGATAGGATGAACTGAGAGAGAGAGAGAGAGAGAGAGGAGAGAGTGAGGGGAAGGAGGCTGCTGGTTGTGAAATGAAGAGAGAGGGTTAGTTTATGTACTTGGGGTTTGGTGATGAGGGTTGACTTTTGTTACAGTCCAAGTACTGTTTCTAACATTTCAATTCAGTCCCTATATTATTGAACTTTTCAGTCTAGTCTCGGTCAGGGGTTACTTACTGCGGATGGCTTTTCCTGGTTGTATGTTTCTACTGAGAATGACATGCCATTTTGAGTTCCAAAGGTGAAACACTCGTGCTTTTCTAACTTTTCCTGGCTAAGGATTATTATTTGTGGAAACTAATTTCTTCTTCGATTTATAGCAATTATTTTGGATTGATACTGACCTTAGGTTAAGAATGCTGTAGTTTCTACTGAAATGTATCTGATATGGACAACTGATTATAGCATTCTACTGAAATTCCTGCTTCTCATCTGCTTCTCTATTTCTTCTCTTCATTTTATGTATTCCACTGATCTTCCAAACTGGATCACGGTAATATATATCTGTCCATCCAAACTAATTTACCCAAACCAAAAGTAGTAACCAATTAGCTCTTGTGTAATGGAACTATAAACAAGCATCTATCTATCTGGGTTTTTGAGATCAGGTGATTTTATCCTGTTTTCATAGCAGGGACTGGGGTTTGATATTGATCTTTGATTTTTGGGTCTAAAAATGGAAGTCATGTATCTGGGTAGTTTAAGGAGTTATTAGTGGATAAGCAGGGGGTGGCAGGGATGTGTTTTGGTTTATTCATGGAGAGGATGCTGGGGTTTTGTTGGCGGCAGCTACAGGCTCTGGGGCTGTGTGGATATCAGTTGCGTGTGCTGATCATGTGAAAAAGTTTGGAAGGATTGCTGGTTTGTGTGATTGGAGCTCCTTTCAATGGGTGTGAAAAGGCCAAGAAATGAGCAAGATTTTCTGGAGGAAAGGATTCATATTGTCTGGACTCAATCACCTTCCTTTCTTCTTCTTCTTCTTCTTCTTCTTCTTTCTGCAGGAAAAAAGTAGAGCAGAGCAACCCTTTTTGACAGAGGCTAGTAAGTTGCAGAAGTTAGTAAGAAGTGGATCATTGAGCAACCAAATAGCCAAGATGTCTTATTTCAAACCCAAGTACAGATGAATGCCGTATTTTTATTTTTCTAAGGAACTGCATATTTGTCCCCCTCTTCTTCTTGTTTTTTCCTGTTGAAACATACATCTACTCCATGTCAAAGTCAAGTCTATAACCAGACCAGTAAAGAACATTGACTTACAAGGAGTTCCATTGAAGTTCCGATTATGAGCAGGCATGCTTCTATCCCAATTTACCACTCTGGGTCAGATTTCACACTTATCAGAGCACTGTGATGACAACAGCAGAAACTATCTAATTTCCCACCAAACATAAAGAGAGCTTTGAATCTACACACCCGCCAGTTATAATCATTCAAGACAGATATGTTAGCTATAGTTAAGGCCAGAGAGAAACACAAGCTAAAAAAAATGCACCTTCTAATTACCGAGAAGCATGCAGAAAAAAACCTGTAGACAACTCCAATATTGGGTGTCAGATTCTGTATTTTCTGAACCTGAAACAACAAGCAATTAAATTCCATTAACAACCATCTCAAGTTCTATACCATCTTGCTAGTTATATACCATCAATGAAATAGTTTTTATTTAAAGGGATTAAAATGACATCTTTTTACCAAAATTGTTTTTTCCAAAAAAAATTCAATAATATTTAACCAAGTTTTACCCGAGTCCATATAATTTGAAAGTAATAAATCATATCAAATTTCTTTAAATTATTAAATTGGATCCTTAATTTTCAATTCGTCAAATTATTAAATTGGATCTTCAATCTCTTTTACAGGGCGTTTGGTGTCACTGCATAACTTAATTATGGCACTATATATAGTGATCATTTGTGATAATTCTGTTGCAGATTGAAAATATTTAGCGACACTAAAAGTGTCGTTAAATATATTTTGAAGAGCCATTACATGTTGTTTTCTGTTTTTTGTAGTGCAACGATAGTAAATATGATGTTAATTTTAGCAACACACCGTGACCAATGCAACGAAGAGAATCGAAACCTAATAATCAAAGAAAATTAGAAATTCTAAAATTGATATTGGATTTTTAAAGATTCAGATATTAGGTTAACATCACCTTTACTATAACCTTTTAAATAAAAAATTATCATTGTTTATGTTTTTCTAAATTATTTTATGCTATTATATTTTTATTTATAATTTATTTAAGAATAGACACCGGTTTCTTAGAATAAAAAACTTGTAAAAATTATTCTCATCCCTAAAAACCAAAGAGTCCATAGCTTGTCATTTTATGACACTAGTCTTGCTATGCATATATATAATCTCCACCGTTATAGAAACCAATCTGAGATTTCATTAATTTTTTTACATTAATCCCTAAAGACAGTAGATTTTGTAATTTCTTGAATTTTAATAAAAACTTTAATGTTAATCCCTTAAGATAGAAGATTTCATCACTTTTTAAGATTTAATAAAAATTTTGATGATATTCACTAAAATAGAAGATTTCATCAATTTTTTAATTTATAACAAAATTTTGACGTTATCCCTAAAAAAAAATTTGTTGTATAGTAAAATGGTTTTTATACGGTAAAATCCAGTTCCCATACAGTGGTGTATAACCTTTTCGGTTTTTAGTATGGTTACCACCCCCCCACCACCCCCACCCAAAAAAAAAAAAAAAGAAGAGTTCAATTGTTTCTTTGGCTGCTTATCCAAGATAAAGTCTTCATCCGTGATTTCTTGTTTCAGCATGATTTCTTTTCTCTTCAGCAAGCTAGATGTGTGTTTTGTAAAAGACGATTTGAAACTTCAAGCCATCTCTTCATTCAATGTGTTTTTGCCTGGAAGCTTTGGATGGAATTCCTATCCTCATTCTATTGTTTGGTCCCTGTGTTCTTCCTGTTGTAGATACCGTGCTTTTATGTCTTCTTTATTTTATCTTCTCTTTGTTGCTTTTTTTTTTTGTTGTTGTTATTAGGCTATTCTCTTTTTAGCCAAAATTTTTAATAAAACCTCCACTGTTGTTTAAAAAAAAACGTTCCTTGGTGACTTTAAAGAGATTTATTTTCCTTACCAGTGGCAGAGTGGTACGCCACTAGTCATTTCAAAGCTTGAAGACTTGTAGCTAGTTGGTGACTCGAAATAAGGCTAGAGGAGGTCCCTTTTTGAAATAATCAGCAAAGAGTGCTATAATTAATTACATTGAGTAATCGACTGAGTTGGCCGAGTTACTGTCTGCATGTGGATTCCGCTTTTTAAGTTTCTGCGAGTCACCTCTCCACTAAGGTTCACTGTTGGTTTCTATGCAAGGCAAGATTGAAAGTTCTGTGAATATATGAGTTGGAAGGTTAGAGTAAATGCTGGATGGTATTTTTTATTTTCCCCTCTCATTGGCGCTGCTCACCAATAGCTTGGGTGCATTTGATGCTGATGGAGATGGAACCGAAGCTTATATATTCAGCCACTTCAGATGCTTTTTTTCTTATAATAGTCGAGTGTATTATAAGAAAATGGCTAAAAAGATAATAGCCTAGCATCCAGAAGTTCTAGCTGACCCCAAAAAAAAAGCAAACAAGCTTTAGAGGTTTTGAAACAGGGGAAGGAAAACAGTGTGGGAAAAGGATAAAAACAATTGAAATCAGCTCCTCCTTTCTACAAACCAATGCCATCATAGCTGTTATGAACATCCTCGCCAGCAGAGTCTGAAGAAAATGAGAAACTGCGGAAGATCAAGGAAAAACAGCTTTGAAGATTTGGAGCAGCCCTATTAAAGATGATATCATTCTCATGAAGCTAAAGATTCCACACAATGCAGGAGAAGAGAAGCTGTCATGAGAGATTCTATTGTTTGCCTTTCACCATAGAAAATCATTGGTAGCACATACCAACAACAGATTTTGAAAAAACACTGTTAATACCCCATCGTGAAAGGAATTTCATTCATAAATGCCAAGCAAGAGTGGCAGTGGATGGATGAAGAGGTGACTTGAAAATTCCAGGCTTTTATTACAAAAAAACACATCTAGAAGCCACTTCAGATGCTCATGATGATATTACCTGTTTCTTCTCTCTGAATTCATACAATCTTTCTTTCATACACTTTCATATTTTCAGAAAAGATTGAGGATGAAGATACACCAAATTTAGATTGCATCAGAGGTTGCAGTCACTATCTTTACACGGGGTTGGCTTTTTTTACTTGCTAAAGATGGCTAACTGTAATTAGAATGATGGTAAATGTTTCTTCTTTTCACAGTAATAAATTTCTGAGTCCTTACATCTCTCATTAATTATAACTACCTTACCGGTCATTATGTTCTTTTCTGTACCTGATGAATGATATTATTTCTGAGATTTTTGAACATGTAATGACGGAAGCCTGGGATGCCTGCGTTGCTGGTTCCCTTTGTTACGTTACTGGAGTCGCAATGTTTCGAGGTATCAGACCAAATTAATTCTCTTGCTTTTTTCAGCGATGCTGTATCTCTTGCTACTTGCTAGAGGCGTAATCCCAGGCTACCACTGTTTTGGCGTTGCCTCTCTCACCATAGTTATTAGGTTGAATTAATTAAATACCAGAAGATTTCTGAGTGTGTAATGACTGTATGATTAAACTTACCAATGCACTGTCAAGGCTGTGGCGCAAGAACTTCATGCGCCGGCGTGCGTCACCACTGTTCCACCATGTGCCGTCGCGGCCTCCACCAATTCCAGCAGCTCCAGTTTTTTTCTCCATTGCCTCCATTGAAGGTCCAGTTTTCAAGCTCACAAAGCATGACATCTTGAGTTTATTTTTCATGAATTATGTTTGTATTTTGACAAATCCAACAATTATGATTTGATTTAGTTGTTTCTGGTTATGAGACACAATGTGGTGTTTTTTATATAAAAAAAAACAGAGAGAATGCAAGAAAGAAAGTCACAGCTGCATTTGATAGAATAAATGTAAGTAGGAAATAAAATCCAACTCAAGAATAGATTACAAATGATTTCAATCCATTTACAGAAAAAGGGTATATAAAATATATTGTTATTAATACTATTGGTCTGAAGAATCATTTGAATGAGGATGTGATGGCATTTAGAAAGCACTAGTGGTTTAGATAACTAAATCGATGGGTATCATCTCTTATAGATGAATCGATGGGTATCAAGTTATATGCCATCTTGCAAATTAGAATAATAGACCAATCGACTGGCTCCAAAATCAAACCATCTCCACCTCATTCAACACGATTTAAAATAATCAACACCACCTTTTTATACAATGTGAGATTAATGAGGATATAAATCTACAGACTCCAACATCCAAAGTCTCAATCTTAGAGTCATTAACTAGTATAGTATCGCCTCATTGGCAAGAACCCAAATCACTAAGCTCAAATTACTAATAAAAATTACAAATTTACACCGAATTTGAACAGATTTCCACCAGCCGATGTCACTAAATTCAAATGACTCCTAAGAATCTCAATATAAACCCATTAACTACTAGACCAACGCCTCATTGGCTAGAGTCCACGTTGATTTTCCACAACAATCATCAGCTTCTTCAGTTAGAATGCTACAAGCCCATGTCTCTATACTTATGTTACTACAAAATGAGAGATATATGTGTCAAATTATTAGTTGAGTTTCTCTTAGGTGTTTTTTAACTTAAAAGTTCATGGAAAAACAGATCTAAATTCGGGTTGATTTTTTTTTTATTTTAGATTGTGTTTGGTTTTTTGGGCAGTTTTTTTGGATTTAATATGGTTTCCTGATCCAAGTACCTAGAGTCTGACATACTTGCTAAAAAAAAAATAACTTTAAAAAATACAATTAAAAAGAAATAAAATGACGTGATTAGTTAAAAAATTAAAAATTAAAAAAATGGACATAACCTTCTTTTTTCATTATTTTGTTCAGAAAACCTCTTTTAAATAATATTGATTTTTTTGTTATAGGTTTAATTTTGAGAGAGGTTTTCTGGTGTATTTATGATTTTGTTTTTATCTTTTATATAAATAAATTATATTTTTGAAAATTAAAAAACATTTATTTTCAAATAAAATTTTTAATACATAGTTTTTCTAGTGATTGATGATGACAATTGCAAATGAATGGAGGAGGAAGCATCAAGATCATTGGCTTGTTTGAAGGCAGATAGGCCCTTTGATCGTTAGATGATGCCTCTAAATGAGGCTCCACATTATAAAGGCATAACAGAGATACAAAGAGAGGATGTAAGAAATAATTATAGACTAGTTAAGTGACACGTGTTATATCACGAGCTTACCTTTAGTTTCTAAAATAAAATTGGGTGTAGGATCCAAGTCTATTTAGGTCCTTTCAGATAGGACCCAAGTATATTTGGGTCCTGTCGCGGCTAGGCCGAAGTCTATCCTTAAGTCAGGCCGGACAGGATTTAAGGTTATTTTTGGGTCCTCCAACTAATAATTTGTATATAATTTCTAAATGAAACTAAATGTAAAATTAAGTATAATTTGATAAAATTATTATTACAATATATTTGGTAAAATTAGTAAATGATATAACATTTTCTTCCAAATTCATCAATTATATTATTAATAATATTAATTACAATAAAATATGCTCTTATAAATTTTAATAAAAATAATACAATTGATAACATTTTTAGTATTAATATTATTAATTAATATAAGCATAATATTATTTATAACACCAAAAATAATAATATTTTTTAGATTAATACTATTAATTAGACTAAAAAATAATATTAATAAAACAAATAATAATATTTTTAATACTAATACTATTAATTATACTAAAAAAATATATTAAGAAAAAATATAACAATACTTTTAATATTAATTATACTAAAAAAATAATATTAACAAAACAAATAATAATATTTTTAATTCTAATACTCTTAATGTAACAACCCCAAAATTTCCAGCAATATATATAATATCATTTGTGCTAAACAGTATTTAAAAGATTGTATATGATTGAAGGAAGTATATTAAGAGCGTGTTTGGTATTTGCGGTAGCTGTTGTGGTTGTGGTTTGAAAAAATTGTTTTATAAAAAAGTACTTTTAATTGAGGTTGGTTTGAAAAAATAGGTGTTTGGTTAAAACTGTGGTTGAAATTGAGGTTGAATAAAAAGTAGTTTAATGTGTTTGGTTAAGAATGCTTTTTAAATTAAAGTTATAAAATAATTTTAAAATATATATATTAAAATTGATGATTTTTAATTTAAATATTGTAGATTTAACTATTGTTATTACTTCATGAAATAAATAATACTTTATATAAAATATTTTTTATTATGCCATTAAACCATCTACAATTCCATTACATACAAAATTCATTCGACAAGAATTACAGTTTCTATTATTTTTTGAGCGTGCAATAAAATTAGATAAAATATTATTATGAATAAAATTGATTTGATATTACAGTGCGAGTGAATTTAATTCACTCTACACTAGTTTTTCGGGAAAAAAAATATTGTTTACATGACAATGTGAGTAAAATTAATTCACTTTAAACTAGTTTTTTTAAAAAAAATACAAAAACTAAACACACTGAAAAAAAAAAAGTTCACTCGAACAGTGCAAGTGAATTGCAATGTGCACGTAAACACAGAATTTCAAAAAGCAGCTATGAGCTGCTTTGTAAAATTCGCGTGCAAAACGTGAAATTGCATGGGACCCACCAAAATTAAATTGCGTTTTTAGCGTAACCAAACATCATGTTTGCTGTGGTTGCTTCAAACGCAGAAACAACCACGCAAACAAACGGCCTCTAAGTCTATAATCTATGGTTTGTGTATCATGGTTAAGATAATATCACCATTATAATTAGAAAATATTTACACAATAGAGTACAAGTTAAATAAGCTAGTCTATTTAAGTTCATACATAAACAACATTATAATCTTAAAATATACAGAAAGTAATGTTATTATCAACAATTTACATATTCAAAAGATTTACTTGTAATAGAAATAAACTCTAAAACTACTAGAAAACACGGTATTGAGATGAACCTGTATAATTAATGATTTAAAAGATAATCATGGTCAATTAGAGCATTTACATTTGCATGCATATATATATATATATATATATATATATATATATATATATATATATATTAGTTACTCAAAAAAAATTACACATTTACAATCATATTAATTTATTATATTTTTTATTTATAATAATATTTTTTATATATTTTTTTAATATTTAATTATTATTTGTATACTAAAACGTATGAGATTTTCATTTGGAGAATTTAAGTAAGGAATAAGCTTCACGTGAGCGAGATAATATCATTTTAGATTAATTTTTTAACATGTAAAATTTAAGTCTAATTCAATAATTAAATAAAAAAAATTACCACAGTCATTGATCCATTATTCAGGAATTCAACCAATATGAACATATGAATTACATATTATTTTATATATGTTGAGAGAGAGAGAGAGAGAGAGAGAGAGAGAATGGGTATATACTATATATATCACAGCTGCATTTGATGGAATAAATGGTAAGTAGGAAATACAATCCAAAGTCAACAATATACAGTAAAGAGGTATATGAAACATCCCTCTTCCTGCCGGTCCTACGCAGACTTCCGTACGTAGTGGTGTCTTAACTATAAATATCAATGTTAGGGATGTGAGAAATCTTTTGCCAATCTTCACCCATCTCCTCCTCCCCGTAACGATTCGTTAGAATGGGGCATCCACTTATGCGTAATTCTTGTAGAGGCGCTGCCAAAACATAGTCTGGTAGTGCTCTCAACAACGGGCAATTTTCAATTATCAAATCTCGAAGTTGTGGCATAATGGATATTATTGAAGTTGTGTTGGCATCTTCTTCTCCCACTGATCTCCTTTCAATTCCATCCCGCTCTTCTACTTCTTCGAGATACCTAATCGAAAAACTTTTCAATTTGGCGAAAGTAGTGACCCTTGCAATGTCTCCTTCATTAATACTGGCATTCTCATCTTTTTCTATACCTAAAAATCCAGCATCCTATTAGAGAAGTCTCATGATTCCTTATCATGCACTGATGTAGAACCAACCACTGTGACCCAAGCACTCAAAGATCCAAAATGGGCGACATACTGCCACTGGGCTTCAAGGTTAGTATCCATACTGCCACTGGGCTCATTTTCAATACGATATGGAAATGCAAACACCATTTCACCAAGCATAATTATATTGTATGGAATAAGAATAGAGTATGGTAAATTACACACCATCTTTGCCAAATTGAAATACTTAATTAAAAAAACAAACTACTTGCCATTTATTCTATCAAATGCAGCTGTGATATACCTTTCTCACATCCTTTCTCATCTAAAGGCATCATCTAACTATCAAAGGGTCTATCCGCCTTCAAACAAGCCACTGATCTTGATGCTTGCTCCATTCATTTGCAATTTCCATCCTAGTGAAGATCAATCAATTGTTTTCTGCAATTCACAACAAGAAATTTAGCACCAAATTCTTAAACCTCATTTTCAGTGGATTAAATCCAAATAAATGAGAGAATGGTAGACTTGGGAAGCTAAACCATTCATCTATAAGAGATGATACCCATCGATTTTGTGGATTAAATCCAAATAAAGTTATCTATACCTAACACAAAACATCTTCAACAATAAATATGATTTCTGCTAGTGAAAGGCAAACGTATTAATAACCATATGTTTTATATACCCTTTTTCTGCAAATGGATTCAACTCATTTGTAATCTATTCTTGAGTTGGATTTTATTTCCTACTTACCATTTATTCTATCAAATGCAACTGTGACTTTCTTTTTAGCATTCTCTCTGTTTTTATTTTTTTTTAATAAAAAACACCACATTGTGTCCCGTAACCAGAAACAACTAAATCAAATCATAATTGTTGGATTTGTCAAAATACAAACATAATTCATGAAAAATAATGTTAAAGAATAATATAAATTATATTATGGAACCTTATCTAACATTTTAAACTATTGGGTTGAGATATTTTTTTTAACATGGTATCAGAGCCTTGATGACCAAGCAGTCACGAGTTCGAATCTTACCATCCCCATTTATTTGATAAAAATTATGCACAAGGTAAAGTGGATCTGTGCAAGTTTCAAGCTCAAAGGGTTTTCACTTGAAGGGATGTGTTAGAGAATAATATAAATCATATCTCAGGACCTCACCTAATAGCTTAAGCTATTGGGTTGAAATGGTTTTTTGACAAATAAACTCAAGATGTCATGCTTTGTGAGGTTGAAAATTGGACCTTCAATGGAGGCAATGGAGAAAAAAACTAGAGCTGCTGGAACTGGTGGAGGTCGCGAGGTCGCGACGGCACACGGTGGAACAGTGGTGACGCACGCCGGTGCATGAAGTGAATGCTCCACAGCCTTGACAGTGCATTGGTAAGTTTAATCATACAGTCATTTCACAGCAGAAATCTTCTGGTATTTAATTAATTCAACCCTAATAACAATGGTGAGAGAGGCAACACCAAAACAGTGGTAGCCTGGGATTACGCCTCTAGCAAGTAGCAAGAGATACAGCTTTGCTGCAAAAAGCAAGAGAATTAATTTGGTCTGATACCTCGAAACATTGCGACTCCAGTAACGTAACAAAGGGAACCAGTCCAACGCAGGCTTCCGTCATTACATGTTCAAAAATCTCAGAAATAATATCATTCATCAGGTACAGAAAAAATTATGACCGGTAAGGTAGATATAATGATGCTGAGGTTATGGCTCATTTTGAGAAAAAGATATGGGTGTGTGTATCAGATCCATTTGATGAGGTGAGGATAGCAAAAGCTATCCTTGAGGCACTTGAAAGGGGTGCACCGAATTTAGTTGAATTGGAATCCCTTTTGCAAAGTGTTTCTGAATGAATTAAGGGAAAGAGGTTCCTTCTTGTCCTTGATGATGTATGGACAGAAAGTCATGGGCAATGGGAACATCTGAAACTATCTCTTAAAGGCGGTGCACCAGGAAGCAGAATTCTAGTGACCACTCGTAAACATTCTGAGTTAACCATGATGGGAACCGAGCACATGATCAACCTTGAGAGAATGTATGATGAGGTTTGCAGGTCAATATTCAATCAGGTGGCATTCCATAAAAGAAGCAAAGATGAGTGCGAAAGATTGACAGAATCAGTGATAAAATTGCTAAGTGCGAAGCGGTGATTCAGAAGAGGATGGAATTCCAAATTTCACCATGATGTTTGCAACATGGTTAGAGGGGTTAATATGTCCAGCAGTAGCGATACATGCAACAGTGAAAAAAGAAAAGAAAGAGAATGTTCTGAGGTTCAAGTGGGGGTGGGGGGGGGGGGGGGGGGGATGTTCTGGAATTGGGTTGCAATTACTGTTACGGTGGGATCAAATGGTTGACAGCATGTCAAACAATAGTAATTCAACATCTATCAGTAGAGATAGGAAAAGATGTAGTATTCTTGAGGTTATGACCAAGCTTCACTCAATTGAAGGAGTTCATATCGATGATGATTTTCATGGGTTTGCTATTGAGTTTTTAGGTTTGAGAAGGAATAGAGAAATGTGGTCAACTATGGGTAATCTTGAAAACAAGATGAAATGGTTGCGGAGAATGTATACATGACGTAAAACACCTTAAACTGAGAGGTATATATTGATCACAAATGCATGCTTTCATTTATTTGTTGGTAATATTATTATCTAAATTGTTTTGTAACATGTTTTTAAATTTCTTGTCAATTATTTAAATTTGCAGATATCTAAAGATGATATTGAATAATAAATTCATCTATGTTTGTTCGGGACCCTATTTGTAATTTTAACAATTCACATTATTAGGAGACATTATTTGCATTCAGTTAGGTTATTAGGTTATGGAGCATTAATATTTATTATATTCATGTTATGGATTGTATATTAATGTAATTAAAAGTTGTAAAGTTATTCGATAATTGTTGAGTATTATGAATTGTGATCCGGAAAAATACTAAGTAATATTAATTGCTTTTAGATTTTACAAAATAGGCTTATGAATGTCATTGGTTGACAATGCAAACAAAGGGTTGTGTTTTAATCGACAGAACAATTTTCAATTAAAAATTCCACTGCTCAAGGAATCCAATTACAAATCCATTTATAAAAAATTGACGATGCAATCAACAATATAATTGATGTGGATTAACAAGAAGGAAAAGGAAAGAATATACAAAATGTTAAACATATTAAAAAAACTAAAAAGAAAGAAATCACAGGATGCAACAATAGCACGAATCTGAAATGCAAGGATTTGAAATGCAACAAGTCACATGCAACAAGCAACAACCATCTAACTGGTGTAAATTGCAGAGATATGAAAACTTTTTACATGGTGACAAAAATACATTGCAGTAATACTTTTCACATGGTACATTGCGATAGAACCTTTCACAATCTTTCACATGGGTTACAACCTTGCAGAATAATAAATATAAGGGTAGAAAGAAGTGACGAACCAGAATGAAGGGAAAACAAAAGGTAAAAAAAAAAGAACAAACTGGTCAGAAACGCTTAAAGAACGCAGCAGAGATAGAGAGAAGGAAAAAGGGCAGAATCAGAGGAAAACAGAGGCAACCACGGGATAAAAATAGGGCCACCACCGCTAACCTTCCTCATCGCCGCCACAACAACCATCTGGTGTCATTGTCGACAACAACAGCACCACTATCAGCGGGGAGAAAACCGTCCGAAACAGGAAAATAACGTAGCAGAGACAGAGAGAAGGAAGAAGAGCAGAATTAGACGAAAAACAGAGGCAACCACGGGATAAAACAAGGCCACCACCGTCAACCTTCCTCATCGTCGCCATAACAACTGTCTGGAGTCATTGTTGATAACAACAACACCATCATCAACGGGGAGAAAACTGTCCGAAATAGAAAAAAAGCATAGCAGAAACAGGGAGAAGGAAGAAGAGCAGGGACACAGGAAAACCGTCCCTTAGTTCACCGCCGGCCTTCGCCGTTGCCACCGCCAACTATACTTCGTCATCGTACGTATAGGGTAGCATCCTCTCCCCCTTCTCCTTCTTCTTCTGCTGATGCATTTGCCTGTCTCCTCTGTTCACGGTCTAAACTAACATTTTTTTTTGGGTCCGACCAGTAAAAAAAAATTGAAAAAATACTTTCCAAAAACATTTTTTTCCAATATTTTTTGTAGTGTGAAGACGTAGATTGTAATATTTGCATGGTGTAAAATTAAACGATAAAAGTATACCATCAGATATTATGTTTTATTTGAAAAAAATTAGGGTTTAACATTATTCATTTGTTTATTTATTTAGCATTATACATATGGAAGATGCGCTTTTTAATGTAATATTCAATGAAGATCTTGATGATGATTATGAAAACATAATGGATCGTGTTATTGATCACATTAATTATCGTGGTGATGATGACAACGGTGGCTCGGGAGAGGATGGTGATGACGGGGAAAATGATGACGATGACGATGATAGTGATGATAATAATGAATCATTTTGGAAGCGAGATTTTGATATGAAAAAGTTAGTTGTGTGCACAGCTGGGGTAATAAACATGTATTATATTAATTATATGCATAAAGAACCGTGTATGGTTTCATACAATATAAGCATGCGTTGGTTAACTGAAGTTTTACGAGGACATTGAAAATGATGTGTCAACATGTTTAGAATGGACACATCAACTTGGTTTAGCCTGTGCAGTGATTTAGAAACAAAGTATGGGTTAAAACCTTCGAGAAGGGTGAGTGTGATTGAAAAAGTGGCTATATTTCTATATACAATAGCACTAGGAGCACCAAATAGAGAGGTTCAAGAGCGATTTCAACATTCGGGTGAAACTGTTAGTAGATGCATTAAAGAAGTCCTCGCAGCAGTATGTTTATTTGCAGTAGATGTCATAAAACCAGAGGACTTGAATTTTACAAGCACTCCACGAGAAATTTCAATGAATTCAAGATATATGCCTCATTTCAAAGTAAAAAAAAGATTTGTTAATGTTGTCATTATTCAAAGAAAAATTGTTTTATGCATGTTAGTAAGTAACGACATCATATTATCAATGGTTTTCATGTAGAATTGTATTGGTGCAATTGATGGAACACATGTGCGAGCTTGTATCGACTCAAAACATAATGGTTGCTTGTAGTTTTGACATGCAGTTCATATTTATGTGAGTAAGATGGGAAGGCAGTGTCCACGATACATGTATTTTTCTTGAGGCTATTGAGAATAGAAATATAAAATTTCTTAAACCACCAGAAGGTAGTTATACAACAGAACTTGTTATGTAATTATAAGTATAAAAATTTGTTTATTATTTACTAATTACATGACAAATTTGAATGTTGTTTGTAATTACAAGTAAATACTATTTGGTTGATATTGGATATCCCAATGAGGATGATTATTTAGGTCCATATAAAGGTGAGAGATATCACTTAGAAGATTTAAGGCGTCGTGGACAACCAATAAATCGGCAAGAAGTTTTTAATCGAGCACACTCATCGCTACGTAATGATATAGAACGTTCTTTTGGAGTATGGAAACAAAGGTGGATGATTTTACAAAACATGCCTGCTTATCCATACAAAACGCAAGTTGAAATTATAATGGCATCAATGGCACTACATAATTATATTAGAAGGAGATCATATGATGAAGTTGCATTTGCAAAATTTGATCGCAATTTCAGTTATGTTCCTGATGAGATTTTACCTAATGTTGTTGCACGCTTTAAAATCAATGAAAACTATAGTCAAGGCAGGATGAATTTCGTACGTGATAGACTTGCAGATAGTTTAATGAACAATAAAAAATATTTTATATAAAGTATTGTTTGTTTTATGATATAGTAGCAGAAGTTAAAGCTACAATATTTCAATTAAAAAACAGCAATATTAATATATGTCTTTTATAGTTATTTTATTACCTCAATTTGAAAAGCTTGCCTATTTGGGATTATGGTAGCGGTGGCGGTTCATAGTGCTTTTCACTTAGAAATACATTAAAATAATTTTTTTTTATTTTGTAAAAATTATTTTTAACACCAGCATACAAAAACAATCTAAAAATATATTAAAAAAATTAAAATTTTTTAAAAACATGTTGCACAGCGTTCCCAAACGGTTATCAAACACATTATTTTTTACTTCCGTAGTGGTGTCTTAACTATTCTTTAAATAGAAATGTAAGGGATGTGAGAAATCTTTTGCCAATGTTCACCCATCTCCTCCTTCCCGTAACGTTTCCTTAGAATGGGGCAAATGCTTATGACCATTTCCTGTAGAGGCGCTGCCAAAACATAGTCTGGTAGTGCTCTCAACAACGGGCAATTACGAATTGTCAACTGTCCAAGTTGTGGCATAATGGATATTGAAGTTGTGGTGGCATCTTCTTCTCCCACTGATCTCCTTTCAATTCCATCCCACTCTTCTACTTCTTTGAGATTCAAAACCCAAAGTTTTTTTAATTTGGGGAAAGCAGTGACCCTTGCAATTTCTCTTTCATTAACACTTTTTATACCTATAAATCCAACATCCAACCTTCTCACCTTCAACCCGCGTAATTCTAGGCTTTCAAGGTTCGGCAATCTACCCAACGGAGGCAAAACCTTCAGGTTTACACAATAATCAAGTGTAAGCTCCTGTAATCTGGTTAATGTCATCATCCAATTTGGAAAATCCAACCCTCCGTACCTAGATATGGTTAGATATTCCAAGTCTGACGGAGGCTGTAAAGCTTCAATTAAAATGTCGTTCTCCCGGTCGAAGTCGAAATACAATTGCAAACAACGCAGACGCTTCTTATTCTTGAGTTGTGCTTCTGCAGCGTCTCTCGCACCTTCTAAACCTCCTCGTAGATTATATACTCTAAGACTCCCTCCGATGTGATTTAAGTTCTTTAATTCTCTTAGATTAGCTGCTTTACTTTCATCCTCACCACCACCACACACAGCAAACCAATCTAATGTTCGAAGACATGTTATCCTCTCTATTCCCTTTGGCATGAAGGCCACAATTGAACCACAAATCCGGAGATGCCTCAATTTGATAAGTTTTCCAATCGCCTTGGGCAATTCCCAGAGAGACCGACATGTAGTAACGTCTAGGGATTGCAGTTTGCATAAATCACACATGATTTCTGGGAGGGACTCCAACTTGTAACAATCTGCCAAATTGAGGTGTCTCAAATGTATCAATTTCCCTACCTCGTTTGGTATTTCTTTGATTAAGGACATTGACAAATTCAATGACCTGATGCATGTCAACTGCTTGAATACATCAGGTAGTGCAGCTCCAAGCCAAGGGTCTCTAGCGTCGATCAAGAGGCTGCGAAGACCTTTTGCTTTGTGAATGGACACGGGAAAATAGGTTTCCTTTGACAGCATCATGCTTAAATGACGAACCCTTTCAATTGAAGTCTCCACTGTTGCTTCTCCAAGGTTACTGACATCCACTGTTAGACATTCATTTTTTGTCATATATTGGGCAAAATCATGCACTATATCATGCATCTTGAATCTAATATCTTCTTGATCATACGTCTTAAAATCTTGGAAGAAAGAGCGCGCTGCTAAGACTTGAAAGTACTGCTCTCCAACAGCCTCCATATCTCCACCTGAATTCTCCTTGAGGTAACCTTGAGCTATCCACATCTTTACCAATTCATATTTGCGCATCTCGTAGTCTTTTGGAAACATGGCACAATACAAGAAACATCGTCTTACCATAGAAGGTAAATCGTAGTAACTCAAAAGCAAAGGTAGAAATATTCCTCTTTCAACCTGATCTCTATCAACCTCATCTAGCCCCCATAGTTCGCTACAGAAAACACGCTCCCACTCTTCTCTTGTTCTTTTAGACTGCATTAGACCTCCTAATACCTTGGCAGCTAGAGGCAAGCCCTTGCACTTGTTTGCAATTTTATCGCCGGTATCTGTCAATCTTTCACGCTCATCTTTGCTTCTTTGCTGGAATGCCACATGATTGAATATTGACCTGCATACCTCATCAGACAATTTCTCGAGGTTGATCACGTGGCCGGTTCCCATCATCGTAGCCACAGAATGTTTACGAGTGGTCACTAGAATTCTGCTTCCTCGTGCACAGCCTGTGAAAGATGGTTTCAGTTGTTCCCATTGTCTATGATTTTCTGTCCACACATCATCAAGGACAAGAAGGAACCTCTCTCCCTTAATGGATTCAGAAACCCTTTGCAAAAGGGATTGCAATTCAACCAAATCCGGTGCCCTCCCTTCAAGTTGCTCAAGGATAGCTTTGCCTATCCTAACCTCATCAAATGGATCTGAAACACACACCCATATCTTTTTCTCAAAATGAGTCGTAACCTCAGCATCATTAAAAGCTAGTTGGGCGAGAGTTGTCTTTCCAATCCCGCCCATCCCTACTATAGAGATGACCTCCACGTCCCCTGCTTCCTGAATACTTTCTCCTAGCAACTTGCTTACTACAGCTTCCCTTTTATCATCTCGACCAATCACGCTTGATTCATCAACAAGGGAGGTACTTGTTATTCGTTGGAGTTCATCAGTGGCTCTGTACAACTCAAAGCCATACATAGCTCTCTCTTTGGCAATGTCATGCACTTTTTCACATACTTCTTTTATCTTGAGGGCAATATCGCGACGTCGAACCACTTGATTGAGACAAAAGCAAGGAGATCCCAGGAAGGAACGCTGTATCTTCTTTCGGCTGGGAGTATTTTCTTCAGCTTCCTCCATTTTCCATCTAAGAATTGCAGTGCTCCATTCATCAAGCACGTCATCCATATCATAACATACATCTTTGAGCTTGTCTACCCAATCTCTTACAGCCTTATCCTTCACTTGTTTTCTATCTGCATCTTCAAGGACAGATTGGATAGCGAGGAGATTGTTTTTCAGCTTGTCGACTTGTTTCTTCACACCTCCTACGAGGTTCACCTCTTCTTGTACCTATTAGTGTAGAAAAGATAAGGAAGTTCAAGCATAGGAAACGTTACTATGATTTCAACACAATTTCTTAATTTTTGGCAACTGATAGATTAATTATTTTGTATTAATATATTTTATTGAGAAATTGATTAACTATATTAATAATTTATATATAAATATTTATTAGAAATAATAATATTTCTTTTTTTCTTTTTATAATCATTATGAAAGGATCTGCATGTATATATATGTGAAGTCAATTTAGAAATAAAGCCATGATAATAAGATTGTGTGTTAACTATATAGTTTTAATTCACACCAAATACTCACTCGCTAATCCTTTTCAACTTTTTATTGATTATTTTACCCTTAATATTTCAGTTTAAAGAGAATTGGCAGCTCTTGTTTTGCCTTTTTCGGTTTTCCTATATTTGGAATGATATATTTTCTTTAGGTTATTTTTGGAATTATGAAAAATAATAAAACAACAAAAAGAAGATTCTTTAATAACATCGAAATATATACTTGAGGATTTAAAATATTATTTTTATTTATTCAAGTTAAAAGTATTCTTTTTATGAGAGGAAGAAAAAAGGCTTGACCTTTATATTTCTTATCTCTGCGAGGTAAATCAGGTTATTGCGGATGGTTGAAAAATACCTGTTGAGCAACGATCGTGGTTAACTGCTCCAAGATCGGAGATACAAGTGCCTCAGCCATCGTCTGTTTAGTTCTGATTGGAGAGAGAGAGAGAGAGAGAGAGAGAGAGAGAGAAGCAATGATGATGGGATGTGCAGAGAGAAAGAAAGGGTGAAGGGAAGGAGGCGGCTGATTGTGAATGGAAGTTAGTTTATACTTTATATACTTAGGGTTTGGCGTTGCAGGTGGAGTTCGTGCAACTTGTAGTTTTTTTTACTAGTGAAGCTTGTAGTTTAGTGTCTCAACATTTTTTTATTAGTTTTTGTAGGGCTGTGGTAAAGGGAGAGCACAAGTTGTAGGTTGAAAAATGAAATTGATGTGATGTATAAACCTGAAGTAATGAGAAAGATTTGATGACCATAAAAGGATTAAATGAGAATCAAAGAAAAATTGGAATGACAGAGGAAATAAAAGCAACTCATGCAATTGAAAAACTTGAAAGCAGGGTTCTTGCGGGAATTAGGGTTCTTGCGGGCTAAGCAATGTGATACACTCGACTATTTTTTTTTTAATAGTCGAGTGTATTATAAGAAAATGGCTAAAAAGATAATAGCCTAGCATCCAGAAGTTTTAGCTGACAAAAAAAAAGGCAAAGAAGCTTTAGAGGTTTTGAAACAGGGGAAGGAAAACAGTGTGAGAAAAGGAAAAAAACAATTGAAATCAGCTCCTCCTTTCTACAAAACCAATGCCATCATAGCTGTTATGAACATCTCGCCAGCAGAGTCTGAAGAATTGGTATCAAGTCTCAGCCATAATGAGAAACTGCCGAAGATCGAGGAAAAACAGCTTTGAAGATTTGGAGCAGCCCTATTAAAGATGATATTATTCTGATGAAGCTAAAGATTCCACACAATGCAAGAGAAGAGAAGCTGTCATGAGAGATTCTGTTCTTTCACCATAGAAAACCATTGGTAGCACATATCATCAACAGATTTTATCGTGAAAGGAATTTCATTCATAGATGCCAAGCAAAGTGGTAGTAGATGAAGAGGTGACTTGAAGATTCCAGGCTTTTATTACAAAAAACACATCTAGAAGCCACTCCAGATGCTCATGATGATATTACCTGTTTCTTCTCTCTGAATTCATACAATCTTTCTTTCATACACTTTCATATATTCCAGAAAAGATTGAGGATGAAGATACACAAAATTTAGATTGCATCAGAGGTTGCAGTCACTATCTTTACACGGGGTTGGCTTTTTTCACTTGCTAAAGATAGCTAACTGTAATTAGAATGATGGTAAATGTTTCTTCTTTTCACAGTAATAAATTTCTGAGTCCTTACATCTCTAATTAATTATAACTACCTTACCGGTCATAATGTTTTCTGTACCTGATGAATGATATTATTTCTGAGATTTTTTAACATGTAATGACGGAAGCCTGCGTTGGACTGGTTCCCTTTGTTACGTTACTGGAGTCGCAATGTTTTGAGGTATCAGACCAAATTAATTCTCTTGCTTTTTGCAGCAAAGCTGTATCTCTTGCTACTTGCTAGAGGCGTAATCCCCTGGCTACCACTGTTTTGGTGTTGCCTCTCTGACCATTGTTATTAGGTTGAATTAATTAAATACCAGAAGATTTCTGGATGTGTAATGATTGTATGATTAAACATACCAGTGCACTGTCAAGGCTGTGGCGCATGAACTTCATTCGCGGGCGTGCGTCACCACTGTTCCACCGTGTGCCGTCGCAGCCTTCACCAATTCAAGCAGCTCCAGTTTTTTTCTCCATTGCCTCCATTGAAGGTCCTTTTTCAAGCTCACAAAGCATGGCATCTTGAGTTTATTTTTCATGAATTATGTTTGTATTTTGACAAATCCAACAATTATGATTTGATTTAGTTGTTTCTGGTTATGAGACACAATGTGGTGTTTTTTATAAAAATAAAAACAGAGAGAATGCTAAAAAGAAAGTCACAGCTGCATGTGATAGAATAAATGTAAGTAGGAAATAAAATCCAACTCAAGAATAGATTACAAATGAGTTCAATCCATTTACAGAAAAAAGGGTACATAAAATATATTGGTCTGAAATCCTCTGTCTGGAAGTTCTTTGAATGGGGCTGTGATGGCATTTATTTTGCAGAAATCATATTTATTGTTGAAGATTTTTTGTGTTAGGTTTAGATAACTTTATTTGGATTTAATCCACAAAATCGATGGGTATCATCTCTTATGGATGAATGGTTTAGCTTTCTAAGTCTACTATTCTCTTATTTATTTGGATGTATTCTCTAGGGTACATACGGTTATTTTTCAAAATATTTTTTATTTAAAAATATATTAAAATAATTTTTATTTTATTTTTTAAATATTATTTTTTACATCAGCAACATATCAAAATGATCTAAAAATATCAAAAAAATTAATCTAAAATAAATAAATAAAATTTAAATTTTTTTAAAAACAATTACACAAAAACAAATAGGGTATTGCTGTGAATAGCAGAATTTGGTGCTAAATTTCTTGTTGTGAATTGCAGAAAACAGTTGCTTGATCTGCACTAGGATGGCAATAGCAAAGTAATGGAGGATGTGAGAAAGGTATATCACAGCTGCATTTGATAGAATAAATGTAAGAGAAATTAACGGAGAAAGGAAGTAAAATCCAAGTCGTGCTTCTTTTTTGTATCTTTCTCCTCATCCACTAACTCTTGCTTCTTTTTTTCCCGTGAAAAAATGGAGAGCCGAAAATAGATTTGTTAAAATATAGTAAAATCGTTTACCGTTAAGAATTAACCTGTTCCTGCAGATTCTAATTAAAGAGTTCTGTCTTTCTCCCGTAATCATCAAAACAAATGTTAGGGATGTGAGAAATCTTTGCCAATCTTCACCCATCTCCTCCTCCCCGTAACGATTCGTTAGAATTGGGCATCCACTTATGTCCAGTTCCTGTAGAGGCGCTGCCAAAACATAGTCTGGTAGTGCTCTCAACAATGGGCAATTTTCAATTATCAAATCTCGAAGTTGTGGCATAACGGATATTATTGAAGTTGTGCTGGCATCTTCTTCTCCCATTCTCCTTCCAATTCCATCCCACTCTTCTACTTCTCCGAGATACCAAATCTCAAGTTCTTTCAATTTGGGGAAAGCAGTGACCCTTGCAATTTCTCCTTCATTAATACTGGCATTCTCATCTTTTTCTATACCTAAAAATCCAGCATCCAACCTTCTCACCTTCAACGACCTCAATACCAGGCCTTCAAGGTTGGGCAATCTACCCAACGGAGGCAAGACCTCCAGGTTCGCACAATAACCGAGTTTAAGCTCCTGTAATCTGGTTAATGTCATCATCCAATTTGGCAAATGCAACCCTCCGTACCTATATATGGTTAGATTTTCCAAGTCAGACGGAGGCCGTAAAGCTTCAATTAAAATGCCGTTCTGCCGGCTGTAGTCGAAAGCCAATAGCAAACAACGCAGGCGTTTCTTATTCTTGAGTTGTGCCTCTGCAGCGTCACTCGCATCTTCTACTCCTCCTCGTAGATTCCATATCTTAAGACTCCCTCCAATGTGATTTAAGTTTTTTAATTCTCTTAGATTAGCTGCTTTACTTTCATTCTCACCAGCACCACACACAGTAAACCGATCTAATGTTCGAAGACATGTTATCCTCTCTATTCCCTTTGGTATGAAGGCCACTCCTGAACCATAAATCCAGAGATGCCTCAATTTGATAAGTTTTCCAATCGCATTAGGCAATTCCTTGAGAGAATCACACCAAGTAACGTCTAGGGATTGCAGATTGCATAAATCACACATGGTTTCTGGCAGGGACTCCAACTGATAACAAGATGCCAAATTAAGGTGTCTCAAATGTATCAATTTCCCTACCTCGTTTGGTATTTCTTTGATTGAAGACCTTGACAAATTCAATAACCTGATGCATGTCAACTGCTTGAACAAATCAGGCAGTGCAGCTCCAAGCGAAGGATCTCTAGTGTCGATCAAGAGGCTGCGAAGACCTTTTGCTTTGTGAATGGACACGGGAAAAGAGGTCTCGTTTGACAGCATCATGCTTAAATGACGAACACTTTCAATTGATGTCTCCATTGTTGCTCCTCGAAGGTTATTGACATTCACTGTTAGACATTCATTTTTTGTCATATATTGGGCAAAATCATGCACTATATCATACATCTTGAATCTAATATCTTCTTGATCATACGTCTTAAAATCTTGGAAGAAAGAGCGCGCTGCTAAGACTTGAAAGTACTGCTCTCCAACAGCCTCCATATCTGCACCTGAAGTCTCCTTGAGGTAACCTTGAGCTATCCACATCTTCACCAATTCGTATTTGCGCATCTCATAGTCTTTTGGAAACATGGCACAATACAAGAAACATCGTCTTACCACAGAAGGTAAATCGTAGTAACTCAAAAGCAAAGGTAGAAATATTCCTCTTTCAACCTGATCTCTATCAACCTCATCTAGCCCCCACAGTTCGCTAGATAAAACACGTTCCCACTCTTCTCTTGTTCTTTTAGACTGCATTAGACCTCCTAATACCTTGGCAGCTAGAGGCAAGCCCTTGCACTTGCTTGCAATTTTATCGCCGATATCTGTCAATCTTTCGCGCTCATCTTTGCTTCTTTCCTGGAATGCCACATGATTGAATATTGACCTGCATATCTCGTCGGACAATTTCTCAATGTTGATCCGGTGGCCAGTTCCCATCATGGTTGCCACAGAATGTTTACGAGTGGTCACTAGAATTCTGCTTCCTGGTGCACTGCCGGTGAGAGATGGTTTCATTTGTTCCCATTGTCTATGATTTTCTGTCCACGCATCACCAAGGACAAGAAGGAACCTCTTTCCCTTAATGGATTCAGAAACCCTTTGCAAAAGAGATTGCAATTCAACCAAATCCGGTGCCCTCCCTTCAACCTGCTCAAGGATAGCTTTGGCTATTCTAACCTCATCAAATGGATCTGAAACACACACCCATATCTTTTTCTCAAAATGAGCCGTAACCTCAGCATCATTAAAAGCTAGTTGGGCGAGAGTTGTTTTTCCAATTCCGCCCAGCCCTACTAGAGAGATGGCATACACGTCCCATGCTTCCTGACTACTTTCACCCAGCAACTTGCTTACTACAGCTTCCCTTTCATCATCTCGACCACTTACGATTGATTCATCAACAAGGGAGGTACTTGTTATTCGTTGGAGTTCATCTGTGGCTCTGTACAACTCAAAGCCATACATAGCTTTCTCTTTGGCAATCTCGTCCAGTTTTTCACATACTTCTTTGATCTTGAGGGCAATGTCTCGACGTCGAACCACTTGATTGAAACAAAAGCAGGGAAATCCCAGGAAGGAACACCGTATCTTCTGTTGGCTGTGAGTATTTTCTTCAGCATCCCCCATTTTCCATCTAAGAATTGCAGAGCTCCATTCATCTAGCACGTCATCCATATCATAACATACATCTTTGAGCTTGTCTACCCAATCTCTTACTGCCTCATCCTTCACTTGTTTTCTATCTGCATCTTCAAGGACAGAGTGAATAGCAAGGAGATTGTTTTTCAGCTTGTCGACTTGTTTCTTCACACCCACTACTAGGTTCACCTCTTCTTATACCTATTAGTGTAGAAAAGATAAGGAAGTTCAAGTAGAGGAAACATTTCTATGATTTCACTGCAAATTTTTATTTTTAATTTTTTTGTAATTAATAGATTAGCAGTAGTTGACACGTACTGTGAAATGGATTGGCTACATTATTAATTTATATATAAAATATTTATTAAAAACCTATATATTAAAGATAATAATATTTCTTTTTATCATCATGATGATGATATCTGTCTGCAGTCTGCTACTAACAAGAAGGAAGATAATGAATCTTAAATTGTTCGACGTCAAACCCATAAGCTTGCTGGATCAAAGAAATATAGGGAATAAAAGGATCTGTATTTGTTGGTATTTGTAAAGTCTATAGTTTTAAAGTGGAAATATTTTTCCTTTATAACACTCACTAATTATTTTAACATTTGATTGATTATTTTACAGTTTAATGAGAGGATCGACAACTCTTTCTTTTTCCTTCTAAAGATATTTGTTTTAGATTATTTCCGGAAATATGAAAAACAATAAAACAATGAAAATAAATTTCTTTAATAAAATCTAAATCTAGATCTGAGGATTTGATATTTTATTTTATTTTTCTTATAAAGGAAGAAAAAAAGACTTCATTTTTATATTTCTTATTCATGTTAGGGTTAATCAGATCATTGGAAATTGTATGAAGTAATTACCTCTTGAGCAACAATTCTCGTTAACTGCTCCAAAAATTGGCGATAAAAGTGCCGCTGCCATCTGTCTGTTTAATTTAATTTATTTTAAAAATAAAAAAGAGAGAGAGAGAGAGACAATGACGACAGGATGCACTGAGAAAGAGAGAGAAGAGGGCGAGGGGAAGGAGGCTGCTGGTTTAGTTAGTTTATATGTTCTCCGGGTTTGATGATGAGGGTTGACTCTTGTTTCAGTCCCTGTACTGTTTCTAACATTTCAATTCAGTCCCTATATTATTGTAACTTTTCAGTCTAGTCTCGATCAGGGGTTACTTACTGCGGATGGCTTTTCCTGGTTGTATGTTTCTACTGAGAATGACACGCCATTTTGAGTTCCAAAGGTGAAACACTCGTGGTTTTCATTCCTACCGAGTTCTAGGCTAAGGATTATTATTTGTGGAAAGTAATTTCTTCCTCGATTTATAGCAATTATTTTGGATTGATACTGACCTTATGTTAAGAATGCTGTAGTTTCTACTGAAATGTATCTGATATGGACACCTGATTATAGCATTCTACTGAAAGTCCTGCTTCTCTATTTCTTCTCTTCATTTTATGTTATTCCACTAATCTTCGAAACTGGATCATGGTAATATATATCTGTCCATCCAAACTAATTTACACAAACCAAAAGTAGCAACCAATTCAAAGAAGCAGAGTCCAACATGATTAAAACGAAAGCTAGGTTATAAAATATAGTCAGACAAAGTGTTGATTCGAATGATGATCTTAGGAATTTGTTCAATTGGAGATACACTCGGATATGTCAAGTCGTGGAGCATTTCAAGCAGTAGTTTGCTGATTGAAATGACTGTAAATGGATCCCAATTGGAAACTGTCATAATTGCACTGCGAGCTCCGTTTTATGTTTCTTCAGAACATCAGTTTCCATCGTGATGCCTTCTTCCTCATCAAAAAGTGGGAAAAATCATAGGAATATGTCATGCATCTTGAACTTTAAAGAGTCTTCCTTCATTTCTTGAAAATCCTGGAAAAAAAGCTAAGATTTTGAAGTACTCCTTACCAGCCAGCTCCATTTGATCTGCATGGAAACGGACAACTCTCCACCAATCAGCAACAGAGGGGTAGGGAGGTGAAGAAGAGAGGGAATAGATGAAATCCCTAATAGTAGCTTGGTGGTTCTTGTTCCAATGACCATACCAGATAATGTACGAGTTGACAGGTGCAGCCAGAACAGGCCCCTAGAAAAGCACTGAAGGTCTACTACATCAGATGACCCTTCATAGTTCTTGGCCCGGTTGAATAGTTTGTCTTGGCTCCCAGAAAAGCCCAGAAGACAAACAAAACAGAGACATCAAGAGTACATTGTGTAGCATAAGCTTATTGTGCATTATAAGCCTTTAGTCTTTAGTCTTTAGTTCTGTGGGTTGTGACAGTTGAGGGAAGTTCTTGTATAAAAGATCAGCAGGTCTATTAAGGGAGGAAGAGGGGTATGTGACTTGGTGAGATTCTTCATTTTTTATTATTTCCTTGTGATGGACACAGTGGTTTGCATTGCTTCATCATTGTCTCCTTCTTTATGATGACTAAATTTCTCCTTGTATTGTTTCTTACTCTTTATTACTTTGCTGTATTAGATAAATGTTTTAGGCTGTCAAACCTTATAATGTATTTTGTTCCTTGTTCCCCAAGAATGTAATGGCAGAACCTTGGAATCATTCTAATAAAATCATGCATAAAATTAAAAAGAGGAAAAAAGACCAAAAAAAAACTACGAAGGAGAGAAACCGATACTATATGTGGGTTGATTTCTCCCCTCGACTAGCTGTGATTTATTTGACTGCAAAAGTGTATGTATAAGCTCCTAACACTGTAACAGTTAATCAAAAAATAAATTAAAAAAATTATTGCAACAATTAAAAAAATTAAAAGAACAATTAAAAAATTAAAAAGTTGTAACTATTAAAAAAAAATTAAAAAAAAGTTGTTAGGATTTTATGACTTTTAAAAAATTAATTTTAAGAAGAGACATGCACGACGCTTTATTATACCTCAAATGCTTTTAATATAGGAGATTATCTTCAATCCAATATGGTCATAAAAACACCATAATCTTTAATTCTTGGTTGCCTTGTGTTAAGTTGATTGTCAAACCCAAGTATTTTGAATCTGATATGATTATCAAACTTAATGGTTTTATGTTTATCGAAGTCGTCAGACCCATATTAAAATTCACTATAAAAATATTATATAGAAATTTTAAAAAATATTCTTCATTATTTACAGCAAGAAAAGGAGTTGGGCGATGGCAGTAGTGACACCAACAAAATTATTAATGGATTTTCAATATAAAAATATCTAAAAATACTTAGAGATTATGATGAATTTGATTTTTTTGTTAATTTAAGAGTAAAACATAAGTGTTTATTAGGCTTTTTTAGAAAGAAACCAAGTGCCTTGATTGGTTTTTGGAGAGACAAACAATGTCTGTGTGTGTTGTTATTTTGTGTCTTCCTTGATTTAAAAAATTTAAATTTATCAAATAGACAAGTAGACAAGTACCACTTTCGATTGTTCAAGGTATACTATTTTACCCAGTTTTATTGAAATGCTGTTAATCTATCAAATTTTTAACTTTATTGTGCTAATTTAAAAAAAAAAAAAAAAACATAAAAAACTCATGACTGATGATGACAATACAGTATTATGCAGGTTTTCCAGCGTCTCCTCCCCACTACTGGAGCTGCAAAAGTCAGTATCTTCTACTGTTTATCCTTACAATACCAGAAGCACTCAGATATGTGGCAGCCAGCAGATTGCAGTGATAATTCTCTTAAAGAGTTTGTCCAATAGTGACCATAGCCTGCATGATACGCATCACTGAATATCCAACCCTAGAAAAGTTCATTCATCCACTTTAAAAATCTCTCTAAAACTTTGTATGCATTGCCAGAGACACCACCGACACAACAACAACTCAGATATTTAATCTTGACATTGAATGAGCAATATTTATATAAATAAAAATGATTTACCCTTTTTATTTATTTATTCAACACTAATTATTGCTTCAAATTTAAATTTAATAGAGGTAACAATTATATTGAGACTGTCATAACCTTTAAATTTAAAGGTTGCGGCATTAATGTGCTGTTTACAAAAAATAAAAAATCAAAAGAAAGAAAAGCTTGATATTAAAATTAATTCCTTTGTAATTTCTATTTCCAAATGGGAGAAAAGTAGATAATTCTCTCTCCACCAGCCACTGCCATTCACGTCTCCCTCGTAATCACACGGTTCCCATAAAATAAAATGATAGCAATGAACAAGTAAATGATTCATTCACTCGAACCCTTCTTGTCATGTGGGTGTTTGAAGCAATCCATAGAGACAGCAACAGGAGATCATTAACGTCAGACTTAGAAAAAAACTATAAATGAAATATTTTAATATATTTAAGAATTATTATTTTTATATATATTTTTAACAAATAGTATCTTAAACAATCTTTATTTTATATTTAAAGCGTTTAATAAAACAAATTTATAAAATATAATTAACAAATATAACTTATAATCTTTGACTAAGTGGAGTTCTGCTCAACTATTGCACAACCACCCTTTCCTTAAGCGACAGCAAGTATGGGGGATGTGGAGGAATCCGGTGAGAAGAAGAGCAGTGAAAGGCTCATGGTGATAAATTTATGATAAGAAGACGTGGAAGCATCAAACCTCTGATGGTGATAATTATCCAGGATTTTCCAATCGCATTAATTAGGGCTATTTGGAACAAGCTCTTAGCCAATAATATTCCTCAAAGGTTTAGTCTCTGCATTGTGCACGATGGCAGCCTTTCAATGCCGTTATTTGTTTTTAATTATAGTTAATACAATCATGTTTTTCTATCAAATTTAATTAGATTTAAAATTTTAAAATAATCTCATAAAGGCAAATAACCCAATTTATATAGACCGATGTTTCAATAGATGGTTTGTTTGTCATATCATCTTTTCTTTTTGAATTTAAGAGAAGATTGTAAGAAAAGAATATTATTTTAAATACATTAATTTTTGTTTTCCTGTTTAGCTTTTTATTTTCATTCTATTGCTTAGAATTTTTCTTGAAAATTGTGCAAATTGGTTTGTTTCATCTAGGAACCATCTTTTGGCTTCTTCTTTTTTCTTCCTGTAAGCTGGAATTAGTCAGAATTAAAATCCATCTATTGAAACATCAGGATTTTTTTAATGCAAATGTCAATTGGAGTTTTTTTTATAGGCTCTTGGTGTCCATGCCTCATCGAACTTAAGATACTATAACGTTAATGAATGATTTTGAAACTTCTAAAAATCTTAGAATTGAATAAATTTTTTTATAAATTTACATATTTTATTTTATGATTTATTAATTAATATATTTTTATTTTAACATGTTTAATTTTTTATTTTGTAAAATTTGATGAAAAGTTACATTTAGCAACGAATGATAATTGGTTTAAAAATCGATGCATTTATTGAAAACGTATGGTAAAAATATTACTTTTATTTTTATATCTTCTAATTTAATTTATCATATTATAATTCTAGATTTTTAATTTCAGGTTTTGATGTCAATAGTGTTAACTATTAAGAAATCAAAGTGCATTGTTGTTGATGTGTTTTTTTATTGAGACGATATGCAAATGAAGATTTATTTTTTTGGCTTGGAGTGTTTTATGACAATATAATTTGTTGCTGTTTTTTTTAAGCTCTTTGAAGGCAATGCTTTGTCATTTATATTTTAACTTATTGATGTGTATTATTTAAACTTTTCTATAACAAGAGCCATGCGCGTTCAAACAAAACAAAATAAAAATATTAGAAAGAGAAAAAATATATTGAACATAAAATTGACACTAACAATTTAATATAAATAAATATTTAGTGGTAAAAAAATTAAATATACTTTAGAATGGTCTAAGAAACAATATTAACATCAATTAAAAACTCATCAGAAATCCAATTATAAACCCATTAGAAAGCTCATTAAAAGCCCATTAGACAACCCATTAAAAGCCCAAAAAAAGCATATAGGTTTTCTAGGTTTTTTGAAATCAAGAACTGAACCGGACCGGACTGAAACTGGTCGATTTGACTCTGTTTTGATTTTTTTTCAAAACAAAAAATCAGTTTGGTTGTTTTTTATAAATAAAAACCAAACCGAAAATGATTACCCCTCTCCATCTAAGATATAATTTAGAATAGATTTACTCTTGATATATATAAAAAATAGATTTAAAAATAAACCAATTGTTAAAAGAACCGATACATTTAAAATAAATAACATTGATTTTGTCATTTGAGTATCAACTATTTTGATCATATTGATTTTTTACTATTCTTCTTAGCATATTGAAGTTTCTGTAATTTTTGTCCTTACAGATTTGATATTTTAAGGGGAAAAAACCAAGGCATGAGACAAGAAAGATCCGTTCATTCAAAATCAGATCCCTTGTGACGAAAATATCTGCAATTTAAGCTCTCAGTATCCAGAAAAATTATATTGCATTTGACCGAAAAAAATAATATATAGTCTAATTAATTCGAGTCAATTATAACTATGTTATTTAATTTTTTTAAAAAAATATTAAAATAAAATTATTTTTAATTTTTATTATTTGAGTTCTAAATTGATTTAATAATCATAAATGTAAGGTGGGGGATATTTCAATTGTACCACTGAAAGCTACATCAACGCACTCTGTACAAGTGAACCCCATCCTTGTTAGATTTATCTGTGGCAAAATCGAGTTATGGCCCATTTCCTTAAATGCCCTTTGGCTCTTTTCACAATTTGTTCTCTCCTAGCAAATGCCACATCACCACCTCCCTTTCTTGCATCACTAGTGATAGTTGTCAGCATTGAAAGCTGAGAACCAATCTACTTATTCTTGTATGTCTTCTACATGCCCTTGCAACTACTTAGAGCTTAATACTCCTTTCATACTTCTAAAACCCGGCCGGTTTAGTTTGACCCGGCCGGTTTAGTTTGATTGATTGACTCATAATTTATTATGATGATTTGATCTGGTCAAATTATAAGTTGAGTTTGTCAGACTCAAATGCTATGAATTTATGACCTAGCTAAAACTAGATAAAACCATTTAAATTTTATTTTAAAAATAATGTCCTTTTAATTTACAAGATTAATTTGTGTAATTCATTATTCAAGTTATGAGTCGAGTTATGACGAGTCAGGTTCCAACAAAACTCTTCAAATCTGAGTGCCCCTCAATATCTTCCGTTCCCCTTTCCTTCTCTGGGAATGCCTGATTGGTGGTGTAACCATTTTGGTATTGATACAATAATTGCGTTGTAGAAATTTCTTGGGAAATTTCGTCATCTCGTGGCTAGTGGCCATCAGTGAAAGTATACGCTACAAATAAAATACATGTAACAAAGATTACATATACATACTTCCATACTTGAAACTAGAACAGTCCAACTGAATAAGATGGTGCGTGATATTGTAATTTAATTGTATTTTTAAAAAAATTTTAAATAACTTTTTTTAGTTTGATTTTTTTTTAATTTTAAAAGATATAGTAAGACGTAATTTCTTGAATATACCAATACATACACATATGTATACGAGATTATATTAAACCCAATTAAAAAATAGGAATTTAATACCAATAATTTGCATGTCGCATTATTTTAATACGAGGTGTGGACTTGTGATGATTTGATAATTGAATCATGGATGATAAAGATAATGCTAGTGATGTGACGAGGTGATAAAAGGTGAAGATAATGTATTGGAATAAAAGACGGGCGGTGTCTGAATGATTTTTAACTTCTAGAAAGCCAACTCTCTTTACCAAGCAAACGTTTTCCACAGGGAAGGATAAGAAAATAATGGAAGGAGAAGGAGAGAGCACATCATCATACATGTGAGAGAAAGCAGAAAGAGGAAGTGGCAAAGAGTCTTGAGATAAATAAATTAAAAAAAAATCATCATTATTAAACCTGAAATAATAATCAACTCTCAAGACAAGTTTCGAGTATAAATTTAATAAATTAATTTAGGTTTGAATTTTTTTATAAGATTAAAATAATATTATTACAAAATCAATATAATCATTCAAAACCCTCCTCAAGTCATACAGTGCAATGCACAAAATATCTATCAATGAGTTGGAGATAAACCAAAGGCAAGTAAGAATGCAGGAACAAAGGGAGGAAGATCACTCAAACTACCCATCACCCTATAGATAGGTGGGAATTGAATTATTTGAGTGAAGAATGTGCTCCTTTTAGGGAGCAAATATGGATGGGACCCAGAGAAATAAATTTATCCTCCATTGAAACCCTCCCTTATGCCTGCTGCACTTCTTTTTCCACCAAGAAATGTGATCACTCAACTCCCTCCCTCCCTCCATAAATTATATGTAGCTAAAGAAAATGAAAAGAAGGGATAAAGAAATCAAAAGGGAAGAAAGCAAATGAAAAGTGTTTGTAAGAAAATGGGAAAAACCCATTAATTATTAAATTGTTTATATATATATATATTATGTTAATGCGAAATCAATTGGAGCAGATACTATAGATATTTGGCTGGCTTTTCTCTTTCTCTCTCTCCAAATATTTTAATACTTAGTTCTCTCTGTCTGCCTAGAAAACATTGAGTCTTTTTTTAATTTGCTATAGCTCACTGCTCTCCCTCTCTCCCTCTCTCTCTCTCTCTCTCCATGTCTATAGGCGCATAAAGTTTTGATTTTTTTTTTTACTATGCAGAGTAGCAATTACTAATGAAAAAGATTGTGTACTAGGGCATGAACAGCTTCAAGGGGCTATTTTTGGAGTCCCCCATCAGAGCTCCACCTTTTTTGCTTGGTGAGTGTTGCATAAAAACCTTGTTTTTGATTGTATATCCTATCTGGGTTTTGCTTAATCTGTTGGTTTTGGTCTTGATTTAAATATGGGGTTTGCTTGTTTTATCAATCTGAGCTTTTCTATCTGGGTTTTGATCAATTTCAGCTCATAAAAGAAGGTCTTGATTGTTTTAGCTCAGTTTTTTCAGAAAGTAATGGCCTTTATGAAGTATTTAATCTGTTTTTCAAATAATCATTTCAAAGTTTTTGCCTTGATTCAAATTTAATTGCCTGTTTGCTGCCTTCTTCATCGATTGTATATGGGGGTTTAGCTTCTTTGTATTCGTTTCTCAAAGACTTGCATTGACTTGCTGTTTTGTATCTCTATTTTCTGACTTCTGGATGATTCTGTGTGTCCTTTTTAGCTTCTGTTTTATTATGGTTTTCTGCATGGAAAAGGATGACACTTTTCCCCTACCTATTCTGCATTTGCTATGTGAAGCTTCTATGTTTTCGTGTTCTTCTTCATATCTCCTGATACCCTTTGGAGAATTTGTTTCCTCTTGGATCCTTTATTAGGATAGGGATTATTATTATTATTATTATTATTATTATTATGGCTTGTTCCGTGTTTCATTGGCTCCCTAGTCTATAAGCTAAACAGCTAGTTATTTTAGCGCTTATAGCTTCAAATTAAGGGCGGAATGCTTGTGTCATATATTTAATCATGGTCCTTGTTTTCTGCAACTTCCATGGTTTCCTATTTGAGATGTTTCACTGCAGGTGTTTTTGCAAATTTGTTTGTGTGGAGCAGCTATATTCTGGTTAACTTTTATTTCTTTTATCCATTTATATTTTTTCTGAAATATTGTTTTAAAGTGTTCATGTTATTGTATAGTGGGATTGTTCTTCAGTTTCAGTATTTATTCTTACTGTTCAAGCACTACAGTTTCTCCTGCAATTATCCAAGCTCTTTAGCTTCTTTATATTATGAGAATTAAAGCTGCCTAATTTGTTCTTAAGATTATACAGTCAATATGTCTATGTGTAGGAGAGCTGACAGATGGAAAGGAACAGATTAGGTTTAAGGATTCATCACTCTGGATCCTCACAATCAGAGGAATCTGCTTTAGATTTGGAAAGAAACTACTGCAATCATTTGCCTTGGTCAAGCTTGTCGCCACTTCAACCCTTTACTTCAGGTGGGCAGCACTCTGAGAGTAATGCTGCCTACTTCTCCTGGCCCACATTGAGTCGACTAAATGATGCAGCAGAAGACAGGGCAAACTATTTTGGAAACCTTCAGAAGGGGGTGCTTCCGGAAACTCTTGGGAGGTTGCCAGAAGGGCAGCAAGCTACCACCTTGCTCGAGCTAATGACCATTAGGGCATTTCATAGCAAAATATTGAGGCGGTTTAGTCTTGGAACAGCAATTGGATTTAGAATCCGAGGGGGTATTTTGACGGTTATTCCTGCAATTCTTGTTTTTGTTGCCCGTAAAGTTCATAGGCAATGGCTCAGCCATGTCCAGTGCCTACCGACAGCCCTTGAGGTAAGAAAACTGGTGCTTCCAGCTTTACTTTGGCCTCCTTTTCTCTTCTAAAGACATTTGGTTTATTTTATTTTGTTTGATCTATGACTGGCTTCAGTTTGCTTAGGAAGTTAAGTTGCCTTTTCATTGTATGTGCCAGGGACCAGGAGGAGTGTGGTGTGATGTAGATGTTGTAGAATTCTCATATTATGGTGCTCCTGCAGCAACTCCAAAGGAACAGTTGTATACTGATCTCGTGGATGGCTTGAGAGGAAGTGACCCATGCATTGGTTCTGGATCGCAGGTATCGACACTTTAGTGATGTTTGTGGTTTTTGTGTTGATTAAATGGTAGGGATTGAATGCATGAATAATAAAATAGCACTATTTGTTGGTTACTTAATAAACTTTTTAGTTGATTTATAGACAGTTTCCTAGTTCTTCCTGTTGATTGTAGGATGTGATAAATGGGCAAGTACATTAAATGTCTGAACTAGTTTTCCTGCTTTTGAGTTGGATATGTGCAAAGTCTTTAAGCCAGGAACCTTGGTCAAGTCTATTATATGTTGCCATTCTAGAATGGTTTTGCATTTTCTTTTGTACAAACTGAGAGTTCCAAAATCCAGTTAGAATTTTCAGGAAATCTTTATCCAACCATTGTGTGCACATAAAGTTTTTTTTTTATTATTATTAATACGCAATTGCAGTTTGATCTGTTTAGCAGTATTATGAATTTTTTAAGGGAATGGTTTGAGTTCTTTTTTGTGCTGTCCTAATATATGTCCTGCAACTTGATTTTGCTAAGGCAGTGTATTCTGTGATATGCACTCGAATACTTGTATCTTTGTTCATTTTGCGGGAATTACAAAATTGCCTTACAATTTTAGGTTGCTAACCAAGAGACATATGGAACCCTGGGTGCGATTGTGAAAAGCAGAACAGGTAACCGCCAGGTTGGTTTCCTCACAAATCGGCATGTTGCAGTTGATCTGGACTACCCAAACCAGAAAATGTTTCATCCTTTGCCACCAAGCCTTGGACCTGGGGTGTATTTGGGTGCTGTGGAGAGAGCAACCTCATTTATCACTGATGATCTTTGGTATGGAATATTTGCTGGAACAAACCCAGGTAATGCAGTTCCATATTAAATTTGTCATACCAATGTATACTTTGGTTTACCACGTGTTTTGCAGTTTATGTTCTTCATCTTCATATACTATATTTTAATGATCCACCTGTCAATCCAAGGGAAGATGTTATCTTGCTGTGTTTCATAGATTACGTTTAACTAAGAAAATAGTTTGAGAGATAAATCAATAATTTTTTCCTTTTGTTGAAATTTGTGTTTGTTGGCTTGAAAGATTTAATTCAGGTGAGTATAAAGTATTACCCATTTTCAGTTGTAGATTTCACCAGGGATTACTTTCACTCAATATATGTAACTCTATAGCTGCACAACTTTAACCAATTAAGTGTCAGTCACCATTGCATCCTCAAGCTCCCAAATGACTTCTTGGTTTTTCCTCTTTAATCAAAGAAGTGCCTGTGAAATAATAGGTGTTTCTGCTCTGAGAAGGTAACTAAAACTGAAATTAATCCAACTTGCACTTGCCAAGTAAATTAATAGATATACGATACTAGCAGAGTAATTTAATGGAACTTTTAAACCTTACTGACACAACTCAAAGTAGTTAGCATCTTATCAATCTTGAAATGATCTAGCATTCTGTAAGGAAGACAAGGCTGGGATTTGTTAATGCTATTGTTGCATTAGTCATGATTACAATCTTGAAAACTTTTGAATATGCTATGAGAAGGCTGATTTTCCATGAGAGTGCTTCTCGGAGTTTGTAAAATCATGATGCTGGGTAGGATTATTTTTGTCTTGGATAAAAGTTTTTTAGATGAAATCTACTGGAGCATGAACCATGGGTCATGTCCAAGGCTTAGATATTCCCCGGGGAATGTTAGAGAGACTTAAAATAATCCTTGTTCATCCAGGCAATTGAGCTAGATGCTTGTCTACGCAGACTAAGCTTATTGCAGGCTTTGGAATATGTGGTTTGATTGTTGTTGCCTAATAGTTGAATTTGACTTTTTTATAGATGGATAGTGCTGAAGTACAAATATGTAGCGTAATTGTGTTGATTTTTTTTTCTTTGCTTGCTGACCTCAACACTTACCCATTGCAAACCCTTGTAGAAACATTTGTCCGAGCAGATGGGGCCTTCATTCCTTTTGCAGGAGACTTTAACATGAACAATGTAACTACAACTGTCAAAGGTGTTGGCGAGGTTGGTGATGTCCATGTTATAGATTTGCAAGCTCCAATCAATAGTCTCATTGGAAGGCAAGTTGTCAAAGTTGGAAGGAGTTCTGGCTTGACTACTGGGACCATAATGGCCTATGCACTAGAGTACAATGATGAGAAAGGGATTTGTTTCTTTACCGATTTTCTTGTTGTTGGTGAGAACCAACAGACTTTTGATCTTGAAGGTGATAGTGGAAGCCTCATTCTCTTAAAGGGTCAGGATTGTGAGAAGCCACGGCCAGTTGGGATCATTTGGGGTGGGACAGCTAACCGTGGTAGGTTGAAGCTTAAAGTTGGCCTACCCCCAGAAAATTGGACCAGTGGAGTTGATCTTGGTCGCCTGCTTGACCTCCTTGAACTTGATCTCATTACTACCAATGATGGGCTTCAAGGTTTGTGCTTTCAATTCAATCCTATATTTTTCTCCTTCTACATTAATGCACTTATCTTTCAGAATTCATTTGTGTTTTTCCCCTCATATATGGAGGGCGTATTGCCAAAATCAAGATATTATAGTAACAAATGATATGCATGCTTTGTTTCAGATGGGAACTGCTGGCTAACTTTTCCTGATTTTTATTAACAAAAAACAAAAGAAGAGAAGAAATTTGGAGTTTGCTTTCAAATTAAATAAACTACGTAGGTACCAAAATAACATGGTGCCTGATCATAAATTTTCTAATAGGTCTATTTACATAGAGGGGTTTATTATGACCCTCCATTAATTTACCAAAAAAGAAACTGTTGTCAAATTCTGGGTATCAAGTTTAGAAGATGATAACTTGTTTACCTTTTGAATGTCAGTGTGGAACCGTGAATGGCTTTCTACTTAGCACTGTTTGGTTAGTGTCAAAAAAGAGTTCATTGTATTAATGAAACTATTATCAACAAGAGAGCAATCAAAGGAACAAAGGGTCAAATAATGTTTTTTATTTTTTGATATGTTACTTTTCGGAAAGTGAAAATTACTTTTAAATAAAATCTAATGTTATTGCTTTCTGAATGACATTTATACTCTCTGAATTTCCAATAGCAATGATATCAAGTTTCCAACATTTGTTTCTTCAAGAGGGGATGCCAGCCTATGTAAGTTCATTAGCCGTTACCTTTGACAGCTATACTTTGCACACATACAATATGCAAGAGGATAGAGAGCAAAAATTTCATTACGAGGAAAAAATATTCTCCCATTAAATTGAACCTGCCAGAGCATATTTGTTGTTACCCTGGATAGAAGGTAAAGGTGACAATGTAATAGTTTGACTCAAAACAAAGGCCTGGCTTGTGAATCTTTGGGAAATATAAAGAGTAAAAAAAACTGAGAGCCTGCTGAACACCACTCTTTAGTAATAATTCTGTGCGTATTATCTCAACTTGTGATGCTGTCTGACTTGTTCAGTTGTTGATATAGCTGCAGTTCAAGATCAAAGAAATGCATCAGCACCGGCAATAGATTCAACAGTTGGAGAGTCATCTCCTCTAGACCGAGTGCCATCCAAAGAAAAAATTGAAGAAAACTTTGAGCCTATTAATTTAAACATGCAGCAAGGGGTAGTCAAAGGTGAGTCTCAGCAAGGACAGTCTCCACTCTTCATTGGCCCTGAATTTCATATAGAAGATGGGGCAGAAGCAGCTCCTAATGTGGAGCACCAGTTCATCCCAAGTTTCTCAGGGCGATCGCTGATGCATGACAACAAACCTCAGGAAACCCCAGAACTGAAAAACCTATCGGCGTTAAGGAGTGACTCTGATGAGGAGATTTGTTTTTCATTGCAGTTAGGCAAGCCTGAACCGAAGAGAAGAAAGCAGTTGGATTAACCTTTTAGCATCAAGGAATCAAAGTGAAGGATCAATGTTGCCAATGCTGCTTGGAAAACTCCTGAAAACTGAAGTCACAGGATTGTTTTCTCATTCTTCCCCAGTTGCTTGGCCTTCAAATTCTGAATTGTAAGTATCCTGAAATGTTAAATCGCAAAGAGAGATTTTAAGGTTCATACCTTCATCTAGGTAAATTATGATTCTTTTTTCCCATGTTTTGGTTAAGGTTACAGCTTTAGGTTACATATGTGAGTTATACAATATCCAGTAGAAAATGTTTAGGGAGGTGTACTTCATTAAATATATCTTCAATTGTATTACCTTGTCAAAATGGTTGTACCACAAGGACTCCTAAAATGGGGGAATGAACAGTTGGTTAAAACATAAAATGTCATTTTGACAAGCCATGTTGGTTCTATCTATTGCCCCAGAGGGATTCTCCTTCACGATAAAACTTGTTTAGTAAACTCTAGCCTGTTGGAGTGAATAATGAAAACATTGTAGTCTGCTTTAACCAAAGCACATTGTCCATACTATTTTGCACTGTGTTTAGCAGTTTGACTCTGCCTCTTTGTGCACTCATTTTGGGAAGTGGGCTCCAGTTCTTGGGAGACAAGGGGTTTAAGGTGAAATTCTTTGACGACATTGATACTGGTTTCCTACTTTCCTTTCATTTTAACTTGTAACATTGCCTTTAGTTATTTTGTTGAAGTCTTGAGGACATCAGACTTGTATTCCCCTGTCTGGATCTTCATAACCAGTGATCTCTACAAAAAGGGTTTCCAGTTTTTAATTCATTTGTCCAGTTTCACTCCAATCATTTTCCAATTAATCGTTAATCTCGACAAACAAGATGATCACTTTCTAGTTGATTTTCAAGGAACTTCAACAGTGCATAATTTAAGACTCGAGAACAGTGTGGTGTCAAGCCAAATTTTTTTTTAAAAAAATAGAAGCAGAAATGTACTACTAGCTTTTCACTTCCCTCCCATGGCTTTTCCATTTAAAAGCAAGCGACGTTTGAGTCTCATCTCCACTATAGCTGGAGAATAAGATATACCAGCTTTCCACCATAAAGTCAGAATTTCTATTAAATTGCAAATAGCAGCATAAAATGGAAGAAGGTATTTTTCTTAACCAAAACAAACTCCTGGTATAAGCATATTCTTTCACCTAGTACACGGGATTCATGGATTGGAATCACATAATATGTCAGAGAGCAAGGAAGATTAAAGCTTTCCACCATCTCCCAACTTTTCTCTGTTTTTTTTTTTTGGAAGTTTGAAGGATACCAGTAATAAATGAGGAGCAAAAGATAACAGTTTTATCTCAGTAGAAGCATTTGGCAGCTTCTCATGGATCCATTATTGGCAACAATCAATACATGATTTTAACCCAGATATCCAGTGTTAATTTTGCAAAAGCAAGGTGGTGGATTCAAACCTTATTCATTGTTAATTTATTACTTGATATATAATTAGATATGAGGTTTGTTTTCTATTTAACAAAGTGACCACACTGCTGGTAAAATATTAAAGAAAAAGAAAAGGAAAAACACTAGGCATAATTGTTGCTTCATTGAGCATCCAAATCTAGTTCCATGATCGATCAATTGTAGGCTTTTCAGGGAACAATTTGTTTCTAACCCCGTCCACTGTCGAATGCCTTGTTGCTTTTACTCTACAATGGCCACTCATTTGAGGCAGGCAACGACATGTCACGAAGTCACCAGGCAATCAATCTAGGCCTTTGATCATCAGATGTTAACTGAAACAATCATCAGTCACAAGTAGTAATTAATGGGATTGCTAGGATGAACTTCAAATTGATTAAAGAAACACAAACTTTACTGCTAGTTGCTTTTACCTTTAAGCCAAATGATTATGTCCACATTTATCTCCAATTATTATGCTGTGTTTATTGCTAGGTGAAATAGACGTCTGATGAATAAATTATGCACGTAGATGCCTTCTTCAGGCATCATCCACCATGAAGGCTAGTCATCAACCATGTCGTATAGACTCATTTGTTGAAGAAATCGAACCTTCGAGGTTTTGTGTGGAATATGTCAACAGCAATGGAGGGTGGACTAAATTGTTAAAAAATCGTAAGCTTTAGCAATAGTTAAAAAAATAAATATTTTGAAGATCTTGGTAGTCAAGTAATGATTTCTAAGGGATTAAGATGAAAACAAACATACTGATTAGATGATACAATGAATCTGTTCTTTCTTACCATACCAAGATTAGTCACGTAATAATAAATTTATATTTAAATATAAATTAAGTTTTTAAATTAGGTTGTTTTTCATATGCAAATCAATGACTAAGTACACGTTGGCAATATAGTGACTAATTAAGTACCTAAATTTCTTGCCATAATAATATTTTAAGAGCTTAATGTATATTTAAAATTAGTTATTACAAATAAAATAATAATTAAAAAAACAGTTTGAAAGAAAAAAATACTTATATAAGAGGAAAGATAGAACCATTAACTCAAACATGCACTACAAGAATTGTTAGATTTATTGATAGAATTTTCTGTCGATATTTATACCTTCATTCTATCGGGAATAAATTTACCAATATGCTCACGGATAGAAATTCTTCATCGTTAAAACTCTCCTTGGTAATTTTTATTCTATCTGTAATAAAATTACTAATAGATTTAATGACGGTAAAAACACACCAAAAAAATTTACCCTTTTCATTTTGTCAGTATTTTTCTCGGGAATTTTGCCATATAACTGTTAGAAATACCATATGCAATTCCTGTAGTGATTAAATAGTGACACAATGATATTTGCATTAATTCTTTTTCAACTCTATGGAATATACCGATGGATATCCCGTTAGTAATTATTTATTTTTTTTAAAAAAACCTATTTAACAGGAGTAGAAGATAATTAAAATAAAATAAATTAATATAAATCAACACTCAATAATAATACTCAATAATACTTAGGAACTGAGTTGCTTGGAAAAAAAAAGAAAAAAAAAACTACTCAAACAAATTCCTTAAGAAAGGGATGTTTGTGTTTTTTACAGCAGCAGAAGAAGAAGAAGAAGTATGTCAATTATGAAATGAGGGATTTTTAATCTTTTAATTGGGGAATTTTACCAACAAATAATTAAATATTAATATTTTTAACCAGTCCACTGGTGATTCCATCTGTAATATTTTATTTAAATTTTAAATTTAATAAAAAATTTTCTTTATCGCAAAATAAGGTGTGGATATTGTTAACATTTTTCTTTTACTATCAAGAAAACTTTTAACTACAAAAGCAAAAGTTGGTACATGTATTCAATAAAATAAATCAAGAATTATAAATGCTGATAAATAATAATAAATATATAATTTCAACCAAAAATTAAGTTGCGAAGCTTAGATAAAAACACATTAAGCTATCTAGATGTCATATTGCGGGGAGCATTTAAAATCTTTTTTATTTAATTTTACAATGATAAAATTATTTTTGTTAGAAAATAAATAATTTAAACACCATTGAAAAAAATCTAGTATAATTCCTCTTTTCTAATTAATATATTTTTTTCAATTAAAAAACATCCTTTTCATCATGGGTTCTTAATTTGATAAAAAAAAAAAATATATAAAGAATTAGAATAAATATAGATTTTCGACATCAAGATCATTTGTTTTGATTGCTGGAATGTGACTAATCAATAATTTTCTCTTATCTTCACTATTTTTCAGCAAGATTCTCTCTCTTCTCTCAATCCAAAAATAAAAAAATAATTTCTTGGACTAAGGGTGTGTTTAGCATTGCGTTTCGGAAGCACTTTTGAAAAAAAATTAATTTTTTTTGCTTTAAATTAATATATTTTTTATATTTTCAGATTATTTTGATATACTGATATCAAAAATAATTTTTTAAAAATAAAAAAAATTATTTTAATGTGTTTTGAAATGAAAAGTACTTTGAAAGGTAACCGTTACCACACTCCCAAATACACTTTAAAATGAAACACACTTTAAAATGACATTTTACATAAATTTTTCGATCCTCTTTCTTTGAAATTTATTTTTATATTACACATTTAACTCATTAAATTGATCACAGACAAACTCAATTAAAAAAAAATCAATAAAATTAAATTAAATTTTTATTTTACCATATTAATCTTCAATCAAAGTTGAGTTTGATTTGTTTTTGAACAGATGAGAAACTCATATCAAGCCAATTAAAATAAATTACCAACCACAAATCTAAATCAATTTAATATAAAAGTATCAAATTAGGAGGAAAGTAAAGTGAAAAAAAATATATTTTCCTTTCACTGTTCATAGAGACGAAGTCTTCACCCAAATATTTTAGTGTTTTTAGTATAATATATATATATATATATAGACACACACACACACCCACACACATTTCTGCCATTGCTATTTATGATGTTGAGTTAAAAGTATTAGGTTCAAACAATAGAAAAGGTTCGGAGGCTACTCACAGTCTCACACAGTGTAGTCTGATCACACCAGTTGACCTTAAATTAAACAGAATAAAACACATACATACTTTTTTTATTGAATTTTTTTAAAGTAATGATGTACGTTTTGAATTCTAATTATACTTTATCAGCGATAATTAGCATGACGATGTAGTAATTAATTTAATTACAGATCGGTAAGGTAACTTCTTACAACAAAATATTGGAAATATTATGGTACAAGAATTTTGGGGTTTTTTTCTTTTTTTCAAAATAACACAACCTCCAAAAAGTTTGGAAAAAAGAGCATAGTTCCAGAATTTATTGAGAAAATAGCATATATAGTGGTTTGAGAAGTGTTGTTCCCAGCAACATAATCATTTCTTTTAAAAAATATATACAAGTTCCTATATAATTTTAAACTTATACAAGGCCCTTGTATACATCAAACGGGCAATATCATAAAAACAGTTATAAATTTAAATTTAATAATTGAAACGGTATTAAATTTTACCATATAATTTTACAAGTGTAGCTATATAAAAGTGTCGAGTTGCTATAACTAATCAAAGTTTATTTATTTTTTTAAAATTAAGTATAGAAAATATTTTTTTATTTTAATTATTTTTCTAGTTAATTTAGATTTTAATTATTTTTTTACTTAATTTTAATATAGAAGTGTGTACCCTTGCTTTTTTTTTTTTCATAGAAATCTCTTTAGAATGACTTTTCACGTACCATTGACTATCTTGGCTTTTTCTATCATTATTATGCACAATGAGTTTTTTTTTTTTTTTTTATGGTAGCTTGTTTATTTTTATATTTTTTATTTAAATTATATTTTTTAAATAATTTTAGATTATTTTAATATATTAATATAAATTAAATAAAAAAATATTTGAAAACATTTTATAACAAAAAATATTTTAAAAATCAATTATTTATACAATATCAGACAGGCTAACTACCCCCATTAAATCAATACATCGCTTTATTTCACTATCTTGTAATCTCCATGTGGGCCTAACTCGCCATATTTATCTTCCAACTCCATGTTAAAATCTCTAATTGAGCTTCTTTGTCTAATTTCTTTTATCATCAACTCTCATCTTTTACTTTTTGTACAAACAATTAATACCATAAAATTCAAGTTTACGAGCTGTAGATAATAGACCAGTACTGTCGATGTTCTTCTCCATGTCCTCAGTGTCAATTATTTTTACGAACAAACACTGTAACGTCTGTATTCAATTTTCTTGTCTTACCTCCAATTTTTTTCTAAATCTATACGTGATTGGTTTAATTTCAAATATGGTCTAGAAATTACATATATTTTTAACATTGTTTGGTTTTTAAGAATAAAAAGATAAAAAAATTATATATATTTGCATTTTCCCAACAGTGCAACTCATGAAGATATGCTATTTCTCCAAAAAAAAAAAAAAAAAAAAAACTTTTAAAGTTGTGTAAGTACTTTTTTAATTTTTTTTTAAGTAATTTTGGATATTTTTTTTCCAGATCTTTCTTACATATTTCATATGTTGTCCTACATGTGTCACCCCACAGAATGCTAAAACGGTACAATGGCAGTGAAACTGGGGTTTGCAGTAGCAGATCTGTGTCTTTGTTTCTTCAAGTGGCAGATTCAATAATGGCAGATCAATTTTTCTGTGCAGAAACACGGGTGCCTTTTTGACAGATTTGTAGCAGGAGCTTCTTTTTGCAGGCGTAGCAAAGAAGCTCCAAGGGATCTTACAAACACAGCTCTCTTCTTTTTTCCAGCTTTAGTACTGGGAGACTTGAATTACTTGCAGCCTTCGATAAATTTCCTGCTTCACCTTAAATTGTTCTATTTACATGCCTACTTAGGGTGCATTTTAATTTATTTTTACTGTTAATTGTATAAACAATATCCAATGCTCAAATAGGATAGTTATCATCATGCATGATTATCTTCATGATTGGCATAAAAATTCACCTAGAAACTGTTTAACATTCCAAAAAAAAAAAAATACATGAAAGTGTAATTTGTTAAGAATTTTCAAATAATTAATGAACTTACTGTATATTAATCTCGTGATGGTTTAAATTAACAATACTTAAGCATCAATTATTGGTGTTTAGTGGCCTGCAACGTACACCTCATCAAATCATACAAGGTATGATCTCACATAAATATGCAACACTAATCTAATTATTTTTTCTTATTTCTCCTAGCTATATATGGCTCGTGGACCTTCATATCACAAGATCAACTGTTCTTGCTGGCATTGAAACCTGATCAATGTCCAGTTGTAGCTAATTAACAGCAGCACCAATTATGGGGTTAGTTTTCAAATCGGTCTCACAGCTCACAACTATGGTTTCTAGGACACAAGTTTCACATCTTTCAAGACCATCTCGTTTATTGCATATGGTTTCCAGTCAACATCTATGTTTTCTGTAATTAAACTCCAGAATCAACACAATATATATTCTTATTAGATAAACGGATAGATAATTAATAAATAAAAATAATATCCAATTCATCACATAGGGTATCCAGATTGAAAAGGTCTAAATGTAACACACAATCATCATATAGAAAATGATAAACTTACCTCCTAGCTCTTCCATACAGATCTTCGATTCATCTCTGGCACACAATTATACTAATCTAGTAAAGAACTTCACACATATTAATCAAGTTTTGTAGTAATTCATAGGTTCTAGAAATCAAGTGACAATCCCTACTAACATGCAGCTCTATTGAAACAAAAATGGATCCTAAGATAAATAATTTCTTGTGTTCCTCTCATGGGATTAATTATCAATTTATTTCAAGATTAAGATTAACGAGAAAGGCTAATGATTTAAATATGGATGATGTACACATTTAAATCCTCCAAAATTAAGATGAGATTTCTCTAAGTTTTTATTAGGGCAAACAAGTCAGCATCTGCTCCTTCATCTCAAAACTTAATTATGTGTCCCTAACTAAAGTAATTGATTAAAGTAGAGCACAGGAACATAAAGAAAAAGAACAGCATTTTCCAACTTGCTTGATTCTCAAGTGCACTGGAAAGAAAGCTCTACCACAAACTACAATTTAATTGATATTAAAAATAGCAATATCCAATTTTATTCTGGTATGATATGATATATTGTATGACTTAGAACTAGAATATGTTGTATCTGTGGACAACAATTATTGTCTATAAGGTGGAAAATAAAACAGTGTATCCAATCTTCAGATGCTGATAGTCATGATAAAGACGGGAAAAAGAAATGAAGGAGAAATACATTGGTCACAATCTAATCCATGTTGTCACTAAAATCGCATCGAAGTTGCATTTTCAAGAAAAAATCCAACCACAAACACTACTCCATATTCCCTATTTGACAACTTGATTATCACCACCGTTTAATTAGGCAGCTATATGATCAGGGTAATATCAAATCTTTTCAATTAATATATGAAGAATAAAGCCAAGAAATTACAACTGGAAGCATCGATCTTTTTGCAGATATGAATATGAAGTGGTTTCCCTATCTTTGCAACAACTTGAAGGAACAAGTCATACACTTGTCCATTGTTACCGAAACTTGATATCAGAAATTAGCTAGCTTGTCAGAAAAACATTAGAATCCCTTTAATATAATTAAGACCTGCCCTATATAGGGCCTATATTCATATCCCTTGTATTCTTAATCAACACCTACTGACAAAATGCATACTACTCTTTATGTTAGTGCAATATTTTCCATTTTCATAATGTAACTTATATCTATGACTTGGCCAGAAATTAGATAGACTTTTTGTTATGTGACGAAAATGTTACGGAGAGATTCCTATAATTTGCAGCAAGAAATGTCAAGTTTGTCACCATAAGACTTCAAAATGTGTGCATGGGAATGAACTATGCAATGTCATGCCAATGAGCCTTGTTTTGGATTGGATATTTTAGAAACAATTGTCATACCAAATCTTTTTCCCTTAAGATACAGAATGAGGAATGGAAAGTAAAGCAACAGCCTCATTTTTAAACACAGAGGCAAAACGAAAAGAATTTCTGATGTTATGCTTGAATGTCTGATAGAGAGATTGAATCATCTAAAGGCTTTTATGAAGCATCACTCTATCAAATTCTTAAACTGAAACCTCATACGGAAGTGTTGGAGTACTAATACTATACATGTGAACTAACAATCTACAATTGGGAAGCCACAGAATGCTAAACATTATCCAATAGATGAAAGGAACATCCTGTGGAGGAGTGTCAATTTCTACTCAGAACTGTGGATCATGCAACACCAAACTGGACCACTAACCTTGTGGAATTAAGGATGAAACCAAATTTGTACCACCCTTTGTCTCCTATCCAGTTTCACTCCCAAAATCAGTAAAAACTAAAAAAAGTTAAATGAGGCTAAAAATTATTTATTGAAGGACAAGGAAAACAGATCGCAAAAACCAATTGTATATGGCATTACGAGAGCATTGGATTTACCACCGTATATTTACACAATTTAAATACAACATATAAATTTTCTAATCAGCATGCTTTTCTTGTGTCTTGTGAATTTAATTTACCTATTGATTCTTGATATATACCTGCAGCCTAATAAAGACAAACATGGAAGCATACAGCCATGAGGAGAGGAGAGAGATGGATAATATATTGTCTTTCTTGACATTTTTTAGTTGTTGTAAGATACATAGCTGGATCTGAGTAGGTTAAAAATCCATCAATATTCTGATTGGACAAGGCAGATTTGTGAGTGTCTACATGCGTATGTTTGCATATTCATAATTCTTGTGTATGCAATAAAGAAAGATAGAGGTGTTGATTAATGAGATAAAAATCACATTATAACCAACTAGAAATTGCAATTTCAATGATAATTAATCCAGAGGTAAACAAAAAAAGAAAAGGGAAGATGAAACTTTGAGGAACCAAATACTTAATTACCTGTATGAATTAAGCTCTTGTGAGAGCAAATTAGACCCCGGAAAGCATGTTTCAGAATCTCTTGTGCTGTTGGTGAATGAGTGATTGAAGCTGCAAGATGACCTGATGGAACCATGTATTTATACAGGTCTAAGTTCAAGCTAGTTTAATTCTAATTATTTTTCTACCCTTTTTCCTGGAAAATACGTATACCCCATGTATGAGGAACAGGTTTACCTAAGTGCCTTCCCTGTTAGTACAATTCCCTTTTCTTGACAATTATACCGCCACAAATCACCAATATATTCTACTTTCATAGCCAGAAAAACTCACAATCAATTGATCATCCTAAATACTAAGACAACCTACCGCGATTCATTGGTTTATATATCAATATGTATCTATGACAATATTAATCTTGTCTATCTATAAATAGTGCCATAAGATTAATGTCGATATATGTATAAAGAGTAATAGGTTCATTACCAGATCATGCTGGCAGCTTCAACCTCTCAAACCAACATATCAAACAAATTGAAGGATGAGCCAAATGGGGGGAGTGAGGATAGGAGCTTGTTGGGAAATTTGGAAAAGTAAGAGCTCAAATTTAAAGGGAAAGAAGCAGAAGCTTTCACACCTCTAAAGATCACAAAAGAAAGCGCGAGCCATGCATGTTTTAGGGAGGGGAACCCTCGTAACTCCCCCTCTCCATTTTTGTAAATGCACCCTCTCCTTCCCGACTCTGCTGTACTGTGTCATAGATGGAGTATTTAATGGTGAGTTTTGGTCTTTCCTCACAGCTATTGACACAGACTTCCTGCCTCCCCTCCCCTCCCCCCTTTCTCTCTCTACACAGGGTTGCAAGGGTGAATATGTCAATAAAAAGGGACCACAGTACTGTCCTCCTAACCCTGCTCTCAACTAAGATTAATTAAGTTAATGTCAGTACTGTTATACGTCAAAGAAATTAAGTTGTTAAGGTCAAACTAAAAAGTGGTTGGATGAAAAACCAGCTGAAAGTAACCAGGTTAATTATACTTTAAACAATAATAAATATTGTTAATAGTAATTTCATCCAGTGTATTGGACACCCTAAATTGTAAATTAAATAACCTAATTAGTTAAAAAAAAATTTAAAAATAAATTAACTTGATTGATTCACAACCCGTGTTTTTAGCCTTGTACAACAATAATAATAAAAATTACCTAGAAGAAAAGGTTAGAAATTAAATGATATGCCGTAGAGACAATTATGGTTAGTTAAATATTTATAGAGTAAGGGTTAGCCTTTTGACCTATTCTAAGGGCATATTTCTAATAGAAGTGGAAGTTATACAGCATGTGGATTCGTAAGAAAAAAATGGTTGGGAGACGGGAAAGAAAAAGGGTGCACGCTTGATTTGTCATAGATTATGTCCTTTACCCTATGGATTGCATGGTCCTTCAAAATAAAGGGATTATTTTTTCCCTTTTTTCCAAAATGTTGTGTGTTCGTAGCTGCTTTCTTTGCTAGAACAGTACTGTCTGTGATAAATCTTGGCCTCAGCTAGGGTTTCTTGAGTTTACTCTCACCTTAAGCAACAGGCAGTTGCCGTGTGCTAAAAAAAAAGGACCTACAGCAATGCCATTTCAGTAAATACTGTTTCATTATTTATATGAGGTGTATGAATTGGCCAGGTTGGTGGAATCAGTAGAGGGCATCCTTTTGTCTTTAGCTTTGGGCGGTTCTTCTGTCTGTGGTGTGTTTGGTTGACAAGCAATGACATGTAGACAGGCCCTAATGGAAGGGAAGGACCACACCTTTTTCTTTAATATTTTGATTAAATTGATAGGGTCACATGGTTTTGCTTTGTAATTTAGCTCAAAGAGTTGCATCTTCATTTGATTAAGGAAGGTGTGATGGTGGTTGTGAATAAAGCATTGCAAGATTAGGGTTTTTCTTTACCAATTCATCTGTGTTTTCTTCTTTCCCCCGTATTTTTTGTCCCACTTTTGGTTTTTTATATATTCACTTGTTCTTCCTTTATAGATAGGGTTTGGAGGAGCCTCTTGATTTCCCCACATTTATTATTTTTTCTTAGTCATTCAAGGAAAACTAATTTCTTTTTTTAACTTTTATGCCCTCCATTTCGAGTTTCTCCTCATCCTTCATCGTTTTTTTGGATAAATTAAGCTTTAGCTGTGGGAAAGAGACAGAACCCAGTGAAGTTCATTTTTTTTTACCAGAAGTTGGTAATGCATTTCACTATGCATTTAATTTCCTCCTCAAGAAAAGAAAAGGAGTAGTCAAGAGCACATCAGCATTAAATTATTCAAACGATTGAGTTTTCCAAATCCAGTTCTGATCATGTGGCAGAATTTTAGAGGGACAAAACAAATATATATATATATATCTTCTGTCAGCTGGCTGGATGTGAACTGTGAAGAAAAGGTTTTAATTTCTCCATCATTAATAATGATATTTTTTTTGCTTTCTTTTTGATTAATTTCTTTGAAGGTTATGTGAAATAACTGTGGAATTTATACATGCATCAGTAAATCTAAGGCTCAGGAAATATAATTAATCTTTTAAATGTTAAAAAAAGAAGCAAGAAATACCTCGGAAAATTAACTCTAGAATCCTCCATTCTTTTACTATTAATCGAGGCCAAGTAGCATCAAATGGGATCAAGAGATGTGACAACATGTACCGACCAGAAGCTTTTAGCCCGTCTTCCTTTGACCTTACCACATTTTTTCCTTTTTTAATTCTCCATATCTCCAAAGTATTTTTTGCTGATCAATCAAAAACTAAGTTATATCTGAAAAGCTCCCTAGGGTTTTAATCTAGGAAATTAAGTATATTTTTTAATCACCATAACCCCATCACGGGTTCCATATCTTTACATTTTACTCATTGAACAACGGATTTATTGATTGTCCCATCTGTCTCATAACATCTGTAATTCAAACTTTAGCTTCACCTTGAGCTAAATACATAGGTCCATTGAACATGGAATCTTTTCCTTTCCTGTTCTGTAAAGCAAGAGCAATTTAAAGAGATTGATTGATTAATGTGACTTGTTATGTGCTCATGCATTTCTATGACCTAAATCTTGGGAGCACCTTTTGGTTTCATGGAGCGATATCTTGTATCCATTTTGTTTTTATATGCTAGGGTTTATTGGAAGAAGGATCTTCACAAACCTATTTTCATTTGTCCTTCACCAATTGGCTTGGGATCGAGAGTAGAGGCTTCTTGGGAGTCCAGGCACATAATTTTCTATGTATCTCTAATTCCTGCATTACGCTAGCTCAACTCGTCAAGAATTGGAAAAGAGTCTTTGTACATCTATCTATCTAAAACAGGAAAGTTGAAATTGTGCCACATATTACACCAAAATGGTTTAACAATGTTTAAAGACCATGCTACCCTCAAGAAATGAGAGAAAAAAAAAACCAACAAGAGGTGTTTAAAGGGTACTTTTTTTTTTAATAAAAGATTTATATAGAGAGGGAATAACACATAAATGTATCATTTCCATCAATTATATATTTGATTAGATAGAAAATCATGAGAAATTGGTTAAATCAGTGCCCCCGTCCTCTCGTCACTGTTGGAATAGTTTGTAAATAAAATTAAAAAAGTAAGTTTGTTCCATATTTAAAAATAACACTTTCTCCAAAAAAATTTGTAAGTGTAATAAATTATAAATAAATGTTATAGTTTATGAATCATTTGTTGTGAATTACATGAAGGGCGCTTTTATATGGATATTATAATTGTAACCATTGACAATTGTTAATTTATTAGTTTTATAATTTTATTTTATTGTTTAACTCTTTAAAATATACTGACAGACTATGTCTATTGATAACTCCGTTAGTAATAATTTAAAAATACATATTTTTTAAAATCTATTAAACAAAAATAAAAAATAATTAAAAAAATAAATTAATATAAAATTCAAATATTTATAAGTTCATTCATTTGTGATCTCATTTCCATTTTTAATATCAATAAGGTCCGTTCGTCTCAGCGATGAGTTGTTCATAATCAGTAGCAATATGAGTCATCCAATCTTTAACTCACTGGTCTAAAATCACCTTAAACTTTGAAGTTTAAGTGCTCAAAATTGATTGCTAGTCTGATTTGGAACCTATGCTGCTGGATTCATGTTTTGTGTTTTTTATTTTTTTGATATTTGATCCATTTTATTTTAAAAAAATTGATTTTCTCTATGTTTTTTAGGTGTTTAATCTATTTTTTTATTTTAGTTTTGTTTTTAGATTGTTTTTGAATCAAACGAAGATCTTAAGGGCTTTTCAATCTCCTGAAAATCCAAGAAACAAGTGACTGTTTCCTGTTTTTCAATTGAAAATGAGCCATGGCCTCTGCCATCAATAAATTAATTTGGCTTTGTAGTCTCCTTCAAAACTTAATAGATTAATTATTATTTTTTTATTCATCTACAATGCAACAACCAAACAACTTTTTACATTGTTGTTAATCCTATTTTTTATAAATAAACAAAATAAATTGAGGTTGATTATTATTTTGTTTGGGAACATGTTAACTCCAAGATCATCATTATTTCTTATGTTTCTACTACGAACCAAATAACTTGTATTTTTACCAGAGCATTAGGTCATGACTATTTCTTGCGTCTTCTCTGCAAGTTGGGCATATTTCAAGTCATCATTCTCTGACTTGAGGGTGTGTTAGGATTGATTTATTTCCTTTTCTAAATGTATAAGGCAATGCTATATAATGAGTAATCAAGCTTTTGCTTTTTATCTTAAAGTTTTTTTAGAAATGCTTTTTATATGTACAAATCTTCTTATTAACGGTCAAATTTGGATCTTGTTTTAGATATTTAAACTTTTTTAAAAATTTAATTTGAGTTTAGCCCTTGTAAATTTAAATTTTTTTTATCATAAAGAGATTAGGTCATAAATAAAACTTGTAGAAATTTTAATTTCTATAATTATTATACAAAACAAATACATCAAATGAATTTTTTTTATTATTATTCAATAGAGTTAAGGAGATTGGTTGTCTATTGAAGGTATTATTTTTACATGTGAAGAAAATATAAACTTCAAAAGATAGTTTTTCTCGCGCTTTTGAAATAATTAATTTTCTATTTTTTTTCATTTCTATTTAATTCCATATTCATAAGAAAAAAAAACTCAAATTCGTTGTAGTTAAATATTATTAACATGTGCTCATAGACATTATCAAAAATTTAACAAATACAATTGAAAAAATTATAAATTACAGTGAACTTTACTAATAAAATATTCCCTATTTATCTTTAAACATCAACAAAAATATCTTATTAATACATACCAAACATAAGCATCGTAAATAGTGTGTGTATATATTTGTGTAAAATTGTAAATACATATTTGAGACACGATTCTGAAAAGAAGTTGAGACGTGTCTCTTGGAGAGCACATAATTAATTAAGTGGGATCGATATTTTCTCCAATTAACGACTTTGTGGGGGTCCATGCAATGTGATTGTGTTTCTATGTTTCCTATGCTGATCATGATATAATTAAATGCAATGATGCTTTCGCTAATGACCATGGCAAACATGTTTAGTTCTAATCCATGTTTAGGATAATGATTAAGATGCATTAACCGCAGTGACAAGTGATATTACTAAAATCTGGAAAAAAAGGGTTACCGACAAATTGTTTTTTTTTTTCTAGTAATTAGGCAAAGCCGAATATTGAAACCGATCTTTGAAACACTTAGTTTATGTTATGTAGAGATTGCAAGTTACGAAGGAAAGATTTTGAGTTCAAATCCGATAACTTTTTCCTACAATTGATCTACAGAGGAAAACCATTTTATAGCACTTAATTTTTCATATTGCCCAACTCATTTTAAGCAACTATATAATAATTAATATATGCTGTAAATGTGACCAGAAAATCGGATATATTATTCTTCCATGCATAAAATGATATTATTAGTTATTATTATTTTTTACCATAATAAAGAGTATTTAAATTATTTTTCAAATAAAATTACTCCTATATATACATACCTCTTACACTCTTGAAGGTTCTAAGATTCGACCTGTATATAAAATTACTCCTATATATACCCTACACTTAAATAAAATTACTTCTATATATGTCTCACACTTTCAAGGGATGTGGTGTGATGTTAAAAAATTTGAGATTTGCACAGCAGGTTTCAAGTTCGAGTCAGGGCGTATATTTTTTGTAAAAGCTTGGGACAGCCCGGGTTTTACTTGCTCACCTAAATCCACAAAATACACTTTTCGAAGAGTGGAGTTTCTGGAATAAAAAAGAGAAGTTCTAAGATTTGACCTTACACTTTTTTTTTATCACAAGGAATCAATATTGGAAGGACGATTAAGAAGAGAGAGGCTTTATGCATCCATTGCTTTGTACGTAATTTTCAATCTTTTTTTATTATTGTTTTTGATGGATTAGCTCTCATCTTAATTTCTCCTCTCTTATTAGTCAAATAATTTAATTATAGATAGTGAGCTATCCTCAGAAACATGGCCTGAAGTGTGAGAATTACGTAAAACAAAGTGCTGAAAATATTAATTTTTGCAGTCTTTTTCATTCTGAGATTGACCCTTACATGACCATACATTGGCTACCCATTTGTGGAGCTGTGCAGTACCTTTCTATTCTTTTTCTCAATAATGGCGAAGCACCACAAATGGACTAAAGATTCTTTTATGCATGTTAGTGTTCTAGAAGTATATATCAAAGTCTTGGAGAAGAAGATGTCTCGAGGGTCGACACATCACTGTAAGGTTGAATCTTAAAAGGAATTATTTGCTTTCTTTCCCAATCCATTCATGAAATGTTTTGGGCAAAAGTTTGATTAAATAATTTGAAAATATATAAATCCGACCCCAAAAGAATATTATAAGAAAAGCTTAAAAGCATAAAGTGTAAATAAAATCATATTTCTTTATTAAATATTTCTTTTTTAAGAGATTGATGTGATCAATTAAATATTTTATGGTTGACCAATGAAAGTAACGCATCCTCTTTTTCTTGGAATAACAGAATTGGTATTGGATAAAAAAAGAGAAAAAAAAAGAAGAAAAGAAATCCAATCGGCATCCTATTTTGTACCATAGACCCATAAACCACTAACTATATCTTTTATCTGATTTTATTTAATTAATATCCAAAACCATAATCACAAAAAAAATAAAAATATATCCTCTTTTGTAACCTCACACCGTCTGCTAATAATGAGTCTCTAGGCTATAATCTATATAGTTAAAGTCTAGGCTATAATCTATGTAATTAAAGTTTTGCCCACACTAATCGGGTTTTTTCTTTCATTTTATATATATTCTCAATTTTATTAAAAAAATAAAAATAGTGTTTTTTAAATATTTTTTATTTAAAAATATATTAAAATAATATATTTTATACCATGAATTTGTTTCTTTTTATTTCTCTTAGTAATGAGCTTTTAACTATATATATATATAAAAGAGTAAATTAATGAGAAAAAGAAAAGGCCGAAGGATCAAATGTTTACGTGAACGCCCCAAAAAAAAAGCAGCCAGTGGAAATTGTTTTTCGATTGGAACAAGGTTTCTTCATGGGCTTGGATATCACAAAGTAAAAGGTGTAGCCCATTTAAGAAACTCAGGCCCAGTAATCAACAAATTGAAATTGATAGATCTTTTTCTTTCTAATTTGCTTTTGCTTTTTATTCCCTATATTTTTGTGGGTTTTCTTTCTTGTTTCTCTACGTTTTCTCCCTCACTATCTTTTGTTTCTTCGGCACAAAGATTAATTTGGTGTTTCTATCTTCTTAATTTAATTGGTTGTGTTCTTATCTTTCTTGCAAGATAAATTTAGATTGACTTCCCTTGTGTAATCTTTAATGAATCTTTATTGTTTGTTTAGGTCAAATTTCAGTTTTCTTATCGAGAAAGTGTTTGATTTTCTCAGCAAACAATCAAGTCTTTAATTCTCATTCGTTGGGTTCCTAACAATGACAGCAACGCCTCCAGTCTTTTGGGTTTTCAATGCAAGTATTATTTTCCTTTTGTTTACATTAAATAATTCAATTATTCGAGGAGCATTGCATGGCTACCAATTCGAAGTAAATTTTTTTATGCTTGAAACTCGAGTTTACATAATGCATGGGTCCGCAAATTCCTACTCCAAATAAACGATTTTCCGTAGTTCCCCGTCTAGTTAACCGTGACGAATTTACCATAATACTACTAAATTTCACACTTATAAACTATAGGAAGGTTTTTTTTTTAATTGTTTTGAAAGTTAATTAAGTCAAACTCAGGTTATTCAATGGCTTAATATATAATTTAGTTGATTTGATAAAGTCCAACTAAAACTTGATTATGTCAACCTTAAGATTTTTTAATTTTTTTTTAAATAATATTGTCCAAGTTTTTTTTATAATCAAAACATAATGATTTTTGAGATAGATTTAAATTAACTTGTTAGTTCATGAGTTAATCCCATAGATTTATAATCCTAACTTTGATTCAAGTTGGATCTTGAATTGATATGATAACTATAAACCAAACCAGGTCATCACCCCTATATATAGGATTTTTTTAATTTTACCGACTAACTATCTATTGTAATCCTCATAAGAAAAAATAATGAATTTGTGAATGGAGCAAGTATATATATATATATATTTAGAGGGTGTTTGAGAATGTAGTAACGGTTGCTTTTTAAAGTTTTTTTTTCATTTAAAAATATATCAAAATAAAAAATTTTTATTTTTTAAAATTTATGTTTAATATCAGCACATTAAAATGATCTGAAAACACCCAAAAAAATATTAATTCAAAGTAATTTTTTTAAAGTATTCTTTAAATGCAAAAATAAATAGATATTTAAATTGGTAATGTGAGGTTTAAGAAGTTAGAAAAAATTATCACAAGAGTAATTATAACATGAATATAATAATATAATAATTTACATGTATAATTTCTTAAAATCCTTATCTTATAATGACATCTTACTTGAGATGATTTGGATTCTTAAACAAATTGTCTAACACTTAAACTATAATAATTTATTAAAAAATAATAATTTGTGGGGGCACATGAAAATTAACACAAACCAATTATTTGTGTTATGAAACGTTAATCAATTATATTAATGGAAAATTAGTCAATGATAGTTGTATCAATAAAATTGCCAAAACATTATAAAATTAAAAAATATATCATAGCTCGAGGACTGACTTGTAAGAAGCTTTGCTATCCACTTCCGTCTCTCCTTTGCCTTCAAGTCTCCGCTAATTGCAATTCTCCCTCAAAAAATTCCCAATTATTCCCAATTTCGTACGGAAATTAGGGTTTCTGAATCAATCAATCAATCATGGCTATGTTACTAGAAGACATTGTTCGATCGGTGGAGCTATGGCTGAACTTGATAAAAAAACCACAGCCTTATGTGGACCCGAGTCTTGACCCGGTTCTTTTAGTCCCGGGTATTGCCGGTTCGATTTTAAAAGCAGTAGATAAGGATAATGGAGATAAAGAAGAACGGGTTTGGGTACGGATTCTTGCTGCTGATTACACCTGTCGAACTAAGCTCTGGTCTCGCTTTGATCCTCAAACTGGTAAATTTTTAAACATTTTCTTCTTCTTTTGATTCTGCGATCAATGAATTTGTTTTTTTTCAATTAGTTGTTTGAGCTTGTTTTTTTTTTGTAATATGGAAGGAAAAGTTGGGATTTTTGAGTTATTTTGTGGGATTGTAGTTGAGGTTGTGTTTGGTTGCTGAGAAAATGATGGAAAGTAGGGAATTTAAGTATAACTTGGTTGCTTGGAAACTGGGGAAAATTTAGTTTAGTTTAGTTTAGTTTTAATTTTAATTATAGGAAGAGAAGGTAAATAAATGGTGTAAGGTTTGAGAATTTATGGAAGTTTTTAAATTTATGATCTTGTGGAAATCAAGAGACTGGCTTTATGTCTTTGATTTTGCTTTTGTTTTTGTAAATGACAAAATTTGGTTTCAAACGATGTAATGCTTGTTTGGTAATAGAGTCTGTGATGGGAAGTTTAAAATTTCATTCTCGTGCTTGGTGCTTAGGACAAAGTTTGGTTTAGTTACAAAATGAGGTAAAGTTTGAGAATTTAAGTTTATGATAGTTCTGAGAATCTGGAATTTTTTTTTAAGAGAGAGAGATTCTGTGGAGTGCAATTGTGATCCTGGATAACAGTTTGCCACTTTGCTCCATGTTGGTTTGTGTTCCACCTATGGTGTTAAATTGATGAGTTTATGTGAAACAGGACGGTCTGTGACTTTAGATCCAAAGACAAATATTGTGGTTCCTGATGATAGATACGGGTTGCATGCTATTGATGTATTGGATCCTGACATGGTACTTTCTTTGTCTTCGTATCTTTTATGCTCATTTTACATGGTATTTAGATTCGAAACAGTAATGTTTCCACTGAAATTTGTACTTTATAATAGGAAGTTCTACTTTATTTAATAACAATTGGAGCAGAAAAAATCAGTTCTAACTTGAATCATGAAACATAATCTCACAATTAAAGAACTTGTTAATGTTCTTGAGACAGGAGATGCTTTTTGGTGAAAATATTTTACAGAAAGAAGAGAGTCCCATTTTTTCTGGAAATTTCACATGCATTTACTGAATGTTGACTAATTTAATTTACATAGCTTTTTATAAATAGAATTTCACTATAGTTTTGTACTTGTTAAACAACTCTTTCTATAGTATATGTTACAATGTTCTAAGTACATAATATCTCAAAATTCACCTTTAATCCATCATTTTCTCCATTTCTGATCTCTCTCACGTAAAAGATGCCTTTTCTATTATATAGTGAAATGCAGAATTTACAGCTGAAGTGGGTTGATTTGCATCTTTTTCTTAATTTTTTAGATAGTAGTTATATTTTGAAAGAGAGTGATAATCAGACATTATCAAAATTGAATATATTGCAATAAATGTTGTGTTTTAGCTCTCAATTAAATCAAATTTATGTGCAAGTTAAGTGCAACTGGATGTATTTCATAACACAGTATTTTGTTCCATGCAGATAATAGGACGTGATTGTGTATATTATTTCCATGATATGATTGTTGAAATGATCAAGTGGGGTTTTCAAGAGGGAAAAACTCTTTTCGGGTTTGGGTATGATTTTCGGCAAAGCAACAGGTGTGTATTAAACCAACCAGCCTTTTCCAATACTGCTATAATTAGCGAGTTCTTTTTCTCAAATGAATTTTGCTTTACAATGTATGGAGACATTTCTTTTCCTTTAAATGTTAATGATTTTGATCACTGATGCTTTGCTTATCTTCCAGGTTACCAGAGACTTTAGAGTGCCTTGCTAAAAAATTAGAGTCAGTATATAAAGCATCTGGAGGGAAAAAGATAAACATCATAAGTCATTCAATGGGGGGTCTGCTAGTTAAATGCTTCATGTCCCTGCACAGTGATGTAAATATCCAACATCACCTCTTGAATTAACTCTTTTTTTATTACCCTCCTATTTGGGTGAATAAGTTGCTATTTGTTGCTTCTTTTATATTTTCTTTGATGAAAGCTCTCAAATCTTATGCTTATTTTTTGGCAGATATTTGAGAAATATGTGAAGAATTGGATTGCCATTGCTGCACCATTCCGGGGTAAGCAATTCTATACAATGTGTGATTCACAACACATGGCATTTGTACCTCTCATGATTTGTATCTCCTAGTGCTATGCAAAAGTCTGCACTCAGAAGAAACTGCAATTTGTTTAGATGCTGTCAAAAAGTTACATTTTGCAGGAAGAAAGTGTGATTTTACTTTATTCAGATTTCATAGCATAGCATTGATGCTGTTAGTAGTTAGAAGTAAATTTCCAAAATTGTTACATATACCCCTGATATAAGAATCATTTCTCTGTTCGAATATGAACAAACAGAATAGTAGAAAAATGTGGCTTAAATACCACAATTTAACAATTATCAAATTTTCTGGTGGTATAATTTCATATACTGAAATAGAATTCCTAATTCTATTAACATAATAAAAATTTCATTACTTCCATTCTTAAGTAATGTTACGATTGGAATCATTGATGTACCCTGAAATAGGTGTCATTTCCTTGTTCCATATGAAAGAGGTGAAATATAGAAAAATTGTGGTTCATATCAGACAATCTTGTATTGTGTTTATATATGGACCAATTGCCAAGTGTATATTTGAATACACCAAAATAGAACTTCGAATTGTGTTAGGATAGGAAATATTGGTTTTGCTACTTGCATTCATTAATTGATCTCACAGTTCAAATCTCATCAATGTTATTTGTACAGTTGCATTGTGCTTTTCGTTCCATTGTTACTGTTTCAGCTATTCAGAACGTTACTCAGATAGGATTTTGGAACAGTGTTCAAATGTTGTATGTGTTATTGGTCCAACAGGTGCACCTGGGTTTGTTACATCTACCTTTCTGAATGGAATGTCATTTGTTGAAGGGTGGGAGCAGAACTTTTTTATATCAAAATGGAGCATGCACCAGCTGGTAGGAGCCCTCTACTTTGGCATTTAAATACATGTATATTAGAGCCTCTTTTTTATTTTTTCTAATTTTGTATCTTGAACTATAAGAATTATCAGCAGCTTTCAAAGTCGGTTGATTTAAAATGGCTTTTCATGAGTTTCTTATACTGATTCTATATGGCACAATTTTTCAGCTTATTGAATGTCCTTCAATATATGAATTGATGGCTTGTCCACATTTTCATTGGCAACATGTTCCTGTTTTGGAAATCTGGAGAGAGAAGAAAGATAATGATGGAAATTCTCAGATAATTCTAGAGTCGTATCCCCCTGAAGAGAGCATCCAAGTTTTCAAAGATGCTCTTTCAAGTAACACTGTGAGCTCAGAACTTTCTTTTTGTAAATTGCTGCTCCGTGAAGTTTAGCATTTCATCTTTCGATTACAGTGCATTCCTATATTATCAATCACCGCTAATCATTCATTAACCTCTCAATTGTTAATTGTAATTTAATAATTGATTAGGCTGAAGAGTTGATGGTACAAATCTGATTAATCCTCTTCTTTTTCTATAACTTGTGTGCTTTAAATAATAATAATAATAATAACGTGCTTAGTTTTACCTTTCAACTATCATTGACTTGTTAAAACGTCAGTGATTTTCTCCATGTATCATTTGTTTGGATGGTAATATCTGTATTTCCTCATTTCAGGTCGTTTATGATGAAGAGGATCTTCCATTACCTTTCAACTTTGATATTTTGAAATGGGCTGATGAAACACAAAACGTTTTGTCTCGTGCTAAAGTTCCTCCTGGAGTTAAATTCTACAATATCTATGGGATCAATCTGGAAACGCCTCACAGTGTTTGGTAATGCTTCTATGAACTTAGATAAAGCTTTGCACGAGAACTGCAATGCAAGCTTTGCATGAGAACTGCAATGCAAGCTTTGCTGCATAAGAGTGGACACAACAAAAGCTTCAATAGAAGTTAAACTAAACAAGGAATTTCAAGTTAATAGTTTCATTTATATGTGAGAGGCTGACTTTTAATTCTTTTCCAGTCAATATGAAGTCTTATTTAAGGTTTCCATGTCTTAAAGGTGCTGATTTCTTATATTACGTGTCAAAGTCTAGGGTAGTTTGAGAAAAGGAATCAATTTTTATCTGGTGCAGAAGGCTGCTGGTTTAATTTGATATTTGATGTTGAAGGTCACTTGGGATATTCTATCATTGCCAGTAGTGCTGAAATAGACTGAGTAGCAATGGCTTAAAGGGTCTCGTCTATAGTTTAATTGTCTCGTTAGTCATTTAGGTTTTGTAGTTGAAGCATGCATCTTGTGTTTACTGGCAGTCTAGGTCCAATTTTGGAATAGCAAACACCAACTGTTACTGTTGTTTAGGTATAATAGGAAACTCTCCTTTTTCTGCTTCAGATGTGAATTCTAGCAGAACTCCACAAGATTCAGCTACAATATTGTTGTCATAGTTATATCTTGAGTCCCTAAATCTTGGCCAGGGTATAATGTCATTGATAGCCACACCCATCTCTCCAAAACAGGAGGTTTCTTGTGCAAATCTACCCTCACTCACAAAATGATTGAACTATCAAAAAGATAGAAACACACAAAGAAAAACCTTAAACTCCAAACTATTGGTCAACCATTCTGCAACTTGACTGACTCAACCAAGTCTCTCATTAGCAAACTGTCTGAAACTCTAGCTTTGCATCATATGATTATGTGGTAACATTCTTCTTGCAATTCTATTGGTGTATTTTACCTCATAGAAGTTACTATTCTGCAGCTATGGAAGTTCAGAGGTACCTGTCACTGATCTACCAGAACTGCGATTTTGTGAGGTCATTATCTCATGCTCAACTTGCTCTTATTCTTATGATGTTGTTTCCCCTACAGGCAACCCGTGCAGTAGCCATGGAATACTTTTCTTTGTCTTCTCTTATGCTTAAATTCTTGGTTAATGATAGCTTAGAGAACTGTCTGATCATTGGGACGTTGTAGATCACCTGATAGGACATGGGTAGCCATGGAATACTCTTATCCCTGCTTGTCATCATAGCGAATGGATAGCTCGTTTAGTAGTTGGTCTTTGTGCATTGGTTCAAACACTTTCCTGTGATTCTTGAATTGGTCACAAAAGCTGATTTTTGTTTGTGTTTTCAGCCTAAATACATTTCTGTAAATGGTGACGGGACAGTTCCTGCTGAATCAGCTAAGGTTTGTGACGTGCATTTCATTAACTCTTTCTGATTTAATAATTTTCCAAAGTAACTATGCTATGAATAAGCTTTTCTTCACAGCTTTAACTCATGAAAGCTATTGAAGGACATGATGCTTGCATTTTGAAATATGCTTCTCCCCAATCTTTTGTTTTTTCTTTCCTCATTTTTGTTTTCTTTCAGGCAGATGGGCTCAATGCAGAAGCAAGGGTTGGGGTGCCCGGTGAGCACCATGGAATTCTCAGTGACCATCATTTATTCAGGATTCTGAAGCACTGGCTGAAGGCAGATTCAGATCCTTTCTACAATCCAATAAATGATTATGTCATTCTACCCACTGTATTCGAAATGGAAAGGCACAAAGAGAATGGATTCCAATTTACATCACTTAAAGAGGAGTGGGAAATCATTTCTGAAGAAGAAGATGACCATGACAATATGGTTAATAGAAAACCTTTCATAAGTTCAATCTGTGTTTCACAAACAGGAGATGATCGGTCTTCACCTGCAGAGGCCTGTGCCACCGTAACTGTGCATCCTCATGGTGAGGGGAAGCAAGTCAAGCAACATGTGGAGCTAAATGCTCTAAGTGTTTCCGTTGATGCCTGAAAGTCGAATCTTGCTCTCTTCAGGAGGAGAGGAGTGCGGCTGTATGTAAATCTTGCATGTATATTATTATGCTTCTCAAGATAGTAACCATGGTGTTCAGGGTGAACATGCATGCATTTGTACATAAAACCCAGTAATAAAATCATATTCTTTCTCATTTGATTATTCTCAAAACTAGTTCTCTCTTTTGTTAGAATAATTTGGGTTTAAAATCATGTTCTTTCTCTTGTGATTATTCTCAAAATTAGTTCTCTTTTGTTAGAATAATTTCGGTTTCCATTACTGTAGAATTTATTCTACTGTAATTATTTTTTACTTGTTCTCGACTTGGAAACTAGGCTAGCCTCATGAATTTGTATTACATCCCTTGATTTGTTAAATTTGTTCCCTATGATATCAACATTACTAATACAGTTGTAAAGTTCAGGTGTCTCCTTCATATGCAGGCAGAGCTGTATGTCTGGCTATTTTATGTCATTAAACAAATTGTATACAATGAATAGTTATGTTTCATTTAGTCGATAATTGTTATATAGTCACAGCCGTAACCTACACGAGTGGGAATGAAGGCTGTAGACTTCAGAAAAGAAAAGAAAAGAAAAGGCTAAAGAATTGATGCAATGAAACATTACTGGTCATTGTATACAACTATTAATCTTAGCTGGTGATTTACTGATTCAAGGTGTAGCTTGAGGTGGGTCCATAGATTATTGTTGTTATTATTATTATTATTATTATTATTATTATGATGTTTGGTCATTTTGTACATTTTATAGATTATTGTTATTATTATTAAGAAAAAACTAAAACTGCTCAGTGTTTCACTGTGCAAGTCCACAGTGAACGCTGAGCAGTCTTCTTCTTTTTATTTTTTTTTCTTTTTTTTTCTCGTTTTTTTCTTCTTTTTTCTTTGTTTTTTTCTGTTTTTTTCTCGTTTTTTTTTTGTTTTTTTTCTTTTTCTATGCTTTTATGGGTTTTTTTTTGCTTTTTTTTTTGCGTTTTTTTCTTTTAATGAATTTTTTTTGTTTAATTTAGTTTGTTAATGTTAATTTTTTTTATTTAGTTATCAGATTTTCATGACACGGATCTCGGGTTTGACGGGTTAACCTGGTTTGATGAGTTAACTCGAATTTTTTTTTTGCTTTTTTTCTTTTTAATTAATAACATATACTAAAACTGTTCAGTGTTTCACTGTGCAGTCCATCGTGAAACGCTAAGCTGTTTTTTTTCGTTTTTAATTTTTTTTTCTGTTTTTTTTTTTTTTTGCTTTTTATGCCTTTATGGGTTTTTTTTTTTTTTGCTTTTTTTCTTTATGTTTTTTTTAATGAATTTTTTTGTTTAATTTAGTTTGTTAATGTTAATTTTTTTTTAGTTATCAAACTTTCATGATACGGATCCCGGGTTTGACTGGTTAACCTGATTTGACGAGTTAACCCGAATTTTTTTTTTTTTGCTTTTTTTAAAGTTTGACGAGTTAACCTAGAATTTGTCTTTTGCTTTTTTTTCTTTTTAATTAATTTTTTTTCGTTTAGTTTAGTTTTTTAATGTTAAATTTCTTTCTATTTAATTATCAGACTTTCATGACACGTATCCCGGGCTTGACGGGTTAACCCGTCAATTTATTTTTATATTTAGTTATCAAACTTTCATGACGCGAATCCTAGATTTGACGGGTTAACCTGGTTTGAAGAGTTAACCCAGTTAATTCAGATTCTTTTCTTTTTCTTCATTAGTTTTTTTCTTCCTGTTGGTTTTTTTTCTTTGTTTTTTTAATTAATCTATTTAATTATCATATTTTTATAACATGACCTTGCAGCCAGACTCACATTCAAGGCTCTTGGCTCCGGTGTTGCAGCCAGACTCACTTAAACTTGAGTCATGTAAGTTTAATATTATTATTAATATTATAAATATTACTTTTGGGTCAAGCGTTGCAACTAAACTAAAGGTTTTTGGGCATATCTTTCAGAAAAACCTAACACTCTTAGATCTTAGCATTTTTTGATATTTTTTATGCAAGAAAAAAAATTTAACCCGTGGCGCGTGCCTTTATTTTTTTTTCTTTTTAAGCCTTTTACTATGAATTGCACAGTACAGTCCACAGTGAAAAAACTGATGCCTTTAGTTTTTTTTGTCTTTTTTTAAATTATTTTTTTAATTTAGTTTCTTAATATTAAATTTTTTTCTATTTAATTATCAGACTTTCATGACATGGATCCCAGGTTTGACGGGTTAACCCAGTTTATTCAGATTTTTTTTTCTTTTTCTTGATTAGTTTTTTTTTCTCCCTGTAGGTTTTTTTTTCTCTTTGCTTTTTTCTTTTTAATTAATCTTTTTTTTTAATTTATTTCATTAATAATAAATCTTTTTTTTATTTAGTTATCACACTTTCATGACACGAATTCCAGGTTTGACATGTGAACCTGATTTGAAGGGTTAACCCGGTTGATTCAGATTTTTTTTTCTTTTTCCTCATTAGTTTTGTTCTTTCGATTTCATCTTTTAATATTATATGTAGTCCACAGTGAAAAAGCTGAAGCCTTTAGTTTTTTTTTTTTTGCTTTTTTTATGCCTTTCACTGTGGACTGCACAGTGCAGTCCACAGTGAAAAGGCTGATGCCTTCTTTTTTTTTCTTTTTAATTAAATTTTTTTATTTAGTTTGTTGATATTAAATTTTTTTCTATTTAGTTATCAAACTTTCATGACACGGATCTCAGGTTTAACGGGTTAACCAAGCTAATTTAGATTTTTTTTCTTTTTCTTCATTAGTTTTTTTCTTCTTATAATTTTTTTTCTTTATTGTTTCTTTTTATTTAATATTTTTTTATTTAATTTAGTTTATCAATATTAAATTTTTTTCTATTTAGTTATCGACTGATGCTTTTAGTTTTTTTTTTTTTTTGCTTTTTTGCTGTTTTTATATCTTTTAACTGTAGACTGCATACTGAGTCCACAGTGAAAAGACTGATGCCTTTTTGTTTGTTTTTTTCTTTTTAATTAATTTTTTCCATTTAATTTAGTTATCAAACTTTCATGACACGGATCCCGGGTTTGACGGGTTAGCCCAGTTAATTTTGTGTTAACCTGTCAATTTTTTTTTTCTATTTAGTTATCAAACTTTCACGACACGAATCCAAGGTTTGACAGGTTAACCTGGTTTGAAGGGTTAACCCAGTTAATTCAGATTTTTTTTCTTTTTCTTCATTAATTTTTTTCTTCCTTTTGGTTTTTTTTCTTTGTTTTTTTCTTTTTAATTAATCTATTTAATTAACACACTTTTATGACACGACCTTGCAGCCAGACCCACATCCAAAACTATTGGGTCTGGTATTGCAGTCAGACCCACTTAAACTTGGGTCATGCAAGTTTAATGTTATTATTAATATTATAAATATTACTCTTGGGTCAGGCGTTGCAGCTACACCCAAAACTCTTGGGTATAGCTTTGCAAAAAGACCTAATACTTTTAGATTTTAATTTTTTTTGATATTTTTTATGCAAAAATCATTGACCCGCGGCATCGCGCGGGTCATGTAACTAATTATTATTATTATTATTATGTTTGGTCATTTTGTACATTTTGGTGGGCCAGGCCCAGGACCCCACATACATGGACTGAGATCCACTGCTAATAGAGATGACTAAACCCTACTAGGTATTTTGATAGTTTGGTAATGAGTCCAATACCCAATGGAAAAATAGGAAAAACAAAAGGAAAAGAAAGAAAGTAAATCACAAAAACAAAGGATGATCCAAGTGCACGAATCTCTGTGGGATTCATGCTCAAAAGCTGAATCCTTTGATTCATGTATCTGGGGTACTTATCAATAAATCTACGTGGAACACACATTTCTTTAATTAAATTATGAGATTAATTAATTAATTAATGAAACGGTGTCAAAAAGGTCTCTTTATTTTAGTGTCAAGATTCCACTCTTTAAAAACAAATATAGATTTACCATTAATATCACAAATACACACATAATTCATTAATAATATTAAAATACAGTTAATAAGTTGATCAGGTTTCTGTTTATTTGATTAATAAGAATGAATTATATTTCCATTTAATTAGAAAAATAGCAATATATAGTTCAAATTAATTTGATTAATCTGATGGCATGGCTTAATAATAAATATGGGTTACGTACAGGAGAGAGCCACCCTTTTCTATGCAATTCAAGGCTTTCGAGCTATTTTTGTTTGTCTCGTTTTGATTAGAAGATCAATTATTATTTTCATTATCATTTCGGACGAACCTTCTGTCCATTTTCGGAGGAACCTTCTGTCCATTTTCTATGCAATTTCAAGTTAGAAAACGAAGGCAGAGTCCACATTGCTTTTTTGAACAAATGGATTGAATTATTATTAAAGAGATCTCAATTGTCAGAACATGTAGGTCGTCTAGCTAGTTTTTCCATGCATGTCAGAAGTCGCCATTGACGAAAACCTTAGCCAAGTCTATAAAACATAATATTTCATTTCATTCATTTGGTTTTTCCATATACCAAATAAGTTTTTCAAAGGTGATCATTTCAACAATGAGTTACCACCGCAACAACCATCAAGCTTCCGCAGGTAATTGAATTTATGTTCGGCTTCTGAAAATCTTTTTTCTTCCCTCTTTTTTTCTGTGATTTAGGAAGTTAATCAATTGATGGTTTACTAAATTGATGATTTTCAGGAGTAAATCCTCCACCACCTACTTCATGTTCACCAAAGCAGGAGGTGCTTCATCGTCCTCCTCCAGAATGTCTTTCTTTTCAACTACCAATGCAAGGGTACTATGAAGCCGGTCCTGATGTGGCACCACCTCCAGTTAGTGACCCTATGAAATATGGTCCTCAACACCACCAACAGCCACCTCCTCCTCCAGAAAGAACTAGTCAGAGGGATGATGACTTTTGCACAGGATGGTAACTGAGAATTTTTTTTCCCCTTTTTATTTAAATAACGATTCACTGTGTACTTATTTATTTATCTTTTTCCTATGTGACACAGTTGCTGCATCCTCTAGGACGCGTGCTTTTAAGGACTATGAGGGATTCTCTGCAAAATTTGCAGCTTATAATTGTTTCCCTTGTGTTCTTGTTGGGAATCATAATTATTTTCGCCCTTTTTATGTCACTGTACGGACTACGCATGCTTTATTCACACAATAACACTTAATCACGTTGCTCTTTAATTAATATTTTTCTCCGTGCTTCATTTGATGGCCAGGCTAAATGTTACGGGTATTTTTTACAGTTTTTTTTTTTTATATATATATATATAAATATATTAAAATAATATATTTTTTTATTTTTTAAAAATAATTTTTAATATCAACACAAAAAAAATCTAAAAATATACAAAATTAATTTTAAATAACTTTTCTTAAACTTTAATCAATCTCTAATTAGCACGAAATCCTAAACAGTGGTGAAATCTTAAAAAGATCTCAGTACAATCAAATTGCTTAAAACAGTGGTGAAATCAAATCTCTAATTGTTAATTCGAGGTTTAGCTTAAAACAGGGGTGGGTTAATAGAAAAACTTGATTTTTTTTATAAACTTAAAATAATATCATTAAAATATTTTTTTAAAATATTAAAAATTAAGTTAATCTCATTAAATTTCCAACCCATGACACGGCCTCGAAATAGATATAACCTGGGTGGCATCTTATAACTATGCTATTAATGACTTTAATTGCCACATCTCCGTGTTCGGCTTGTAAAGGAAACATATGAATTTTCAACGTGTATAAATCATGTTGGTATCATAGGACAAGTTTTTTTTTTTTTTTTTAATTAGGCATTTAGTACAAAAGTCACGAGGGATCGATATCTTGTTCCCAAGTTGAAGAACAAATTAATAAGAGAATTACAGTTGTATGACTTCTACAAGAATGGAGACCTCAGCTATGATCTCACAAACGTGAATTGCTCATGCAAACTAGTTTCAGACTTTCAGTTCTTGATGGAAAATCGCTCTGTCCATCCTGTCAGGCAATTACAGGGAAGAACATTTGTCTAATTCCTTCAGTCTTTATTATAGGAAAGATGATTCCTGACGCCCCCTGAAGGCGCAGATGCTAACCATGTTAGAAAATCTTGCTTCCACACGAGTCTATCTTAGAAACAGAATTTTAAAGAAAAATTGATAACAAATACAGTTTCTATAGATTCAAAGTTCATTGAGATACCTACCGAAATCAATCTAGCACCTGTACATATCTGCTCAAGTGAAATGCCCAAGTTGCTTGATTATTCTTATGAATCAGAAAAGTGAGAAGCACATGTTGATCTCAAACATAAATCAGTAGTAATTCTGTTGTGTTAGTGTAAGAATTCACATAAATATTGCTTGAAGTGAATTGTAGTAACCTGGGGAGCTACTGCAGTTTTCAGATAGCGATCCATTTCACCATTAGAAACGGAAGGTACTTTCTGTCCAGGAACATCTACCAAACAGCGAATCTCAGTGCTGCTAATAGGATAAAACAAGATTGGAGATGGATCTGCCAGAACAAACTGTCCATGATTTGCATATGGAAGGTTGAAGTTTTCCAGCACCAACGCAACAAAACACGATGGGATATCAATTATGCAAAAGGAAAGATTAAATTTCAGTTGGCAAGGAAGATTAAATTATGCAAGCTAAATTCCTATGCTGTGGAAAAGGTTATATGTTACTTCAATAGTAGCGCACAGGATCACAAAACTTCAACGAAGGGATTGTTTTGCAATTTGGCAGCACTGATCCTCACCTTAGGATTGCAAAGAGACCGCCGCAGATTCGAAAAACAGCCATCACAGACAATTGTTAATGGAGCATATGCTCTCAACTCTGTTGCAGCCTTGGTTTTGTACTGTACTCCTTTAAAAGTCCCATTTTCTTCAATGAGAGTTGTTACCGTTCCTTGTTCCAATTTAACCCTGAAGAAAACATTGCAAGAAAATCGGATTGTAAGGAAACATTATTAATTATGCAACTACCCTGGAAAGATCATATGATTGAAATACTACAATGGAATAGAACTTAAGCAAGTATAATGAATGTCCATGAAAGATTACGCGGAAAGAGTTTTATGCTTTGTCTCGCATTTTCTGAATAAAACGGCCATTGTGAAAGCTTCTTCCAGCAACATCTGAAAGGAAGTTCTCCAAGGGGTATGATAGTTTGGTACTTTTCCCATCTTTAAAGATTGCATATCCAAGCACTCTTTGAGCATCAATTTCACTCACACAGTCTGCAGATACACAAAAATATACTTAACGTTTACTGCTATAGTTCTGATAGTTTTGACGCTGAAAAGCTTTGTTGGTTCTGCAGATATATTGAGGTTCTGGCTCACCTTCAAGGCCCAATTCAATTAATTTCAGGTAACCTCCAGGTTGCAGGAGTTCTCCAACAATTCTGTCAGTGTCAGGCTCAGTCAAGTCTCTTTCAATTACATGCACTCTTCGACCATCCTGCAATATGTACAGAAATATGAGATTGCAACTCTCTCCTGTAATCTTTCCAACAGAAGCAATTGACATGGAATTATTGACACAAGTAGTAAAAGAATTATTTTAAAAGAAGGTTGGATACGATTTGCCTGGCCATCCTGGGCATAATTATTAAGGGATTTTTTGGTTTGGAGGTGTAGTGATTTTTTTAAAAAAATATAATTTTTTTAAAGTACAAATTACATTTTAAAAGCTAAAAATACATGTTTTTTTTTGTGTGAATCTCACAAAAATAAAAAAACCAAAGCCATTTCCAAACCAAACACCTTCTATGCCCATTCTAATATGATTATGGAGTGGGAAAATCCACAATTTAAAAGTTTGACTTGAATCAGGTTTTAATTTAAATTCAATTAAATTTATATTTATATAATTTGATAGATTGATTTATGATTTAGTTATCGGAATTAGAATAAAATTAAAGTGTTTATTTTTTAAAGCAAAATTAAATGATATTTTTTTTAAGGTGTTTTTTTTTTTAAATAAAATTGAAATGACATTTAAAAAAAATGTATTACACTTGGGTTGATCCAGTCAACTACATGTTAATGCCTTTCTGGATATTCCTCTCAGTAAGAATGATCCAGGAGAAAAATATTAGTGGGCAACGTGAAGAAGAAAGTGGAATAAATATTATTTTGGAGGAAAAAATACATGGGAAGCGCCACGAACAGTTAAAAGGGAATGTTATAACGATTTTGAACTTGTAAGGTAATTCATGATCAATTTTCATGTGTTAGAGTTTGAATCTTGATCTTTGAATTCGAAAGATCTCATTTTTTTTATTCTTCGTCCTTCTAAATTTACTTAGTTTGAAATTCATCCTCGTAATGTTTTAATTTCGACTGCATCTCCTGTGAATTCCAAGGTTTGCCCTTAACTAATGGATTCACAAGATTTTTTATTCCTCAACCCTATTATCATAACAGTAAGTACGCAGTCCCCAGTCTTCCCTTTCCGTCCCTTTTGCCTGTTCTCAAAACTCAAGTTATCAACCCTAGCTGGTTCCACAACTTCCACTCTCTCTCTCTCTCCAAACACCCATTTCTTTTCTTTATTTCGTTTGCCTCTGTTCTTCCTCTAGTCTCCACTCTCCATCTTATGTGCTCTCGCCTCTCTGTATCAGGTTAGTTTTTTTTTCTCGGCATACTTGATTCTTGAATACTTGTTTCTGGAGTTGGGTTTGCTGTAAATTACTTAATTACTGCCATTGTTCTTCCTGAATTTAGTTTCCTGCCATTGCTTTTCGTTTGCTTAGTTTTGTTTTCTTTTATTTCGATGTTGGGTTCTCTGAGGTTGTCTTGCTGCCATTGTTTTAACCTCTTGGTTGTTTCCTTTTTGGAAGCTCTCCTTTGCTAGGTTTGTAATAACATGGTAGAGAACAATTCAATCAGTCCACCTATGATTCACAACGATACATGGGTGGAAAATAAAAACATAAAGAAACTAAGAGTAGAGAGGTGTTATTGTTTATCTGAGATTGACTGACTTACTAGAGTGGAAAACAACAAAAATTTGATGCACATTTTTGTTTTTCATCAGCTAGTCATGACATATGGAATTCCCTAAGAGTTTCAAAAGTTGCCCTTTCCCTTCCCTGAATAGGTTATTTGGAATTTTCCAGTCCTTTGATGAACCACCTTAACTGTTCTAAAAGGGAGACAAAGCCTACTTCCAGAATTAGGATTAGTGATTTAAAATATATAAACTGGTTACTTGATCTCAACTCAATGGAACAGCATTCTCTGATGGCTTCCCAGAGGATTCATTTTCCTTGGTTTTCCATATGCGAGTCTCAGAGAAGTGAATTGGATATATATATGAGTGAAAACCAGAAAATCCATACTTGGGTTGTCTTTGTTTTGTGATTGTCCTTCATTGAGTCTATAAAGGAATCTCATTACAGAGCATAAGAAGAAGAAGAATAGCAAAAAGCCTCACCATTTTGAGATTGAAAAGATTTTATAGCAACTGCTTCACTCACCTGACTGTTTTGATATTCGATAGCCAAGAACCAATGAGACAGCTTAGCCACAAAGCATGGCTTGATTATATCTGGACTTTCAACATTGCATAACTTGCCCCCACTTTCAGAGCTCTTCAAAGTTCTGTCCCTCTGAAAATCCTTTGAGACATTAACCTTTTTCTTTCCTTTTGCATGATAAACTAAAATCAACCCCAAAACAGAACAATGACTCCTCCCAAAAGATACTGATATCCCATATCTGGAGATTGCTAAGAAAACAAGGGGTAAATGGTGCTGTTACCGCTCACTACTTCTAGACTTTCCCTTTCTGTTTTAGTCAAAGAGCTCGGGACTGATACCATGCCTTCTATAGGCTTAAAAAACAGCTAAGTTTTGTCATTTTCTGTAAAACATTTAGGCAATGAATTACTTTCAAATAAAACCATGGGATCCAAAACAGGGGGAGATTGACAGTTTTGTTGTTACATTATTGTCACAAAGTAAGTTATTGAACCCATTTTTGTTATCATCAGGCCATGTATACAAAGCTTAGGATCACTTGTTCACTTGACAAGTCTATTTGATGTTTGGAAGCTCTTCATTTAAGATCTAAGATTTTTTTGTGTAATCACATGTTTACTTGACCTAAGACTTGTAATCATACCAATCATGATACCAAAATGAAAAATCATTTGTTAAGTCGGCCTATGATGTTGATGGCAAGTTGAGAGGCTGGTCCTAGGTGTTGCCCCAGTGTTGTTTCAGTGGCCTCAGAGGCTGGTGTTGGTTTTTTTGGAATTCCTGAGGCTGTTAATAAGCTATTCTCTTAATTTATCATTTTATCTTCAATTTTTACCTGACACCTGCTGATGCAAAAAAAAAAACTTAATAAACACAAGATTGGCACTAACAATTTAATACAAATGAATATGCAGTGACTAAAAAATTAAATATACTTTGAAATCTTATAAGAAAATTAAACAATATTACAATCAATTACAAGCCCATCAGAAAACCCATTAAAAACCTATCAAAAAGCCTATTAAAAGCCCATTAGAAAGTAAAAAATCTCCAAAAAAACAATATAGGTTTTTTCGGTTTTTACATAGAAAACTGAACCGAATTGAAACTAATCGGTTGGAATTGGGTTCGGTTCGGTTTTGATTTTTTTTTTTCTTTTTAAAATTTTAATTTGGTTGTTTTTATAGGAAAAAAACAAACCGAACAAAAAAAAAATCACCCCTACCTAAAACCTAACAAAAGATACTTGACTTCGGGTTGTGGCAAAGCTTAGAGCCTTAGACCAAGAAGGCCCAAAATATTAAAGCCCCAAAACATGGGGTAAGTTAGTCGTGTTGGGTTGAGTTCTTGCTTTCCCTGCCATCTCTTGGCTCTGTATCCATAACCCGACTACAACCCATCTTGAACCCAAACCCTGATCTTGACAGGAATCTTGTCTTCAGCCCTTAATCAATACATTCTAAAAAATTCATGCACTTTCCTCTTTCGAAAAAATGATTCCTTGAATGGAAGGCTGACACTCTTGGTTCCTTGAATATAACAAAGGGAGAATCCTCACCTGGTGTGTGTGTGTGTGTGTGTGTGATTGCTGTTGATTTAGTGTTTCACCCTCATATTCTACAGGCAAAACCCCGTCAAAATCCTAAGCTCAAAAAACTCAGCTCTTCATTTCAAAACCGAGATTTTGGGTTTCTTGTACAAGCTTACAGTAAGTAATTTAGGCATTGTTTTTCTTTCTAGATTTTGAGTTTTATGCTCTGGCTATTGTGGGATTGCTGTTGATTTAGTGTTTGATTTATTTATGCTAACAAATCTTGAGTTACCTTCATTTTTCATAATCTTATAGCAAGAAATGAATTTTTTTTTTTTTGTGCTCTTATTTTTGGGTTCTGGGTTTTAAAGCACTTACTTTTTTGTTGCATTTTTCTTTGCTTATTTAAGATTTTGTTTTGTTGGTTTGCAGCGACCGAATTTTGGTTTGTTTTGAAACAGGGACTCTTTGTGGTGATATGGCTTGTATTCAGCACAGCAGAAATGCACTACGGCGAATTATTGCTAAAGAAACTAACTTGAAGAGCTCTGATGGTGCTATAAATCCATTGTTATATGCTTGTCAAGGGGTTAGATATAAGAAGTTGGAAGTTATTCTTACAACAGTAAGTGTGTGACTAGGAAATATTTCATTTTTGGGTTTTTTATCAGGTTATGTGTCGGTTCAGATATTGATGTTGATGCTGGATTTTTATTTGCACTTGCAGAGCATAGAGAAGCTTGGGAAAGCTGGTCAGACAGTTAAGGTTGCGCCAGGGCATTTTCGCAACCATCTGATGCCCAAATTACTTGCTGTCCCTAATATTGAAAAGTTTGCACATCTTATCAGGGAGCAACGCAAGGTTTTGCTCAAATTTCTTACATTTATTTTATCTAGTTCCATGTGTTTGTTAGTGTTTTTTTATGTGGTGAAAGTAGCTGGTCTTGAATCTTGATTTTTGTTCTGCATGAATTTTTTATGTGCATTATGTTGTAAAGTTGTGAATTAAAGCTTTGCATCCACGCGTCCCTTTTGTTTTGTTTGACAAATGTCAAGTGATTGGTGTTATGTTTGTGATGTGTTGTGGATCAGATTTATCAACCCGAGGAAGAAGAGGAGGTGAAAGTAGTTAAAGAGACAATGGAAGATAAGATGAAAGAATACGAAACAGCAGCAAAACGCTTAGTAAAAGCCCAACTGGTTAGTAGTAGTTTATCTTTTGAAAAGTGTATTGAGAATATGAAACATTTTAAATAACAAGTTGGCTTGCTCTTACCGGTAATATGAGGTATCTGACCTGTCTTTCATGATTGTAGGCTTTTAGGGTAGGGATCAATACTGCAAAATTCCGTGCCCGTGAATCAAAAGATGACCCGATAGAAATTCTTTCACCAGTGACAAAGGATGATATTTTAAAAGAGGTATATCAGTCTTCATTTTTAATTTCAGTTTCTCTTCAGAATGTTGTAAAGTAAGATGTTTTGTCTCTATCCATGAAAATAACGTAGGTGGATATTGTTGCATGAGCAAGTTCTGGCAATATATCATAACAAAACCATCTATAAAACCCAGTTAGACAATTCTCTTTTAGACACTGCGATCTATGATAAAGGTTCTGTTTTATACATACTATAATTCCGTAATTTGTAGCTAGGTGCAGCATACTTGGTATGCTAAAAAGATAGTTTTTTGCCTGACTGGTTGGATGTGTGCTAACATGGTTTCTGTACATCTCAGGTGACAAGGCAATTCAATGTGCAAATTGAACCTGACAACGTGCATCTTCCATCACCTTTGACTGCTCTTGGAGAGTTTGAGGTGCCACTACGCTTCCCAAAGTCTATTCCGTTGCCAGAGGGAAAGGTTAAATGGACACTTAAGGTCAAGATTCGGGGTAAATAAATATTACCTCATCATCAAATTCTTGATGAACGTTTTGACAATGCTATAAGATTTGGGGTAAATAAATATTACCTCATCATCAAATTCTTGATGAACGTTTAGACAATGCTATCGAAGGTTATTGTAGATTTCTTGTGACGAGCTTGATCCTTCAAACCCAGCACATCTTGAGTCCTGTGATGTCCCATATACTTCTTCAATAATCAATCCTTACAGAAGTTATTGTGGGGTGAATTTTGATTGTAGCTCTTTCTGACATGCACAAATTATAGCTTGGGGCCCTTGCATCTGCTTTCATACTCGTATATCCGAATTCTGTTGATTACTCTTTCGCTGCATGTCAGATGGTGTTTGGTTTCAGGTTTGTGTTTTAACTTCTACCCAAAAACACTTTTGAGAGACCATCTCCTTTGCTATTATGTTGAAGGATTCGCGTAAAGAATGAATTCATGTGCTTTCTGCATCTTTAATCCTAGATCATTTATGTTTCACCATATATCCTCGACTATTTCAATGGTGAGACAGAAGAAACGAAGCTTCAGCTAGGAAGCAAGCAACTTTCACTTGTTTCTAATGTCCAGACCAAGTGTTCTCAAAACATACTGGGAGAACTTCCTAGCTAATCGATATGAAGTTGCATTAATCTTTTTCTAGACAGATTTGATGCCCAAATGAAACAAAAGCATGGTTCAATTTTCAGGAATTTCCCAGTATTTATTTGATCAAATTTGTTTTTTTTTTAAAAAAAAAGCTCGTGTCAGGGCAGCTCATTCAGAAAATTAGATTTTTTTTCCTAGCATAATGTTTTTCTAAAAGCTTAAAAGAAAAGGGCTGCCAAAGCATTTTTTTAATAGAATGTTGTAAACTCTACACGAATTGCGATCCTCCATTCATTTCAATTTCATAGATAGATCATAAATGGACTTTGCTCCTTTGTTAGAAGGTAAAATATGAGTAGCTAGTGACTGATTTGGGTCTCTACAGAAGTCTCAGGCTCACAAGGACAAAACATTTCTGTTGTGGGAAAATTATAATTTAATTCCTTTTTTATTATGTTGCGATTTAGTCCTTTTGATTTTGAAAATAATAAGTTAATCCCCTGACTGTTAAATTCATATTAAACTTCATAAATTGCCCTTCTCATAGGCCCGTTCTGTCATATATACTTATATATTATAATGCATTAATTATGTGCTTGGTATTATAAATTGTTTTTTAAAAGTGTTGTTTTATTTTTTTTACTTGAAAATATATTAAAATAACTTTTTTCAGAATTTTTTTATAACATTAACACATCAAAATTATCGAAAAAAATAAAAAAAATATTAATTTAATATTTTTTTCAAGATAAACATATTTTTAGGAAAAAAAAAAAGAAGTTTAGCCTTATCAGTTTCAACAAATTCAATAATCAATAATTTAAAAAAAAACAATACTCAAGCAAACCCATATCTTTACTATACTTAGATGAACTCTTTTTTTATTTTTTGGAAGAAATGATATTTTCACATAAAAATATCAACTTTTTATTTTGCTTGTAATAAGTGATTTATATAAAATAGGTCAAAATAGATAGGTAAAGACCTTACAGGACCTTTAAATATTAAAAAGAATTAACTAAAAATAAAGAACATTTTAGGAAAAAATTAAAAATATTATGGAAAACAAATTAAAGGACTAATTTACAAACAAATGATTTTTCATTTTGGTATCATGGTTGTTATGACTACATGTCTTTGGTCAAGCAAACATGTGATTACACGAAAAAATCTTAGATCTTAAATGAAGAGCTTCCAAACGTCAAATAGACTTGTCAAGTGAACAAGTGATCCTAAGCTCTGTATACATTGCCTGATGATAACAAAAATGGGTTCACTAACTTACTTTGTGACAATAATGTAACAACATAACTGTGAATCTCCCCCTGTTTTGGATCCCATGGTTTTATTTGAAAGCAATTCATTGCCTAAATGTTTTACAGAAAATGTCAAAACTTGGCTGTTTTTTAAGCCTATAGAAGGCATGGTATCAGTCCCGAGCTCTTTGACTAAAACAGAAAGGGAAAGTCTAGAAGTAGTGAGTGGTAACAGCACCATTCACCCCTTGTATTCTTAGCAATCTCCAGATATGGGATATCAGTATCTCTTGGGAGGAGTCATTGTTCTGTTTTGGGGTTGATTTTAGTTTATCATGCAAAAGGAAAGAAAAAGGTTAATGTCTCAAAGGATTTTCAGAGGGACAGAACTTTGAAGAGCTCTGAAAGTGGAATGGTCAAGTTATGCAATGTTGGAAGTCCAGATATAATCATTGTTGGTGTTGGTGTTGCTGGCTCAGCTCTTGCTTACACTCCTGGAGAGGTGACAGACATTCCATGTCAATTGCTTATGTTGGAAAGATTACAGGAGAGAATTGCAATCTCATATTTCTGTACATATTGCAGGATGGTCGAAGAGTGCATGTAATTGAAAGAGACTTGACTGAGTCTGCCAGAGTTGTTGGAGAATTCCTACAACCTGGAGGTTACCTGAAATTAATTGAACGAGATTACATGCCCGCGCGCTGCTGCCGCGGGCTTATAAAACAAATGCATTTGATAGTGTTATAATTATGAACCAGCGCTAAATAAGTAATAGAAATTAAAGGTATGATGGAGCAAATATTTCATGACGAAAAAAAAAGTTGTGTTAGTGATCCAAAACTTAGAGACTGAACAAAAATAATTTGTAGTAATTTACAGTGTTTTGTGAGGAAAGATACAGTGATTTCGCCACATGATTTAACTTTTCAGTTAATAAAAAGAAAAAAAAATTACAAAGCTAAATTCTCTACCAACTTAATATTAAAAAAAAACCAACAAAGATAATTTTGAAAGGAAAAAAACCCATGAGAAAAAACGTTGCAGCAATTGACAATGTTTTGTGAGGAAAACTATAACGCTTTCCCAATAAAATAAAATAAAAAACCATTTAGAGAAATATTGTAACAATCCACAGTGTTTTGTGAGAGAAACTACAACGCTTTTCTCATATGATTTAGTTTTATTGTAATTATAATTCTTAACCAACTCAATATTTAAAAAAAATCGACAAAGATAATTTTGAAAAAAATCATAAAAAAATCACATGGAAAAACACTGCAACAATTCACAGTGTTTTAAAGAAAAAAATTATAAAGCTAAATTCTTAATCAGCTCAATATTAAAAAAAAATGGACAAATATAATTTTAAAAAATAAAAAAATAAAATAGAAAAACTAAGTGGAAAAACATCATAGCAATCTATAGTATTTTAAAGAAAAAAATTACAAATCAAAAATTTTAACCAGGTTAATATTTAAAAGATAAAATCAACAAAAATAAATTTTTTTAAAAAATAAATAAATAAAAAATAAGACAGCTGAAAAAAAAAATTTGAAAAAAAAAATAAAAGAATCACTGTGAATTACTGTTTTAATCCATACACGGTTAGTATATTAGTTAAGTGGGTCTTGAAGGCGAGGTTCTCACCGTTTAGTATATTAGTTAATTGGGCCTTGAAGGCGAGCCAGAACCTCAATATATCCGTAGAACCAGTTAAACTTCTCAAAGTCAAAACTATCAGAACTATGGCAGTAAACGTTAAGTGTATCTTTGTGTATCTGCAGACTGTGCGAGTGAAATTGATGCTCAAAGAGTGCTTGGATATGCAATCTTTAAAGATGGGAAAAAGCACCAAACTATCATACCCCTTAGAGAACTTCCATTCAGATGTTGCCGGAAGAAGCTTTCACAATGGCCGTTTTATTCAGAAAATGCGAGACAAAGCTGAAACTCTTTCCACGTAATCTTTCATGGACATTCATTATACTTGTTTAAGTTCTATTCCATAATAGTATTTCAATCATATGATCTTTCCAGGGTAGTTGCATAATTAATAATGTTTCTAAAGAGAATGATAATATTGTAATCTGTTTTTTATTAAATAGTGCAAAGAAGCACGGCATATATATACACAGTTTACATACAATCAGATCCACTATTCTAGGAGATATTCTAGGAGCTATTATAGGATTAACATTGGTTAATCGTAATCCCATTGATTACAGTATATCACCTAATTATGTGGGATTCTTTCCTTCAATAGTTTCCTTAAATCAGATTTTCTTGCAATGTTTTCTTCAGGTTAAATTGGAACAAGGAACAGTAACATCTCTCATTGAAGAAAATGGGACTATTAAAGGAGTAGAGTACAAAACCAGGGCTGGAACAGAGCTGGGAGCATATGCTCCATTAAGAATTATCTGTGATGGCTGTTTTTCGAATCTGCGGCGGTCTCTTTGCAATCCTAAGGTGAGGATCAGTGCTGCCAAATTGCAAAACAATCCCTTCGTTGAAGTTTTGTGATCCTGTGCGCTAAAATTGAAGTAACATATAACCTTTTCCACAACATAATATGGACTTTTTCCGTGCATGTAGGTGTTTTGCCGAACCATGTTAAATATTGAATATTGTGTGCCAGTGTGCTTAGCCTTCAATGGACAACTATCAGAACATCACCGGTCCGCGCATAGAGAAGCCGGAATCCCCAACAGTTTTGTGATCCTGTGCGCTAATATTGAAGTAACATATAACCTTTTCCACAACATAGGAATTTAGCTTGCATAATTTAATCTTCCTTGCCAACTGAAATTTAATCTTTCCTTTTGCATAATTGATATCCCATCGTGTTTTGTTGCGTTGGTGCTGGAAAACTGCAACCTTCCATATGCAAACCATGGACATTTTGTTCTGGCAGATCCATCTCCAATCTTGTTTTATCCTATTACAGCACTGAGATTCGCTGTTTGGTAGATTTTCCTGGACAGAAAGAACCTTCCGTTTCTAATGGTGAAATGGCTCGCTATCTGAAAACTGCAGTAGCTCCCCAGGTTACTACAATTCACTTCAAGCAATATTTATTTGAATTCTTACACTAACACAACAGAATTACTACTGATTTATGTTTGAGATCAACATGTGCTTCTCACTTTTCTGATTCTAAAGAATAATCAAGCAACTTGGGCATTCACTTGAGCGAGCGGATATGGATAGGTGTTAGATTGATTTCGGTAGGTATCTCAATGAACTTTGAATCTGTAGAAACTGAATTAGTTATCAATTTTTCTTCAAAATTCTGTTTCTAAGATAAACTAGTGTGGAAGCAAGATTTTCTAACATGGTTAACATCTGCGCCTTCAGGGGGCATCAGGAATAATCTTTCCTATAATAAAGGCTGAAGGAATTAGACAAATGTTCTTCCTTGTAAGGGTACCGCCATACCACAGAGCTCCTCCGATTGCCTGACAGGATGGATAGAGCGATTTTCCATCAAGAACTGAAACTAGTTTGCATGAGCAATTCACGTTTGTGAGAATAGCTTAGGTCTCCATTCTTGTAGAAGTCATACAACTGTAATTTTTTTATTTGTTCTTCAACTTGGGAACAAGATATCCCTCGTGAATTTGTACTAAATGCCTAATTTATTAAAAAAAAAAAAACTTCCCTATGATACCAACATTATGCATACACTTTGAAAGTTCACATGTTTCCTTTACAAGCCGAACACAGAGATATGGCAATTAAAGTCATTAATAGCATAGTTATAAGATACCACCCAGGTTGAATCTTAGTTCAAGGCTCATGGGTTGAAGGTTTAGTTAGAACAACTTAATCTTTGATTTAAAACAAAAAACTTGAAATGATATTATTTTAAGCTTTTTTTAAAAAATCAAGTTGCGTTTTTTATAAAATATATTTTTTAAAATATTTATAAAAAAAACTTTAAAAAATTCTCTTTACCAAACAATCCGATACCCTCAAACATTTAGCCTGGCCATCAAAAGTTGTAGCACGGAGAAAAATATTAATTAAAGAGCAACGTGATTAAATGTTAACGTAGTACGTACAGTGACATAAAAAGAGCGAAAATAATTATTATTTCCAACAAGAAACACAAAGGAAACAATTATAAGCTGCAAATTTTACAGAGAATCATTCATAGTCCTTCAAAGCACGCGTCCTAGAGGCAGCAGCAGCAACTGTGTCCATTGGAAAAAGGATAAATAAATAAGTACACAGTGAATCATTATTTAAATAAAAAAAGGGAAAAAAATGCTCATTTACCATCCTGTGCAAAATTCATCATCCCTCTTATTATGTTGGTTTGGAGGAGGAGAAGAAGAATGAGGTGGCTGTTGGAGGTGTTGAGGACCATATTTCATAGGGTCACTAACTCGAGGTGGTGCCACATAAGGACCGGCTTCATTGTACCCTTGCACTGGTTGTGGACAAGTCGTTGGAGTAGGACGAGGAGGAGAAGGGGGAGGACGCACCTCCTGCTTTGGTGGACAAGGAGGAGGAGGAGGAGGATATACTCCTGAAAAATCATCAATTTAGTAACCCATCAATTGATTAACTTCCTAAATCACAGAAAAAAGGGGGGAAAAAAGATTTTCAGAAGCCGAACATAAATTCAATTACCTTCTGAATCTTGATACTTGTTGCTGTCGTCACTCATTCTTGAAATCAAGATATGATCACCTATGAAAAACTTGTATTTGGTATGTGGAAAAACCAAACGAATGAAATGATATGTTTTATAGAGTTGGCTAGTTGTTCTTTAAGGTCTTCGTCAATGGCGACTTCTGACATGCATGGAAAAACTAGCTAGACGACCTATCATGTGGTGACGATTGGGATTTCTTTCAATAATAATTCAATCCATTTGTTCAAAAAAGCAATGTGGACTCTGCCTTCGTTTTCTAACTTGAATTGCATAGAAAATGGACAGAAGATTCTTCCGAAATGAAACCTTGTCTGCTTTTAGATGGTCAAGATATTGAAAATAATAATTGATCTTCTAATCAAAACGAGACAACAAAAATAGCTCGAAAGCCTTGAGTTGCATGGAAAAGGGTGGCTCTCTCCTGTAACCCATATCTATTATATTAAGACACGCCATCAAATTAATTTGAACTATATATTGCTATTTTTCTAATTAAATAGAAATATAATTCATTCTTTATAAACAGAAACCTGATCAACTTATTAACTGTATCTTAATATTATTAATAAATTATGTGTGTATTTGTGATATTAATGGTAAATCTATATTTCTTTTCAAAGAGTTGAATTTTTTTTTCTTTTGATTAGTATGGGTATTCGAGTTAGCTTCCGTGTAACTCAACTAATCCCATGAGTCCTGAAGTTAATGACCATTTAAAATTTCAGTGACCATTATATTAGCAACCACATTACTTAAATTTAAAATAAAAAAAACAAAATTTTTTATCTCAAATTATTATCACTGAGGCCTACTAAATGGTTTAAAAAGTTGAATCTTGACACTAAAATAAAGAGACCTTTCTTACACCGTTTCATTCATTAATTAATTAATCTCATAATTTAATTAAAGAAATGCGTAGATTTATTGATAAGTACCCCAGATACATGAATCAAAGGATTCAGCTTTTGAGCATGAGTCCCGCACAGATTTGTGCACTTGGATTATCCTTTGTTTTTGTGCTTTACTTTCTTTCTTTTCCTTTTGGTTTTCTTATTTTTCCATTGGGTGTTGAACTCATTACCAAACTATCAGTCCAAGTATGTGGGGTCCTGGGCCTGGCCCACCAAAATGTACAAAACGACCAAACAGAATATAATAATAATAATAATAATACATACATACATACATACATACATACATACATACGGGCAAACATAAAAAAAATCCTAATTTTAAATCCAAACTAATTTTTATCACAATTTTACCTTTAGTTTATTCTGATCTTTCATTTCTAAATAAAGTACGGACTTCGAAAGAAAAATATCATTATTGTTGCGTATTTTCTGAAATAATTAATAGCAGCGCTACGAGGGCATCTTATTATTATTATTATTTTTCAAGTGGGTGCAGGTGGGCAACATATTGACCTTGATGGTACCCTTGAACTGGTGGTGGGTAAGATATTTGGGGCGCACCAGGAGGAGGAGGAGGAGGAGGAGGCACCTGCTGGCTTGGTGGCGGATATTCTCCTGAAAAATCAATAGCAAGTTAGCAACCCATCAATTTATCAACTTGATTAACCATATATAAACAAAAGACTAGTAATATTATTGACAACTTATTTCATTATAGGATTATAGTTAATTAATTTTGCATACCTTGAGATTGATAGCTGGTATTGTGTACTGACTCCTTTTTTGAAATCAATAACTCACAAGAAACTTAAGTACCTAGCTAGCTAGGAAAATGTTTCACATTGACAGTGCTAAAGATATTCAATGTCACCAGCCAGATTCCGAATTAGGATGTGTTTGGTATTGCGGTAGCTGTTGTGGTTGTGGTTTGAAAAAAATTGTTTTATAAAAAGTACTTTTAATTGAGGTTGGTTTAAAAAAATAGGTGTTTGGTTAAAACTGTGGTTGAAATTGAGGTTTGAAAAAAAATAGTTTAATGTGTTTGATTAATAATGCTTTTGAAATTGAGGTTATAAAATAATTTTAAAAAATATATATTAATATTGATAGTTTTTATTTTAAATATTGTAGATTTAACTTTTGTTATTACATCATGAAATAAATAATACTTTATATAAAATATTTTTATTGTTCCATTAAAATATCTACAATTCCATTATGTATGAAATATATCCGACAAGGACTACAGTTTTTTTGGTTTTTTAAGCGCGCAATAACATCAGGTAAAATATAATCAAGAACAAAATTGGAATTGCGATCAAATTCTGCAAATGCTACTTTATCAAGCGATCTCTGTCTAATTTATATAGTGTCATTAAATAATGTTAAACACTAGTTTTTCAAATAAAAAACAATTAAAAAATTAAAAATAATTTTTATTTTACTGGGTTGGACCTGGTTCAATGTATTTTAAGTTTTGAACCGGAACCGGTTTGGCCGGAACCGGTCCGACCGGAACTGTTGTTCATGCTAATTAACTAGCATGAATAGTGTAACATGCATATAGTGTACAGTGTATGCAAGTTACACGTACAGTGTATGCAAGTTACACTGTGCATGCTAATTAATTAGCATGCACAGTGTGTAAATATGTTGCCCATTATTTACTGTTGAAACAAAAGCAGCCTCCTGCTGCTTCGCGATTGCTGAGTTTGCAACGCAGTAAAAGGTGGGACCATGAACAGTTAACGATGTTTTTTTCTGTAACCAAACATATATTTGCTGCGTTTTATTTCAGCCGCAACCGCGTACGTGTAGACAAACGCTCTCTTAGTGACCGGCAAGATAGAAGCACTTCTATGAGGACATCTTATTTACGTTAAGTTTCAAATATATTTATTATAAAATAAATTAAATAGAACTTGTAACATTTTGTAAATTTTCAAAATATTCTTCAAAACCAATTAAATCAAATAATACTTCATAATACTTATTACAATATAAAAATCTAAACTTTAAATGAAACAATATAATAATAGTGTCTAAGACATTAAATAAAAAAGAATAAAAAAAAAAGTCTCACAAAAGAAACCGAGACATACCAACAAAAAAAATAGCAAGAACTCTTAATAAAATCAACCTATTAACAGAAGTTAAGAACTTGAAAATAATATTAATAAGAAGGGATGAGTTCAATTAACTTGGTGAGACAATAACTATAATATATATCATAAATACAATAAATTAGAGAATAAACTAATTGATATATTCATTATCAACATTTAATAACAAGGTTTTTAAAAAATTAGACATCTTATATATTCATTATCATGAAACTATATTTTAAACAACATTTTTATATTCATTCTTAATGACCGGTATGATTCAATTCAATTGGTTTTATAAGTTTTAAATCGAAGCCAAACTAATTTTTCTTTTAATTTTCTAATTAGTGTTTTTAATTTTTTTTCTTGGTTTGGTTTTTTTAATAATTTTTTTCTTAGTTTTATTGGCCTATCGAAATTTTTTTCACCCCTAATAATTGTTATAAAAAAACTACAATTTGGATGGAAATTAATGTGGAATGGAAAACCTTAAAACTGGATAAAAGTCCACAATTAAGAATTTCTAAAAGTCGGAGGGTAAAACCGATGCCAAACTCTAACTTTGAAAGAGCGATTCCATGATTGATTGCCCATTTTGTTGAAATAATAAAACAGATTTACATCAAAATATGTGTACAAGGAAATTAGTTACAGAAAACATGTGTGAAAATTAAGACAATTTCCCACAAGGTGGATTCCGAGAGATGTGAGCTATGAAGAATTAAAGTCGCATAAACATTCGAAACAACACGGACAACTGTGTCAAAAAGATAAGAAAATTTGTCCCCTCAGGTGTGTGTGTGTGTGTTTATATATATATATAACGATGAATTATTATTTGCAATGGAATTTAACAGAGGAGTTTTGAATGCAGTTACCATTTATGCTTCTTCTTTTTCAGAGGGGGTGATATTTTGGTGTGTTCAGCACCGTTTGTCGCAGGGTAATCAACTGGAGGTGGAGCAACATATGGACCAGCTTGGACGGGTAATGCATAAGCTTGCGAATGAGGAGGACACCGC